>CM034540.1:6015368-6308337 GCA_020002185.1 Paraescarpia echinospica
CTCTCTGTCTCCGTCTCTCTGTCTCTCTCTGTCTCCCTGTCTCTGTCTCTGTCTCTCTGTCTCTATGTCTCTCTGTCTCTCTGTCTCTCTGTCTCTATCTGTCTGTCTGTCTGTCTGTCTCTCTCTCTCTCTCTCTCTCTCTCTCTCTCTCTCTCTCTCTCTCTCTCTCTCTCTCTCTCTCTCTCTCTCTCTCTCTCTCTCTCTCTCTCTCTCTCTCTCTCTCTCTCTCTCTCTGTCTGTCTCTCCCTCTCTCTATTTTTTTCTCTCTCTATTCCCCTCTCACCTTTCCCCCTCTTCTCGACTCGCCCTCTCCCCGTCTCCTCGTCTCCTCTTCTTCTTGTCTCTCCCCCTCTCTCTCCGTCTCCTCTCTATCTCCCTTTCCCCACTTCCCTCACCCTCTTCCCCTCTTCCCCTCTCCTCCTTTCCCCTCTCACCCTTTCACCCTCTCACCTTTTCCCCACCGCCTTCTTATTCTTTCCCACTCTACTCTCTCCCCGCTTCCCCGTATCTCCGTGTTCCCCTATCCACCTATCCCTCTATCCATCTTTCTCCCTCTTCACCTCTCCCCCTCTCTGTCTTGTCTGTATTTCGCGTCCCCATGTCCCTCTCTCCTCTCCTCCGCTATATATATAGGGAGAGAGAGAAAGAGGGGAAGAGGAAGAGGGGAGCGGAGGAGAGAGGGACATGGGGACGCGAGGACACGGGGCTGAGATAGGCAGGCAGAAATACAGACAAGATATATATATATATATATCTTTCTCTCTCCCTCCTCTCTATCGCTCTCGTCCCCAATTGGCACATGTCTCTTTGCCTGCCTTCCTCTCTCAATTTCCCGGTTTCAGCTTGTTTTTTATTGTGGAATTTTGCATTGGTTAGCTGTGTGGGTGAGGGGGGATGAGGGGCCGCTTTCAAAGACGGTATTTTTGCAATTACAGAGGTCAATACAAATTAACAAACACACATCAGTGTCATTGAATCACACACAATTTACTAGTGCGTTTTGGCGATGTTGTATAATATATGATATATCTATATGGGCCCTGGGCGCGTATTCTCGAAGAAACAGATTTCGTACGTACGAAGTTGCGCAAATATGGAGGATAAATACTTAGCTCCAAATTTCGCAAGTTGGTCTTCTCAAAACGTTTGCGAATTTTCGCAACTAAGAAATTCGCAACTTGCGTACGAAAATCTCGGTTTTGCTTGCGTTTCAACGGTTCCTCAAGTGTTTCAGGCGGTGACTGAAAAAGAATAATATAAAAAAATATTCCATGGAAACTGGTGATTAATCCATATAGCTACTATGCAAAGCATAATGTAGCACTGCCATTGAGAAATGTTGATGCATAGGCAATACTGGGCTTAACGCCAGCGAAGCATTTGAACGGATATGACAGAAACAAAACTCAAGCAAGGGCAAGGAATGCCAAGCCCAAGCCGAGCAAGGCCAAGCCAAGCCCAAAGGCAAAGCCAGTCAATGTTTACATTACAGAATTATGATTTTTTTTGTAGGCTACGACTACGTATTCTGACTACAATGTTACAAAGTACAGTTACATGACACCACTTCCGTATGTGTGTCACTGTGATGTCGATTACTATTCAGACTATTGTAACAACTATTATGTTCAACCTACAAATAATGGGACACCCCTTATGTTTCTCATCATTTTATGGTGCCAATGATATTATTATCATCATAGTTGCTTCAGTTCTTAGTCTTAGCATGTATGTGTTGAATGATTTTAGATACACAGAGATAACACAGGCGTGCCTTGTGCAGTTATATGATAACACAGGCGTGTCTCGTGCAGTTATATGATAACACAGGTGTGCCTCGTGCAGTTATATAATAAAATTATGCTTTAGTTATGTATTCTTTTAATGCAGAATAATGTATAATGTAAGCTATAAAACCGAAACGTTTAAAAGCTATTACATCTAATAATGAAATTACTCATACATTTTATAATTTTTGGTAGTATCGGCTTCGTCCATGCATCATATATGGAGAATAAACATAGGAAACAGTATGAGTATGTACTGTTATGTCGATAATATGGAAATATCACAAACAACGCCAGATTATCGTAACGTTAAACTGACTGTAATACAGCATCAGGGCGGAGCTACGTTTCACCCCAGAACGAGGCTGACGTCAGCTGATCAAGTACATTAAAGGCACACTGTTAAAGTAACAGAACACATTTCCCCCCTCTCTCTAAAGATTACTGTTCCGAAATCGAACAATAAAGAGGTGGACACAAACCGTTCAAATTACCAATTTAGCCACTTATGTTTAAAGTCGCATGCTAATTTAACCGCTGACTAATGTCACAACAAACGTTCACTAGTTCGTCAGATAGTCTTGAAGGTACCGCGGTGGACGTCTGTTTCACCTGGGCAGTCTGTACTGTGGGTAACCGGGTTGTTGAGCAGGCAGACCCCCGATGTCAAAGTCATCAAGGTGGGCGTCCGACGATAGCTCTTGATTTCCTGGTTGTCGCGATCCAACACAACGCCGTGAGTTCCAGTGCGACCCGTCTTCAAGCACGAACGTATTGGGACTAGCTTTAGCGGCGATACGCTTCGGGTACGACAATGACAATGCCAGCTTGTGTTTCCGGATAGGTCGTTTCGTCCTGACCCAGTCTCATCCAGGTTTCATCATCGTATTTCGCGAACGACGTCGTTTGTTGGTGTACGCTTTGATTCGTTCCTGCTTCCTTGCGATCGATTCAGCTAACACTGCATGAAATGTTCGGTGGAGATGCCTGGGGTAGTGTCAGGTTTTCCAGAGGAAACCGTGGTTTACGACCTTGCATCAACTCTGCTGGAGTACGCTGTGTCAACGCGTGTGGTGTCGATCGGTACGTTTACAGGACTGTTCGCACAACGAAAACGTGCAAACGTACATAACGGCGCTGCGTGAACTGATAGTGAACTGTAGTTTTGAGGATCTCACAGAACTAATTCGTGATCTGCTGATAGAGAAAACCAGCAATCCGCGAATTAGGGAATGATTGCTAATGGAACCGGACACTCTCACATTAGCCAAAGCCGCAACACTGGCGTTTCGCATCGACGTTGCTGTAACAGAAAGCACACGCATTCAGAGACAGGATGAACCTACAACAGACAAGTTCAAGTTGGAGACACCAAGACAACCTTCTAAGGTACAAACAATCTTGAAGAAACATAACAAAGGTAGAAGCAACCACGCGCATGTGCGACAAGCAGTTGTGGTTATAACTCTCATGCCACAGGGAGTTCTATAGATGCTTGCCATAGGACAGAAATGTCGGTTGTGCTCCAAAATGAACCATTTTTAGAAAGGTTGCCGGTCTGCAAATCGGGGTACAGTCGGGCAAATTCACCGGTCGGACAAGACTGGTGAACCAGATACAATGATCTTCACTGTTAACTAAGTAAGCGGAGCACGAAACCATTTAGGACGTGTGATATGTTGCTGTGAGACACACCAGTGACACTAGTAATGGACACATGGGCAAAGGTGTCAATTCTCAGCGACTAGGTGTACAGGAAGTATTTCCAGGCGTATCCCCTGTGCAAATCTGACAAAACATTATCGACATACTGTACGGAAATTCCACTGAATGGGATTGTCCACCTACCAGTGACATACCAGTCAGAAACTGTGACGAGTTTCCCATTCTATGTCACACAGACCGGATCTAGCCTAATGGGAATAGACTTGTTCAACCGTCTCGGATTCACAGTCACGAGGAATGGCACTGCCATTCAACTGACATTGCAACTGCCTTCCCCACACTGTTCAACGGGTTTGGGAAAATTGCAAAGTTCGTATACCGCCCCCGAGTCAACCCAGAAGTTAAACCTGTGTCACAAGGTTTACGTAGTCTTCCATTCTCAGTGCGTAACGAAGTGTCGAATGATCTTAAACGTCTACAAGATAATGGCATGATCGAACCAATCAACTCATCACCCTGGATTTCAAATATTGTTGTCGCACGTCGGAAATCGGGTGAAATAAGACTGTGTGTTGACCTGAAAGCTGTAAACAAGGCCATATTTCCGGACAAATACCCACTGTCAACAATAGAGGCACTGTCTGCCGAGTTTCACCACTCAACAGTCTTCACCAAGCTGGACATGAGACGAAGCTATCTGCATGTCCCCGAGGCTGAAGATAGAAAGTACTTGACAGCATTCATCATACATGAGGGAGTTTTCCAGTACTGTAGGATGCAGTATGGACTTAGTACAGCACCTAGTACCTTCCAGAAGATCGTATCTTCATGAACCTCCTGGACGATATTGTCATCCATGGACACACACAGGAATAGCATGATATACGACTGCAGCTAGTGTTTAACAGACTGGCTGAGTATCACATCACATTTAACGACTCCAACGATTAATAACCTACACCAATAGTTTCTGCAGCAGCTTGTGGGTTTCCTTATTGTCATTGAGAATTTCGAGACCTTTAATTTCCGTTTGATGTGTTAGCAGGCAAACTGTTCCATAGTTTAAGCCGAATTCCAGAACCAGAGGCAACCATGCATCTTTGTCGGGGATCCTCTGAAGTACAATTATTGGAGTATTGCACTCATATCCCTGATTGAAGACCAGAAGATCTCCGAGGGAGAAAAATGCAGTACATTGGTCGACCTGGAACGAATTCAGCTATAAATGGCTACTTTCATCTAAGGAGTGACTCTGCAGCATGGCCCAAAATGTCATGCAGAGCATGGCCCAAAATGTCACGCAGAGACGACAACAACCCCAGGCAGTTTGCAAGCTTCCCACATCAAACGGAAATTAAAGGTCTCGAAATTCTCAATGACAATAAGGAAACCCACAAGCTGCTGCAGAAACTATTGGTGTGGGTTGTTCATCGTTGGAGTCTAATTGTTTCCACATCACGAAAGTCAATTGGATGTACCCATCGTTCAAACAATTTGTATAATGTATCACAAAAGAAATAACTAAGACCATAAAGGGAAAGGCAGAGCGAGAACATAGCCGTAGGCTAAAATCCACGACAACAAAACAGAAGAAAAGAAACGTTGGAACAAAAATACTGTCATCTGGCACTTGTGCAAAAGAAACAGCCACAGATTCGCCGAATACCGAACCTTCCGAGCGAAACCTGTTGGAGTAAAACAAGAGTTCATATAGAAGAATGGACTGTACTTCGGCTGCTTGGAATACTGGCACATGTCTAAGAGCTGCACGCGGAAGAGTACTTGCAATATATGTCACATAAAACATCCAACTAGATTTTACATGGAACAGAAACCACCAAATGATAAATTAAAGATGGAGATGTTAGATAAATCTAAGAAATCGAAGAAGCAACGTTAATTTCCAACAGTCGTGGAATAGTGCAGGTGATTCGCTTCCCTGAGTGCGCGAATCACTTCAAGAACCTACGCTTGTCCTTTAGTGATCTACCAACAGAATTGCACTAGCAATACAGTAGTGTGAACCAGCAGACAGTTTCCAATTCCAACTTGTCCGAAGAACTGCGACCACGCGATGGGAACGCTGGAAGACAGATGTACATAGATTGGTCAACATCAAGCTCTCCAAAAGCTTCCATGCGGAGAAATTCGGGAAGATGAAGAAGCGCAAACCACGCCATTACTCCCATGCAAATACGACAAGCTATGACCAATGTTCGTGCATGAGATTCATCAATGACGCAAACAATGTACACTGCTCCCCTGTCACGGGAAAGGCTATAAAATAAAAGTTGATCAGCAAATAAGGCGTGGCTAAAACGATGTGTGTTTTTCCTGTAATGAAACGCAGCGACGCCGCCTTTGCGAACTCTGAACGCGTCATGTGACGTCATTGTTACGTCACAGTTAGCTTATAGGAATGGTTCAATGATGTGTAAGAAAAACGTTGTTTAATTTTGCTCCAGATGGCGTCACTCGACAAATCACGAAGATGTCAACCATCTCAACCACGGTCCACGGTGACGAGCGCTAGCTAATAATTAACAATTTTACACAATTGCGTACACGAAGGAATAGGCGTATTGTTGATCAGGTAAAAACAGAAATGCACTCCGGGCTCGTGGTATTGGTCCCGGCTATTGTACTCATCTACTGCAAAACGTCTAAAGCTCAATGTGCGAGCAATCCGTGCGACAATGGAGGAGCATGTGTTATCACTGGAGCGACTTATAGTTATACGTGTAACTGTTTAGCGGGATGGACTGGACCACGCTGCGAGGGTAGGAACTGGGCACTTAACAGACCCGCAACTCAGTCATCAACACATCAACTAGATTTTAATTCCGCTGAAATGGCTGTTGACGGACGTCTGTTTGGTGATCCTTCGCGCACCAAAAACACAAGGAATCCTTGGTGGAGGGTATATTTAGGAAGAGTGATCAACGTTGAAAAGGTGGTCATGGAGGTGCCTACTGGCGTAACTGGAAATATGCATCATTCAAATATTTTCGTGGGTATCTATGATGGCATATACAAAATATGTGGACCTCGAAATTTTAATATTAACATTGACAGTAACATGTTTAGTGTTAGCCGAACTTTCTATTGTTCGTCTGGTGTCAAAGGAAGTATTTTGTTGATAACGAATCGCGGTAATCAAGCCACGTGTATAGCTATACAAGAAATAGTTGTATATGGAAAAATACATTTGCAAGACCAGTGTTTGAGCAATCCATGCGATAATGGAGGAAGTTGCCAGCCGAATGGTTCTTTTTATAACTGTGTCTGCTCATCAAGTTGGCCTGGATCAAATTGCGATGGAACGAACTGGGCACGAGGACAAATTGCAACAATGTCGTCAATATTCCTATCTGGGTATCCAGCGTCAAATGCTGTTGATGGAAATACCGAAGACTTGATGACGCATAATAATATGTACCTATGTTCACACACCAGGAATGACACTAATCCTTGGTGGAAGGTTGAATTTAGAAACATGATAGAAGTTCAAAAGGTTGTTATAGTGAATCGCCAGGATTGTTGTTCGTGGTTTCTGGATGATTTTGATATTGTAGTAGGCCCACATGGTGGCGCATACAAGACGTGTGGTCCTCGTCGAAATAGCATGTCAGGTATTGCAAGGAGAAGTTTCCACTGTTCTCCTGGTGTCATAGGGTACACTGTGACTATTACAATTCACGCAAAGCAGCACCTCGTTTTATGTGAAGTGGAAGTCTATGGAACTTTGAAACCATGTTCGAGCAATCCGTGTTTTAATGGAGGAACGTGTAAACTGATTAGAAATGGGACGTCTTATGCCTGTTTCTGCCCACGGAGTTCCAATGGATCACATTGTGAACACATCCGTCCATGTTGGAGTAATCCATGCAACAATGGAGGAACTTGCGATGGCAATATGTCGCCCTATAAGTGTGTATGCCCAGCGAACTGGACAGGGCCAAATTGCGAAGATATCTTGTCATGTTGGAGTAATCCATGCAACAATGGCGGAACTTGCGATGGCAATATGTCGCCCTACAAGTGTGTATGCCCAGCGAACTGGACAGGGCCAAATTGCGAAGATTTCTTGTCATGTTGGAGTAATCCATGCAACAATGGAGGAACTTGCGGTGGCAATATGTCGCCCTATAAGTGTGTATGCCCAGCGAATTGGACAGGGCCAAATTGCGAAGATTTCTTGTCATGTTGGAGTAATCCATGCAACAATGGCGGAACTTGCGATGGCAATATGTCGCCCTATAAATGTGTATGCCCAGCGAAGTGGACAGGGCCAAATTGCGAAGATTTCTTGTCATGTTGGAGTAATCCATGCAACAATGGCGGAACTTGCGATGGCAATATGTCGCCCTATAAATGTGTATGCCCAGCGAAGTGGACAGGGCCAAATTGCGAATATATCTTGTCATGTTGGAGTAATCCATGCAACAATGGCGGAACTTGCGATGGCAGTATGTCGCCCTATAAGTGTGTCTGCCCAGCTAACTGGACAGGGCCAAATTGCGAAGATTTCTTGTTATGTTCGAGTAATCCATGCAACAATGGCGGAACTTGCGAGCAGAATGCCGACTCTTACGCGTGTGTCTGCCCGACGACATGGACAGGATCAAACTGCGAAATGAAAAAAAAAAAGGGTATGAGTACTAAGACGAAGATATTAATTGCTGTGGGTGCCACCGTAGCAGTTGTCATGGCTGGCGTTGCAGCTGTCGGAGCAGCAGCCGGAGCAGCAGGAACTGCAGTCACAGCGGTGCATGGAGGCGATATAGCACAAAAGATGACAACCGCTGTTGCAATGAGGTATGCTCGAACAAAAATTTTTGGATTAATATTCGACAATGAGGAGGTGGAAAAGGAGGCGGAGGAGGAGGAGGATGATGCGGAGGAGGAGGCGGAGGAGGCGGAGGAGGCGGAGGAGGAGGAGGCTGAGGAGGCTGAGGAGGAAGCGGAGGGGGATGATACCATGCGGGATGCAGTTTATAAGAATGTATCTTCAGTGTTTCAAACCGTCAGTGGTTCGTCAAATCTCGCTGACGAGGATAACAAAGTGAAACTGTCAACATCTAAATAACAGTGTCTATTAGAATACTTACATACTTGCCGTGATGTGATGTTAAATGTGTTCCAAATACAAGATTGAACAATATTGCCTCCCAGAGAATTAACTCTAGGTGGTAGGTGGACAAGGAAACCCTTTGGCTTATCGAGAGTCCAACCCTTTTATCTATGTGTATCCCGCCCTTCTGAGGTATGTGTCGATTTTATTTTTAAACATATTCACGCTACTAGCACCCACACAATCAGCAGATAATATGTTTCATTAATTTACAGTCCTTTGTGAAAATGATAACTTTCTCACGTCTAATCTACACTGCTCCTTTACTAATGTAACTTCATGTCCTCTAGTCCTTCTATCTTTCTTAACTGAGAAAAAATATTTCTATCAATATTTTCATAACCATTTATTATTTTAAACACTTCTATCTGATCTCCTCTCAATCTCCTGGTCTCTAGTGTTGTTAAACCACATTCTTGTAGGCTTTTTTCATAACTAAGATCCCTCAGTTTTGGTATCGTTTTAGTCGCTCTCCTCTGTACTCTTTCTAGCATATATATGTCTTTCTTGCGGTGTGGCCTCCACGCTTGTATACAATATTCTAAATGAAGCCTCACTATTGTTTTGTACAGCGGTATTATTAATTATTTTCTTTATACCATATTTTTCGCCTAATTAATCCAAGGATTTGATTTCCCTTTGAAGCTGCAATTCCGCACTGCTTTGAAACCTTCATATCAACACTAATGGTTAACCCTAAGTCCTTTTCTTTTACAGTAGTACTTAGTACAGTATATTGTAAATTCTACCTCTTCGTTCCCATGTCCTGTATGGAGGCATTTACATTTCCCAAAATTGAACAGCATTTGCCACTTTTCAGACCATTTGATCAACCTGTCAAGATCAACTTGTAAATGCTGTCTATCTCCATCACTTTTAATCCTTCTTAACACTTTTGTATCATCCGCAAATTTCAACACTTTGCTTGTTATTTCATCATCCAAATCGTTGATATATATTAAGAATAATATAGCTCCTACTACTGATCCCTGTGGTACCCCACTCAATACCGATTTCCAGTTTGAAGTCTCCCCATCAACTACTACACGTTGTCTTCTGTCAATCAGCCATTTTTCTATCCAGTTTATTATACCAGTTCCTATGCCATGGGCCTTTAATTTAAGCAGTAATCTTTGATGTGGTATTTTGTCGAAAGCTTTTTGAAAATCTACTGGTGATCCCTCATCTACCCACATAGTGATGTCTTCCAAAAAACATAACATATTTGTTAAGCATGACCTCGCTTTAAAAAACCCATGTTGTGATGGGTTTATAAAACTATGTTTAACAAGAAAATCCACCATGTGATCTTTAATTAGTCTTTCTAATAATTTGCAAATCACTGATGTTAAACTCACTGGTCTATAGTTCTCTGACTTGTTTCTCGAACCTTTTTTAAATAACGGTATAATGTTTGCCTCTTTGCATTCTAAAGGAACCACTCCCTCTTCTAATGCCAAATTGATAACTGTTGCAAGCGGTATGCTAATTTGTTCTACAATTTCCAATAGTAGTTTGGGCTACTATTTGACCAAACGTTTTCGACCAAACGTATTTGACCAAATATATTTGACCAAACGGCATTCTAGTGAATTATTTGACAACAACCTTGCACAATGACAGCGTAAATGAATAATCGAAAGACACAATTCGACAACGACAACGTAATTGGATAATCGAAAGTTACAATTCGACAATGTAGCATTGTGGAATTATGGCCCTAATATCGTTCCACACTGAATAACCAATTTAGGTCCGTGTTTACCCAAGAAATCTACTCTATCCCCAAAAAGCACCTTTGCTAATTTGTCCACTCTTGAAATCGGGATAGCTGGAGTAAGCAAGCAACTGAAAAATCTAAACCAAAACAAAGCTACTGGCCCAGATGAACTCCCAACCAGAGTTCTTAAAGAAACTGCATAGGAACTAGCTCCCATTATCACTCATGTCTTCCAACAGTCATACAACACAACATTTTGGGATAAAGCTCGAACGTTTCTCCGGTCCGGCTATGCGTTCGAACTATGGCCTCGTCAACATCCGGGCACAAACAACTCATTATTTGTTACCTTCCTCGGCATAGAGTCATACAATCTAACCACGTCATAGTAAACTAAATGTTGCATCTTGTCGCAGTCCCTTCGTCGCAGTGTGATGCTACGGTTCCACGGCGACTTCGGGATGACGAGAATAGCATTGGCTCGAGGATCGAGACAGAACTGAGCGATCGAGTCGATCACGCCATCAAAGTGACGCACTTCCGCCCAGAAGTTACCGCTGGCCGCGGAGATCTTGCGCCATAGCGTCCGGTTGAAGTGATCGTAGAGTGCGTAATCAGGGAAGTTGTAGCGCCGGAAGTTTGCGACAAGTTTCGGATCGACGGTCATATGTTTTTCGGCGTATTGTTTCTCGTTTTGTTTGACGTAAATGACGTCCTCCAACGACCAGCACATGAGACGCCGCAACAGGACGAGGGACTCGTGGAAGTATTCAACAACCATGACGAGGCTGAACCGTCGATCAATTGCCGCTAACCACTCGCGGATGAACGTGGCGTTGTGCGATTGGTCGACAGTATCGCGATGAAAGCCCGTATGAAAGCCAAGGTCAAAAGCCATGCCGTTTAGCGTGCTGGTATAGCCGAGTGGTCAGCACTTCGACCCCTTGTTGTAGTTGTCTGGAGATGTGACTGCGCGCTCTACCCCCGGGATGTCTGCAAGGTAACGTTCCAGTTCGTTGGGGCCGTGAAGGTTGGCTCGGTAGTGAAGACGGAAATACTTGAAGGCTGACGTCATCCGGGCGAACGGTTCCCGGATGCTAGTGAAGTAGACAGTGTCGGGCGGCATGATGCGCGACATCACATCCGGGGTGTAGACGACATGCTGGCACATTATGTTAAACTGCTTCGTCTTGAGGGGCCGAAAGCAGCGAGGCTCGAGCAGATACGGGAAGCAGAGGTGCATGTGTCCCTGGACGGGTTGTACGAATGACAAGTTACGGTGCAGACCGAACCTGTGCAATATGTTGGTAGTCGTATCACTGGCAGTCTTGTGCGTCTTTATGTAAACCATGTTGATGCGTTCCCGGTCGCATTTCGGTGGTTGCGTCTGGACCAAAGCGATTTCACCGATCAGCTTCATCAACGACTGCGTCACCGCCTCTACGTGGCCGGTCTTCATGGTGTTCGTACGAGTGACGTCACATCCTCCGTCACGAGACTGATTGGAGATGTGATGGTTGTTCAGAAAATACAGGAACTGGGCGACGATGACAATGCTGATCAAGTATAACGCCACCGGCGGTTGCAGGATCTTCATCTCAGCAACTCTTGGACGTTCTCTGTACGACAAAACACACAAGGCATGGAGCAGTGATAGTGACTGATATGTGTGCGTGTGCGCGCGCACCCACGCATGCACCCATGCGAACGCACAAGCGCGCAAACACACACACACACAAATTATGTATAAGCTACATGTATACCATTCGATTTTACTTGTGTAATGGACATAAGAACATGTGAACTCTATACGATTTTCCATAATCTGACGTTCTTAATTAAAGGGAATAAAAACATATATGGCTTGAATTCATATTATATTACATTCTGCAATCTATTTCCAATTCCACCAAGCCAAAAAAATCAATGAATTAGAAATTCCACATTTTATGCTGTGTATCCGGACATTTTCGAATATGCATATTTTGGCGCGCTTTTCGGGATGCCGAGATGTGACGTCACATATGACCCATAGTCGCATCAGACCGATCCTTTCCATGCATTCAGAGCAAGGATAGCTTTCGGATCGAAACGAACGTCAAAATGGGTTATTATGCGATATTCCGATGTAATACAAACACCAGTCATCATAGAGGAACAAGCAATTATGTTACGGTTCCACATGAATCCAATTTTATTCAAAACAATGAATGCAAATGGGCCTACAAGTCGACTAGGTTTCGCCGAGCTTTGGCTCTTTTTTAGAATAATTATATCGGATGCAACCAACGGGAGATAATCTACACCAATAAACATACATAACAAACATGTATTGTATCCAGCTACAGAAAGTAACGTGTATAATATTATAATATCACTAGAATATCTATGTATGAAGGAGTTGTACAATTTATCATAACAACGTAAATCAGTCATTCTGTAATTGGGCGACGCCGGTTCAATCCCGACACCAAACCATTGATTTTGTTAACAATTTTTTTTTTAAAGTTAATTCCGCTTCCAATTAAAAGTGAATTCCGCTTCCCATTCACTTATTTCCGCTTCCGAAATGTAAGACGAAATTCAAGGATGTGCGCCTTTGCCTGCAGCGGCATGGAAACGGAAGAATGAGGAAGGAACCAGGAACAACTGCACTGAACTTTGGCTCAGTGTTTTCGAAGGAAATTGAGCGAGAATCGGTTCGCATGATTCTAAAGTTTGAACGAAGAGGGTTCCCCATGACTGTCACAGACATGAGATCGTTAGCGTTTGAATTTGCCCCAGATTCGGGTAGAGACGATGATTGGCTCTCAGGCCAACTATGAAATAACAAATTAAATAGGTGTTACGTTATTATGTATCTTGTCTGACAGGAGGCGCCACTTACCTGTCGTTGAACGGCGAGCCTCGTGTGGGTTCGGGATTCGTCCGGCATGGTTCATGTGCTAATAAAGTGTTGTACTCTAAAACTATGTGCATTTACTGACTAACGAAACATGGTGCCAGAAGCAAAACAGGTGACACCCACACTGTAGCAGACAGAGACTTCGGTGAGTGCACAGGTATCTGTTAAGAAGCTGTCAAAAGATGTCAAATGACGAACAACAACGCCAGTCGGAGGCGAGGGGCCGACACGTCGCAAGGATTAACCCTCCATCGCCCATTCACCTGTCGCAGAACAGAGAGGAACATTTCGAACGTTTTCGCAAGCAATGGCAGAACCATGCTATCGTGTCAAGACTGAATGATGAAACAGAAGAGTATCAAGCTACCCTCCTGAAATACACAATAGGGGAGCAGTGTGTCAAAATAATTGAAAACGCCGGCACAGAACACTCGACCGTTGACAGCATATTTGCAGTGTTACAGAGACACTGCGTGGGCGATACCAACATCGTGTTCCGCCGATTCGTCTTCAATTCATCCAACCAAAAAGAAGAGGAGGATTGTGACACGTATTTGGCAAGGTTGAGGGAGTTAGCTGCTCGGTGCAATTTTGGCAACCTGCAAGACGAACTCATCAGAGACAGGCTGAAACTTGGCATTAACAGCGAGGAAACAAGAAAGAAACTGCTTGCGACAGGTGCGTTGACCTTGGAAGTAGCCATCCAGATATGCAGAAGTGGGGAGACAGCATGCATGACCCTACGCAGCATTCTGAAGCAGAGTGACGGAACTTGCAGTGATGATGTTCAAGCAGTCTCAAACGCAAAGGGTTACAGGAAGAAGAAGACAGACCGTACGTACAGAATGAAATGCAGATTCTGCGGATTGCAACATGTCATGAAGAAAGAAGAGTGTCCAGCATTTGGGAAACAATGCAACGTGTGCAAGAAGATGAATCATTTTGCGATTGTGTGTAAGCAACGGGAAACACACCAGGTAGACAGCGACCATGAATCAGTGGAGCAGCTAACATATGAGGACGTTCACAGGCTGAACAGGAGTAAAATCTACGTGCAGATGAGGATAGTGAACCCAGGTCAATCGGTTAAATTCCACATTGACACAGGATCATCTGTGAATGTCCTTCCTCATGCACTTGTACCAAAAGGTACAGATGTCACGCTGACTGATACGACACTGAAATCCTGGACAGGTGACAAGATCAAGCCGGTTGGAGTTGCCAAAGTGATTATGCACAACCCATCCAATGAGAAGAAGTACAATGTGAAGTGCTTGATTGTCAAAGAGAAACTGACTCCGATAGTCGGCCTACGAGCAAATGAAGTGATGGAGCTCATCACGGTGAATGAGTCAAATGTGTTTAATGAGAGTGAAGTCAACCTACTAGAGTTGTGCAGAACACCACAGGACATTGTGAAATAGTTACAATCCGTGTTCGATGATGAAGTTGGCACCCTGCCAGGATTGCAACGTTTGGAAAAAGTCCCAGAAGTGCTGCCTTTGATGAGTCGAGTGAGCTAGACTGGGATTCGTCTCTCAAGACGACTTTCAACAACCTTTTCGGACGCTATAGGTGGTTGTGTCTTCCATTTGGCCTCAATGTGTCTGCAGAGATCTTCCAAAGAAAGCTTCATCAAGCTCTAGATGGACTGGAGGGAGTCGTGTGTGTAGCTGATGACATTGTGGTGATAGAATGTGGAGACACCACGATGAGTGCTATCCGACAACATGATGAGCGACTCACAGCCCTACTACAAAAATGTGAACAGTTGGGGATCAAACTCAACAAGGAGAAGATGCAGTTGAGACGGTCGCACATCAAGTTCCTGGGACATGTGGTGACAGACGAGGGTCTACGCCCAGATCCGGAGAAAGTACGAAGCGTGCAACAAATGACAGAACCAGCAGATGTGGGCGAACTGAGGAGATTCCTGGGATTCATACAATACCTCTCGAAGTTTCTCCAAAATCTGTCCGACATCATGGAGCCGATGAGACAACTGACCAAGCCGGGCGCACACTGGCAATGGGGAGATGCCCAGAGAAAGGCGTTCCTCTCTGCTAAAGCAATGGTGACAACAGAGCCAGTACTCCAATACCACAGACCATAGGCGGAACTGACAATCCATTGTGATGCGAGCGACAACGGCCTACGTGCAGCGCTTCTCCAAGGCGGTCAACCACTCGCATACAGCAGCCGTGCCCTCACTAACACAGAAGGAAGGTACGCTACCATCGAGAAGGAAATGCTAGCAGTAGTATGGTCTGTTGAGAAGTATCACCAGTACACATTTGGAAGGTATACTGTGGTGCACTCGGATCACAAGCCACTGGAGCGTATCATGACCAAACCCCTGAAGGATGTTCCGAAACGCCTGCAAAACATGCGTATGCGACTGCAGCAGTATGCTGTCACCGTTGTGTACAGGCCGGGAGATGAACAACACCTGGCCGACACTCTGAGCCGCGGCGACCACAAAGCGACCAACGAAACTCCCTCGACGGACAATGAACAAGAGATGGTGAATGCAGTTGGGCACAGCCTTATAGGGGAGCAATGGAAAGATGAAGCGGTGAGACAAACCGCAGCGGATGACAGTCTACAGGCTCTGAAGAGAGTGGTTTTGGATGGTTGGCCAGAAGGCAGAAGCTTGGTGCCAGATGTAACCAAGCCTTACTTCCAATTCCGAGATGAACTGGCAGTGTATGATGGGACTATCTACAGAGGTGAAAGAGCAGCCATCCCCACATCCACGAGGCCAGCCATCAGGCTAGAATTCCACAGTTCGCACTTGGGAGTACAGGCATGCCTACGCAGAGCCAGGGAATGTGTATACTGGGAATGAATGCTGAAATAGAGAACTACATATCCAGATGTAAAATATGTCAACAGCATCCAAAGACACAGCAGAAAGAGAGCATGATGCCCATCATTGAGTGCGAGCGACCATGGCAGATAATCGAAACTGACATTTTTCAGTGGAAAGATGTCGAATAGCTGGTGACTGTGGATCATTTTAGTAACTTCTTCGAAATTGAGAAGTTGCTGAAGACTGACACAAAGACAGTGATTGGTAAGCTCAAGAAACACATGAGCCGAAATGGTCAGCCACAAGTTCTAATCTCGGACAACGGATCTCGATTCACGTCAGCAGAGTTCATGAAGTTTGCTGACGAGTGGAACTGTGAGCATAGGACATCCAGCCCGGGCCATCAGCCAGCAAATGGAAAGCAGAGGCAGCAGTCAAAATTGTGAAGACATTCATGACTAAAGCAGACGATGACCAGACAGACACGTACGAAGCACTGTTGGCCCACAGGAATACTGTTCAAGATGGCATGACTACTAGTCCAGCACAGAGAAGAACTCGCACAAATCTGCCTTCCACCAACAAATTACTGGACCCAGACGTGCAAAACATGCGAAACAGAGACGAGTTGTTCAAACAGAAAATAGTAATGAAGGAAAAGTATGATCGAGCCAAAGACATGGAAGCATTAATCAGCGGTGACACAGTGCGAATGCGACCCGTTGCGCTAAACAACAAAGTGTGGGAGAAGGCAAAGATAATCCGCAGACTTGACGACAGATCGTACCTCATAGACAATGGAAGGAGACTGCTGAGGCGAAACCGTATAGATCTGAGGAAAGTTCCAAGGAGTGCACCGGATGAGCAACAGTGCAGAGACTCACTGCAACACAACGTGAGATACAACCATGACCTGCCTAACGTTGACAAGGAACAAGAGACACAAGGTGATGAATACCACATAAAGCAAACCACTCCTGGTACTCCACGTGTCAACAATGACCCAGAGCCAGTGGAGGACACCAGAGAACAAGACCAAGGAGTACCGACAATAGCGACCAGGTCAGGAAGACGGCCACGACAACCCGCCTACTTGAACAGTGCATAATCACAACGATGCTTAATTGCATGTGACTTTTAAGTTTTTATATGTCAGTATTGTGTTTGACATTATGCTGAAAGGACTGTGGCAAAGGAGTGCATGTGCTAATAAAGTGTTGTACTCTAAAACTATGTGCATTTACTGACTAACGAAACAATAAGGGCACACCTTTATCAGATAATACTATACTATAACAATTATTCAACATTAAACTTATATTGAAACATGTCACACACAAAATAAATTGACATTAAACTTTTTTCGTAGTTTATTGCCCTTTAATGACATGCATATTCACTAGGTGGCAGCTCTCGTGGTTGTCAACTATTTCGTATTAACGTTGTCTTGCTTATGCTCGAGCAGAAACAAGAGTAAGTGTGAATAAGCATGCTATACATACCAAACAAGGACAAATTTAACTAAAGACAGTACAATTGCAATTCGTTGATGCAGCTATTGGCACATGACGCCTCCGATGTTTGTGTTGTTTCACTCAGAATTGTAATCTTAATTCACAGTGCTTCACATCGTAAAGCAGCTAGTGAAGATGGTGGATTAGCAGTTGTATTCACACATGATAAACGTTGAACTTGACACTTGCATTAGATATTGAGGCTAATGACACTGGCGTCAGAAGCGTGTAGTTTTTGGTCAGATGGGACATGCACGTTTTGGTAGTGTATGCGTGTAAAGAAATGTACTTATTATGCATTATTGACGATATAGAACAAGAAATTGACAGACAAATGTATAATATTGACCAGTGCATCTGACCTCATAGTACGGGGTCAGATGGGCCATCGGTATCCATTCACATTTTTGGTGCTGTCTTTCATAATTTTATTCCTAAAATATTTCCTTTAGCAGTATTCTGAACAATAGCCTTATGCACACGTGTCGTTTAATAAAAAAATCAATTTGGCTTAGCGTAAATTAATAAAAACGTCATATATCTGACCCCACCCAACTCTACTGATGACCTCGGCCACAATACGACCTCGACCAGAGCGAAGTCTGACTATGCGCCACGCCCAGGCGTCACGCGGCAATTGGAGCGGGAATGCGACGACGTTATTAGTCGGCCGTTTACACGTACTCAGTCAATTAATAAAACGTGACACGGCCGTATTGTTTACACCATCTAAAAAATCTACACGAGTTGTGGACGGGAAGTCCGTACGCCTACTATGTGACGTCGGCATATTCCCCAATTAACTCTTCCTACGAGGTTCACAACATGTACTGGTACACTTATTGACAATTGTTTTGTAATTTAACAAAATATATTTTGCAAAGTACAGCAGGAATATTATTTTTTTAATGTCTGATCATCATCCATAGTTTACGCTTATGGACGCTGATCTAAAAGAGGAACATCCTACAAAATTTACTCGAGTTAATGTACAAAATAAAGGCGCATTGTTAAAAGTCAAAAATGATATAATCTCTTCTGAAATACATAAAAAATTAGATACACGTTCAAATGCTGATCCAAACCATAATTATAACATTATCATCAATGAAATAGATCAAGCTAAAATAAATGTTTGACTAACAAATTAGTTAAATTTAATAAAAATAAACATAAAAAGTCTACATGGATACCTCAAAGCTTGCTAACCTCAATAAGATACAGAGACAAACTTTACAAACAATTAAAAATAACAAACCCTGAATCTTCCGAATGTGGCGTATTATTGATTAATCTAAAATATACAATAGTATTTTGAAAATAAGTTTTCGCAAAGCAATTATATTTTGACAAATGTTTTAATCAATTTACATTTGACATACCAAACACCTGGAAAACTATAAATTAAATCTTGTCTAAACAAAAAATTAATCAATCATTTCCAAAATATTTTAAAGAATCCGATTCTATTGTAGCAGACGAATTAGAAATTGCAAATAAATTCAGTACATTATTTACCAATATAGGTAGTAATCTGGCAAATGATATTAAATACAAAGGCATTCATGATCATTCATATTATCTAAATAAAACAGTAAACTCTAATTTTACATGTAAATACGTTGAAGAAGATACCATAAAGAGAACAATAATTAATCCACACAACAAAAGTAGCTGTGGATGTGATGGTCTCTCCACCAAACTGCTAAAAATGCTTGAACCTGCACTAACCAAATCTTTAACTGCATTAACAAATCAAGTATTAACCACAGGAATATATTTCCTGATAAAGCAAAAATTGCTAAAGTAATTCCAATTAATAAAAAGTGAGCCTACTGTATTGAACAATATCTCTTCTACCAGCTATTTCAAAAGTACTTAACAAATTAGTTTTGACCAATTATCATTTTACTTAAAAGACTAAGTTTTTTTTTACCACCAGTATGGATTCCGACCTAAACATTCAACTGAATACGCGGCATTAGAATTAATAGATGGAATAATAACCCAATTGGATAAGAATGAAATACCCATTAATATTTACCTAGATCTTTCCAAAGCCTTTGATACTATTGACCATTTAATGTTAATTGACCAATTGAAATATTGTGGTATACATGAAGCAAATCTGAACTTATTCAGCAGTTACCTAACAAATCGTAAACAATATACGGAAATTGACAATATAAAATCAAATATGTTATCAATAACAACAGGTGTACCACAAGATTCAATCTTAGGACCCCTGTTATTCACCACATATATCAATGTTTTGCACAAGCCAATAAAATGTTTAAATTCGTACTATATGCCGATGGTACAGCTCTATCAAGTACACTAAGCACTTTCAGCGATAACATACATGACGAAAATTTAGAATCTGTAATAAATGAAGAACGTTTTAAAATAAATTAATGGCTCAAAATGAATAACTTATAGCTAAACATAACAAAATCTAAATACATTACATTTCAAAAGGCAAAGAAAAATGTACAGACACTTACCCTGAAGATAGACAATGTAAATATTGAACAAGTCAAAGAATTTGTTTTGTTTGGTTTAATTATAGATACGAATCTAAACTGGGAAAAAAAACACTGAAAAAATATTAAATGGTTGTTCTAAAAAATTTGCATTCTAAACAAATTGAAACATGTGTTACCTCTTCATATTAAAAAAATATTATATAATTCTTTAATAGTGCCCCACATTAACTATTGCATCATGGCATGGGGCTTTCAATCAAATAGAACAATAAAACTTCAAAAAAAGCGCTGAGAGTGATTACCTTAAGTAACTATATTTCCCACACAGAACCACTTCACAAAAAACCCAACTTGTTAAAAGTAGATGACATCCTTAAATTACAACAATTAAAATTTTACTATAAATATTTACACAATGACTTACCAGTTTATTTACAAAACTGGAGGATAGTTATGAGCTACATAATCATGATACAAGAGTTCAGAATAAAATATACACTTATAAAATTAAACATGAATTTGCAAAGATATGTCTTAGGCATAATTTGCCACTTTTACTAAATAACATTCCCGATATAGTCAAAGAAAAACATAGTTCACGAGGATTTGCCAAGTATGTTAAACTTTATAGTTTTACAAAATTATCAAGACAAAATTGCTATCTATGTATGCACAATTAAGAACCGACAACCACCTGTCAACTTGATACAGTACAAAACAGTGCCTTAAGAACAAACTCAATAATCATGTAAGCTTGCTCACACTATACACATGCATATAATATATTATGGTTTTTTCTTATTCTGGAAGAATTTGATTAGGTGATGTAATGATTCAGTTAGTTTTATTACAAAAGGTGGCTCCTCGATAGCGACTACCATAGTCTTAGGGGAGTCTCCTGACCCTACGTTTTGTTATTTACCATACATTATACCATGTTTACCATGAGGTTATATATTTATATTATTTTTTTGACATGGGTGTATTGTATGTATTATTTGAAATGTCTGGTTCAAATAAAACAAAAAAATCTTCTTATTGCCCGACAGCGCATCACGCCGCCGCACGAACCGCGTTGCTACGTGACGCCGATCGATAGTTTCACACCAACAACAGTTTGTGAAGTAACATCTATCATCAGAGCGAAGGGTAAAACGTCCACACTTGATCCTCTGTCCTCTGATCATGTAAAACAGAACATTGACACACTTGCTATCACTGCTGCCAGTATAACAAATCCATGCCTAACGGAAGGAGAAATGCCGCTTGAATTGAAGCGTGCTCTTGTGCACCCAACCATATCAGTGCAAACACGCGGTAAGCAACTACCGCCCAGTCAGCCATCTATCACAACTGTCAAAGACAAGTGAAAAAGTGGTAGCCACCAGACTGAACACTCACTTGATCAATCAAGCGCTGACTGATCCTCTTCAATCTGCATACAAACGACACATTCAACGGAGACCACCCTATTTTGTGAGGTAAACGAAATTACGACGGCCGTTGACCGTAGACAAGATACCGTCGTCATGCTCATTGACCTAAGCGCTGTTTTCGATACGATCGACCACACAATACTTCTCAATCTCAATGTGCCTACAACGACGCTTATGCCTCGCCGGAGTTGTATTACGCTGTATTGAGTCGTACCTTTGCGATCGCAGGCAAAGTGTTGTTGTCGGTAGCGCAACTTCAAGCAAAACGACTCTAGGCACTGGTGTATCGCAAGGATCAGTGTTAGGTCCACTGCTGTTTTCTTTATATATACAGCAGATCAGTGACATCATTCGTAACCATAATTTGAAGTATCACAATTATGCCGATGACTTACAGTTGTTATGTCATTTTGACTTGAATGTCATTTCTCTTACTACCGCTGTGCATCGTATCGAGCAGTGCATCGACGACATCAAATCCTGGTACCCTGATTTGGTTTCTGGACTGCATGTGCACGTTGGATCTGAAGTCGTCTATGCCGGCGAATGTGTGAGAGATCTTGGTGTCTACTTAGATAAACATCTTGACATGACAGCGCAGATTTCTCGTACCATTAGTACCTGTTCACTGCATTTACGTAACATCGGCCAAATTCACCGTTATCTGCCACAGTCGACTACAGAACGTGTTGTAAATGCAATGATTACATCATGCTTAGATTATTGCAATTCGCTTCTGTTTGGCAATTCTGCCAAGAACATCGGCAGGCTGCAGTGACTGCAGAATGCTGCTGTGTTCGTCTAATAACTAACAGGGCGTTACCACTACTGCGCCAACTCCACAGGCTGCCTGTCCCCGGGGGGGGGGGCAATGCCTATACTAGCAGCGGTGTGGATGTGCCGACTTCAAGGGTAATTTTTTTACCGAGGCTCCCTAGATCAAGGGTCCGTTTTTCACATGTTCTCCCTAGAACACGGGCCAACATTATACAGAAGTTCCCTAGACAAGGGTATTATTTCGAGGAACTCTCCCTAGAACAAGGCTAGGTTTTTATCACAGCATTCACAGCCCGGGGGCACTGCCTATACTAGCAGTACTGTGGATGTGCCGACTTCAGAGGTCGTTTTTTACCGAGGCTCCCTAGATCAAGGGTCTGTTTTTCATATGTTTTCCCTAGAACTAGGGTATACTTTTTGATATTGGATGCCCTTATCATGGGTAGGGGTATGTGACCTTCGGCTGCACACCCCTACCCACATGTAAGGGTAGTCCCCCGGGCTGCCTGTCCAGCAACGGATTACCTACACAATAGCAGAACTTACCTTACATATAAGGCGTTAAATGCTGAACTATCGCCACCTTATATGCAGTCACTTGTTTCATCTTCGTTCTGCTGAGGGTAACAATCTTATCGTTGCGAGAGCCCGAATCAAAGCTGGTGAATGCGCATTCGTTACAATATGGAATGGTCTACCAACTACTGTTACTTCCAAAACCTCCCTGCAATCCTTCAAGGCAGCCTTAAAAACTCACCTTTTCATTACGGCGTATACGGCCTGAAAAACCAGAGAAACTATTTATTCTAAGTTATTCATATTTTATCTTGATCTTTTTAACAGCAGCACGAACATTTTATGTACTTACTTTACCATGAGAATTGTTTTCCTTTTAATCTACTGATGTTTTATATCTTAATTTGTTGATTTTTATATTTAAATTTGTTTATTTTTACTATATATATTTTAGTTTTATATAAGGCGCTATGAACGTTATGGATATGGTGCTATATAAAATAAAGATTATTATTGTAGGTCCTAATACTTCACATCATCGAGGCAGATTGACACAAATACAACACCCGTGCTGACTCTCCGCCACACCTTCAACGAATGACGATGATGAATGGCCAGTGCAACCAAAGGCAAAGGCAACGTCGGCCTATATTGTATTGTTGTTCATATATTGGCCAGTTGAATCTAACAAAATGCAGTTTGATTAAAGTATAGTTGAATAACTATGCCAACCTTCTTAATCAGCGACGTCAGTTGTTGGATAAGCAGAGGTCGCGTTTTATCTTTCAAATGCACACGACTCCAGACGTAACATGATAAAGTGACTGGGACTGACCAGTAGAAAAATCCAACACACAGCTTAATAAGAATAGGGCATAAAGGTACGCATAGCCGATTCAAGGTATACGACAGCGTAAATTAGCTTAAGCAATGTAATACGTTGGACCATGCGGTGAACTAGTATTAATATTTTACGAATACGTTTCACAAAAGTCTTACAAGCGAATGCACCAATACTTCGCGCTTCACCGTACTAAATGTATAGAAGTTACACATAGTTTTATTGCATAAAATTTGTAAAACTCCAGTGAAAAGCGCCAGGCTGTCTTCCTGAGTTCTCATGCATGTCTAATGGGCGTGCGTGTGTCACGTTACCGCTAGAATAATGTATCATGTTGATAGAGTTGATCAACAAGAAGATTAGCACAAACAATTATGTACGATATGACCTTTGTAGTAGAAAACATACAAACACCGCTGGAAGAGCAGGAGTTGTTTGAGAATATGTAGGTGCGTGAAGAAATAAAGTGATGTGGGTTTAGACAACACAATGAAGAGATGGCCATCTACTATCCCTGACAGATACCCCCACATACAAGGGGTGGTAGTTGACTCTACTACCCCTGACAGATATCCCCACATACAAGGGGTGGTAGTTGACTCTACTACTCCTGACATATATCCCCACAGACAAGGGGTGGTAGTTGAATCTACTACCCCTGGCAGATATCCTACGCAATGTATGACAGTTAGCTGAATCAGTTTAACTTTGTCCTACTAATTGACTTTACTGGTCGCGACTGTACCACCTGTGAGAACAGAACAGACGCCCGCGCCCCGTATCAAGGATGGAGGACTCTCGCCTGGCTGCGTGACTTCGCCAGGAAGATAGTCTGGCACAGAATCGCGTTTTGACTGCCTACTTATTGACAGCCATGATAGCTTCCACCTAGTGAATATGCATGTTATTAAAAGGCACTAAACTACGAAAAAAAGTTTAATGTCGGTTTATTTTGTGTGTAACATGTTTCAATATAAGTTTAATGTTGAAAAATTGTTATAGTATAGTATTATCTGATAAAAATGTATCCTTATTTAAATTGTTATTTCATAGTTGGCTTGAGAGCCAATCATCGTCTCTACCCGAATCTGGGGTAAAGCACCCTGCCAGTAACATTGGTAGGAGATTACTAATCCAGGCCATAGTGAGGAGCCAATGATGCCACCTCACGGCGCCTGGATAATCGAGGCTAGGCGAAGAGCGGTATTGTGTATTCAAATAATCACATCTACTTCCCGGATATTACATGTCTTAGCTATCACGACTGCTTGGCCCAAGTCCAAACAGCTGAATCTTACAAGTTACAGGCTCAGATTAACATCAGCGTTTTAGCAAGGTGATACACTCACACGCGCATGAGGTAGAGAGAGAAGTAGAGAGAGAGGTAGAGAGAGAGAGGTAGAGAGAGAGAGGGGAGAGAGAGAGAGAGATAGAGAGAGAGGTAGAGGGAGAGGGGGTAGAGAGATAGAGGGGTAGAGAGAGAGAGAGAGAGAAAGAGAGAGAAAGAGAGGTAGTGAGAGAAAGAGAGGTAGAGAGAGAGAGTTAGAGAGAGAGGTAGATAGAGAGAGAGAGGTAGAGAGAGAGAGATAGCGAGGAGAGAGAGGTAGAGAGAGAGAGACATAGAGAGAGGGGGGTAGAGAGAAAGGGGTAGAAAGAGTTAGAGAGGTGATATATAGAGATGGGTAGAGTGAGAGAGATATAGAGAGAGAGAGGGAGGGAGAGAGGTTGAGAGAGAGAGAGAGAGAGAGAGAGAGAGAGAGAGAGAGAGAGAGAGCTAGAGAGTGAGATAGATAAAGAGGTAGGTGGAGCTATAGAGCGAGAGAGAGAGAGAGAGAGCTACAGAGATATAGAGCTACATAAAGAGAACTAGAGAGAGTGAGATAGAGAGCGAGAGAGAGAGATTGAGAAAGAGAGCAAGAGAGAGAGAGAGAGAAAGAGAGCAAGAGAGAACGAGACAAAGAGAACGAGAGTGCGATAGAGAGAGAGTGCAAGAGAGCGAGAGTGCAACAGTGCGAGAGAGAGAGAGAGAGAGAGAGAGAGAGAGTGCAAGAGTGCGAGAGAGAGAGAGGGGGGAGAGCGAGATAAGGAGAGAGAGAGAGAGAGAGAGAGAGAGAGAGAGAGAGAGAGAGAGAGAGAGAGAGAGAGAGAGCAAGAGAGCGAGAGAGAGAACGAGAGAAAAAGAGAGGGAGTGAGGGAGATAGAGAGTAAAAGTCCAAGAGAAAAAGAGTGGGAGAGTGAGAGAGAGAGAGAGAGACAGACAGACAGACAGACAGACAGACAGACAGACAGACAGAGAGAAACAGAGGAAGAGAGAGAGATAGAGCGAGAGAGAGAGAGCGATAATATTTTTTTACATTCTAGACTATTGCGCTCCATAATTGAATGGCAGAATAGCTTCCTACCTACCATCAAACTGCACAGAGCCAACACATTCTAAGGGGCTGAATGTTAGCACTCCTCCTTTAATATTATTATTATGAAAATTTATATCTTTTTGGCGGGAGGCATTTCGGGAATTGTGAACTACGAACAATGTGTAGGTGTCTAAGTATCTAGTATATCCCTCCTTTGTGTGGATATTGTCATAGCGATGTCATTATATTGTTTCGATCGTTTCCATTAGTTACCCCTCCTTTGACTGCACAACTGTGTGAAACAAACAATACACTTCTTTGGTTTTCAGTTTAATTTGTTTACGAAAGGGTAGGCCCTACATCGAATGACATAAATCAACCAGTCATTTACTTTAGATCAAACAATATCCGATTAAAATGACGACAATCGAAGACGGTGGGTAAGCCATAGAAGGAATCTGCAAGCCGGCCACCCAATCACCTACCCCTGTTGGGGAGGAAGACTCGAAGAGGTATGATTTTCCCAAACGGTGCTTCAACAGCGAAAGCAGTTTACTCTCCTCCGAACATCGGTTGCATAAAATAATGTAACTGTTACAATGAACCGAACCTGTTAACACCTTAATATATTTAACATCCGATAATTATGACTAATGCAACGCCGCCGCTTCGTCAACTTGAAAGGTATCTGACGTCTCGTCTATTTCGGTCGAAGTTGGCGAACAATGTTTCCTCAAGTTCATCACGCGTTATAAGGGTTGTGGTCCACATCTCGAAGTCATCATGGTCGTTTACTGCAACAACATTATTACATCACAACAAGTGATGTAATAATAATGATATTAATGACGAAACTCGAAGAAAATGAGGAAACATGTCCCGCCGCGGATCCACTTCGACTTCGTATGCCTCTTACATACAACTGGTTGTCGTGTGAAACAAATGACGTAATAGACGCCTAGACGCAGCGGTCTACGTCAATCCGCAACTGCGCAGTGAACAACTTCCTGGCAATGTTGTACCAGCATACGCATGCGCCAAATCCATGTTTCCAGTTCACGACAGTCTTCGCCCGCAATGGACGCCAGTAGCGTATTACCATAGGGACAGCTGGGGCAGGAGTCAGTAGTGCCGTGCCTATTGGGCATGACCAATAAGGTGAATGAAGGGTCGTCTAGTTCGAAGTTGCTATCTGTTCCCAAAGTTAAGACAAAGGCTGGAACTCGAGCTTTTTCAGCTGCCGCGCCAACTATATGGAATTCGCTTCCCGTTAATGTTAAATCAGCAGAAAATATTGTTACATTTCGTCGTCACCTCAAAACCTATCTTTTCAATATCGCCTATCCTCCCTAGCTTCCTAGCACATCCATCCAGTTGTTGACGACTTACGCCTATCACACGAGTACGAGAATGCTTAATCCTTTGGTTTTGGTGCGCCACTGAGCTCGGATTGTCTGAGGATATTGGCGCGTAAGAAGTTATTTATTATTATTATTATTAAGGGTCAGCAAAACCATCCCGCTGATCTGTTAGAGTCCAAGGTTCAACGAGGACTCACGCTGTGATGACAGTCGACTATTACATAGTAGATTGTTATGACATCGTGTTTCAATCCCTACTGCTGGTCGTTGGGCTACTGTCATCCTACATGTCCAGGGTATGGTATGAGGAAGACAAAAAGGAACCAAAAGTGACCGTAGATGACCCAGCGTAAGACGAAGAAGATGACGTGCTGACAATTGATGAACGATTAACTCAATAATCTCAGAAATTAGTCAAGTAGACGTTGTTGAACAGTCCTCGTATTTAGGGAGTCATCTGTCCCAGAAAGCCTCATCAAAGCAAAAATTCAGCGTCGTATCTGCTGTGACAGCACGGCCTTCAGTAAATTGCGTCACCGTCTCTTCGATGACCACAACCCCAGGAAAGAGACTAAGGTGACGGTCTACTAAGCCGTTTGTGTTATCACTATATTCTACGGAAGAGAGGCTTTGGTCAGTATCCTTGTCACCTGAAGACCCTGGAGAAATTTCATCAACGATGCCTCAGGAAGATTCTTTGCATTCGGTGGCAGACCGCCGCACCAACGCCAGCGTCATCACTGATGCTAAGACAACCAGCAGTGTGGCAATGACCATGCAGAATCAGCTCCGCTGGACTGGCCACTGTGTCAGAATGCTAGACTCCCGCCTCCCCCGACAAGTACTGTTCTCACAGCTGGCGAATGGTTCGAGAACACGTAGTGGCCAGAGAAAACGTTTCACAGACACTGCAAAATACTACACGAATAAAAGCCAGATGAACATCAGCACTTGGGAGGAAATGGCTGCGGACCGGCTACTTTGGCGAGTCAGCATCCACCAGACAACGGCCCAATTCGAGTCTGATCGCCTAGTTCACGAAAGGCAGCAGAGGGGAAAGTAATCTCAATACTTACACGTCTCCCTTCCAACGGGAACCTGTAGCCCACACTGCAAAACGATCTGCAAATCGAGAATCGGGCCCCTGAGTCACCTCAGGACCCACGACCGATCCCTGGCGGACGTCATTCTCGTTTCGATGGACCGCTGATGACACCTTTTTGCTAAGTAATATATTTTACTGTATCTGCCAACTTTTGTGAAATCCGGGAGATTCATCAGCGGTTGACCATGCTCCCCGTGTCGCGCTGTCTCGTCGCGCTGTCACGGATCTTAACATCGGAAGACGACGAGTTGCCGTTGGAGATTTTTCGCCGGAAATTCTGCGATTTAGCACGTCTCCGCACGTGTCCCGTGGTATCGCGCTGTCTCGAAGACAGGGAAGGTGCTTTGGAAATGTTCAGCGAAAATCCGGGAGATTTGCTGGTATTCCGGGAAAACGGGAGATATACCTAAAATTGTACGTACGCGTGCTTGCGTGTGTGTGGATGTGTGCGTGTTTGCGTGAGTGCTTGCATGCGAGCGAGCATGCCTTAGACAAGTTCGTTCAATGTGTGCAGGTGTGCGTGCGTGCGTGCGTGCGTGCGTGCGTGCGTGCGTGCGTGCGTGCGTGCGAGCTTGCTTTAGGCAAGTTCGCTCAAACTGCATTATTATAAATATTCCTCTACATACGTGTTCTGGCGCAATACGTGAAAACTATGATTCGCAGCAGGCCAAATGAATTTGTCTACGGGTTTGCCGCTAGTAAGAAGTTCACATGGTAGAAATCATAATTAAATTATGATTTTACCATGTCAATTTTGTTGATTAATGATAATGACCCGCTGTGAGAGTCACACGTACATCAAAATAATAAAAATAAAAACCGCACTGTCGTTTACTTTTTTGACAACGTTCTTAAGAGAAACCGCGAATTACGAACACTAATACACGAATACGAATACATTTATATCAGGCATAAAACCCATATGCAACTGGTAGATATAAATAGAAATACGTCTTTTCAACAAATACAAGTTTGGTACTGTTCACATAAATATTTGGGCATTTCAGATGAAAGCCGCGTGGTTTGATGACCATACATATCAACTTTATAGGATTATATTCAATATCATTTTCAAAACTAAAATTGCACAAATATTCATCAAAGCCTGAAGACCACTGGGACTAAGCGCAATAACACATAAATCTCCTGCATAAAAACATATGATTAGTACAGCAGTTGTCTATGTAACCTGTACCTGCATTATTTAACACATTGCATAACTTATCGATGTATACAGTAAATAGGCAGGGAGACAAATTCCCACCTTGTCGAACACCGTTAGATACGTTAAAAAGTCAGAGGTTGTGGAAACCCATTTAATACAAAACATTTGGGTTATGTACCAGTGTAACAAGATTCACACGAGTAGGACAGACACACCTCGATTAAGCAGTTGTCTAAAGAGTGTCCAATGGTTCACTTGATCAAATGTTTTAGATGCGTCTAAAAAGCAAGTATACACATGGTTGTTATAGCTTCTATAATACTGAATAACGTATCCATATACGATTCCATAATGTCAAACAGTATAATTTCAAAGATCTTAGAAGCAACTGTGACGAACGGTATAGGTATGTAGTTACTAACATCACTTGTGTCACCAGACTTGTTTTTCACCAAGGGTATAAGAATAGTTTTCATAAAGTCATCAGGCAGATGTCCATGTGAGATAACACTAGTATACAAAAGGACAGTAGTATAGTTATGCGCCAATCTGCATGTATTAAGCGTTCTGCAGATAGCCCATCATCTTCTAGTCGGCGTCTCTAGATCGGAAAATGCGTAGAAAATGATGAGCTATGTTAAAAAGTCATCCGGATGTCCCACGTATAATTTTTATGCAAATCGGTGCCGCCATTACCGAAAAATCTATGTTTCACTATATATCGGCCAATATTGCAGATAACTGAACAAATAAGGTGTGTAGACACATGTTTTGAAGGTCAAAAATCATAATAAAACTATTCTTGAAGTGACCACACGTTTCCATGGCATAATAGTATGCACATTCGTGCCGCCATTACTGAAAAATCGATTTATATATATATATTGCAGATACGTTGAGAAAGGGTTTTTGATGGGGTTTTTAGGGCAATAATTTCAAAAATGGTGTTATTTTTGCGATCACACGTCAAAGTCACGTGCTAGGGGGGTCAATTCAAGGTGTTTTGAATAGAGAAATTCCACTAAATTAATTTATTAACTCATTTATTGAGGTAGGTAATAACAGAACAGAAGACGTCTTCAAAGATTGCAAGGGAAATGTTCTTCACAGATCCATCACTCATCATCGCTTTCAATGAAAACGTAATCTTCTTCTGTTTCTTTGTCAAGCATTCAGTAAGCGACCTTTCCTGTGTAACCACCGAGGAAGTGAAGGTTTCAAAAAGAGCTGTGAGCATACTGGCAGAGGCTAACCAAATAACTCAGATCGAAGACAGATGACCATCTTGACTTACCCAGTGAAGAGTCGTCACAATCTTCGCGACCTTTCCTGTGTAACCACCGAGGAAGTGAAGGTTTCAAAAAGAGCTGTGAGCATACAGGCAGAGGCTAACCAAATAACTCAGATCGAAGACAGACGACCATCTTGACTTACCCAGTGAAGAGTCGTCAATCTTCGTATTTGGTTTCATCAGAATTAATCACGATATTCGGGAAACCGGCCGGAGTTGGTTGAATAATCTATATACATTACACGTTGTTGAGGACACCGGAGAGTATCAACAAATGTTCTCATTCGTCTTCGTTCACGTTATAACTGTTTGTCGAGTCTGTCGAGCATAAAATTGTAATAGGCCATGCTAGAGGCGACACACGAACTAGTTATTTTATACTCGCTAGGGGGCGATTACATCGAATGTCGAGGGTATTGTTGTGAACGTGCAGTTCCTTTGATTTCACTGAGGTGTGTAAAACGACCGTGATCAGACATGGATAGCACATGAAGGATGCATGTATGAGGAGAGTGTTTGTAGGCTACATGATCTGCGCTCCGGGCACTTTTTCGTTTGAGCATGATGGCTTAATGTCCACTTCTACCACCACTGTTTATCTGGAATGAGAAATATAAGTCACCATTAATATTAAGACTAATATAAAACATTAAAATAACACCATTTTTGAAATTATTGCCCTCAAAAACCCATAAAAAACCCACAACTTATCTGCAATATATGTATATATATTTAATCGATTTTTCTGTATTGGCGGCACGAATTTGCTTACTAGTATGCCACAGACACGTGTAGTCACTTCAAGAATGGTTTTATTATGATCTTTGACCCTCAAAACATGTGTCTAGACACCTTATTTGTTCAGTTATCTGCAATATTGGCTGATATATAGTGAAACATAGATTTTTCGATTTTTTTGGTAATGGCGCAATTAGGCTTATTTAAACATTCACATTCAACAAATACAATACAAATTAGGTCCAAAGTGACCTAACACTAACCTCAGATGTCAAGTGATGAGGAAATCCGTATAAATTGCAATCAACAGAACGTATAAAAACCGTGCACCCTCTATGAGCAGATATTCGTTAATCCTGTGATCCGTTAATCCGTGTGCGCGCCAAACCCAGACGCTATCCCGCACCAAATGACTCAGGCTCAGCTTGATTTGAAAATGCTCTCTGCGTATTTCTTTCTTTCATTTACGGCATTTATTACAGGCATAATTATTGTTAAAAATCGTATTGCACATTACAGTTTTTAAAAGCTTTGTTAGAAGTTCTTTTTTTAGAGATGATATGCTAAAAATTAGTCATTTACTTCTAGTCGAGTAGAAATTGACGTTGACCTAGACATTTTGGTTAAAAAGCCAATTTTGTTTTAAGGTGACCAGTACGGTACAAATTCAACCCTGGGGAACTTTGTTTTTACCCCAATCCTTGTTTTTGGGTGTTTCGGTCCAATTTCGAAGTAACACTTTTTGTTTGCGTTTTTTAATCGTACGTTTAACTGTTTCATTTATTGGTTAATACGTTTGTAATGATATGTATACTGGTCTATTCAGCCACACATTAATGATGGAGTTTAATTAATCAAGTAAGTAATTAACCAATTAATTAATTAATTAGTAATATATTTCTTATATATCACTCCGTCCCAACGTTGTTCTGGGATTTAATTAACATTTTAACTAAGATCACATGAATGTAATTTATACCCCAAACAGTGAATGGTATAGCATTCAAACTTGAATATAACTAGAAGAGATCATAAATGTTCTACCTGTAATCTTCTAATATATCATTTTTTAAACGTCATCATCAGCATTGTCATCATCGTCACTGTCGGGTAGCTGTACAAAAGTTGGGCCGTTTGCGCACTGTCCGTGACATTTGCAGTGGACGCTACAGGAAAGACGCATCTTTGAGCAGTTGCAAGACACACACAAATTATCTTGGTGCTTGCAAGAGCAACGGATCTCCTGTAGAAGATGTTCGGGTGCTGGTTTTTTGTATGTGTACAGTGGAAGCCATATTGTTTCTTTCTGTTCAATACCGTCTTCAGATTAACACAAGTAGAAACCTATAGGTGTACTCTGAGTGAATGGAATTAGCATGCTCGACTTATCAATGGAATTCTTTCAATGGCGACATACTTTGATGAAATTATGTGCATGTATCGTAGATCGTCGAGACTTACATTTCATTTGCTTTTGGTATAAAGCGAAACCATATACCGCTCCCCAGCTGTTGCAATGTCGGCGCTCGATGCAGTGTTACTGCCGAATATGGCAACGGATGTTCTCAGCTCTGTTGAAGATCCTAGAACTTTCACGTGTTTGACTTTGCCAATACCATAGATAAGTGACGTTGTGTCACAGCCAGACATAGAGTGTGCAAATGGCAAGCACTTACACATCTCCTTTCTGAGAGCATGTTGACCAGTGCGGATACTGATTAGTCTGTTTGGTTTGCATGTAAATAGTGGACTTCTCAGGCGCATGATACAGCAGGATTACAAGCAGATCTGTATCATCACAACGGATACATACGTTCTCGTGGGATTCTGCAACTTCTGGGGTACACTTCACAATTAGTGCATATCCTTCCTCGCCAGTGTGACGCACCTCGATACCTTCTTTCAGCAGGTAAGTAGAGAGGAGATTAATGAGTTGCTGTTTGTTGTACTTGTTTGAAAGAAAACTACTTTTAACTGAAGGCACTGGAGTGTTACGTCCAACCAACACATCAGTGGAAAGGATCTTGCCCAATTTACGTCGCTTCTGTTCGGGTTCCTTGGTGGTGAGCACTTCATCGCTGTCGAACACTATGAACCAGGCCCTATCGTGTTCTGCCAAGTGGAGAACATACATCACATAAGATGAACACACTTCATGAAAGGTACCTGTCTTTGGCCAGGGCATCTGATGCAGAATGGCACATCCATCCACAACTGTGGCTTTGACGTCAATGTCATCATTGCAGACAACATGGGGATCGAGGGTAGCCATTTGTTGTGCCATTGTCGTGGAATAAAGCTGGGGCTACGGCTGCTAACTCGTGTGAGAAGACACTGCGATCTGGTGGTCCAGAAGTATATGCCTTGGCCAATAGTCTCTGGTACAGCTCCGTCGACGACATGCGCACTTCTTTTCCATCTTTCAGTTTGATAGTTTTCCTCATATCTGCGAAGGTTTTCACTCCGTCTGACTTCCTGAGAACGATGTTTCCGTACTTCTGATCTGTGATTTTCTGGTGGATTTTCATTCCAATATCTACAGCTTGGTGTACATTGACTCTCTCATCAGCTATGACCCCAGTAGCAGGATTTTGCAGGTGCTCGTCATTGTCGGTGGAAAATGGGTTGTGACTTCGCAGAAAGGTCAGGAATTTGGCCAGATCAATGTTGTCCTGTTTGATGCGACAGTGAGTTTGATACAAACGCCGCGTCATCACTTTTGTTTGGGGGAAATACAACAGTTTCACAAGCGTCATTTCTTGACAGACGATCCGGTGCAGTAGTTTACTGTAAACATTTATAATTACCAAGACTGGAAAACTTAAGAAAACAGTTTCACACAATTAACATGATATATGTGCAGCTGTAAATGGCGTATTGTTGTTTTCCTGCCATATTTAACGTGGAAAAAATCAGATAAACAAAAATTAGACGCATTTCGAACTTAATTGACGTGAAATTATCAAGAAAACGCACTGTCCATGTAACAAATACCTTTATTGCATGAATATGTGATTGCAACAGCGTATTTAATTCAGCCGTTTGTAAAATGCCCCTTGTTAGCATATCACAGAATAGTCATGCATATTCATCACATTTCGTAAGTTAAACATGAAAATAAGAAAAACATGTTGACACAGCATAACTATTTTTCCTGTTATCTTAGCCGTTTACCATATGATATACAGAATGGAAGCATATAATATGTTCTTATATTTGTTTGTGGTGTGATTTGCAAAGACTACAATAGTACCAAACAGTCCACGAAAATAACGCATTAGTGTGTTTTTGCCCATATATACATACATTTATAATTGTGAGTGTGTGTGTGTGTGTGTGCGTGTGCGTGTGCGTGTGCGTGTGCGTGTGCGTGTGCGTGTGCGTGTTGAAATGATTTGTTGGTTTATGCTTCATATACTGGTCTACGTACGGTGCCCCTTTATATACATTTGTTGTTACAAATAACTGTGCTCTGGAGTGTGTAATTTTATAACAAATTAGAACATATCCTCTTTACCCATTTTTGAAAATTAACATGCATGCAACTATAGTTTTAAAATAAAATCGACACACACTATGTTTAAAAATAAAATCGACACACACCTTAAAAAGGCGGGATATATGTAGATAAAAAGTATTGGACTCTCGATAAGCCAAAAGGCTTCCTTGTCCACCTGCCATCCAGAGTAATTTTCTGGATGGCAATCTTGTTAAATCTTGTTAAATCTATAGGCTTGTGACAGTATGCTATACGACGCGAATCATGGAATGTTACTCAACGGACAGTTGCTCACCAGATAAATGCTCACCGGACAGTTGCTCACCAGATAAATGCTCACCGGACAGTTGCTCACCATGGAAATGAAAAAGTGGACAGTTAACGAACAGCATATATCGACGATAGCGAACCACTGTTAGCATAGTGGACCACTGTTAGCATAGTGGACCACTGTTAGCATAGTGGACCACTCAGGGGCCCGTTTTGGGCGCACTTAACGGCCTCTGTTAACTTGAAAGTAGTGTTGATTGCACAACGTTGGCTCAACGTTGATCCCCAAACGCCAACGTTATGCCAACGGTACCATATAGTTGGGTTAACGTTATCTTGCAATCTGTAATAAGTAATAGTGTATCTATGCCAAATCAAAACAAACATGAAATCACCGGCCTTGTTTATTATACCTTGTAATTAACAACCTGTCACATGCGATCAATATCAGTTACAAGTATTTATATTACAATGCCAATGTCAGTAACGTGCTGTCCAGTCTTCTTGGTAGAACAGATGTGTGGTAGGTTGCGACGATGAACTTTTAATCGGTGTGCAAATGATCGAAGACTTTCCAGTCCTACCCTTTCGCAAAGAAATTTGTCATCATTCAAATGGGATTAAATTACCCAAAGTGTAGGAATCCACCGCTTCTGCCGTAGGCGATAAGCATCCAGCAGGCTGCAGCCCAAGGCCAAGAGGTGACAGGGCAACGAAAATGTCATCATTCACAATGTGCTTGATGGCTGATGCCTATTAATATATCAACACAAGGATGCAAAATGACAGTTGCCCGGCAAGATGATTAGTTACCAGACTAAGATCAAGTTGCACGTTGCACAATTTATTTAGTCTATTTTCCACTAGGTAGTCGGAACTTCGTATCGTGAATTTTTTAATAAGCGACAACCCTACACATGACACGGACGTTTTTGTGAAGCTCACTAGATGCCGCCGCCGCGGTACGGGTTTGTTGTGAAGCTATTGGTTGAATACCAGCGCCTCATCATCCATGTTAAGTTAAGATACGAATGTTTATTGTTTCATCGAAGTAAATGATTGTATATGTGTGTATATATATATATATATATATATATATATATAAATTATATAAGTAGCGGGATATGACATATATATATATATATATATATATATATATATATATATATATATATATATATATATATATAATATATATATATATATATATATATATATATATATATATATATACATTATATGAGTAGCGGGGTATGACATATATATATATACGTGTGTGTGTGTCTGTGTGTGTGTGTCATATCCCGCTACTCATATAATTTATATATATATAATTTATATATATATATATATATATGCCAAACTTATGCTTCTTATGCTGCTAACTTATGATTCCAACAAAATTGTGCTTATAGTCGATCAGATATGTGGTACGTAGGAACAGATGTGATGGTGAGATATTTGTGTTAGAATTGAACTTTCTGTCGATAAGACAAAATTATACGTGTGACATCCGGACGACTTTTTAACATAGCTCATCGTTTTCTACGCATTTTTTCCGATCTAGAGACGCTCATCAAAAGTTGATTTCCGGGGGGTGCACGATACCCCCCTCTTCCGACTACACTACTTTACCAGACTTCAATTTATCGATAGCATTTTTGCACCATGCAAGATGTCATGTTTATGTCATTGTGGTTATACAAATCCCCAGAATTGTGTACACGCTATTTCACAACTTGCATATTTACATCAGTAGTGACATTGTTTAGCAAAGATTCAAAATGCATTTTCCACATGGCAGCTATGGAGGCAGGATCGTTAGCACCATTATCAGATGAAGCATGAGGTATATCTTCCTTGTACGATTTTGATACGTTTTCCAAAAACTAACTGTACCTTTAGTATGCATGGAATTTGCCATAGCATCTGCTCGAGTAAAGTGTTCATGTTGTTGACACTGTTTAAGCAGATGTTTGAAATGTAACCTTGTTTTCCACACTAGTTCACCAATTGGGTCATGCTTGGATTTTCCCATGTCACGCGACAGAATTTAACAATGTCTGGCTTCATGTATGCCTCCTTAATATAATCATTACAGTCACGCACAATGTAATCTTGACACAATGTTTTTGCATGTACTAATAGTTTCAAGACTAGATACCCGAAGTGCACTGCATATATCATGAAATACGTTATCGATGTCACATATATATGCCATGTATATGAACAGTTAGTTAATTATTGTCTATGGCCTTACGTTAACGTTTTGTCTGATTAGGCGCCAATACCATCCGTAAAAATAACTTTAAATTATATAACAATTCCGTCAACGTCTTCACAGCCATATAGGATTAGCACCCGATACCTAGGGAAGGGTTTGCATCTTAGGATTGAAATTGTTTGATGGGGACAGGAGATAGGATTAGCACCCCCCAGTATTTAAATACCAGCGCCTCATCATCCATGTTAAGTTAAGATACGAATGTTTATTGTTTCATCGAAGTAAATGATTGTATATGTGTGTATATATATATATATATATATATATATATATAAATTATATAAGTAGCGGGATATGACATATATATATATATATATATATATATATATATATATATATATATAATATTATATATATATATATATATATATATATAATATATATATATATATATATATGTATATATATACATTATATGAGTAGCGGGGTATGACATATATATATATACGTGTGTGTGTGTCTGTGTGTGTGTGTCATATCCCGCTACTCATATAATTTATATATATATAATTTATATATATATATATATATATATATATGCCAAACTTATGCTTCTTATGCTGCTAACTTATGATTCCAACAAAATTGTGCTTATAGTCGATCAGATATGTGGTACGTAGGAACAGATGTGATGGTGAGATATTTGTGTTAGAATTGAACTTTCTGTCGATAAGACACTTAATATTCACCACGGTACACGCAGGCCTTATCCTTTGCAAACATAACGCTTTGACAGCAACCGGAAATCATGACAGCTAAGTTACAAATCACTCGTGGCCAGAACTCACGAACTCGCGTCGTGAACTCAGAAACGGTTGCGCCATCTCACGGCTTATATATAATCGAGGCTAAGCAGAAGAGTGGCGCCGCTGTTTGGGAGTACGATGTACTAAATGATGCACACGTGGTATAGTTACGGGAAAGTTATGTGGCCGAATCGAGACATTTTTGGGTCATTACTGATTATCTTTTAATTTGGGTATTTTAGTGTTGCAAAACAAGATAATATGGCTATATTATTGAAAGAAACTTTATTGTTATGTTGGTTAGACCATGTCGTGGCCACAGCTCTTATGTGCTACGTTAATACCACTCTCACAAAACGATCACTTTCTTGCCACGTGGTAGTTTACGTGATAGTTACGTGACCGAATCACGACACTTATTGGGGGAATTTTTTATTTTAACCTTTAATATGATATTATAATGTTAAAAAATAACATAATATTACAATATAATGTTGAAAAAAATTTTGTTGGTTGCACCACGTCATGGCCACACGTATACCACTTTCACCAAACCGCCACCTTTTTGTAACGTAGTAGCTACGTGGTGTGCTTGCTGGGGCGGCACTGATTTGCATAAAAATTATACGTGTGACATCCGGACGACTTTTTAACATAGCTCATCGTTTTCTACGCATTTTTTCCGATCTAGAGACGCTCATCAAAAGTTGATTTCCGGGGGGTGCACGATACCCCCCTCTTCCGACTACACTACTTTACCAGACTTCAATTTATCGATAGCATTTTTGCACCATGCAAGATGTCATGTTTATGTCATTGTGGTTATACAAATCCCCAGAATTGTGTACACGCTATTTCACAACTTGCATATTTACATCAGTAGTGACATTGTTTAGCAAAGATTCAAAATGCATTTTCCACATGGCAGCTATGGAGGCAGGATCGTTAGCACCATTATCAGATGAAGCATGAGGTATATCTTCCTTGTACGATTTTGATACGTTTTCCAAAAACTAACTGTACCTTTAGTATGCATGGAATTTGCCATAGCATCTGCTCGAGTAAAGTGTTCATGTTGTTGACACTGTTTAAGCAGATGTTTGAAATGTAACCTTGTTTTCCACACTAGTTCACCAATTGGGTCATGCTTGGATTTTCCCATGTCACGCGACAGAATTTAACAATGTCTGGCTTCATGTATGCCTCCTTAATATAATCATTACAGTCACGCACAATGTAATCTTGACACAATGTTTTTGCATGTACTAATAGTTTCAAGACTAGATACCCGAAGTGCACTGCATATATCATGAAATACGTTATCGATGTCACATATATATGCCATGTATATGAACAGTTAGTTAATTATTGTCTATGGCCTTACGTTAACGTTTTGTCTGATTAGGCGCCAATACCATCCGTAAAAATAACTTTAAATTATATAACAATTCCGTCAACGTCTTCACAGCCATATAGGATTAGCACCCGATACCTAGGGAAGGGTTTGCATCTTAGGATTGAAATTGTTTGATGGGGACAGGAGATAGGATTAGCACCCCCCAGTATTTAGGAAAGAGGGTGCATTTTTTGATGGAATTTTATGTTTTGGTGAGCCTGAAAGTGTTTTCGTGGGGAGCCTCAAGGGGGTATTATGAACGTAATCGCGAACAAATTAAATTGACCTCGTCCCCCCGACTTCCGATTACATATTCGACAGCTCGGAAGTGTTCAGTGAAATCTAAACAAAAAACTGAGAACGTTATTGCGAAATTGTTTGAACAGCACGCACGCACACGCACGCACGCACGCACACACCACACACACACAGTCTTCCAGTGTTAGTTCTGATAGTGTCCGAAGTGTTGAGTGAGAGGCAAGGTAAAAAAAACCTAGAGAAGGCGACGCTGTAGAATTGTTTGGGTACAATTGCTGCAGTTCACTAGACAGGGTGAGGCTGTGTTATTGCTTGGGCTGAATTGTTGCTGCTGCCCCCCCCCCCTCTCTCTCTCTCTCTCTCCCTCTCTCTCTCTCTCTCTCTCTCTCTCTCTCTTTCATATTCACTAGGAGGAGGGATTGAGGGAGGGAGGGATTGAGGAAGGGAGGGAGGGAGGGAGGGAGTGGAGGGAGTGGGAGGGAGTGAGGGACGGAAAGAGGGGAGGGAGGGAGGGAGGGAGGGAGGAGGGAGGGAGGGAGGGAGGGAGGGAGGAGGGAGGGGAGGGAGGGAGGAGGGAGGGAAGGGAGGGAGGAGGAGGAGGGAGGGAGGGAGGGAGGGAGGGAGGGAGGGAGGGACATTTGCCCTAGTTGGTTCAAAGTAAACTATTTATGCTCTATCCAAGCTGTGTACACGTGGTAAAATCAGCAAAATGAACAGTATCATCATGACTGTTTGGTAACGGAATGGAGATACTATTTTGGGCTTACATATCCAATGGTTATTTCTTTGCAAGATAGAGAAGATTAAGCTCGGCTTGACATTTATTTATCTTCCAGAGGGATCAGGGTTACATGTACTTCCCAAATTGAGTTGATTGCTTCATATAATTTCGCCATCAAACTTCATTCCAAAAGTGTCACGTAATTTGACGATTTCCCCTCTACTATTACTGAGTTACGGTGCGTAAATTGGTACATGTTCGACTCGATTGGTGACGCCACCGTGTCGATTTATTCTCCCCGCGATACGTGGAGATGACCAAGCCACCGTACGTAATGTACAGGCGTCGGAACCGGGGGCTTGGGGGTTGACCCCCAATTATGGTGGGGGCTGGAGATAGGCTTAGCTGCCCCCAAATACTTAGGGAAGGGGTGTGAATGTTCGGGTTGATTTTAGTGGGTGGTTGGAGATAAGATTAGCCCCCAAAATTTAGGGAAGGGTGCATTTTTTTTGCAATTTTTTGTTTTTGGTGAGCCTGAAGGTGTTTTTGCGAGCCTCAAGGGAGCTTTTCGGGAGCCTCAAGGCGCCCACCCGTACGCAATGCTATACGTGGAAACAACCAAACCACCGTCAACGTAATGGTTAGGCACTCTCGACATCGGTCTATGTCCAGTGTTAAAGTTGTCCACACATGAATAATTTGTGGTGGGCAGCAGCAGGAAGGGTGCAATAGAAAGTTTTCAGGGGAGCCTTGAAGTTGATATACGCACCAAAAAAACACTCGCGGCGGACCTGGCGCGCGCGCGCACACGAGTGCGTGCGTGTGTGCGTGTGTGTGTGCGTGCGTGCGTGCGTGCGTGCGTGCGTGCGTGCGTGCGTGCGTGCGTGCGTGCGTGCGTGCGTGCGTGCGTGCGTGTGTATGTGTATGGTTTTTTTTCGCGTTCGTGTGCGTGCGTGCGTGCGTGTATGCGTGCGTGCGACAGTGCTTGCATGCGTGAGTGCCTACCTGCCTGCTTGCCTGCCTACCTGGGAGAGGAAGAGGGATAGGGAGAGGGAGGGAGAGGGGGAGGGGAGGGGAGAGGGAAGGCGAGTGGGAGGGCGAGGGGGAGCGAGAGGAGGAAGGGGAGCTGGAGGGGAGAGGAAAGGGGGGGGAGAGGGAGGGGGAGAAGGAGGGGGAGGGGAGTGTGCGAGGCAGTGGGATGGGAAAGTGAGAGGGGAAGTGGGAGGGGAGAGAAGAGGGGAGGGAGAGGAAGGGAGAAGGAGGCTAAGGGCGAGGGAGGGAGGAGAGGGAGGTGAAACGGCGGGCAGGGCTGGGGAGGAGGGGAGGAGGAGGAGGGTAGAGGAAGGAGATGGAGAGGGTGGGGAGACCAGACAGACAGGAGTGGGAGAGGAGGGGAGGCCGGGAGGAGGTGGGAGGAGGGGAGAGCGAGGGAGGGGGAGAGGGAGGGGAGGAGAGGGGAGGGGGAGAGGGAGGGGAGGGGGAGAGGGAGGGGAGAGGGAGGGGCGGGGAGGGGAGGGGGAGAGGGAGGGGAGATGGAGGGAAGCTTGGCGGGGTTTTTGTTACTGCGGTTAGGGTAAGACCTGCTCTCAAATAATGCAGTATTTGAGCACTACGTCGTACTATCACCAGCTACTGTAGTAGTAAGTCGATCTGAACAAATGTAGCGTGTATTCAACTGTTTATTATAACTGCCAGTATTGTTTTCTCGTCTATCTCATGGACGCTAGAATTAAAATAGTCGGATATTGGGAAACATTAAATATCGAATTATCTCGCGTGAATTGAACAACTGCCATCTGTCGCCGTCGTTGACGCAACCTGCCAGCTCGGCCGACTGATGTCATTATGCAAATAGACACCAATCAGTGAGTGCCGGTGTCCCGTTCACTTGAGCAGTTTGTGCGTGCAGCGAAGCGTTTGATACTTCGCTTGCTCTGCGACTAGAAAGGTGGCTTTGTCACTGCTCGCAAATTGGACAAATACCAATCGGATAGCAATAAATCCGTCACTGTTCGCTTGTGCGTTACGCCTACGGATCGTTCTAGACCCAGCGACAAGGCAAACGATTTGGATTTCGCAGTTGTGTTGCGTTGCAGGTAAGACGCCCGGTGATTATGCGCGCTCAGACGTTCCTTACGTAGAATTGGAATAGAAGGAAACAACCAACAAACGCCAAACTGTCAAAGGTGAGTGTTGTCTCGCGGCCGTCCAAGACTATTAGCTCTGAGTTTGAGAGTTTAACAAGATTGCCATCCACAGCCATAACTTGCAAGCTACAAATGGCATACGGATAAACCATAATGAATTGTTCTCCTTCCTCCCTGCTGTCAGGGGTGAGGGTCAGGTACAATATTGCCGAACCACACGCTGTGTTTTTTCTTTCCAACGTTTTCTACCCGTAGCCTCCTTTCTCCATCTTTGAATCTCCCCCGAACTTCATATGTTCCTCCTCGCGCAGTCCTCCCATCTTAGCTGTGGCCTTTTCCTGTTTAGTGTCTTTGGTGTTTTGCTGCCTCTGCTTTCGTTGCTATTTTCCGGCATCCATGCGAGTAGTTCATTGATTTAATCGAATTGTACAATTTTTAATACGAATAAATGTATTATTATACTTAAAGGAAGCCTTTGGCTTATTGAGAACCCAACAATTGCCATAAACATATACCCCACCCTTATAAGATATCTGATGATGATATTGCCATTGTTAAATATTTCACACAGATAGCATTAACACACTAATTGTTGACAAGTGTCCCGTTATTTCATATCATCCTCTGGCTCTGTGAGAATGAACTTGTACTTTCTGTTGCCATGCTGCTTTAGTCCTTGAGACACTATAAGCTGTTGACCCTCTCATTCATTCCATTGTGCCTTCTTGAAGAACATATAATGCAGAGGTATATGTGGGGGCTGAGCCTCACTAAAACTTTTCAACTGAACCCCCTTGTAATATTGAGGGGCTAAACATCTCTAGCTACCCCACCAAAACTATATATATATATACACATATATATATATGTATATAATATATATGTATATATATATATGTATGATGAACAGAGGCAAGGATGGCGGCATCCCGATCTGTCTCTGTCAAAGAGATGTAAATAAATCCTAGAACAAATGTGACAGACACAAATCAAATGGTGGACCATTGTTAGCCGTCTGGTTAGTAGGCAGACCCCTGCCATCACATCACCACAAATACTTGGTCATAATGATGTAACTATTCCCATCAGTGTTGATGTTCTCCTCTTGTTTCTCTGTCTGTCAGGTGTAAGCCTCACCTTGATGCTGGTCCTCAACTTCTGTTTTCTTTTTCTCCCCCTTCACTGTTCTTGCACTGCTGTCTCCACCAATCACCTCAACCCTCAACTGTCTTTCACTCTTGTTCTCCACTCCTCACCCAGTCCTTCCAAATCTCTCTGAACTTACACAATCATCCCAGTGCAGCCTAGCTCAGTCTTTACAAGTCGTATTTATGTTTTTTAAATTGGTTTGCTACAATTAGTTTTTATATTATTATATATTTATCAACCATCAAAATGTACTTTTAAACCACAGCCAAGTCACCCAGCAGTTATTGGTTTCCAATTTACCAGTAATTTGCCAAGCACTATCAATGAGTTGTGTCTGTACTTCTTGTGATGACAGAATGGAGTGCTTTTGGGGCTTGCAAAGTTATCTTCAACAAGAAATGCACAAACATTCCATTGCTAGTTGGTCTGTCGTACCCTGTTATTTATGAGTGATGAAGACAAAAACAAAGCAGCTGGACTAGTGTCATTACCTTGTAATGTACCATCTGCCAGTGGCTAAGTAACTTGTGTAGCCAAGCCGGCCCTGGTAGGTGCATATCTGCCTTCAGGCCTACTGTGACAACTAGACACAACTACTGCTCTGCGTTCACAAAATAACATCTCATCTAAGTTGCATTTATCAGTTAGTTACTGTTTCTAGTAGAGCTCTCATTAATTACTTTGTCTCTACTGATTCTCTAGTCAGGTGGTGTATTGCACAGTGTTGACAATTAAAGGTACAATTGAGTAAAAGTAAGATAGTTTTTATATCAACAAATCGTGATACATGTACATGTGCTTAGTGAACTTAAATTAACCCCAGGTATTTTTAATAATTAAATATTTCGCTTCACTGCATTCTGGTAGATTTGTGGTAACGTTGTGCAAAACGTTTCCCATAAAACGGAGAATACTAGTGCTGACATAAGCACTGCCAGCCCTCCCTCCACACCCCTGGGTGGCAAGTAGGGTAGCCAGTTGAGTTAATTTCTATCAATAGGTGTGTTTTAATGGCATGTTGTCACCTGGTCCTGTCTGGGCCTCTGCAGGTGTTAAACAGGATAAAGACATTGATCCCTCAGGCTCTAAGCTATTCACACCAGGGTTGTGTGACAATGTAATTATTACCCCTGGGGTGTGACTCACAGGGTGTATACTCAAAGGTTATTTACCCTTGGTAACAACTCCATGTCTATGTGATAGAGCATTGTGTACCTAGTGTAATTTGTTCTACTTATTTAGGGGGAAGTGCTCATAAATCTTGGAGCAGTTAGCCTTTGGCTGGATTATATTGAAACTGGGTTAGTGGTGTCAGTGATGAGTTAATTGATACAGGTAGAATCAAGTTCTTAGTTAGAGGTTTAACTTTCATAGAACAGTATTACCAACAGCAGGTGTAATATTGCTGTTTTTAATTTCCCTGCAAGGTAATTATAAATACATTCTTCATTTTGTTTCACAAAGGTGTGAGTATTTCTGTCTTTCTTACACTAATTTAATTATAAATACATTATTCCTACACTACCATGACATGTGACTAATTATCTAATAAAGGTATAATAATGTTTTTTATTTAAACTTTCATGTTTCTCTTTGATCTGTTGGCCTCGTCAATTAGATAAGATTATTATGGAACATCAAAAATGAGTGAGATGTAATGCAGTTAACTACTCTCTGAAGACACATTTTGTACACGATATCCCAAATTACAACACATTTGATGTAACCCACATTTTGTACACGATATCCCAAAATACAACACATTTGATGTAACCCATCCCTGGTCAGCATGACCGAACTTTGACCCCTAATATGTTAATAAAATGATGTAAGTGCCAACACAGTTGCATCAAGTGACATGAACTTTGCCCTGACTCTGCTGTTTGCGTCTTCCACAGTTGTGTCAAGAATGTTGTGCGGTTTGCGGCGTCATAACGTCAGTAAAAGCGATGTAAAGACAATGGGCAAACAGCGCCTCCTAGTGGCAGATTCATCGAGTATGAGTTCGATGAACGGAGTTCTGCGGTGTGACCAGGAATACCCCGGCACTGCCTCAGGAGAAAGTCAAGAAACATATCTACAAGGTCAGTATGATAGTTTTTGTTGACGTCTTTATTTTTTAAAACCCACAACTGTGAAAGGAAATCTTCCAGGGTCTGATGCTATCCCCCTCGGGTATCTTCCCTCTCAGTTACTGTGCTTTAATTTAAGCTGTTGGAAGATTAATCATTACAGCACCTTGTCTTTTGTTGTAAATGCAGCTGGACCTGTTTAATTAACCAGTCTAAATCTATGGAGTTATTTCAGTTGATTAGAACATTAACACATATAGACATTATAAACTGCAATTATACGATATATGTTTGTATATGTATTTCTTCTGAGTTATGGAACTAATTTCTGGAAAGGATATCCATGGTGGCCAAAGTTACCCTAGTCTGTCTTCCTCTAGGTAGCTTAGGAGCCCATGAGGGAAGACTTGTACTGCCGTGTTGGCCATCCTGATTAAAATTCCACTGTATACTACCCACCCGTAATCCATTCAAAGAAACAGCTAAATCAATACTGACATATGACATACAAACTGAACTAAATATTTATGAATACGAACTGAACTTTTAACATTTATATAAATCTGCTTTATTTTACCACGTTAAATAGATTACCTAAACATTATATATAAAACTGACTAATCTTACCAGTGATAATTATGATTTATAGCAATATCAAAGAAATGCAAGACATTTTAATTTTGTTGTTATTGTCCGGCGAGATTAGAAGTGTCTGTCACAAGTTGTCCTGTACAACAGCTGGATGATCAAACTGCAATCAGTGGCTTTTAATGACCACTCCACAAATGACCTGTGAGAAGGAGGCACTGACCATCTGCCTCATCAAGCTGGACATTGGTCAAGGTATCCTCAGGTGGTCTGAGGGTAACTGTCCACTTTTCACCAGAGTGTTGTCCAGCAGTGCCCTCCACATTTCTTAACTGGCTTGTTGTGGCAAATTCACACGCAATTACTGAAACCACATTATTCAGAATAAACTATTTCTCTACAAGTGAATACACCTGATTAGTACATTCTGGAGAGTGTGCTCTACAAAACCACCCAAATTTGTTTTGCACCTTGACAATGTGCTATTATTTAAATTGCATTAATTAAATTTAATTATATTAAATATTATAGTAATTATGGAATTGTTTTCGCAGTAGATGTCTGCTGGATTAGCTACTGGATTAGCTGCCTATGTGATTAGTACCAGGCTGAAGATGTACATAACACTGAGGAAGGTGACCTTGAGGAACTTAATCCCTCCGACTGTGTAAAGCCAGTAGGATTATTTTGCAATGAAAAGTGATGAGATCTGATAGATTTTAAAGTCAATCCAAATGAAATAAATTACTGAAATTTTAAGATATATGTTTAATGTTAATTTTGCAATGTTGTATTATGTCAGATATTTACTTATAATAATAACAATAGCATCACCATTAACAATAGCCAGAACACAATTTTCACAAATTCTGGCAATTTGCTAGAAAGTAAAAATTCACAAAACACATTCATGAAAAGTTACTTTTGTAAATTTGCACAGCTGTATGTATTGGTCAGGCTTGTTCTGTTCAAAGAACAAACCGAATATATTTACATTTTTTACAACTTTGAAAATGCATTTTAATAACTAAATGAACAAGACATAATAAGACTTGGACAAGCACACGAATACATCCTGTTCACATGCAGATTTTATTATAATTTCAACAATAAAGTGTTGCTACAATAATTGCTATTATCTCCAAGAACAACACTGTTTCAAAACACACCAAACTAATATTTTCCCTTAGGTTAAAAACAAGCAAGGTTCATGCCAGACATATTGAGGAGAAACACCCACGTTGCTGCGACACTGTTTTGAAATGGTCCGTTGTTAATATTATGTGCTTAGAAGTTGTAACCAAACAAATTAATCACTTTATAATCACCAGCTGTAGACATCATCAATGCTCGTAAAGTATAGGTTTTGCTAAACAGGTCATCTAATTATTCCCTCTATTTTAGAATGTGCCGTAAATTAAAGGTACACGCCGCTGATAAACATGTGTATAGTGCATTCAACACCGCCACACCGTGAGAAGACAGGCATACTACACCTGTCATCCACAACACTGGCTCTGCCTACATAATCAAGCCACCCAATTGCATGCTTTATAATCTGTCTGTTGTTAATCTACTCATAGATAAGATCTGAGTGCAGGTTATTTAGTGGGAGTACAATTGAGTTCAGTGTCTTGTTGAGACAAGTACTCTAGAGGAAGTCACACAGTGCTTGTGCTCTGTGTGCTGTCAACACATTTATGTCTTCTCTGGTAGAATGACATCAATGTCTTGACTTCAAGGTTCTTCCCTGATCAGTTAGCTTCTCATGTTTCTTGCAGCACATGAAACGAGGCATGGAAATTGTCATTATTGTTTGGATTGGAAGATTATTATGTTACATTTTAAGATAAAACCTGACATAATTCTTATATGATTCGTAGGCAGTGTTTTAATGGTATATGCAACACTGCCTTGGTGTTGGTTCATATCTAGTTAGGCAGGATAATAATAACAATAAGTTTTACGTTTTATTTCATGTGCAGCCACAGAGGCTGAACAGTACAATATGTACATTAAAATTTAGTAAAACAATTAAATAGAGTTGTTGTTCTCCTCATCGTTCCCAGTCTTCAGGGGTGAGGCTAGCTTGGATACATCAACATTTTCTTTCTCTTCCTCTTCTTTCTCTCTCTTCCTCCTTATTGCACTTGCACTACTTTCTCTACCACCCTTCTCCATTCTCCTCAGTCTCTTAACGCAATCACCCCACTGCAGTCTCAGTCGCCCTCGTCTTCTTTTTTTCTCCATTCTCTGGGCATCTGCTTTTTTTGCCAACCATTCTTCCTCCATTTGCTCCAGATATTAGATAACTAAAAACATTTAATTGTATATAAAATTATAAATAATTAAAACTTTAAATTAATTTAAGTTGTGTATAAATGAGTAAATAGATTTAGGTAAAATTATGTCCACTGTTAATTACAAGTGATTTGTAGAAAATTTTAACTGAGATTTGTTACTGCCAATGGTAAGGTTATTGATACTGTCATACATTAACGTCGTCAAAATATTGTTTTAAGGAACACATTATAAATTATTATTATAAAAAATTATAAATCATTATTGTACTGAGATGAAATTCCTAGAAATAAAATAGTACTGGTAGGATTGAGTTTACGAGGAAATGTAATTGATACACTACATTACATGTGATAAAAAGTTATACATTTGTTGAAACCATTCATTTTGAGTAAATTAATTTTGACAACTAAGTTAATATATTGTGTATTGTGGAGCGCAGTGATAAGATCATCAGATGTTCAATCAAGAGAACCCGGATTCGAATCCTGTGCTGCTGTGTCAAACCATGGGCAAGTTCGATGACTCTATGTTGCTCTAGTTCACTCAGCTGTATGGATGAGTACAGACAATGGTGGATATTTGTATACAAATAGTATTGCATTAATTGCAGTGTGGCTGAATGCTTTCAGTTTAACAGGGAGTAAAGTGTAAAGTGCTTTGAACAGTCCTGAGGACCAGACACTACCCTATAGATGTAAGAACTTACCTTTTTACTTTTATATTGATTTTGTTTTGATGCCTGTCTGTGTCTGAGCTAAGCTTCCAAGGACTTTGAGACATGGTAGAAGTTTCATATCGTTATGATAAAATAACCACAAGTATGACCACTGAGATGTTGTGACATGAACTAGTGATATGTATACATTCAGGATGACATTATTGGCCGCTGTGTCATGTATGCGGTCGATATAGTCCCATCTGGTTACAAATATCTTGCAGCTTGTTATCTTTGGCCACCTGATATTTGCTCTGTCCACAAACTGGAGACAGAGAGAGAGTGCAACTCTCCCTGCAAATATGTACAGTCTGCGACAACATTAAGTTGCATAAATTAGACACAGCACAGCATCATGTGAAGTATTGGTTTAACCCTTTCCCCACACTGTACACACTGCCTTGATCATGTGCTGTGATTAATTGTAAACTGGCTGTGGGAATGCATGCCTGCTAATGAAATTAACACAGCCTATTATGAGTCACAGACTTAATCCACCTGTGCTGTTTGTTCCTATCGGAGCAGTGCAGCACAAAAAGTCAATCACTGATTGTATCGCCAACGTAAGCAGTATGCGCATAGGCAGCACACAGGGTAGCTCTCGTAATGCCTGCAAATTATCCCTGTTGTTGATTTTATCAACAATCAAAGTTGCAGTTAAATATATTGAAACATTGATCAACAAGATTATCTTGGCAGCACAGATAAAAACCCAGCCACCCACCACTGCTGTCTCTCGTTAGACTGACGAGAGTGCTGTTAATCAATTTGCTGATTTATTCTAAGAATGCACACACATGCAAATGTGCCCCAGCTTGCCAAAGTCACAGTCAAAAGTTCAGCCAGTTGTGAGGTTTGTATGCCTTGGTTGCAAGCACTTTTTACATTCTTCTGCATTACGTACAGTTGATTTCACATGTGTCATAGGACAATGCTACCAGTGTGTTTTGTAGATGTCAACAAGTTGAGGTGATAAACATTCCTTTAACCAGTGATTTGTGGTTGGATATTTCCTCTCTTGTCGTCGTGTCATGACTCCACTTGTGTCAGGAAGTGATCTAAGTTTGTTCTTTTAGAAAATGCTGAATCACAGATAAATGATTAAACGGTACCATTTAAAGATACAGAGTCTAATTGTTTTATCATAAAATAAACATACTGCGGTTATGTGCATTACATAGATTTTCCAGTATTGTACAGCTTCCTACTTTGCCAAGACATGTATCCGTGTATTTCTAGCAAATATGTCTCTTCAAACACTTCACATGACTAAGATTTATTTTGAGATATCCATTCCGTAATATTTAACTTAGTTATATGTCAATTTATATCAATATTGTCTATTTATACAATGATTAATGATTTAAACAACTTAGGAATAAACATGCTTACTGCTTAGTTAGCTAATATTGGATTGTTTCATTTGAGACACAGTGCTTGGGCTATTATTCCACATTGTCATTTATGGCATTTCTTTTAGATTCATGTATGATATTTGTGCCTATCTTATGTATGTACCTTAGTCTCGTACACGATGTACAATTGTACATTTCAGGCTGTCCCAATTTTTGGAAAATGCTACTCAAATTATTACAACTTTATCTTCAGTTTTCCTAAGCATGTACTTTGCATGTATCATCAAGGCATCTAATAGGCTGGCTTTGTGTGTATTGCTGTAGGGAGATATGTTTGTTTTGTAAATAGGTTGTATCAGTTACCATAGTTGACATATCCATTGCACATAATCACATCCTCTGCTCATGCCTTCCAAAGGCTTGAAAAGATTCTAAATGACAAGATGAAACACTGCTGTGACCAAAAAGAAATAGGAGCAGGTATTGATACATGGTAGATAGAATTGGCGCCAAACTGTTACTGTCAAAAAAATAACATAGCACAACCATTAAAACCCCCATAGAATTAGTCAACTGCAGGTGTCGGTCAAAGTTAAATAGGTTGATCTTTGGGGTAGTTATTAGCATTGGAACTGTTCTGTATGTTGGAGAATAGCATGTCAAGTTGACTTGCAAGCAAGCTTTGAAGTCCATAAATGGACTGACATTCTGGTGTCTTGTAATATGATATTTGTCATGCAAATTACCTCATGAAACAATTAGTATACATTGTAAATATTTCAACTGACTCTGGTCTTTGTCAATGGCTGTCATTGTGACATGATGGTTTTCAAAATGACTTCTGTGACAGCAGACAGTTATAGTGCATTTTTATCCTAAGTGAACAAAACAGATTCAGTCATATCCCTGAAATCATAGATTCATTGGTTGTCTCGTTACTGTAACAAAATCATGGAGAGCTCTGAGTTTTGCAAACACTTTTACACGTACTTATATAAGACCATAGCCATAGTAAGCTGTTTGATCTTCTTCTTTCCCCTGATACCTGATATGATTCTTCTCCATGTCACAGTCTTCTGCCACATTTCTCCACTCTCTTCATTGACTTCCACCCATGCAAGATCTCTGTTCAGAGTCTTCAGACTGTCTCTCTATTTAAATTTGGCCTTTCTTTTCTCCTACCACCGTCTTCTCTTCTCCAGGCTTTCGTTGTCAAACTCTTGTCACTAATTCTTAGTACATGACTACCGGGTACATGTCCTGCCCATTTCAGTCTCATCCAAACTTCTTTCTTGTTCAGTTTACTTATTTTAAATTTATTCTTGTAATTCTCCACCTTCCTTCCTTCTTCTCCTGCCTGATCTCGCCACAAACATGTATTAATTCATGTTAAATGTAATCATATAGTTTGTGGACTGAACTCGTTAATTCTCATCAATGTTATGGATTGTTGTGAACTCTCTAATTTAAAGTGCAGATTTAGTTGTCATATACATGGTGTTATGTTATTAACTACAGGAATCATGAGTAGCCTCTACTATCAAGGTACATCACCATGATTTTTATATTATGCATAATGTATTAATGCATAACTGTTCGACTTAATCTATATATAGCAATAACTCATATAACTTGACTGTTAGCCTTTTGTTATCCAGGATTCCTAGACAATAACTCTAAAGCAGGTGGCTTTGCCCAACATAAGTTTTATTGTCCTACTTACTACATGTGAGAATTAATCTCTGGACTAGCCACAAAGTGCTGGCCTTAGTTATATGATATTACATAGTGGTCAACAGTGTCTGACCATCAAATGGACATGGCTGATTAGCCCCACCAGTGACTTCATTCTTGAGCTGGATTATATAACCTGCAGGCTAGGCCTGTATGTGGCAGAGAAAGGCAAGGCTAGAGGCACCTCTCTGGTTAGGTCATCAGTTCTACTCAGCTCCTGTTATTGGTTCTCAGGGATGACACTTGGTTACATAAGGGAGTGATAGAGGAACTGGGAATGGATGAACCTGCCTCCATCTGCCTCCATTGTGGTCAAAGTTCCTGTTGAAAATCACTTCTTCATTTGTGTAGTTCCTGGTCATTGCATCATTAGTATGGGCTTGTCCAGGCCCATTGTACCATGAGAGTGATGAAGCCATCACATCAACAAATTGTCAACTTAATGTTGATGTTTTGCTGTATTGTGTTTTGTTAAAGAGATATTTAGAATCGGTAAAGAAAGCGCAGACGTTTGTTAGTGCAGTGTTGTCAGATGTGGTTTATATGTACCAAAGCCCACTCTGTATAATAGTGTATCAATTACGATGTCACATTTGATACATGTAGCCAACAGTTTAGATTATGTATCTGCTTAGCCCTGCTTACCAACATCTGCTACGGTCTTGTCATGATAATGATATGCTTCTTGTTTGCAAGTGAAATAAACACCATTCATACACACATTACTGGGTTGTCATTACACAAACATTATATGTACCTTTGACAGACATAGCCTTGCTTTACCCCAACAGTGAGTGTTGTCACAGTGGAGCTTTAGTGTGTTGTGTTCTCTTGCAGACTGTAGACTGACGAGAGACTCCGGCAGCAGTGTCCGGAGCAATCAAAGCTCAATGCGCAGGGATCAGGTGCAGGTGCTGGAGTTCTGTGAGAAGGTGCCGCGGCCCCCCAGAGCCTCCTCCAGTACAACCATGTACCAGACATACGGAGGTTGGTGGGTTTACATGGTTGAATCACTCTGTAGCTTCTTGGTTGCTTGCAGTGAGGGGGTCAGACAACACTCCTTCATTCCACTCTCTCAAGGATGCTTTTCTGTTGAGAGCTCTATGTCTCATTATGTCTCTGTCTCTCTCTTTCTGTAGAAATCTCATGCTTTCTCACTCGCTCTCAAGTTCTCTCAGTGATACTTTTCTGTCTCTCTTGGTCTCTTTCTTTCAAGCTCTCTCAGTGGTACTTCTCTCTCTCCTCTGTATCTCTCCCTCCCTCCCTCTCCCCGTCCTCCTTCCCCCTGTCCCTCCCTCCCTTCCGCAGTCCCTCCCTTCCTCCCTCTGTCCCTCCCTCCCTCCCTCCCCCCTTCCCTCACTCCCTCCCTCGCTCCCTCCCTTGCTCCCTCCCTCTGTCCCTCCCTCCCTCCTTCCCTCTGTCCCTCCCTCCCTCATTCTCTCCCTCCCCTCCCCCTTCTCTGCCTCCCTCCCTCCCTCTCTCCCTCCCTCTGTCCCTCCCTCCCCCTCCCTCATTCTCTCCCTCCCCCTTCTCTGCCGCCCTCCCTCCTTCCCTCCTCCCCTCCCTCCTCCCTCCTCCCTCCCTCCCACCCTCCCTCCCTCCCTCCCTCCCCCTCCCTTCCCTCCCTCCTCTCCTCCCTCCCTCCCTCCCTCCCTCCCTCCCTCCCTCCTTCCCTCTGTCCCTCCCCTCCCTCATTCTCTCCCTCCTCCCCTTCTCTGCCTCCCTCCCTCCCTCCCGCGTTCTTCCACACAGCTAAAGGTCACCCTATTCAGTGTCTGATGCAGTGTTCTTCTTGTAGGGATCTTATTATTTATTATGAAAATGAGAGCTATTTATATAATATTTTACATATGACATTACCACTGTTCCATATCTTCCAGCCCTGGATTAAGACAATACTTTCTATTTATCCCTGGCCAGTTGTCACTTCCAGCAGATCTCTCGTCAAAATTGTCAAGAGATAATCGACCTTGTGACTCTCTTCAAAGCTATATGTTTATATTTCTGTCTGAACAGATTATAAAACACTTCAGATTCTGAATGATACTTCACTTAATGTTGGCACATGTCAAAGCTCTTAATCCCAATGAAAATTTAAAACTGGCAATCTACAGATAATCTTACCAACCTGATGATGCACTTCAAAGTAAAACACTTTTTTTTACTTCAAAGTGATTTGTTTATATTGCTGTCGGAACATTTCATAAAACACTTATGTTTCTCTAAGATAATTTAGTTAATGTTTACACCTATTACTCATTATATTTTTATACAGAAATATATCATGTGTATTGCTGTTAAATCTTGATTGATTCTATTGATTATGCATTATGTGTTTTATGATTTGTTATCCCAAGCAAAATTTTTTTTTTTCCAAGAATTATAAGTTATGTTAAATAGGGTGTTTGTTCTATAAAATGTAGGAAATACTTTATAAGAAAGATTGCAATAAATGTTTTTATTTTCAAAATATGAGTGACTCCTTTATTGTTTAATTTTAATACAGTTCAGCAGTTTTGTAGTTTCTTTACTGATTGTTGTCTTTTATTTGTTTGACTATTTTTTATATTTAATTATGGTTTCTATATGAATCATGCTGTTCTTATTCCTAGAAAGTAATATAAACAGGTAGTAACAAATTGTATTAAAATTAAGCAAACCAACTTTGGATAATTTTCTCAACCGATTTATAGCTGAGAGTGGCAATACATAGTTCATTTATCTAAAGAAAATATAATGCATTTCTACAATAGCATTTGCACAGTGATTGCTTTGCTCATTAATTCACTCAGTAGGTTTTAATTGTATTCGCTCTTTACCAATCAATGCTCATTCCACCTTGGGCCAGATTAACCCTTGGCCCAGTTTGTGGGTAGTTGTAATTAACCATGGCATTGTACTTTGTAGGCTAATGTTTAACAGCAGTTATTATATGGTTAATGATCTGTGGATAATACTAGTTAGTTATAGTGCTGTGTGCATGAAAATTAACTATGTTTGCACCTTACTAATTGGGGTAGAGTTATGTCTGATATTTTCTAAAAGTGTTTACAACTATACTGACACATGTTATCGTATCAGATTAATGAAAATGCAGAATTATGCGTACGTCTTCTTCACAGTATGGTAGATTTACATTGTCAGCAGAATGTGTTAATTGTCTGACCCTGTCACCCCGCTGTTTGACATCCTGTGAGAAAACATGCTACACAGTGTAATTAGGTTTAATTTGTCAACAGCGACAGTTGATGATTCATAAATATTTCACCGAGCAACCTCGTACGTGTCTGGTCATAACTTAGGTGGTTCCACTCCTTCATCAGGGAGCATAAATGATCCAAGTCGATCATGCAGAAATAATAGTACTGGCATTTTAATGATGGCCATATAAAATGTAATTATTATACGGAGAAATTCTGCTTTTATGTAGACTGTTGACTTAGGGAGTCTTTCATAAATCATAAATCTCAGACAGTTTGTCATGATTCTGATACATCTATATATTATAGAAAATATATCTCAAGATACAAGCATGTAACCAAACAAATATCAAATGAAATCTGTGTAGAATTAACAACATTAGGACATTGGAAATGTACATATAACCTAACTACTGGTAAGACCTTTCAGAATAGTATTTCTGTTTCAATTAAGTTATACCTAACCACCCTGTTAAATATAGGTGACCCTAGATGTACTCATGACTTGGCAAGGAAAATACATGCACAGTATCTCACTGTCATAATGCCGGAAATATGTTTCCCCAGTATTTGTTAAATGATGAAATTATAGGTGATGCATGTTTCCACAACAACAACATAAATCCAAGAAGACACTGTACTTAATGCTCAGTTCCCTATCTAACCTAAACCATTTTCCCCAGGAAAACGTAATAAATATGTCGTACCTGCCAACCAGAACATTTGAGAGTATGTGACAGGAAACTAAGATATTATTCTGAAAGGCTTAAGCATAATTATTATTCCATGGTATTAGCTTCATAGACAGGTATTTCCGTTTGGCAAGTGGCCAGTTTGGCACAGTTGGTTAGATTTAATTTGAGAAAAGGCATCATTACAATAGCAATCTGTAGGGTCCACTGTTTTTATGGTTGTCATATTTCTTTCAGGACAACTGAAGCTTTCGATCTATGTCAACTGTGGTCTCCTTACTATACATGGTGAGTTAATGAAATGCATGGTGGGAGATTTTGGTTTGTGACAATACTCTGTTTGTAATAAACACTGGCCATTTGTGATCACATCCAACAAAACTTTCACATAAACTTGAAATTATCAACCTTCTTAATCATAAAAAGTTATTTGTTTATATTTCTGTCAGAGCACTGCTGTATTATTGGTCAGAATAAAGGTGTAATTCCTAACTAATATTAATTGTTGTTAGTAGTTACTGATGTTGCATGTCTACTATAATTATTCTGTTAACTATATAGTTTCAATAGGGTTTTGGTTATTTTGTAGTTCTTTAATCTGAAGTGCTTTAATTTTTCACAGTGTTCATAATGTTTGGTCTTATTAGAGTGTGCCCTGTAGTCAATTCAGTTGTATGGCAACATTAGTTCTGACAGTTTGTAGATGTAAATGCACCTTATCTGTCTGCAGACTTGTGAACCTAATTGCAGTGACATTGACAGGTTTGATGAGTCACACAAAACAATTAAGATAAACTGCAATCACTCTCAGTTGGTGTTGAGGCAGAGTAGACAGAGATTGAATCAATAAGTGAAAGTAATTGGTTTCTCTTCCTGCAGTCATTCAAGCGCGACACCTGGTCTGCTCCTCCGATGAAGTTTTTGTGAAAGTAAGTAAACTGATCTTTCACCTTTTCTATTTGTCAGCATGCTGAGTAAGTGGTATAATCTGTGATGCTGCCGGTCTACTTTGATACCATTGCAGATGACACTGGTTGTTGCTGATATGTTAAACAGAAATACTACTGCCTTAATCAATAGACGTTACCAGACTGCATCAGATAAACAGGGAGTGTGTATTATTTCATTATTAATTATCACACATTTTTATCTAATTACATATACAAATTATTTGAAAAAGAAACACAAATCCCTTTATTGTTATTATCATAACGTACACAGGAAGGTAAAGTAGGAACAGTTAAACCTGCCACATACTATATAGATGGTTATATGGCAGCACCATCCCATTTCAAATGTAAACAAGGTGATGTCAGTCTTTTATAAGTCGACTTAGCATATTTGGAAGAAAATAACATTTTCACCTGAATGACATTAATCTTGTGTTTGCCTTTCACAGATGCATGAATGTGACAAAACATGTTTTCACTCTGAATCAATCCAAAGAGATGGTTCTGCTTTGGTGTATAAATCTGTGGAAGGAGCTGAATGAACTCGCATGTAATGCAATTGTGGTTCCAGTTGTCGCTAGCTCCAGATGAGATGAAGCGAACGAGGTGTAAGACGCAGATAGTGCGGCACTCAGCACAACCCATCTTTGACGAGAAGTTCTCATTGTGAGTAAACACCTCCTGGCAACTTGACACTTCCGCAACTTTTGGCTCACTCTAACAAATTTTTTAGTAATTTTCCAAGTGACTGTTTTCCCCAGTCCAAATGTTTTCTGTTTTGATTAACTAAAGTTTATATTTTATCCATTGGCGAAATGGTTAGAATGAGACTTAAAACTGTGCCCGTTTGGCTTCTCCAACAAAGCAGATGATTTATTTAACATGCATGCCTACATGCCCTATAGTGGTTTTTAAACCTGATTAATTTCATTACAGTCAGCTCATGTTTCAAATTGATTCTCACATTATATTCTCACCAGTTTCAAGCACCTTAAAGCACTGGGTAGATATAGTGTGATATCAGTTTTGTTTCCTGTTGTATGGTGTCCAGTTTCAAAGTTTATAAAAAAAATCATACAATGATACTGCATTCCTAGTTAATGGGGATGAAATATTATGTGCAATTAGACATTTCAGCTACCAGTAAAGCCATTCAGACTTTTGTTTTGATGTTAATTGTTTATATAAATTTTAAAATAATAATGTTTTGCTAAGCTTAATCAGTTGCTACATCATTAGTTCATTGAGTGATGTCAATTCCTGTTTGTCGCAGTGAGTTGCTGGACGATGACATCACACGGAGGTTACTCATCTCACTCTGGCACCGGCCCGCAGACTGGTCAGTACTCTCATTCACGGTCCAACGAGCGTGTGTATGTATGCGTGCGTGCGTGTGTGCGTGCATGAGTGAATGTGTGTGTGTGAGTGTGTGTACGTGTGTGTGTGTGTGTGTGCACGCGCATGAGTGAATGTGTGTGTGTGTACGTGTGTGTGTGTGTGCGTATGCATGAGTGTGTGTGCATGTGTGTGTGTGCGTATGCGTGAGTGTGTGTGTGTACATGTGTGAGTGGTGTGAGTGTGCATATGTGTGAGTGTGTGTGTGTACGTGTGTGAGTGGTGCATGCGTGAGTGTGTGTGTGTATGTGTGTGAGTGGTGCATGCGTGTGTGTGTGCGTATGCGTGAGTGTGTGTGTGTTCGTGTGTGAGTGGTGCGTGCGTGTGTGTGTGCGTATGCGTGAGTGTGTGTGTGTGTGTGTACGTGCGTGTGTGTGTGCGTGAGTGTGTGTGTACGTGTGTGAGTGGTGCGTGCGTGTGTCTGTGCGTATGTGTGAGTGTGTGTACGTGTGTGAGTGGTACGTGCATGTGTGTGTGCGTATGTGTGAGTGTGTGTGTGTACGTGTGTGAGTGGTGCGTGTGTGTGCGTATGTGTGAGTGTGTGTGTGTACATGTGTGTGTGTACGTGCGTGTGTGTGTGTGCGTATGCATGAGTGTGTGTGTGTGTGAGTGGTGTGTGTCTGTGCGTATGCGTGAGTGTGTGTACGTGTGAGTGGTGCGTGCGTGTGTGTGTGTGCGTATGTGTGAGTGTGTGCGTGTGTGTGTCTGTGCATGTGTGTGTGCGTATGCATGAGTGTGTGTGTGTACATGCATGTATGTGTGTGCGTATACTTGAGTGTGTGCATATGTGTGACTGTGCATGAGTGTGGACTGTATATCATTGAGTGATATACTATCTACATTAATAAAATTATTGTTTGATAACCAAGAAAATTACCAAATAAATAAACAGCTCTTGCAAGGTGTTTGACGGGAATGTAGTTATTTTGTATTGGATTTGTTGTCTTAAATTCCAAAACTATTGGTCATAAAAAGGTCTGACCAGTACAAAGCTGCACACTTCCTGACTTCTGACTTTTTTATTCACTTGGTTTTTGTCACATTTAACATTAACGAAGGCACCATATTAACATATATGCTCCCCTAAGATAAACAAAGCGGAATGTAGTTTGTCTAACAAAATGTATCATCTTTAGAAATTAACTGAGAATGCTGACTTTTTTTATAAAAGTAGCAATGTTATAAAACATATAGTGCAGAATGTAAGTATGATATGTTGTGTTTGGTATTTGTGAAAGTTGTAAGTTTACATGTTTCATTTTCTCCCTGGCAGTCACAGTCAACTTCTCGGCTGCATGTCCTTCGGAATCAAGAATATTATGTTCAAACATGATGTGAGTGAAACCTTTTTGTTCGTTTAATCTTAGTTTATGTTTGCCTCAAAGTAAAATAGTATTGTCGTTAACAGATATGGTTCTAGTGGTGGCTAAAGTTTCCCGGTAAACTTGGTACTTGATGTGACTGTGATGGTTCTGTGGGTACGTGTATCAGCCTGATTGTAACATGATGTGACTGTGTTGGTTCTACGGGGTGTATCAGCCTGATTGTAACATGATGTGACTGTGTTGGTTCTACGGGGTGTATCAGCCTGATTGTAACATGATGTGACTGTGTTGGTTCTACGGGGTGTATCAGGCTGTAACATGATGCGACTGTGTTGGTTCTGTAGGTACGTGTATCAGCCTGATTGTAACATGATGTGACTGTGTTGGTTCTACGGGTGTATCAGCCTGATTGTAACATGATATGACTGTGTTGGTTCTACGGGGTGTATCAGGCTGTAACATGATGCGATTGTGTTGGTTCTACAGGGTGTATCAGGGTGGTACTTATGTAACATGATGTGACTGTGTTGGTTCTACAGGGTGTATCAGGCTGTAACATGATATGACTGTGTTGGTTCTACGGGGTGTATCAGGCTGGTACTTATGTAACATGATGTGGCTGTGTTGGTTCTACGGGGTGTATCAGTCTGTAACATGATGTGACTGTGTTGGTTCTACAAGATTATATCAGGCTGGTACTTATGTAACATGATGTGACTGTGTTGGTTCTACAGGGTGTATCAGGCTGTAACATGATATGACTGTGTTGGTTCTACGGGGTGTATCAGACTGGTACTTATGTAATATAATGTGGCTGTGTTGGTTCTACAGGGTGTATCAGTCTGTAACATGATGTGACTGTGTTGGTTCTACAGGGTGTATCAGGCTGTAACATGATATGACTGTGTTGGTTCTACAGGGTGTGTCAGTCTGTAACATGATGTGACTGTTTTGGTTCTACAGGGTGTATCAGGCTGTAACATGATATGACTGTGTTAGTTCTATGGGGTGTATCAGGCTTGTACTTATGTAACATGATGTGGCTGTGTTGGTTCTACAGGGTGTATCAGGCTGTAACATGATGTGACTGTGTTGGTTCTACGGGGTGTATCAGCCTGATTGTAACATGATATGACTGTGTTGGTTCTACGGGGTGTATCAGCCTGATTGTAACATGATGCGACTGTGTTGGTTCTGTAGGTACGTGTATCAGCCTGATTGTAACATGATGTGACTGTGTTGGTTCTACGGGTGTATCAGCCTGATTGTAACATGATATGACTGTGTTGGTTCTACGGGGTGTATCAGGCTGTAACATGATGCGACTGTGTTGGTTCTACAGGGTGTATCAGGCTGGTACTTATGTAACATGATGTGACTGTGTTGGTTCTACAGGGTGTATCAGGCTGTAACATGATATGATTGGTAACATGATATGACTGTGTTGGTTCTACGGGGTGTATCAGGCTGTAACATGATGCGACTGTGTTGGTTCTACAGGGTGTATCAGGCTGGTACTTATGTAACATGATGTGACTGTGTTGGTTCTACAGGGTGTATCAGGCTGTAACATGATATGACTGTGTTGGTTCTATGGGGTGTATCAGGCTGGTACTTATGTAACATGATGTGGCTGTGTTGGTTTTACGGGGTGTATCAGTCTGTAACATGATGTGACTGTGTTGGTGCTACAGGGTGTATCAGGCTGGTACTTATGTAACATGATGTGACTGTGTTGGTTCTACAGGGTGTATCAGGCTGTAACATGATATGACTGTGTTGGTTCTACGGGGTGTATCAGGCTGGTACTTATGTAATATAATGTGGCTGTGTTGGTTCTACAGGGTGTATCAGTCTGTAACATGATGTGACTGTGTTGGTTCTACAGGGTGTATCAGGCTGGTACTTATGTAACATGATGTGGCTGTGTTGGTTCTACGGGTGTATCAGTCTGTAACATGATGTGACTGTGGTGGTTCTACGGGGTGTATCAGGCTGGTACTTATGTAACATGATGTGACTGTGTTGGTTCTATGGGGTTTATCAGGCTGGTACTTCTGTGACATGATGTGACTGTGTTGGTTCTACAGGGTGTATCAGGCTGTAACATGATATGACTGTGTTGGTTCTACAGGGTGTGTCAGTCTGTAACATGATGTGACTGTTTTGGTTCTACAGGGTGTATCAGGCTGTAACATGATATGACTGTGTTGGTTCTACGGGGTGTATCAGGCTTGTACTTATGTAACATGATGTGGCTGTGTTGGTTCTACAGGGTGTATCAGGCTGTAACATGATGTGACTGTGTTGGTTGTACAGGGTGTGTCAGGTTGGTACTTCCTCCTGTCCGAATCAGTTGGCAGATTCAAACATCTGCTGGACATCAACAGTTCAACACGATGTCCATCAGCCACTGGACCACAATTGACCTCTGACCTCAAAGACAAACATCTGGTCAGACAAATACACAAGGTTGGTTTCTGTTCGTCAAAACGATTTTGTTGACAGAATGAAGATAACAAATTATCCAAATATGTCCTTTTCATTGCACAACCACAGTTACTTTCCAAATTAATGTTTGCGTGAAGTAACATGCAAACTAGAAACAGTAGAAAACCTCAAATGCTCAACAACTGTTTTGACTTGTCTTCACCATAGTAACAACACTTCATGGCTAGTAAATATTAAACTATTTATTACTACTGCTTTATTCCTACAGTAGGCTGCAATCCCAGAATGCTTTGCAGTTACACACATGCACCACCTGGTGATCAATGATCAGACTAAGAGAGTTACTTCTGTAACTGAACACTGGGCATTTCTTTCAGTTGGTTGTCCTGCGGGGGGAGGATGGCTTCGGCTTCACTGTGGCTGGAGGACGTCCGGCACACATATACACAGTTGAACAAGGTGAGTGGTCACTCTGGGGGTCAGTCTAGTGTCACTCATGGGTCAGTCTAAGTCACTCTGGGGTCAGTCTAAGGTCACTCTGGGGTCAGTTTAATGTCATTCTGGGGTCAGTATAGGGTCACTCTGGGGTCACTATGGGGTCAGTCTAAGGTCACACTGGTGTCAGTCTAGGATCACTCTGGGGGTCAGTCTAGGGTCACTCTGGGGGTTAGTCTAGATTCATTCTGGGGGGTCAATGTAAGTTCAGTCTGGGGTCAGTCTATGGTCACTCTGGGGGACAATCTAAGTTCAGTCTGGGGTCACTTTTGGATCAGTCAGCACCATTATTAATTTCAGGCAGAAAATACCACCTTTTCCATTTAATGCTGCGTTTTTGAAAAACTTTTATGAAATTTGTTTGATACTTTTTCTGTCAAGTTGCTTTGTTTGTTGTACACAAGCTTGCTGTAACCTGATAGGTCGGGAGGCCTCACCTGATTTCACATATTCTTTTGAATGTTTTCTCTGCGAATGAGTACAGCACAAAATAATGACAGATATAATGACCACGTCAGAGTCTGGTAGAATTGATGTAAACGGATTGTCTAAATAAATGCAGCTGCGTACATATCGATTGTTTTGGTACTGTCAAAAGTATTTAGTAAAACACTTTGATAATAATTCTAGTATTACCATATGTGTGTTTTACTGTCTTTTCATCTTATCTGAATTTTCATATCAATCGTATAAATAATTACTACTAAAAAGAAAACTCACATATCTGGTAAATGTTGCCTTTGAGACTACTGTTTAATTGCAAACTAACTGACCCCTCAATGTCTGTTGACAGAGTCACCAGCAGATGACGCCGGTGTGCTGCCCAATGACAGCATCATTCGCATAGACGGACAGTTGGTATCCATGCTTGCTGCCGACAATGTCGCCAAGATTATCAGGTATACACAAAATGTCCACCTCAATCACAGCACATTTTAAATGTGCTTATTTACATTGGAATTAAAGGTACTCCTGAGAAATGTACGGATATGTACTCAGAAGTATCTCAATTCTTTTTTTACATTAATAAATACTGCAACAAAATTCAGTGGGTACATGGGGAAAATATCCCAAAACAGTGAGTGTGGTTAATTTGGTTCAATATTAATACATGCACCTTCTACAGAGCTAAGCCTAATATATTTTGTGTAAATTAGGCCACAAATAAACATTGAACACACTCCCCATTCCATTGCAATTAAGCCAGTATTGGTATATACAACGTATCAATCAAAATCAAGAACGTATTTCTCACAATTTTGACTGAGATAAATTGTATTTTCATCACCAGTTTTTCTCATAGAACAAAAGGTACTTGTTGTAATTGGTTTGCCTTTCCCTAAGAATATTTCAAGCACATTTTAATGATAGTTTATATTGGCTAAACACAGCCCCTTGTGGTTGGCTCAGTTGTGCCACCTGGTGATCAACACTGTACCACACTTATTAGTTGTGCCATCTGGTGACTACATTGAAATTAATAATTAAAATGTTTTAGATGTGCCATATGGCAGTCATTTTAGGCATGCAACCTGCAGATTTGGCTTAAATAATTAATTAAATCTTGTTTGATCAAGCCACCAGGTTATTAAACTGAGATTAATTGAGCAGATATTAGACATGCCATATGATGATAAATGTCATACATAAAACAAACAATTACTGTTATTAAATCTCACCTGTTGGCCCAGTTGATTTAGTCCATTTCATATCAGGTTCATCTACTTTTAAATTTATATTGTGTGAATAAGTAATATGCACAGTTGGATGAATAAAATTTAGTCTATTTTTTGCCAGATGAATTAGCACCTTTAATCAAACAACCTAAAATGTTGTAGTGGATATAATAGATCGGTTCAATGATACGTACAGTAGGACTACATGACTCGGAACTGAGATAAGCAAAGCAAAAAATCATACACCATATCATAATCAGATCAGTAAAATCAGCAAATAATGTGCTGAAAGTTGGCAGTTGCTAATTTTTAATTTGTGATAATTAGAGTATGTAGATGACAACACTACATAATACTCGTTCTGTTAAATTATTCCGATATTTTCACTTTGGAATTCCTATTTTTCTATCATTGTCCGACCAGACATAAATAGTGGAAATGGTCCAAACACTAACATAGAAACTGTTCTTTCAGACTGTGTGAAACAGAAGTGTCCCTGGAGGTGCAGCGACTCTCTCAGGGACCACGGCTCGTTTCCCAGAATGCAACACAACGGCAGAGGATACCCATCGTATCCCAGAATGCAACATTGCTGGGATGTGCAAACTGGAGCGCCAATAGCACGGGTCTGAGCAACTGCAGCGGGAGTGAAGACTGCAGCGATTCGTGGGTCACAGAAGACTGGATCACTGAGGACAGTTCTTACTGATATATACCTCACTGAGGACTGGATCACTGAGGACAGTTCTTACTGAGATATACCTCACTGAGGACTGGATCACTGAGGACAGTTCTTACTGATCTATACCTCACTGAGGACTGGATCACTAAAGACAGTTCTTACTTGTATAGACTTCACAGAGGACTGGATCACTGAGGACAGTTCTTACTGATATATATATATATCTGAGGACTGGATCACTGAGGACAGTTCTTACTGATATATACCTCACTGAGGACTGGATCACTGAGGACAGTTCTTACTGATATATACCTCACTGAGGACTGGATCACTAAAGACAGGACAGTTCTTACTGATATAGACTTCATTGAGGACTAGATTACTGAGGACAGTTCTTACTGATATAGATTTCACTGCGGTCTAGATTACTGAGGATCGTTCTTACTGATATAGAACTCACCGAGGACTGAATCACTGAGGATAGTTCTTACTGATATATACCTCACTAAGGACTGAATCACTGAGACAGTTCTTACTGATATAGACCTCATTGAGGAATGAATCACTGAGGACAGTTTTTACTGACATGAACTGAGTACAGTGCATACTGATATGGTATCACTGAGCCAGTCACTACTGTCAACCTGCTATTTTCTACAAAACTGATAACTCAATACCTGTATTTTGTATTGGGAATGCAGCAATCATCAACTACATCAACATTTATTCTAATTAAGATCAACACTGTTGTATTTTCTTGTACTCCAGTCTTGACCATTATTAATGTGATGGTTTCATCTATGAAAACTGTGACAAAGTTGTTGTTTGCACAGTTTGATGAGAGTGCATAAATGAAGTTAGTGTACATGACACGGTGTCTACTACTTGTTAGATCATTGGACTCAAGATAATCCATGTTTGAACCCTCATATACTAATCAACTCAAAAAACTCGCTTCAGTTCAGTTCAACTCTATGAATGAGTACCTGGCTATAGTGAGTGATGGATTTACCCGGTACATGAACAAACAGTATTCGCACTGTAATTGCAGCATGTCTGAATACTTCCCAGAGAAGTCAAGGTGGTGTTCGATTGGATAGGTCTGCCAGAGAGTGAAGTGTAAGTCCTAAGGACTAGACACAATGCTATGTAACTACATACATACCATTAGTTTGACCAAATGTTGCTAATATTTTACAAGTAATTTTCCGAGGCCAATCTGAACAATTTAAAGTCTTCTTTCCATATCAAACACAGGTATAATCTAAAATTGTGATACAACAATGTTGTGTTTGTGGCATCCAAAATGCTGCTAATAATATTGGTATCATATATTTAGTTTCATGTAGATACAACATGCACATATAAGTATTAACATATATGTTGAAGACGTTTGTTGTCAGAAGATTTATAAATGTAAATACTTGTACAGTTTTATTTATAGAAAGTAATTCATGTATATTCTACAATACTGTATAGATTCGGTAATGTTGTGATTGACTTGAAATGGTCATGTATAGAATGTAGATGTATTTATTTTATGTATATAATTGTGTCAATGTGCAAATATTTGTACATAATAAATTATGTGAACATTTCTCTCATTTGTGGCATGTTTGAATTTATTTATGAAGGATGTTTCAACTTACACGGGAAATTAACACTTTATGGCCCCATTCACGTCCAAATGTTCAGACCCTTTCACAAACCTCCCATGTCCACCCTTTTGATAATGTGTGGAGGTGGCACCATCTTCTGGATACTTATATCACTGGATTCTTTAGTGTATCTGCTGTGTTCTAGGGGTATTTGTCATATGGCTTTGTATTGGAAGTTTTTGACTGAGCATTGTTTGAAAATGTGAAATTGACAGAGGTTTGTAGATATGCAGAGCATTCTATGCAAACACAAGTTGATTAGTATATTTCGAACCATCTTGTGTGTGAAATTCAGGTTTCTTAAAAAAATGCACTAGTTGCAGTGTTTAGAAACAAAGTACAAAAAAAGTTAAATGTAAAAAAATGAGGTGCACCCATATCTTAGAGAACCATCCTTTGTCCATTACGTCGAGAAACGGCTGGCTAGTTAAAATGTCAGAATCACTGTTAATCAAGTGCGGATCAACTTAATCGGAGTATTAGAAGTATGGGATTTGTTAAACCTGGGATTAAGTTAATCCTTAGATTAGTTAGTATTTCATCCAGAGCTTATGTAGATTAAGCAGGGTTTTTAATAAAATTATAGTGGAGATTTATATTTTTCCATAATGTCCCCTCTGGTTTGATATTGCATGACGCATGCCCCATGCTATTCTAATGTTCTTGTCTGAGTTTGTCACAAGATACGTAATTACTGGAAGTACAATGTGGTTCTATTCTCCGTAGAGTAAACATCTGATTTAACATTAAATAGCAGCACTCATTCATGGATAATCTACTCGACAATAAGATTCAGGATTCCAGCACATTAGGAATGCACATAGGGATTGCCTATTTTTAGAGATATGTAGAGAGCAAAATAGGTCAAAAGCATTGAAAGGGGTGCAAAATCTCTCATTTTAATAATTCCCCATTTTTGAGAATTTGCAGGCTTAACACATACATAGCACACCTGAGAATTACGAGTTGTTCTAGGGACGTAACCTTTGCAAAGAATCATGAGCATTCGTCCCACAAAATATACGACAAATGCAGCCTTACTGGCTCATTAACAGGGCTAGACTTGTTTTTAATACAAAACTTCCACTGCAGTTATGGGTTAGGGAAGTGCACTGGCATGAAATGATACACTGCTCCATGAAAGACATATTGTGAATTGTACATGAGTCATGTGTGCAGACTGACACGAACATCATAGGTCTATTCATGTGTGCAGACTGGCACGTGTATCTTACATCTATTTATGTGTGCAGACTGCCACGTGTATCATACATCTATTTATGTATGCAGACTGGCACGTGTATCATACATCTATTTATGTGTGCTGACTGGCACGTGTATCATACATCTATTTCTGTGTGCAGACTGCCAAGTGTATCATACATCTATTTCTGTGTGCAGACTGCCAAGTGTATCATACATCTACTTATGTGTGCAGACTGACACGTGTATCATACATCTATTTATGTGTGCAGACTGACACGTGTATCATACATCTATTTCTGTGTGCAGATTGCCAAGTGTATCATACATCTATTTCTGTGTGCAGACTGGCATGTGTATCATACATCTACTTATGTGTGCTGACTGGCATGTGTATCATACATCTACTTATGTGTGCTGACTGGCATGTGTATCATACATCTACTTATGTGTGCAGACTGACACGTGTATCATACATCTATTTATGTGTGCAAACTGACACGCGTATCATACATCTATTTATGTGTGCAGACTGGCACGTGTATCATTCGTCTATTTTCATCTCTAACAGTCTGTCCTGTTTAGAGACAGATGTCACAGTTAAACTGTATATGGGGTTAGCACAGCAGATTTGGCTTAATCTCGGGCACTGTGTTTGCGTTCAGGTATACAACCTACTCCAACTGAACATACACCAAAAATGAAAATGTCACATTTTTATTCTGTACAAAAATATATACATCTAGAAAAGCTACGCAACAAACTGTGTACATAGTATAAAGCTACTGAATAATACATATAAATACATTATATATACAAAATATACAACAATAAGGTATCATTCATAAGTGGTCCAGTCTCAATAATGTTCTTTTGATGCTCGGGGTAATATCCACAGCACATCCTACAGTGATATCATATAGTCCTGGCAGGTTCTCATTGTCACGTGCAATAACAGCATCCGATGTGCAGACAAATCTGCTTTGTATGAAGTCTATACATGGTCTTAGTTCTGTTGGGGTCCACACTGCCGTTGTCATGGTTACACAGTTTCTGCACCTCAGTCTTCATCGTATCATACTCTGCAAGCAAAATTCAACCTATTGTGTTCCTCTGTCAAAACGTGCATCATGTTACACTTTTATGGCAGTCAACTGAAAAAGGTCATTGGTTCTTTTGAAGATGCTTTGACACTTTTCTTTTTGAAAACGCTCATTGTGCCAATTATAAACTACATGTCAAATAGAAAATTATATTCATACATTTTGCTTTCCTTGTCAAAAAAGGCTTCATTACAAAAATAATGTTTTATACCCAGAAGATCAATGTTTTGTTAAATAGACATGGAGCATGGTAACGGTTGATGTCTATAAACCATCAATAACATCTGGGATGACACCCTTAAGCAAAAAGACTGCCAATCAATGTCAATAATGATAATAAGGTATATTTTATTGTATTTCTAATTCCCATGAAGACTTGGATCAGTTTTATATATATCAGGACACTAAGTTATTACCACAGCTTGAACTAAAGTAAGGCATTAAAACAACTGTGGCCATATATTAAACATTGCATTACATTCCTATGTTGGGGAATTCAACCATAGTATTTAATGAGTAAATATCAACTAAAAAGTAAAAGTGAACATCACCGCACATCACATCACATCACATCACATCACATCACATCACATCACATACCTCCATCAGTTTCCTGATACACTTCTGGTAGAAGACTTGATCTGTCGATGTCACTGACGATGTAATTGATGACACGTCACTACTGCTACCACATCGTGACACTACTGGCTTTCTTGGTGACACGTTCCATTTGTCAATGGGTGTTGGTCTCTGGATTTCAAGACTGATCTGTCGCAAGCATGATCTGTCCAAAGGGAAAACGATTTAGAAATACAGCATAAAAGAAAATACACAACACAATGCACGCAAAATACTTGTAATATTTTGACATGTATTAATTTCTTCAATAACTTTTACCAAAGCCATACCCAGCAGCAGCCTGCGATGTGATTGACACATGTCAATCAATGTAATAAATTATATTGCACTGTATAAATAAAAAACACTGCAGGCATGGCTAAGTTAGGCATGTAAAACGGTTTTCTATCAAGAACATTGATTTGTTCACCGTTCAATAGGTGGAGCCACTGAGATCACATCTCGCATTGTTACACCAATATGACCTACGGTATGATCATGTTACCCTTAACTCTATATGAATGTCTAACTAAATTCTATCTTGCTGAAATGTGTCTAACATTATTGATAAAGATCTTTGATTTTAAATTATTTTTCTTGTATAAACATATAAATACATTGGAAGCACATTATTAAGGTCACCATCATCATTAGGGAAAAGTGGCCTGAATAGCAGGGTGACCTTACTAGCAGGACTAATTCCTACACTTTACTCTTATGGTAATAATTTGGGACTCTCCTAAGATGACCTTAATTGCGAGGTGGCTGTATTACTAAGGTGATCATCAAGCTAGGTTCGACTGTAATTCTCTAAAAAGTCTACTACGAATTTGAAAACATTAATTTATTCCATGACGTGTTCTACTGCTACATCCTATGCAGCTAGACTGTCTAAGAAAAGACGTCATAAACCGTCATAGGACCTACCTGATGATCCTGGCGACAGCGTCAGAGGAGGATGTGGCTGTGTAGAAGCCATTCACTCGTAGGATTTGGTCCCCAACTCGCAGACCCGCCAGCTCAGCCATGGACCCTGCACACAGCAGACCATCAGTTACTAGAGAACACAAGCTTATAAACCAGCAGCTGGAATAATTACTTCCAATCAGTATTATCAATAATGATTATCAATAAAAGTATCAATAATTTGTCTCAACCGTTAGTATAATTAGTTAAATTGTTATAATTGTTATTAATAAAATTAGGTGTTTTCATAAAATGTGTATGTGTGTGCACGCGCGTGTACATGCATGCATGCTTGTGTGTATATATATTATCTCTACCAGCTTCAACACAACCCAGTATATTATAATTAAGTATATTATAATTAAATCAATGCCATCATCAGCATTTATTTAAAAAAAATTACTTGCGCAATAACATTCATCTGACCTGCCACCACAAACCAGGCAGTATGTCACTCACACTGACCTATTCTGGTGCGAGCCTAAACTAGCTGTCTACTGTCTACGTCATGTCCCATCAATGTTGTGATTTTGACAGAAATACCACCTTATAATCCGTTATCCCATCTTCCAACATCCGGTTCAATTCCAATTTTTAAACCATGTTTTCTCAAAGTTTGCTTCAATGTTAGCAATAAAAAACGACTGAAGATATTTGAAAAATGAGGTCTAATTTTAAAACTTGTCATCTGTGGAATTCGGAAATATACAAAACTCTATTTCCCAACTTAATACTCACTGCAGTGACAGGTTGTTTTCATCATTATTTGACAGACGTTCCCAAACCTTAGGAAAATAGCTTTTGAAAACCTAGTCCTTTATTGATATACATACCTGGAGCAACTCTGGACACTTCTGTTGAACAATGGCCAGTCACTCTGAAGCCATACCCAGCACTGGCCTGTCGTGTGATTGTCACCTGTCAATCAAAATAATCACATATATTGCATTGCAAAGATTCAGGCTTCCTAAACAAAGCTTCAAACATTCATACAGTGTATCATTACAAATGTATTCTTTCATCAATGGTGTAGTTAACTCACATGTACCAAATTGAAGATGTTAAAGTAATAAAGTGGACCAGACCAATAATTGCACCTGATAGCCCTCATATTATATCAATTTCTAATTGCACGTGCTGCAAAATGTTCCTCATTAATCATATCAAGTGATAAGAAATAGATACTCATATCACCTACACTGTGGCTATATAGCGCGGGAATATGCATACGTCAGATTTGTCATTGTCATACATGACATTAATTTCTAGGTTTACGTGCAGGAAAATTGCACCTCATCAATGAAATCAAAACAATAAGACATCTATATTCCTGTCACCTGAATAGAATACACACACATCAGAAGACAACAACTTTATCTTTTAATAATTTTATTTTGTGACTATTATTTTGGTAAGTTACCCAATTAAACGGTCAATAAAACCATCCCCAAAATAGCATAATATTCAAATAGTCTAGTCTTGTGGATAAAACACATTTGCCATGATGCTCGAATATGAAGTCATCAAATACCTGAGAAAAAGCAACTGAAGTAAAGCATGTTGAAACTTACAGTTTGGCTCTCCATCCAGCAAGGCTTGGATTGTTTCAGTGGCTCCCCCTGATGACTGATCACTCGTAGATGTTTGCGGGCACCCACAAAGTCACTGAGCAGGTAATACCACCCACACACATCCTACAAGAAAATCAACAATAATTTGTATTACCTTAAAATATGGTGCAACATGTTTTAATGTCATGTTAGGCGACACCAATTTTTATTATTCGGATTACGGACCCACCGACGTTGTTTTTGACAAAATGGAAATACAAATAAAACTGCAATTTTGAACTTTCTGATCGAAATGACAAACCATTTTTATCGATTCATCGAGCATATATGCATCATACCGAACATTGTATGTTAAACACTGTTTCATTGGTTATCGCGCATCTTTGATTTACAATCCAACGATTCTGCGAAAGTCCAACTTGTCATTAATTGATCTAAACCATGGCTGAACTGGTTCCCAAAAGGAAGTATCAAAATTTAAATTGTCCAACATGATCAACATTTCCCGTGTTTGTAAACTCACCGTTTTTCCAGTGATGATATTTTCTGTGCCAAAAGACATGCAACCAAGCAGTTCTGTGGTGCTGAAAGAGAAACTACAGATGAAAGCACCTTCAATGTCAGAAGTAGTTTTCATAATATATTATTGGTAGAATGCAGCTAACAGCTTTTTATGCTGCCATGAATAAAACATTATGTAACGGAATATTAAATACAAAATAAACTATAATAAATAAACAATATTTCTACAGTACTGTCGCACATAAATTATAATATAGAGAATATACCCAAAAGGTTCACAAAATAATGAAAAATATACAGATAAAACTAGATAAAACTAGACAGTTGTACCTGAAATGGTAAAAATATACAAAATAATTAATTAAAATACTTATATTACTTACAGAATAGGTTTAGATGTCTTTGAATATGGACATAACTATTACTGTCTCTGTTCTCTAATGATTAATTGTTGGAATTAGGTCGAATATTTTTTTTTAAATCCTATATGTTTCTGCTCAATATTAGATTAATATCAGTTCTACTCACTTCTTGTGGCAGTCTCTGTTCCAAACTGAAACAATAACCCGTGTCGTTGCGTCCAAATTGAGGGTCTCACTGAAAGAACAATAATCCTTGTGAACACGGTGCAGGGTTAATACAAATGAGACACACATAGGGTTAACTGTATTTAAATGTTACATTTAAATACATCAATATGTTTACTCGAGACACATATATCTTACCAGTTATCACAGATGCAGGGAAAGAAGGTTATGTTGTTAATATTGTCAACAATACGAGAATATAGTAGAGTCAGTATAACCAGCTACTGACACAAGTTGTCTGGTCTTTATGCCGCTGTCCCAGTTAGTGCAGAAAGGTCACCGACAGTCTGACACATTTCCAAGACACCACTGACAGCTGGGAGAACGGCAGAGGTAGTCAGTGATTAATTACTAAGGATATTAACAATTACCTCTGTGGATGGTCCCCCCTTTAAAGATGGCTGTATTTAACTGGACTGACCCTAACATTAGTCAGATATGAGTAGATATACAATATCATTGTCTACCCCAAGAATGGGTGACCAAGATATAAAGGGTGACTGTGACACCATCTGAAATATAACAATGACATCTAATGTCAAACTTACCCTTTGAAATATCTTTAATGCTTGCCCAATTAAAAAAACATTACAATTAGGGCTGACCCAATTATGCAATGATGTCTTTATTATTAACCCACTTATGGATTGTTATAATTATTGTTGACCCAATTTTGCAAAGCAATTCATACTAAACCAGTTACAGAGTACTGTCGTTCTTGTTGACTCCATTATGCAGGATTTTAATTACGGTTGACCCAATTATGCAATGCTATATGTAATAATTAGGAAGTGTTATAAGTACTGTCAAACCAATTATGCAAAGCTATAATTATATGTTGACCCAATTATGCAATGGTATAATTAACTGACCAAATGTAATGATTAATGACCCAATTATGCAGTGTATTAATTTATTTAATACAAGGTGCACTGTTATAATTAGTGTTGATCCGATTATGCAGTGTCATACTGTTGACCTAATTGTCCAATTATAATTTTTGTTGACCCAATTATATAATGCTACAGTTACTACTGTCCCTTAATGTTGACCCAATTATGCAATGCTATAATTATTATTGAGAACATGTTGACCCATGGAACAGTATCTGATTCAGTAATCCAAGCTAAATCAATACATTCATTTAAAAACCCCTTGATAAATTCTGGTTAACCCAGGAGATACTATACAACTATGAAGCCCCATTAACATTAAACACTGGAACCGGAAACCACAAACTTTTAATGTAAGATCCCGAAGAAGACGATCTGATCACTGAGGAACCGAGAGGATCATGCGATCAGTCCTAAGGTATCATAAGGTAAAGTAATTATACGCTATAATATATTGACCCAGTGTAAAGATTCAATTACGCAGTGTATTTGTTTTCAATAACAGCAGTGTTATAATTAGTGTTGAACCAATTATGCAGTGCTATAAAAAACTACCTAATTATGCAGTTATAATTGTTGACCCAATTATGCAAAGCAAAAATTACTGTCGACCAAGTTATGGTGTGATATAAATATCACTGATCCAATTTTGCCTGCTATACTTAGTGTTGAGCTTATCAGTCATCACCCATTGACCAAACTTAGCAATGCTGCTATTATTGTTGACTCAATTATGCACTGGTATAATTATTGGGCAGTATTATAAATATGATGTGTTATAACTATTGTTGACTTAATTATGCAATGGTGTGTCATTATCACTGACATAGCTATGAAATGTAATAATTATTGTTGACCTAATTTTGTATTGTTCTCATTTACCATTGACCCATTTATGCAATGCCATAATTACTGTGTAGTGTTATAATTACACAGTATCATAAGTATATCGTTAACTTAATTATGCAGTGCTGTGATGGGAATGACCTAGTAAACAGTTCCTTTTGTGGGATAGGAAAGTAAACAATTCATTTATCAAGTTTGTCTGATCCAAGAATAAACATTTACATATCCTAACAACAATAAAATATGTTTTTCTAATGTCACAACACCATTTGTTGACAAGACTTTGTATGGGTCATCATGACCTGTACACGGCACAAGTATGACATACAAACTAAATTTAGTATAAAAACAATGACACAATATAACTATTTTTTTAAATGCATGTGTGATATATATGTATATACATATATATATATACATAACTACATTAGAAAGTCCGATTCCTATCGCAACGAAGAATTTCCTACAAAGGTCATCAACCAATTGACAGAGATTTCTGGGAATTCCCCCAGGAGAGGGGATGTGTGTAACCACTACAGCACTCGGCTGTGGGCAGTATTTAGTGCACACACACCACTGCAGCGTCTCGGAACAGAGTCAGTGTCCTCCATTAGGATCAGTGTCTTCGATACAGACTGGTGTTTGACATTGGCTCGCCAGAAAGTCTCGCAATAAGCACACCAAGACAAGGGCCGGACATTGACGTCCTGTATTGGGAGTACAGTGGATCCAAATTGTGTCATGACGTATTACTACGTCGAAGAAGTCAGCCAGTCGTTGTCATCACGTGATCATGTGGTTTTCGTTTAACTTAAGGGATGCATAAATACAAAGTTATGCGAGTTATATACTTGGCATTCATTGGATCGGAATTGTGTCACGACGTATTATGACGCGAACATAGTTAGGCGGTTTCCAACCATGGCCACGAGGTTTTTTCCACTTATGCAAGAAATAAATGTTAACTGATACGGGACTGATAAATAGGGTACTTACAATGAGAACTTCTCGTCGTACACAGGGTGACTGGTCTCACCCACGATGTCCGTGCGACACCGAGCATGACTGCGGGAATTCGGCATGACTGACACCTACAGGTGAAATGGTTAATTATATTAAAATGAAAGTGGTTTAAGGGTGGCACACGTGATGCAGTTTGTGCATGAAACAGGCACAAGTCAGGACCATGAAATAAGTTTAGCATATCTTCATAAGATATTAGCATATCTTCATAAGATATTAGGAAGAACCATTAATACATAATGTGAGTAGAATTGTATTATCTCAATAGATAATGTGAAGTATTAATTAAGATGCACTAATTAAGTGTTACCTTGACAAATGCATTGCATGTACTGCCCCATTTTGAAGTCAGGTGCTTTGCTTTCTTCACTGAAACAAAAAATAACAAACCATTGATTTACCGGCTGCTACGGCCACCCCACATATATATATATGTATATTTATACATATATATACATATATATAAATATACATATATATTTATATCAGCCATAATTTATGACACTGTCCACATCATGATGTTCTGTCATGTGACATGTTGAATTTCCAAGCGTACATCTGACATTTTGACTTCCAAAACTCTCACAGGATATTATACTAGAAAGTAAAACTGAAACTATCTATAAAGGATGATTGATATATGGTTTAGAGTCTGGAGCCCTGTGGAGTACTGCAGTCACAGCGATCCATTAAACTGACAACTGAAAGTAGACTTACCATGAACTGTCAGATGTCCACAGTTGATGTATGCCCGTAGCTTTAACTGACCTACAACACAGACATCCACAAATAACCCACTGCGCAATAATAATTATATTCTAAATTATTATTCATCGAACACAACCATTCATTATTAAATCTAATGGTTCCTAACAAGTAATCTCCAGCCATTTCTAAGTGATCAATTTTTATGGCTGCAAGATAGGAAATTGCTGCAGTTTATGACAATGAATTGCTCACACGCAATGCAATACCGGATATAGCCAGTATCATTATCAGTGTATTGTGAATGTCATGGATCAACTTTTATTGTGAGTCATAAATGAGCTCAATATAAATAAATGACTTGCTGTGACAAATTAGTCACATGGGTACAGATTCCTATTTAGTTTACATTAGTGAACACGTTTTAATGTTTTCTTAATATTGCTCGCACGTTACAGTTTGAATATTCTTAAAATTGACTCATCATCAAACCAGAAGTAACACAGCAACTTATACTGAAACCTATATATTGTAACATAAAATAATGAATGAATTGTACGACAGTGAATTCTCAGAAAATCTTCTGAAATGAGAAGGAGCATCGTTAAAGACAGGAAATAGATAAATACACTCTCTTAAATGACTCACAAATATAAACACTTCTGAGAAAGATGACATTCATTCTTAAAATGGCTGAACCATGAACTAGTTTACCTGAATTAGTAACACAAGCTAGATCAATAAACTCATTTGAAAATCGCCTAGATAATTAATTTTACTGTCTACCCAGGAGATATTATAAATTACAATTATGAAGCACCACTAACTACTGAATGCAGGAACTATAAACTGTTAATACTGGAGTCTGTTCATTGAGGAACCAAGTAGATCCCGCAATCAAAATTGTTGTCAGATATTCTAAGGTCAAGTATAATCAATCACCACCACCAGTATGTGTGCCTAGTGGTGCCACCTACTGAACGTGTATGTAACTAAATGTGGTGATGAGTGACATACCTTTGTAGGCCTGGAACATCGATGGAGTGACCTCTCCCATCCATACCAGAGGGCGCTCACAGATCTCGAGCATCGGCACGCCTTCAAAGTTCTCCATTGCCTCAGTGGGGTGGATCTCTTCGATTCTCGTCGATTCCAACACGTCTGAAACCAACCAATCAGGTCATCACAGAGAAGCAATTTTTTAAATATTATAAAACAATATGTTCTTGGTCTGTTTTTTTAGCTTTTAAAAAAAATTCATTCAAGGGTTGAGGATCTTGGGTCAACATTTTAAGATGGTACTTATCTCTGTTAGTTTTGTATGTATAGGGCTGTGATCTTGTAGGCCCATTGGGGTGGTTTGTAGATTGTTTTTCTTCTAAATTTGCCCAAGTTGGTGGGGATCTTGATATACATATGACTGCCTTTTTCCCCATGTTCATATAAATATTTATATACATGTGATGGATACTTAGTACGGATTATTAATCAACACTGTGCTAAATACTACCACTACCCAGTATACACTGTCACATGTAATTACTAACTGTATCTTGAGACCTTGCACTTGATAAGATCACCCCCCTTTACCAACCCTCTGTCACCCTACATGTCTGTGCCCCTTTGTGTTTAACCCACTCTCTAATTGACTGTCCCACCAAAGTGAACACCTGAGCCAGGTGTTACTGTAGTCATCCCCCCTCATGGATTCTGTTTCATTGATGGTTCTTCTTTCTATCTTAATCCAACCAACTCAGTCTGAATCTACTCATTCGGTGAACCACTAATTCCAGGTCAGGCAAGAATCTTTACTTTGTTCACTCTTTTATACAAAAACATGTTATCCTGCATCATTGCCTACACAAAACACTCATACTTGTTCTTTTTTGAGCATAGTGATTATTATTATGCTTAAATATACATTAATTACATTGACAAACCAAATTTGAATATATTTATGTATCTGAATTTAGATGTAACAATTATTGATAAATTTAGTCATTATATGAAAAAAAGTCAAGGAAAGGTCAACAATGTGTTAGAAATCAAACAATCAAATTACAAAAACAAGTGAACTGGACTCCTTGTATTCACAAAACTTTTTATTTTTGTATTAATTCTCTATGGGAAACTGTAAGCTATGGGAAACTTGACCAGGTTGAGGCATGTTGAGTGAGACAGATGTTCTAAGCTGCTGGAGTGGAACAGAGCAGATTAACCAAATAAGATGGTTATTACATACTAGGTAGATGAATCTCTACATAGGGTTAATATGGAGGAGTTGACAATTTTTTATTATAAGCAACAATGCATCTGTTTTAGCGATTCAGTTAAGCACTATAGTGTCCTGTAGTTATGATTTATGAAACCTTGAATAAGGAAATTCTTACAATTTTGCACACGTTGGTGTATCTTTTGATAGGTGATATTAGCCAAGATGTTGTCAATCATGTGTGACAGAAACAAAATATGTGTGAATTCTTACTACAGAAATATGTTGGCAGCAATTGAGGTAGATATCAAAGATAAATGATTACAGGTTTCTGATGTTGAGAATTATATCAATACCATGTATTTATGCTGGAAATGTACTGGCTTTATTTTGTTGTTGTTTACTGTCAATAATAATGCAAAAGCCAAAATAATAATGTGTTTTATATGGATCAAGATTCAGCTTACTTGTTTCCATCCACGACACAGTGTCAGTGAGACAGTTACTTAAAGTTGATACACATTCCTGTGCATATACCTGAGTGTGATGACTAATACATCACTGAGTGTGCCATCAGCACAGAACTAGCGACTGATGCTTTCATAGATAAACTACAAAGCACTTGGCCAAGCCTGCATATTTACTTTTTGGTTATATTCAGTACATTATATGACAGACATCTAACTGCCATGTATTGGCCATTTCTCTAACCAAAACAAGTCTCAAAATGTTAAATGTGATAACATTTTACAAAAAATGTTATACTATCTTAACGTGCACTGTCTCAAGAATAACTGATTACTCTAACAAAACATTTAGAAACCACATTTAAGACAGTGATGGGCATAAATCGCACCAAGAAACTTACCTACTAATTCAGCAGCAATGATACAGCACTAAGCCAGATAACTAACTAGTCTCAATCTCAGCAGGGTAACTAACTCTCAACAAGACTTTTCTCAAACACAGCCAGGAAGGTAATGACACAGGTGTAGATGAGGTGGACATTTATACCCCTCCACCTTGGAAGTTCATTTACTGCTAATTCTCACCTGCCTATGCCCAATTCACACCTTTCCACTTGTTCTCTGGATCACTTCCCTAGAAGTCAGCCCTCAACTGCCCTGTTCTGATTGATTCCCACATGAAAGGGGTTTATACCTTAGTTATCTGGGCTGCCTTGGCAAGGTGTCATAGTTTGCTTAGCAGATTATCATCTGTAGAGACCATCTGTTTGTTCTTCATTTGTGGTAAAGGTTTATGATCTTATGAAGTAGCTGGGCCAAGAAGTTGGGGAATCTGTTTTCTTTGACCAGCTTATATTGGATTGACTCAGAGTTAGTTTCTCCTTACTTTGTAGTGCCACTTCCCAGTCTTCACTGTCTATTGTTCTCTGTTCTCAGGTACTGCTTTCTTTGTTTCTTTCTTTCGTTCTCCATTGTTTACTATTTATAGGACATATTAGGTGCATGTTGTGTTACTTTAAATTCTTCCTTTGTTTTGATGAATTTACTTTGGTTCACCTTTACTTTAACAGAAATGGATTATCACAACTTAAAAATAGGGCAGATTTATGTGTGAATTTTCATCAAACTTATGCATTAAATTCATTATCTTTAAGTTAATTTTGATTACTAAAATTTATATTCATCCAAATTAAATGAACATTTTTTGTTATATTGTAAATAGAGTTGACAAACAACTCTAAATTTAATGTTGTGACTTTATTTCCTACATTCGTTTCTCCAAAGGACAGTTGTAGTTACGCTTTCAGTTTATTGTGATGTCATGGGGTTTAAATGCATGATTTAAGAGAACCCAGTTCTTGAGAGGTAACAATAGTTAGGTGACTAGTAATAATAATTATTATTATCAGTCACCTAACTAGACACATTTCCTCAAAAAACAATACAGGTCTCTCAATTAAATTTATCAGATATGTACAATTAATTGTTATAATAAAGTTTTCAAACTATATATTTTGTAGTATCCATAAACATATGGTGATTTGGATGTAGGTTGTTTGCTTAGGTGGATTCTTTGTCTAGTGGTCATTTGCCCAGTGGTCATTTGCATAGCTCCCAGTTGTGAAAAGGGTCATTTGCCCGGTTGTGAAAAAATAACAATAAATGAAATTAAACTTGCAAACCTTTGTATGAAGATTTGGGGTAACCAGACATTTTAGTAAATGACACTTTGGCCATGGACTGTTGAACATCAACTATTTCATTTCAACAGTACATTTCAGTAATAAAACGTCGACTGGAAATAAAAACACCAGAAAAGACAATGCCAAAAACTTATGTGAAATAGTTTTGGGCAGGAAATTTTGAAAGGAAATATCAAATAACATTGTTGATGTAAAGTCTACTAAGAACAGCAGTGACCCAGTGCCAGCTGCTCACTCCTACAGTGATTACCTGGTTGACTTGAATCAGGCAACAACAAAAGAAACCTTCCTTTGATCCATCAGTGTACTAGTGCATTAGGTTAGTGGGACATTTGTTTTGTTTGTGCATTTACTGGTTACACCTTCCCTGAACAAAACTTCCCTGGACCAAAACTTCCCTGTCAGGGCATTGGGTGTGTTTTCCTTACAATAGTTTATCTAAACAACATTTATATAACCATTCTCATCCATTGCACAATTACACAAATCCACCCAATTACACAACTACCGAGTTATTTCATTTAAATTTAACTAGGCCTACTTAATTAAATGTTATTGTTTTAATTTAAAATGTTAATGTAATTTAATTATTGTGAACTGCATTGACTACACACAGTTGGAATACAAGTGTCACGTCTAATTCTGAGTAAAGCGTTATTTCTATTATTATCCTGCGACTATATATATTAGTTTTCAGACTATACTGATGTTAAAGTTTGTGGGCATATGTGTGACTTTAAATTTTGGGGCAGTCTGAAATATCAAACTGTTACCTTAGTATATCATACCCTCCAGAAGTCCTATTTTTTTTTATAAAACATGCTGATTAATATCTGTCATGAATATAACATATTATTATAAATTATAATGTGCTATTATTGTCTCTTCGAAAGTTAACGTCATTCAAAAATTGTTGCAACTAAAATAGTTACATTATTTGAAATAGTATCTTCTCTTGTCGGTTTGATAGCTGTACAGTTGCTATTATTAATTTGGTACCTTTACTTTAGGAATCTACCTAAGTTTAGTGTAAGCCAACACAATTAGAGTTTTCTGTCATTAATTAAATCATTAACATTTGATATTCTCAACAATTTTAAAATGTTCTTAAATCTACATATAACATCATTATTAGTACAGGAAGCACTAATCAAAGAGCACTGTTAAACATGGTTCATTAAACACATAATGAGTTGATGTCATAATGAATACAAAAAATTATCTGCCTTTTAAAATTAATAATGATTAGAGATGTTGTAAATAGTCCGCCAGCTGATGTAACAAACCCAAAATAACAGCACTTTAAATTAGTTAATTACTGTTGTGAACATGAGAATGATTGTTGCCATTTTTTTAGTGAGGTCCTAGTATGTTTTGAGGCTATTTTTAGGGAAATATGAAATTATGAACTAAAAATTATAATTTAATAAAAACAAATTAAACTATCATGCTAAAGTTTGTCTAATTATTGTTGTGAACATGAAACACATTGATGCATCCTAAAAATGCACAAGTCATTATTTATTAGACTCTAGGTATGTGTACAGGTGTCATGTGATGGTATCTGAGAGAGACAAACAGTGCATCCATTAGGGTTGCAACCCCATTAACTAGTCTTCAGGTGTGGTCAGCTGGCTCTCTGAGGCTGTGCACACTAAGACCACTTGACAGCTGCTCCAAGTGACACCCTCCATGGGGGTTGACAACTTGAGCAGCAAATGTCCCATGGTGACATAACACTCCATCACCCTGATGGGAAACTGGAGGTGGATGGTCATGTGAAAGTGTCTCTTCAACCATGTGTTCCATTGCCTGGCCAACCAGCATCACCTGGGCATTGTGAGAGAAAGAAGACACCCCAACCTGGGGTTATTGCCCTTTCAGTGACCAGGAGCACCCTCTCACCACACTGACCCTTTCTCCGGGGTTCAGTGGATGTTTGGCCACTGGAGATACAGAATACTGTCTGTGGATGTCTTGTTTGGAATATAACCGTACCTTAGGTAAGTCAATGCCTGCTTTCAATTTTGATTTATGACTTGTAATTTTTAACTCCAAGAAGCCCTATCAAGGGTTAACATAGGTGTGGTTTTTTTTCAGAATGTTCCTTCGGTAGAATCCACTACAGGTTGCACATTTACCCCCTATATGGCATCTTTGACTTCCCCTGGCATTTTATAGAGAACAGCTTACAGTGTCTCTTTGAAATGACAGGCAATGTGGGGTGAACTAAATTGCCCAAGTTTTGAAATGGCAGTTGGTAGTGGGGTTCTAACCCGAGTCCCCTTGACTGATGGTCCAGCGCCCTACCAGTCAACCACTGTTCCCCACAGATCACTGTTTAGCTGCACTTTTATTGGTACAGACATAAACAGAACTGTTGATCTCCATATTATTAAATTCCAGTAAATAAATTATGTGTTGAAAAACTGGAGACAAATTCTCATGGAAGAAGAAACAATCAAAGGGAATGATACCACTCCTTAGGAACTTATTAGGGAAACCAATCATGGACTCATGTAGTTCATTCTGGAGTTATCACAGAAATACTCATAATCCAGATGAGATAACTTGACATTTAAAAAGTTGGCAATATGTGATTATGTTCATGGCTGGTTACACAACCTCATGGCTGGTTACACAACCTCATGGCTACATCAGGAACCAAGTAAACCAAATCTTAGCACAAATTTGATTAATTACATGACACAGACTTATATGGATATTTTATGAAAGATTTTGAGACTTTTTCTATTATATACAGAAGATAGAGTTACATAACAACATGACATCCAATTCACCCCCGGTCTTCCCTCCCTCTCCCTCCTACATCCCACTCACCCTCCTGTGTTTTCCCTCCTTCCCTCCCTGTCCCTCCTACATCCCACTCACCCTCCTGCATGTCTTCCCTCCTTCCCTCCCTGTCCCTCCAACATCCCACTCACCCTCCTGCGTGTCTTCCCTGCCTGTCCCTCCTACATCCCACTCACCCTCCTGCGTGTCTTCCCTCTTTCCCTCCCTCTCCCTCCTACATCCCACTCACCCTCCTGTGTTTTCCCTCCTTCCCTCCCTGTCCCTCCTACATCCCACTCACCCTCCTGCGTGTCTTCCCTCCTTCCCTCCCTGTCCCTCCAACATCCCACTCACCCTCCTGCGTGCCTTCCCTCCTTCCCTCCCTGTCCCTCCTACATCCCACTCACCCTCCTGCATGTCTTCCCTCCTCCCTCCCTGTCCCTCCTACTTCCTACTCACCCTTGTATCTCTTCCCTCCTCCCTCCGTGTCCCTCCTACATCCCACTCACCCTCTTGTGTGTCTTCCCTCCTGTGCCTCCACTTCCTCCTCCTCCTCTCCCTGTCCCACTGACAGCAGCATCCTCCGTAGGAGAACACGTCACACAGGGCGACCGCACTGTCCCATGCCATCACCGTGTCCGACTGCCTCACTCCCCTCCCCATGGCCATCTTCCCTCCTCCTTTCTTCCCTCCTCTTCGTCCCGCACTTGGAGTCTTCCGTTTGTGACATTTCCCAGAGCTTGTGATGACACTAGGAATGCGGGCAGCAACCTTCTGGGAAAGACAAAGAACATAGAAAGGGCAGGTGAAGACAGATGTCGACCGGTGTAGACAAGTGCAGGCAGGAACAGACAGGTGTATACAGGTGCAGACAGGTGTAGACAGGTGCAGACAGGTGCAGACTGGTGTAAACAGGTGCAGACAGGTGTAGATAGGTGCAGACAGGTGTAGATAGGTGCAGACATGTGTAGACAGGTGCAGACAGGCGTGGACAGATGCAGACATGTGTAGACAAGTGTGGACAGGTCTAGACATATGTGGACAGGTGTGGACAGATGCAGACATATGTAGGCAGGTGTGGACAGATGTAGAGAGGAGTAGACAGGTGCCGACAGGTGTATATAGGTGCAGGCATGTGTAGAGAGACATAGACAGGTGTAGACATGTGTAGATAGGTGCAGAGAGGTGTAGGTAGGTGTAGACAGGTGTAGATAGGCATAGACAGGTGCAGATATGCGTAGACAGGTGCAGAGAAGTGTAGACAGGTGCAGACAGGTGTAGATAGGTGTAGACAGATGTAGACAGGTTTAGACAGGTTTAGATAGGTGTAGACAGGTGCAGACAGGTGCAGACAGGTACAGAGAGGTGTAAATAAGTGTAAACAGGTGCAGACAGGTGTAGACAGGTGTAGACGGGTGTAGACGGGTGCAGACAGGTGCAGACAGTCCTGTGTAGACAGATGCAGACAGGTGCAGACAGGTGCATACAGGTTGTTGGCATGGCAATGTTGATGGGGAAGAGAGCTGGCGAAGGAGGTTGATGGGAAAGAAAATTTCAGGAAGAAGTTGGTGAGAAGTTGACTAAAATGGACTGAACATGTGGAATGGGTGGGGAAGATTGGTGACTGGGTGGGGAAGATTGGTGACTGGGTGGGGAAGATTGGTGACTGGGTGGGGAAGACTGGCGACTACAGCAGATGCCCTCAAAGTGGAAGGTTAAAGGAGATGAAGAGAACTGAGATGGAAGGATTGTCCGAGAATTGTATAAAGAGGTTTGGATTGGAATGAAGAATGAGAGCAAAATGTAGAGGGGGTGGAGGGCAAGAACAGTGAGGGTGGAAGAAAAAGGAAAGAAAACAGAAATTGAGGATCAGTATAAAGTCAGCCTCACCCTTCCTGGACTATCAGGGAAACCAGGACCACAATGTCCCAGAGGCAGAGATGGGGATGGTGAAAAGGACTACGTAAAGTCAGAGTAGTAAAGTACATGTGCACCTGAGATACCACAACATTTCAGGGCAAACGTCGTACTTGACTTACTTCAACTTTAAAACTAGGCCGAGTGAGCAGTCATCATTTATAGTTCACAGCTGTTGTCAGTAGATTTTACATCAACAATGTTATTTGATATTTCCTACCAAAAACTATTACACATAAGTTTTTAGCTTTGACTTTTCTGGTGATTTTATTTCCAGTCAACATCCTATTACCGAAATGTCCTGATACTGAAAATGTGAAATGTTTGATGTCCAACAGTCCATGGACAAAGTGTCCTTTACCAAAATGTCTGGTTACCCCAAATCACCATACAAAGGTTTGCAAGTTTAATTTAATTTATTGTTATTTTATCACAACCAGGCAAATGATCCTTTTCCTACTTTGGAACTATGCAAAGGACCACTGGGCAAATGACCACTGGGCAAAGAATCCACCTAAACAAATGACCTACATCCAAGTCACCATATGTTTTTGGATACTGTTTGATAGGATACGGATACTGTTTGATAGGATACAGTATTATAACAATTGTATATATCTGATAAAATTAGATTGTGAGACCTGTATTGTTTTTGATGAAATGTGCCTAGCTGGGTGACTAATAACTATTAGGTTACCTAACTATTGTTACCTTTCTCAAGAACTGGTTTATCTTAAAATCATGCATTTAAACCCCATGACATCACAATTGATAAACTGGAAGGGTAACTACAACTGTCCTTTGGAGAAACGAATGTAAGAAAGAGTCACAACTTTAAATTTAAAGTTCTTTGTATGCTGTATTTACAATATAAGAGGAACTGTTAAATAAATTTGGGTGAATATTTGTTTTAATAATCAAAATTAACTTAAAGATAATGAATTCAATGCATAAGTTTGATTAAAATTAACATATATAAATCTGCCCTATTTCTAAGTTGTGAGAATCGATTTCTGATAAAGAAAGGTGAACCAAAGTAAATTCATCAAAACAAAAGAACAATTTAAAGTAACACAGCATGCACCTAATATGTCCTATAAATAGTAAACAATGGAGAACGAAAGAAAGAAACAAAGAAAGCAGTACCTGAGAACAGAGAACAATAGACAGTGAAGACTGGGAAGTGGCACTACAAAGTAAGGAGAAACTAACTCTGAGTCAATCCAATATAAGCTGGTCAAAGAATTCTTGGCCCAGCTACTTCATAAGATCATAAACCTTTACCACAAATGTAGAACAAACAGATGGTCTCTACAGATGATGACCTGCTAAGCAAACTATGACACCTTGCCAAGGCAGCCCAGATAACTAAGGTATAAACCCCTTTCATGTGGGAATCAATCAGAACAAGGAAATTGTGGGCTGACTTCTAGGGAAGTGATCAAGAGAACAAATGGAAAGGTGTGAACTGGGCATAGACAGGTGAGAATTAGCAGTAAATGAACTTCCAAGATGGAGGGGTATAAATGTCCACCTCATCTACACCTGTGTCATTACCTTCCTGGCTGTGTTTGAGAAAAGTCTTGTTGAGAGTTAGTTACCCTGCTGAGATTGAGACTAATTAGTTATCTGGCTTCAAGGCCATATTCTTGTGACTGTGACTCGTAAAATGGTACAACATTTACCATTTTTGGACTTTTGTGTTGGTTAGAGAAATGCCCAATACATGGTCAGTTAGAATCACATACATATCACTCAATAAGTGAGTGTGTAAATGTTCTTATCTATAAAAAAACATAAATGTAATAATCACAAATAGTATACATTATAATACAGCAACGTTCGACCTTTACCCCAAAACTGTGCTGGTCAACCAGATGCGCGATAGTGTAGTGGGTAGCACATCCGCCTGACATGCCGGCGCCCCAAGTTCAATGCCCGGACCAGGCAGGTATGGTATATTTGGTGTAAAAACCTGCCTCTCAACATTGGGGACTGTGTATCCCTTGTGACTCGGAGATCACGTTAATGTCCAGTCTCAATTTGGGACGTAAAAGAACCACTGAGGACGACAAGCACTCTGACAGTGACCACCCTCAGTGCCAGCATATAAAGATCGGCTTGGCGATAATGTTCTGAAAAAGGCTGACTAGTTGAATGAGACCTCATAAGACCATTACATTGTAACCACAATAATACAGACTGGTCAGTTAATAGAACGTTGCCAAGTGCTGGAATCAACTAGAACTAGAACCAGCAACTTCCGAAAGTTACTGGTCCGGCTGCAAAGTTACTGGTCCGCATTTTACCAAGCTACCAATGGCACAATTCACGAACGCAAAATGCTTGCTAAACAATATTGAAAGAAATTTACAGTTGTATTGTCAGCTGATAATCATTTAAAACCTACGTCAGGTAGGGCGTATCCTATGTATGCATCATGTGTATGCATACGATGCTATTTGATGTATCAGCAGACTCTGTTAATTTTTGGGTAACTGATTTCAAACTTATTTTCTATCATATTTTTACAATAATTACGAAACAAAGAGATTTTGGAAATGTTCCTTAATTTTATTTTATTTAAACAGGTGGCAGGCACTGGCAGCCTTCAGTTAGCAAAGACATGGAGCTTAGGTAAATGTGACATCCCCTAATACAGACACAGAGATCACACTTGAGTTGACACCTCCACTCCCTTGTGTTTGTTCAGTTACCAAAGCAAACAACCCTCCCCCATTCCCTCCCTTCTACCTCCCATGAACACCCTGATGAAGGGGTTGTGTAACCTAATTAACTAATCTCCCAAATAACACCCTAGTTCCCCAACAAGGCAATTAGCAGCCCCCTCCTTATGACAGAGCACTGGGGATTAGCCATGGACCATAAGAGTGTTTTCCTAGAGGCCCTTAATCTAATAGTTATCGTCAATTACAACATATTTACATGTGTGTATTAACAACACTATTAAACATGTTTACACAAATAAAATAGGTAAGTTCTTATATAGCACAATGTCCAGTCATTGGGACTGCTCAAAGCGCTTTATTTTACTCCCTGGCAGACATGTGCGATTTGACACCATCTCAACTTCTGCTGTTTAGGAAATCTTGAAATATTCATCTTTTTATTAGAATTTTTGGTGACATACATTATTTAGAATTTCATATTTTATAGTCTTATCAATGTTTATTTTAAGGTTTGTAATATATTTATTTAATGATTTATTTGTGTATTTTTTAAATACCAGGGGTATACTTTGAACTTATTGTACAGCACACTGATCCGCTACGTCTGCGGGATTTAGCGCTTAATAATACAGTATTATTATTACTTAAGGTCTTAAAAACATAGTTAATTTGAAATACACTGTAAATGGCACGTGTGACGGCAACATACAGGGTATAGTTAATTGTCCTACTAGTGGAATATATGCAACATTTTCTGAAGAAATTCAGAGATTTGTTCTTTCAAATCAAATTACCCAACCAATAATTCCACATTTCACTCAAATGTTCCTTCCACACACCTCTTACTGGCTTCCATTCATTGCCATTTAAAACCTATCAATAAATTTATTAAAATCACAAGTACATTTAGTTAAGTTTTTACGATAAATGAACATATCCCAGATTACACAGTTAATAAGATTAAGTACATTGTTTTGGCTGACTTGTCATCATGGACTTGATGTAGCACACTTAATTCATTAGGCAAACAAATTCACCTCCTGACTGACTAATTTCTGATAGGTCCTTGACTCAGACACCAATCAGAAGTTAGACAATTAATCAGGAGTCAAAATACGTTTGTCTATTAAGTTATCAGAAGTTGGTAGACATCAATATTAGACTATACAGTTCTAAGAACTGAAATTAATTAATTTAATAAACATGGTTTATAAAACATTTAACCAGTGGTTATATAGTGCATTTGATCATCAGATTATATTTTGTGAATACAACTCACCCACACGTGAGTACCGATGAACAAAACCATAATCAAGTACTACAAATACACTAGATGGCAGCACCCACACTATCACTATGCACTGTGTCGCCCTCTGCTGTAGTTGTTAGACATGACTATCCTAATAGCCACAGAATGTAGTGTATATAATTACACATCCACATTGCCGTTATACAGTTTTATTACTTACCACTTACGTACATTTCCTCAGATTTAATTTGCACTTATAGATAATTAAAATTGTAGATAATTAAAATTGCAAAGTTGTTCACCATATTTGTGTTCCTTTTCCAAAAAAGCTATTTCTGAAGTTAATAACTTGAAATGTAATGCATGTGAAGTCTGAGGATTTAGGGTAGACGTGCAATTTTGATCAAATATGTCAAGCTTTTTACATAATGTGACTACACTGTCAGATTAATGTAAACCTCACCTGATGAAACCTTTGTCACATGGACTAAATGGTTTGGCTATGAATAACGTGGCCTTCAATAATCCACGTCTGAGTGTTATAAGACCAAGGACATGTTTTTATACCACATACAAGAAAATGTTCCTGGCCTTACACCACACCGAAGGTGACATTTGCACATCCCTGCTTAACTCATCCTGTTTAAGAATTGTGGTTTATTGTGCACCTGAACTTAGGTTCCAGGAGATGCAGGGGACCTGTTGTAGTAGCAGTAGGCTAGTGAATGCTGTGACTAAAGCATCGGATTTGCAATCAAAAGAATGCGGGTTCAAATCATGTGCTGCCGTTTGAAACCTTGGGCAAGTTCGTTCACTTCACGTTGCTCCAGTTCACTCAGCTGTATGAATGAGTACCTGGCTATAGACAGTGGTGGATATTTGTGTACTAATAGTAGTATTGCATGGCTGAATGCCCCCAGAGAATTCAAGATGGTGTGTTCAAAACAGCAGGTCTGCCAGGGAGTAAATTCTAAAGCGTTTTGAGCGGTCATGAAAAGGACTGGATACTGCACTATATAGGAACTTACCCTTAGTACAAAGAGTGACTTACCATCAACATATGAGGAGTCTTCATGGTAGGTGGTCAAATGATCGGTGGTCAAACAGTAACTGTTGGTCAACGAATGAAGTAGCAGGTTGCACCCTTTAGTTCAGAACTGTAACTGTAACATTGGACTTGATTTAGCTACAACAGTACAGTCTACTAGGAATCTGTTTGTAACATGCATAACAATGGTACACTAAACGTAATTTTATTGCAGATTACCTCGTTGATACAAAACTATTGAGGACAACTTTGCTCATGTAACCACTTATGTGGTATTCCAACTATAAGTTAAAAATGTCCTATAAAAATAACTGATACCGATAAAGAAAAGGTACAATTTTGGGGTCTCCTGCGAACTAGCATGGAAGGCTGTTTTAATAAAATATCTGAGTAAACCTACGTCCAGTCCTCATCTGGCTTCAAGTTCAATGTAACTCAGTGATTTTATTTCCCGGTAAGACAAGACACTAGGAGAGATGTTGCTGTTCATACTGCCATTAGCAAAAATTTGATAGGAATTTTTGCAGATGAACTTTCTATACAATATTTTATATTATAGAATACTATAGATAGAATTTCTGTACAATTGTATAAAAACTTATGTGGTCATAAATTCACACAGAACTGTATACAATATTCTAGATATATGTACAATTGTATAGAAATTGAAGTGACCATGAATATGCTACATATTTCTATGGAATTTTACATATTCCATAGAATTCTATAGAAATTTGAAGTGGCTACAACAATTCTGTTATTCTATAAAAAATCCTATACATTTTCTACAGAATTCTACCGATTTTTTGTTAAGGATTGGCTGGCATCACATGAGGTTATGTTCACATACGCTTTCAAAAGGTACCTGATTTAGCAATCAATTCTGTAGAAGATTTCAACAATAATACAACTTACCTCCAATGACACTGTGCTGCAGTCGCACCTTTCCTTGTCTCTCTGAAATCTCCCAAGCCACTGACCATGAAGAACACTGACCACTACCTTCAAGTATGTCCACCATGAAGTGAGCAACAGCTGCCTGGGTAATGAGTGACCACTGACCACTCCCCTCCAGAACTGGTCAAGGCAGCCAGCTGGACATCTATAACAAGACATATGAGACACCAGGGATTAGTCTTTATAGTCTCCCCCCATCCAGGCAACAGACAGGGAAGAAGGGCAGGTGCATGGGATCACACCCCTCCCACTATCAATTTCAATTCCAGCACTCCCAATGGGAAAACATTGCATAAGAATCATTCATCCTGCCTGACAGTGTTGTCTAAATGAGCACTTACACAGAGGAGCCATGACAATAGGGTTGAGGTCAAGCAGCCTGCAGGTGTGTGGGGTAACTACAATCTGGGGATCACATCAGCTTATAGCCCAGACAATGAATTGATAGCCCCTGAACGTCCCTTTGACATTACACAAATATTGTCTGTTTTGCGACAAGCTAAACAACTGCCACCACAAACAATCGTCTCCACCAATACATCAACAGGGGTAAGACCACATTAAGGATTCGTCCGCCATTACCGACCGAAAGAGTGCCCTTGAAAATACCGTGTTGGTGTCATGTGTGAATTTTGTTCGAGCACTTTGGCATGGCACATGTCAGTCCAGTGAATACTGAATGTGCTACTACATTAGATCTTTCACGAGGTAGCAATAAACATACGCTAGTCGCTCGCGTATTCGCACAGTGGCTATTTTGCAGAATGCACCAATATTTCAAAATCCGTCACCAGATTGGGGCGAAATTGAGGGGTGTCAGGTTTGGGTGGATTTTTCTGAAAACTGAGGTATGAGAATTTTACGAGTTTTCTCCAGCACTTGTGTCAATGGAGGTTAAATATGCTGTGAAATTTTCAAGAAAATTGTTCGTCAAATTTAGCAGGAAATGAAGGAAACGTTATAATGGCCGCCTATGTAAAATTTAAATGTGGTCTTACCCCAACACAGACACATAAATAATAGGCATTAACATTGGTGGAAAATCACTCATTTTACTCACATTCACAAGCAACATGATTTATTTTATCTGTCTTTCTGAAAAGAAACATCTGCCACAATGCCTGACTGCAAGGTAGGACCTGAGCTGGTTATAAACAGTGTTAGTGATCTGCAGTTTAAATTAAACCAACATTATCTATCTTGACATCAGCTGGTGCATTAGGGTGAATAGCATCACAGGTGCTATGGCCAACCCTGGTATGCTGAAAACATAATGACTGGATGTTATGCAGCGGACAGCAAAATTATTGTTTGCTAATTACACGGAAGAATTTTGGTGTATTCATGGGTGTGTGCCAGGGTTGGGGGGGGGGTGGGGGGTATTTGTCAAGATTGCTGGTCACTGAATTTATGTCTCAAGTTGTAGGTATACTATAAACCACCCATTCTTGTCATAGTGCAGAAGTTTTTGAGGTTACAGGTAAATGATGTAATATTTAAATTTAATTGCATTATTTTAATTCAATCAATTTTTTCTTGAATCCTTGATGTGGTTACTTTATAGATGGTAGAAGTGCAAGAGGGTTGTGATTTATATCCTGAAAAGATTTGGTTTTTTTTTATTTTAGTAAATGTGTGTGCAAGTATGCATGGATGTCCTAGAGCACAGTAATGTAGACTCCATACTTAATTATATTACATACAATAAAGTTAACAAAATAATGCACATAGAACAGTGTTTCAGATATTTATGTGGTTTTGTATGTGCAAAGTTACCTTTTACTAGTTGATAAAGTTAATTATTATTTAAACCTGTTTAGGTGTCATTTCTTAATAACTACAACATCGTTTATTATCATTTGTAAAACTTTTACAGTTGATGCCATGAGCCATTGGAAATTTACTTTACAACCTCTATCAATATATCAGCATTTCTGATGTGACCTCCCTTGTGTTTAACCAGACAAAGCGTTGGCTCGTGCCTTGCTCGTGCCTTTGAAGCTGTAATGGAAAAATGATAGATAAAGGTGTCATGTCAATGTGAGGTTGGATGGCCATTTAGTCACCATGTTCACCAGACATCCAACAGCTTTCAACTGAGGGACTCTGCTCTCTCTATGTGTTAACATATTATTAAGTCTGCAACTTCTATGTCTATGTCTGAGTAATCATGCTCCAAGTTGATGACCCTATTAGGGCTGCTACGAGATAATGGTAGGGCCAGTAACAAAGGGAAAATAGACACTGGAAGAGAAAGCATGACACACTGAAGCATATCCAAACAGATGTAAGGCGCAACACAATTACACACCGACCATTTCCACATAGCTGCAAGTGCCATCATTTGTGAATGCAGAACATTACAGAAGACAGAACTTAAGAAGTCCTGCTTACTGGATATTCTTAACAACTTCATTGTCTTTACTTCAGTCATCAGGATATTTTATTTTTATTGAATTAATTTGTTAAGTTTGTTTCTAAATAGAACCAGATATCGGAAGGTTCCTCTGGTTTAAGATGATTTTACAGTGATCGTTTTAGGTGTTCAGGTTAAAATTTACGTTTCAGGAAGAGTGTCAAATAGCTGTGAGAAGGCATCTAGCATGGAATAATCAGAACCGTGGCACCATCTGGTGTACAGTTAAAAAAAAACATTTATAACTTGTGACTCTGGCTATGGCCACTATGGGTGGCTCCTGCGAGCGGCTTTCTAACATGTCTGTTTGTTAGTCTGCTGCCTGCCTGCCTCTGTTTCTGACGCTTTTGAGTCTCTGTCTATCATTTATGTATATACGCCTATGTCTATGAGTATGACTATGTCTGAACTGAATGAGATGTTGACTGATTATGAAGTTGTGTCTCACATATTTTTCAACCGGGAATGGAGATGGGAATTAGCAAGGAGGCAGGTCAAAAAGAGAGAGACGACAGGTGAGAATACTGCAAGACTGAAGGAGAATAGCACTGGCAAGAAAACTGAGGAAAGGAGATTGAGAGGAGGGAAGGTGATTAGAGGGGAAGAAATTGGAAAATTGACAACAGAAAGCGTGACAAGCATGAAGGTGACAGGGAAGAAAGTGACCGTAGAGAAGGAGGGAGGGAAGATGGGACGGGAGAGGAGAGAAGAAAATGAGATGGGACGAAAGATGAAGAGACGAAAGGAAGTGAGAGCAAATGTGATAGATGAGAAGTCGATAAAAGGGACGCTGACAGGAGGAAAGGTGACAAGAGAAAAAGCAACAGGAAAGAATGATTCGGAAGAGAATGTGACAGGAGAGAAGACGACAGGGGGGAAAGACAACAACCAGACAGATGCAAACCGAAGAAGGACCTATTCTAAGGCAGTGATTGCATAGGATGTGTATTACTCACATTTAACAGTGCTGTATTGACTACGTTGCATAGGATGTGTATTACTCACATTTAACAGTGCTGTATTGACTACGTTGTATAGGTTGTGTATTACTCACATTTAACAGTGCTGTATTTACTACGTTGCATAGGATGTGTATTACTTACATTTAACAGTGCTGTATTGACTACGTTGCATAGGATGTGTATTACTTACATTTAACAGTGCTGTATTGACTACGTTGCATAGGTTGTGTATTACTCACATTTAACATTGCTGTATTGACCACGTTGCATAGGATGTGTATTACTCACATTTAACAGTGCTGTATTTACTACGTTGCATAGGTTGTGTATTACTCACATTTAACAGTGCTGTATTTACTATGTTGCATAGGTTGTGTATTACTCACATTTAACAGTGCTGTATTTACTATGTTGCATAGGTTGTGTATTACTCACATTTAACAGTGCTGTATTGACTACGTTGCATAGGTTGTGTATTACTTACTTTTAACAGTGCTGTATTTACCACGTTGCACAGGTTGTGTATTACTCACATTTAACAGTGCTGTATTTACCACGTTGCACAGGTTGTGTATTACTCACATTTAACAGTGCTGTATTTACTACGTTGCATAGGATGTGTATTACTTACATTTAACAGTGCTGTATTGACTACGTTGCATAGGATGTGTATTACTTACATTTAACAGTGCTGTATTGACTACGTTGCATAGGTTGTGTATTACTCACATTTAACAGTGCTGTATTTACTACGTTGCATAGGATGTGTATTACTCACATTTAACAGTGCTGTATTTACTACGTTGCATAGGATGTGTATTACTCACATTTAACAGTGCTGTATTTACTACGTTGCATAGGATGTGTATTACTCACATTTAACAGTGCTGTATTGACTACGTTGCATAGGATGTGTATTACTCACATTTAACAGTGCTGTATTGACTACGTTGTATAGGTTGTGTATTACTCACATTTAACAGTGCTGTATTTACTACGTTGCATAGGATGTGTATTACTCACATTTAACAGTGCTGTATTGACTACGTTGCATAGGATGTGTATTACTTACATGTAACAGTGCTGTATTGACTACGTTGCATAGGTTGTGTATTACTCACATCTAACAGTGCTCTATTGACTACGTTGCATAGGATGTGTATTACTCACATTTAACAGTGCTGTATTTACTATGTTGCATAGTGATGTCAGTATTACCCATTTAACAGTGCCGTACACGCTGCCAGGGATGTGTATTAATTCACATTTAACAGTGTCATTGACTACGTTGCATAGACGTGTCATCCAGCATTAACAGTGTTAAAATACTACATAGGATGTGTATTACTCACATTTAACAGTGCTGTATTGACTACGTTGTATAGGTTGTGTATTACTCACATTTAACAGTGCTGTATTTACTACGTTGCATAGGATGTGTATTACTTACATTTAACAGTGCTGTATTGACTACGTTGCATAGGATGTGTATTACTTACATTTAACAGTGCTCTATTGACTACGTTGCATAGGTTGTGTATTACTCACATTTAACATTGCTGTATTGACCACGTTGCATAGGATGTGTATTACTCACATTTAACAGTGCTGTATTTACTACGTTGCATAGGTTGTGTATTACTCACATTTAACAGTGCTGTTTTGACTACGTTGCATAGGATGTGTATTACTTACATTTAACAGTGATGTATTGACTACGTTGCATAGGATGTGTATTACTTACATTTAACAGTGCTGTATTTACTACGTTGCATAGGATGTGTATTACTCACATTTAACAGTGCTGTATTTACTACGTTGCATAGGTTGTGTATTACTCACATTTAACAGTGCTGTATTGACTACGTTGCATAGGATGTGTATTACTTACATTTAACAGTGCTGTATTTACTACGTTGCATAGGTTGTGTATTACTCACATTTAACAGTGCTGTATTTACTACGTTGCATAGGTTGTGTATTACTCACATTTAACAGTGCTGTATTGACTACGTTGCATAGGATGTGTATTACTTACATTTAACAGTGCTGTATTTACTACGTTGCATAGGTTGTGTATTACTCACATTTAACAGTGCTGTATTGACTACGTTGCATAGGATGTGTATTACTTACATTTAACAGTGCTGTATTGACTACGTTGCATAGGTTGTGTATTACTCACATTTAACAGTGCTGTATTGACTACGTTGCATAGGTTGTGTATTACTCACATTTAACAGTGCTGTATTTACTACGTTGCATAGGATGTGTATTACTCACATTTACGTTGCATAGGTTGTGTATTACATTTAACAGTGCTGTATTTACTACGTTGCATAGGTTGTGTATTACTCACATTTAACAGTGCTGTATTTACTACGTTGCATAGGTTGTGTATTACTCACATTTAACAGTGCTGTATTTACTACGTTGCATAGGATGTGTATTACTTACATTTAACAGTGCTGTATTGACTACGTTGCATAGGATGTGTATTACTTACATTTAACAGTGCTGTATTGACTACGTTGCATAGGATGTGTATTACTTACATTTAACAGTGCTGTATTGACTACGTTGCATAGGTTGTGTATTACTCACATTTAACAGTGCTGTATTTACTACGTTGCATAGGATGTGTATTACTCACATTTAACAGTGCTGTATTTACTACGTTGCATAGGATGTTTATTACTTACATTTAACAGTGCTATTTATTACATTTCTAGTCATCTTCCCTAGCTGCACTATGAGGCAGCAGAAAAAGAAATTGAATACCCAGATCAGAAACTTAGAAGTATAACGGTAAGTGAAGCTTGATTTATAAAAACGATCCAACAAACACTTTCTCACTTGTTTTAATACCTGATTTCTTTCACACAATACTGTATATTGTAGGAGATGTTGTTATTTGCACTTATAAGCTAATGCTAAACATTTCCAGTTTGCAGAGAACAATTCTGATCTGTATGCTAATCAAATGAAGGTGTCCCTACATAATAATATTTAATATGATGTCATTATAAAAAGCCACTTTGATAAACTGACATGTTGATATATATTATGTGTCAAGAACCATGATTATTAGAAGAATTATGCTAAAAAGAAGACTCCATCTGTGTATCGTAAGCACTTGTTCATCTTCTCATGTGTCATCTAGTCATTTCGTGATTTGCTCAACAGGCTGCCACCAGCCATCTTGATCCTTCACTGTCTCTCTCGATTCAATGATGGTCCAGTTCAATGCTTTCTGATGGTCCATCCATCTTCTATTGGGCACAAAATATGCAGAATATATTCTATAGAATATATATTATTCTGTAAGATTTTTGCAGATGGTTTCTATATAATATTTTGTACTATACTAAAGAGTCATCAAATTTCTGTATAATTCTATCCATAATTATGGGAAAATAGAAATTCTAAATACAATCGTCTATATATAATTATGTAGAAATGTTATGGCCACATAAATTGATATTGAATTTCACATAAATTCTATAGAATTATAATTATACAGAATGTTTTTGCCAAAAGCCTTCTTCATGTGTTTGCCATCTTCGCCAACATTTAATTGTCTAGGCTTTCGTTCGCTCACATAATGTGTCCAAAGTGTGACACCTGTTTCCTCAGAATCCTCCAGTTGGCTTTTTACTTGCAGTTTATCCTAGTTACACCTTAATTAGATCTGGTCACTGTATTCCACATCACCACTATTGTATTTCCAGTAATGCCCTTCTCAGCTGGTACAGACAATGGACACTATCACTGGTCAATTAGTGACCACTTTGATGTGTCTTACAGGCGAGAGAAATAATCAAGACAGGTGTGATGGGTGCTTACTCCTGGAGTGGTACTTTAAATCAAATTAAAATATGTAATATAGATGGAAACTCTTCGTAACTGGTGTATTGGCAGCATTCCAAGCAGGATAAAGTTCCTGTTTTATGATGTAACATTACCACACAAAGGAACGGTCCAATTATTAGGCAATTGGCCATTTACTGAACAATGGTTGGTTGCTGTGAGATCTTTGTATCCAGAGGGGTTTGGGAAATGGTAATATATACAGTTAGGTATTTGCTTGCTCCAACTAACCCCTGACAGTGGGATATTTTGGGGCCTTTTTCTTTTATATTTTTATACCCATAATGTTTTATACCCTAAGAATTCCATGTATCCTTTAGTGAAACTGCTGAGGTCAAATCAAATCAAGTCAAATTTATTGTAACTCATTACAATACAATACAAATCAAATTAAGACAAATCCTATATAATAACATAATGAGCACAACAAGGGAAGAACATTAAATAATGTTATACTCCCTGGTCATGGTTTATAAAGTAGTTTTCCTTTTTGGGATCATTGAGACATTGCTTCCTATTTATTTTGATCTTCAATTTGGTTCATATAATACATAATTTTCTTTCTTTTCAAAATGTTGTAACTGCCAGTAAAATCTTTGTAAACATTTCACCATGCATTTTGAACAAATTAATTAGTTTTCTTCTGTATATGTGTGTGCCTGCACGTGTGTGTGTATATTGTGATATAATTTGGAGTCAGAGCATAAATATCTGGTGCCCATGATGGGCATGCTGATGCGACAACATTGAAATTGTGTTTGGCCAATTTAATTGGAAATAAGTATCAATTTTGGTCACACGGTGGCAGCACTGATTGACTAGTTACTGCTTGTGTGGTCTGTAGTTACAGTGAAGCCATAAGTATGTCTACACCACAAGTCGTTTGTGTATATATCACAAATAACAAAATGCCGAATAATACAAGGCCCAAATTCTTTCACATCCAAGACAGGTTTTGAATGATACAAGGCCCAAATTCTTAATGATTCAAGGAACCAAATCTGAATATAATGTAACTAATAAAATATTGTTTATTTCCAAGTGAAAAAATACAAACAAACAAAACTACAAGCAAATACAATAACCTAAACATTTACAAATGGAAATAGAAGAACCTAAACATTTACCCATGGAAATAGAATAACCTAAGCATTTACACATGGAAATAGAATAACCTAAGCATTTACGAATGGAAATGGGGGAAGATTGAAGTATAGTACTTATTAATCACTTCCCCCAACACGACCACAACTTGTACAGGTATAATTATTAAACATTTGTAACAATATGGAAATATATCTTTATGATAGAAGACCCCGATTGTTAATAACACAAGTCTTGAATTCTGAATTATACACTACATCAGCTAATGATTCAAGGCCCTAATTCTTATGGATCATAGACTCAGGTGCTGAGTGATGATTCAAGGGCCCTATTCTGAATGATACAGGGCACCATTTGTTAATTAAACAACTTTCAAGGCCCCAATTCTGAATGATACAATACCCCAAATTTGAAGGTATAAAGCCTTAATTCTGAATAATACAAAGCCCCAATTATGAATTATACTTAATGTCCCAATTCTGAATGATGCAGATTTCCCTTTTTCAATAATTGTTTTCTTTCATCTCATTTGGAATCCATTTTATGAAAAACACAAACCTACCTAGTATCCACCATGACATGCCGGCTTGTTTGTGCGACAATTTGTATTTAGTTTTGGTGAAATCATCAAACACGCTGTTAATTTACCTAATGTTGGACCAAGCATTAATTGAACCAATTCTCAAAAGTAGAATCTTTGCCCGAGTACACAGTATAATTGTCCACATGTTTCTGTGTTGATGTTGTTAACATTCCTTGCGCTCTCCAAAACATGTTCTGTGGTTTGATGGCTAGATCTCGGTCAGTCAACAGAGTTTTGCAAATTACTAGATGTAATGAACAAACTCTTTTGACTGTTTAAACCAAAGAAGTAATCACTTTTTTGCTAAAATAGCTGGGGATACCACTTAGACTGTTTATACAGTAAATATTTGGGTATATAAAAAACTGGATTCACAGTTACTAAACCAGTTGGAGTAAGCAGCTATAAAGCTGCACCCAGTGATGCACATTCCCATGCCTATCAATTGACAAACTTGCATGTTTGATGAGACCACTCATCTTTGTGCTCCTCACCAGGTATTACCCTGTCTTGGTGGGAATTCTATTAATTAGTTTTGTGTCTGCTGAGTTGTTACCCTTCCCCATACCGCCCCATTGTCTGTGCCCAGTACCATCAGTGCGCACTTACATAATGATTATTCTGTTTCAACAAATGCCATGTTACAATGAGATGTCCTGTGCAGGAATGATTGCTAATCAGAGGTCTTCACCGATGGACCAGGTAGGATGCATGCTTTCTAACACAGACAGCTGTCAGACACTGATGCATTACCTGAAGTGATCTGGGGAAGTGAATCTGGACCATACCTGCCTAGGTTTATCTGTTGCCATTCCATAACAGCACATTCTGATTGAATCCCAATGGGAGTTTCAGAATCACCTAAGCCATCAGCATTTCATCACGTAGCACAAAATTACTGTTCACTACTAAATGACATGTTGGTCGTGAGTTTCCCTGGCATTGTCCGCTGGCGAATGGACTGTCATTCATAAGATTAGGATCAGACATTCCCGTGATTAATGTTACAGAAAATGCCAGTGTAAAGGCCGGACTGCTTCCAGATGTGTACATTTAGACAAAATAGACTCTTCCAACTTACCGGGTTTTAAATTGTTGAAAGTGATGTGATTTTCGCATTCGAGTGAAACTAAGATTTAGATTGTTGAAAGCGATGTGATTTTCACATTCAAGGTCACAGGAACCATTATTCAAAAATTCTAAGTAAGTGCAAACATGTATGACATCAGTGCACTATTCAAACATGTATGACATCAGTGCACTATTCAAACATGTACGACATCAGTGCACTATTCAAACATGTACGACATCAGTGCACTATTCAAACATGTATGACATCGGTGCACTATTCAATCATGTATGACATCTGTGCACTATTCAAACATGTATGACATCGGTGCACTATTCAAACATGTATGACATCGGTGCACTATTCAAACATGTACGACATCGGTGCACTATTCAAACATGTATGACATCGGTGCACTATTCAAACATGTATGACATCAGTGCACTATTCAAACATGTACGACATCAGTGCACTATTCAAACATGTATGACATCAGTGCACTATTCAAACATGTACAACATCGGTGCACTATTCAAACATGTATGACATCAGTGCACTATTCAAACATGTATGACATCGGTGCACTATTCAAACATGTACGACATCGGTGCACTATTCAAACATGTATGACATCGGTGCACTATTCAAACATGTATGACATCAGTGCACTATTCAAACATGTACGACATCAGTGCACTATTCAAACATGTATGACATCAGTGCACTATTCAAACATGTATGACATCGGTGCACTATTCAATCATGTATGACATCGGTGCACTATTCAAACATGTATGACATCGGTGCACTATTCAAACATGTATGACATCGGTGCACTATTCAAACATGTACGACATCGGTGCACTATTCAAACATGTATGACATCGGTGCACTATTCAAACATGTATGACATCAGTGCACTATTCAAACATGTACGACATCAGTGCACTATTCAAACATGTACGACATCAGTGCACTATTCAAATGTTGTTTGATATTTAAAAAGCACTTTGAGTAGGAACTTACTGCAAATGTAGCTAAATTAAAAGAGCGAATGGTTACTGCTAAGCACACATGAAATACCATGCAAAACATTTGTGACAAGGTACCATCTGGCACTTGAGTGCACCCATTTCTTGCTAAATCAGCAGGAAGAACTATAAATAACAATGTCTGATTGATACCTACTTCTGCTTCAATCTGGCACCTTGCTACTTGCTGTAGATCAGTGTCATCTGAATGTGCTTCAGGTAAACCAGCTATTAGCCTGTAGGTGCTTTAGGTTACCAGTGCTTTTTATAATACATTTGTGATCATTTTTTGCCTTGATTTAGGCAAGATGCACCTGTCGCTGCTGGCCGTAGCAATACTTAACACATGATGTACAATTATAGAGAATCAACAAAAAGGTGGTGTTTACAGATAACAGACTTTTGATGTGTCTAACCAGCCAGATGACAGCTTTATCATTGCTTATTCATCAGATATCACACAACTTTAATAGCAAACATGTTGCTGCAGCTGGCACTACTTACAGGTCTGTTAAATGACCATCTGTACAAAATATGTTTTCCCAGAAATCAGACATATAATTAAGTTGCACGAGAATGCTGCATTTAGCACCAATTAAAATATGTCATACAAGGATCATAGGCATTTAACCTATACTGGTTAATTTATAGTTGTATCCTGAGTAAAACTATCATTTTAACTGTTTTTTAGAAAGTGTACTGGTAAGAACAAAGAATGACATAAATTTACAGAATGATATTTACTTATTTGATCATAGTTGCTACCCTATGTCACTTTGGCATTGATATATTATTCGATAAATTATGCTTTTGCAAAATTACCAGTCGCCTTGTCCGGCCAACAAAATAGTAAACTTTGTTTTATATACTGTAAACATATGACAGTCGTTATGCTGTAATTTAATATAACAGCAATCAAGGGTTTTTTGGTAAATGTCTAGTATGATTATTATATATGTACAAAAGTGTGTCGTACATAACATGTGTGGTCCATCAATCTGAAATCTGGATGTACCTGGCTGTGCACAAGATGTTGACTATTGTATATAATTATATGTGCACAGTGGCAATCCCTGTGTTAATAAATTTGATTGCCCAATACCAACCTACCCAATAGTTGGCGTAAATTCAGTACAAACAGAGAAAGGGCTGCATGAACATAACACAGATACACCGGCAATAGGGGGGGGGGGGGTACCGAGTAGAAAAGTAAACTTATGGAACATGGATATACTTTTTCACCTAAGATTTTAGCACCATGTTATTATGTTACTTTATGTGAAAAAGTTGATATGGAGTTGAAGAAAGTAATGTATATAATTATAGTGTGTGTGGCATGTTGATTCACTGGAAATTTGTATTTAAAATATTAACAATCTTAGAATGCAAAGTTCTGTAAAAGTAGATGTGACGATAAATGTAGATAATAAAACTTATTTAATTTACAGTTGATAAAACTTACATCAGAATTTAAGGAACTGTAATGATACCTTTCAGAAACTTGATTCATTGGTTGATGACGCTACCATCATATCTTCATTGCTGATGGAAACTATTTATTCTTGATGAAAGAACCTTAATTGTCATGAAAACCCCATTGAGCAACAAATGAAGATTGTGAAAGATATTTTTATACTTCTTTCAACATGAATGTATGAGAATGTAGTATCAACTTACAGGGCATTACCTTGGAATGTTGTATTACCAGACTGTTTCAACCCAGCATTGAAGTGACAGACAGCTAAACATCCCTTGTGTCTGACACTCTGGACTTCACACTTGAAACCCTCCTGTGGTTCCTCTGATTAATTGCAGCTTTCAGGAATGGCTGGCAACAATTTCACTGCAATTTCACCCAGTGCCAATATTATTATTTCCTCAATTAGCACATTAATAGTTTGGATAAGTTGTACTGTAGCGATTTAATGTTGGACTGGGTGTGCACCCCCCTGGGAGTTTGTGTGGTAACCTTGGGGATGGACAGGTGGGTGTTGGGGTGCAGTCCCCTGCCAGGGTGGGGTGGTGGAGTAAACCCTCATTGCCAGACATAGACAACTTGAGGATGAGGGTGTTTATTGTACCCTGTGTCTTAACACACTTGTCATAGAAATACAATACTGGGTAGCTAGATTTGTTGTTGATTTTGTCATAATTGCCTTTTATAATTGGTAGTTCCTTAGATATTACTGTATTTAACCGCGTTAACACCCATGCCTGCATTATCGCCACCCCTATTTCTTGGAAATTTGAGTTAACCGCCCACTTGCTCACATTACCGCCCCGAACTTCCCCCCCCCCATCTCAGCCACATACACAAATACATTTGGTATCAAAATATAGATGATAAAAATTCAAAAATACAACAAAATGGACAGAAAGATGTTGAATATTCTTCAGACTTAATTTGATCTGCTCTGATGTTTCTGTCGCTGGTTTGACACTTATTAGCACTTCAGCCAATAGGCATTGTATTTTGAATAACTGTTTCTACTTTATTATGTGACGTAATTTTTTCCACAAAATATATCATGTAATAAAAACATGCAGATAGGTCACAAAATGGCCAGAAAGTTGTTGAATATTCTTCAGACTTCACGTCGTCTGTCGCTGGTTGGTGCTTCAGCCAGCAGGCATCGGTTCTGACTAAATAGTTTTCAAACTGGCCACTGTACCATTTGTCTTTTTATATACATTGTACGAAGTAGTTTTGTTCACATAACATACCATGTAATAATAACCAACCGTCCAACTGTAAACATTAAAAACAACATTGGAACAATTCATCGACGGTAGTGCTGCACTTACGCCCCGGTAACCAGCGAAGGTGGCATCTGTACTTTGTGCAAACTCAAATGTTCAAATGGTGACACATAGACGGGTTGGTTTAGATGAGAAAATAAAAGAAACGTTTGTTAATGTCGGCACATTATGTCATAATAATGTAAACCTCTTTAGCAACGAAGATATAGAATTGTGTGACATTCCGTAGCCACGAGGAAGGGTAAAAATAAAAATGACCAAGACCCGGGTGTCTGAGAACTTAGCCTGCTGTATTTATTCATATTGGCTTAGGGGTGCAGCCAGAGCCTAACCTAGTTTCGCAAAGCTTGCAAAGAAAGATCAAACCCGCCGAAGGAACTTGAAATGTGGACATTTAACAAAGATGACATTAACTCAGAATAAATTTAGAACGCACAGCGAGCATTACCGACTCCTGACGTACAAACTACGAAAGAATTGAGAACCTTTTTATGATGTTTTGTACAATAATAACGTTTCACGAAACTGGCCCTGGACCATGATGTTTGAAACGCTTTCAGGAAGCGGGAACCAGTCCTTCATACGACAATCCAAACTTAAATCGATTCATGAAACTTGTATCATTATGACATCACCTGCAAGCTAAAGTGCACTCTGGGTAAATCGAACCTCCACTATTATCAGAAGTTTCACTTAGCAGGGCCTATGTTTTAGCACCTTATAGTTATAGATATAGGCCCGGGACCGAGGAAAAAGATCGACTTAAGTTGAACTAAAGGAAAAAATCGGCGTATGCGAGTTCAAGTTATCGGGAGTACACTATGTACAAATATCAACCAAGCTATTCATATATTGTAAGATTGTTTAGAATTACATCATTTTCATCAAATGTTCGTTAATGATAAAGTTTCATATTTCAATTATCGCTTCATAAAGTATGAACACTATGAAAACTGGCGCTGATTGATGTCCACTTGTCATCTACACCCGCTTTACGTTTGAATCATAAACACCCATGTCTGCATAACCACCCCACCCCCCCACATACAATATCTCGACCTAATCACCTATGGGCGATAATGCAGCTAAATACGGTAAAAATAGGATAAATTTATTTCAGATTCATTCTTATTACAAAGTGGTATTCAAGACCCATCTTTTTTATAATTATTTTAAGATTCTATAGTATGTATATTATTGTGACCTTAATTAATTATACATATCTTTACCTTATTTTGTTATTATTAGAATAAATTTTTCACTATTGTTATTATTTTTCTCCGATTTGGACTCTACCAGAAATGTATTTCTATTATTGATAATATTAAATATTGATGTCCAACGCCAGATGAAACTGCCTCTCGCCACCCCTCCCCCAAATGAAAGGAACTTCACCGTTCTGAGATGATCCCTAATCAATATGGTCATATTTCTTATCTTTGTTTTCCCTACAAATATTCCCTGAAAAAGTATCCACAAATCCTGCACTTATTTTACCCGGGTTAAACAAATGCTAGATCTTTGCATTGTTATTATTGACCTTGAGGTTCAAGTACGTCTGCAAACAGCAGTCGTAAATGTCCATTGCATTCATTGGATGACTTTAAGGATATATCGACAGGTTTCCCATTAACACTTGTATCACTCAGTTCTCATCCACGTGCCATGTAGACGTGACAATCTAAACATATCTATACCAGTCAGTTAGTTTTTGAAATAAAACATGTCCATCAAAACACATTCATAAAATGTGTGCTGTCATGATGTTACAGAACTATCATTTCTACGACTGGTAGATGTAACATGATTATTATTGCCAAAAATATGAGACTTAGCTTGTTGAAGCATATGTATTGTTAACACTGATTTAGTTAATTAAAGTTATTTTAAAAAGTTTTTCCTATTACTCCTAAACAAAGCATTAATTTTAAACATGACTCGGGTGTTACATGGAGTATCCCACAGTGCTTGCAATTAAAAAATGTCAATGCTCCGGTCCATTAGTACAGATCTAACCTTAATTGATTTCTCGAAGATATAATCAAGATTGGTCACATGTATTTGTGTATAATTACGAGTTCACTGTTATAATGACAATTGGCTGGATCAGATAACCACATAGTGCCCATTATTGGACAGAAACAATAGTGATGACAGCAGTTAACAGACATTGGAGCAGGTGACTCCATCATGTCTCACACCTGCCATTTACCTGGCCAGGTGTACATAGGCAGATTAAATGTCAATGTTTATTCCCAGGTAAGTAATCAGTTCCACATTAGGTGTTGTGTTGGTGTTATGCACAGGCATGGTCCCACCTTGGGCAGAGTTGAGTAGATTGGTTATTTCTGTATAAGACACAATTGACCAGGTCTCGTTTTCATCAATTTTCACACAGATTGCACAAGGTGTTTTATTACCAAGGATTGATTATTTTGTTTCATTGCAAGAATGGCGTACACCACGTGTGTGCGCACGTATAGCAGTTTTGACTATTAGATACTATTGCCAATTTACTATAAGTAGTAACTTGTGTGACAAATAAAATGTATTTTAAAATAAATTTCTAGTTAAATGCTTTTTCAAAGACAATGTTTGGTACACTTAAATAGTAGAAAGGTAGGTGGCATGGAGGGAAGGCAGGGAGGAATTTAATGTGTAAAGTCATATATTGAATATTGCCACATAATTTGTATAGGTATCAGCTGGTATATAGATTTAAATAAAACACCTGATCAAAGCTACCGGCTGCTAAACAAGTGATTTGTAGGATATGGTATGGAAAGAAAACTATTCACAAAAGGACATTTGCATTCGACTATAGTTTATAATATTCTCATTTATATAAAATTCTACAACATTTTGATCTCTTTAAATAGCTTAATCCAGTATCACTGATTTGTAAAAAACTTTTAGTTTACCTAAATCGTTACCCAGAATAGGTTTTGTTTTATAACATTGATTATAACATTTATTCTGTAAAAACAGCAACTGGGGTCATACAATTATTGGGTTGTGCCAACTATTCTTTTATTTCTGTTGGCATAATACCGCCACATCACTGTGACTAAAACAAGCACATTAAAATTAAGAATAATCGGCCAGTAATGCAGACTGGTGGAATTTGTGGCCGGTTCTGTACAGTATGTGACATTTTTATGGCCGCCTCAGCTTTATCAAATCTATATCTCACATGATCCCTGTCTAATACAAGGTGCTTTATCAGACTGACATTTTTATTATCCCACTCAGAATCAGAACAATGTATGATGTAATTTAATTACAAGTTACCCAGTCTTAGGAGTGATCTTGTACACATTTGTATCAAAGTACAAATGTTTTAATCTGGACCTGGCAGTTGGGGAAGATTGATTGACAGGGGTGTTGATTGGGGGTACTTATCTGCCCAGAGACCAGTCCCCTGAGTGTTGAGTAGTGGTCAGTATGACTGATTGACCACACACTGGCCAGTGTGTAGGATATACATGTGGTAGATTGATGTAACAGCTAACTCTTGTTGATCCAGGCTAATTACCCTGGCAGTAGGGCATTGTGCCGGGGTGCTCAGGGTTTAAGTCAGGAATGGGAGGATTGTAGCAAAACCAATGGAGCACAGAGATGGAAAAGATAAATTTCAGTTGAGTAATGTAGAGTGGAACTGTCAAAGTTGTCACCTGACAATACATGCGACAATAATGGACACATTTTGAATTCCAGATATAGTTTAGATTCATGATTGACAGAGTCCTCCGAAGCCTTGTTTTACTAGAATTTTGACTCCCAAATTATGTTTTTCAATTGTAACATAAAAAGTAACATTTATTATTAAACATGGTGGTGAAAACAGTAATATATGTGACTGTTTGTTTTATTGTTATATATTATCACAAAGATATACCCAAGTTGGTTCAAATAACATTAGTAGTTTTGGTGTATTTTATAGTTTATATCTCCTAAGAAAAACATGTAGAATTCCCAGGACAGGACAGAGACATGTTACATATATATGTCGTTATTCAAAGTTTGCAGACACTGAGTAAAAATTAATTTTCCTATGAAGTTTGTGTCAAAGAAAGAAAAACTTAGGGCTGGTGGCGTACTTAGATATTGGGGGTTATTAAAAACGTATAATAAAGAACTTGCTGAGGACCAACATTTTTAGTTTACAAACATCTGATTATGTGGGGTTTGTCATGGATCAGTTTAATAAAATAATTAATTAACATTGACACTATTTGTAACAATTACAACTGAATAAACTATTTACTATTCTAAAAGAAATGATGTGAATGTCATGCAGTAAAGGAACAAGTTTCTCGTTCTGAAGGAAACACTGCTCCAGACAGATGCTAATGCAAATGGTGAACCAATTAGACATACACAGACAACCATCAGTAATTATCAGACATATATCAAAGAAAAGCATTCCATTAAAATAATAAATGGGATGAATGTATATTTCATACAGTTGTTGAGGGCTATGACCATTGACTGTTGACCCATTATACATGTCATACTTGGCTGGCCAGGCAACAGAAATACAGAGTCACAGGAAGGTGTTAGGTAGATTGAACAGAATGTTAGTAAGATTTACAAGATTGCTATCCAAAGCTACAAGCTCCAGATGGCCTGTGGACAAGGATGCCTTTGGCTTGTTAAGAGTCAAATTTGTTCATCTGTATGTATCCGCCTTATCAGATATATGAATTTTTATATGTACACATGTTCAAATTGCTAAGCATTACACAATTTTGTTCATTCATTTATTGTTTTCTGTGAGATTTTAGTATTTCTCCATATACAATGAATATACTTTAATATTCATTAAGTTACATTAGTAAAAGAGCAGTGTAGATTATATATAAGAAAGTTATCATTTTCACAAAGGACTGTAAATGATTGGAACAGATTATCTGCTGATTGTGTGGGTGCTTGTATCGTGAATATGTTTAAAAATAAAATTAACACATACCTCAGAAGGGTGGGATATACATAGATAAAAAGGGTTGGGCTCTACCTTGTCTACCTGCCATCTAGAGTTAATTCTCTGGGTGGCAATCTTGTTAAATCTTAAGTTTATCTTTAGTGTCCCTTCCAAAAAACACATGCAAGGTGGGTTGGCCTGAGCTTTGAAATGGCAGCAGGTGGGCTCTTACTTAGCCTACTGGTATACCTCTACAGCAACTGAGCACCACTCCACAGCTGGCTTGAGTTAGAACCAAAAACCATTTGTCAGAGTATTTATCAGTGTTGATGGATGGACAGGTAATGCATTATAACTAATGATAAATATAGTAGTTTGTGATTTACAGCAGAGGTAATGCTTGTTTTTATATACATTGGGAGGTCTTCCCTTTCAGCAGAGTAAAATCTGGGGCATTTGTGGCCACTGTCAGGTAGCCTTACATATTGGGTGATTAATAATCACAACAGGATGTACCCTTTTACGATATCAGTAAGATTCAGTTCCCGTGTTTATTATGTATTTAAGGAATTCACATAAATAAATATCCAAACTCTCCACAAATATTGTGTTATATGTACACATGCAAGCACATAAATAAATACAAGTTACATTTTTGTATGTCTATGGCAAAGTTTGGCTGATATGGCCTGAATACCAATGACAGTAGAGTTTGTGACAGAATTGTCAGAGATACAATATCCACCCACTGTTGATGTCACACAGGGGATAAGGTATTGGATAATGGCCATTAATTAATTGTGTTAGTTTGTTGGTCATTTGTTGACAGGACTGTGTTTATTGTGGTTCAAGTTACCCAAAGTCAGCAGCAGGCAAACTCATTAATGGGTGAATTAAGATAAGATATGGCGATTTATGTGCTCTTTTGATATCTTGGTGACAAACATATTGTTGCTGCTAAAATTAACTAAATTCTGGTGCAGTGCATTTTAAATTTGGGAAACATGTTTTTGTTTAATTAATTTACCATTTATTGGATTCCATGTTTTAGTGTGGCTTGCTGTTTGTCTTTAAGAGAACCATAAATATTTATAATTCATAATCACTAGCAAAATTAAACATCCTTCAGAAAGTGGAAGTTGGTAGTTCTTAAAAGCAGAAACCAACCAACCAACCAAGACTTAGTCTGATACTATATGAACCAAAGGACATTATACAGTACACAGACACAGAGGACAGTTTCACAAAATATTCATATCAGATGTTTGACAAAGATTACTTAACTTTGAACGGTTGTTTGCAATGCCAATGTGTGTTTTTATGATTCTTCCAAGTTATAAAAAACATGTATGATAGAGCACCCAGGGGTAAGGGTTAAGTACTTGTATTTGAAATTCTGCTGAAGTACATTTTTCAGTACTTGTACTTGGGTTGTTGAAATGACTTGTACCTTGTCAGTTGTACCTGTCAAGATATCAAGAACAATTATATATATTCCATGAACATAACTTGAGTATTTAAAATACCAAGTACTATTTATCTACTCTTTTGCACATGTGCTGCACAATATTAAATGCCCAACCTGATTAAATTAAATTAATAAATTAAAATGTGTGCACAAATGTTGTCTATTGTGAGCCTGGGCATAAAGTTGTGGCCTGTCCCCACTTGTAATACCGAGACATAAATCTTAGCCAGGAAATGGCTGGTAGAAGTGACTGTCAACACTGTGTAAAGTAAGAGGGCACTGGAACTGCCCTAATGTCATCACCCCACCCTCTCAACCTGTCAGATAGATGGATTATCCACACTCCAGTACACTCTACCTTCACCACTACCCATCACACACAGGAAACAAACATTTTCACAGCCCAAAGTTACATTTCTGTGCTGACCAGAAACAGAAAAGTGACTGAACATCCTTATTTGACTAGATGCATAACTAAAGTTGATTTTTTTAAATTATTTATGTACATGTAAACATGTTGTTTTAAACATTTGCTTAAGGTATTACTCCTAAATAGGTGAACAAATATGTAGTAACAGTAGTTATGGTAAAATAACTTTAGACTTATTCATAGAGAATACTGTATCTAAACACTCAGCTTTAATGTTTTCCCTTGAACTTACCAAATCTTTCCTTATGGCTAGTGATGTCAGTTTGTGGATTAAACTCCAATAGACAATACAACATTATAACTCTTGTTAATCTCAACAAACTCCAATAGACAATATAACGTTATAACTCTTGTTAATCTCAACAAACTCCTATAGACAATACAACATTATAACTCTTGTTAATCTCAACAAACTCCAATAGACAATACAACGTTATAACTCTTGTTAATCTCAACAAACTCCAATAGACAATACAACATTATAACTCTTGTTAATCTCAACAAACTCCAATAGACAATTCAACATTATAACTCTTGTTAATCTCAACAAACTCCAGTAGACAATTCAGCATTATAACTCTTGTTAATCTCAACAAATTCCAATAGACAATACAACGTTATAAGTCTTGTTAATCTCAACAAACTCCAATAGACAATACAACGTTATAACTCTTGTTAATCTCAACAAACTCCAATAGACAATACAACGTTATAACTCTTGTTAATCTCAACAAACTCCAATAGACAATACAACGTTATAACGCTTGTTAATCTCAACAAACTCCAATAGACAATACAACATTATAACTCTTGTTAATCTCAACAAACTCCAATAGACAATACAATGTTATAACTTGTTAATCTCAACAAACTCCAATAGACAATACAATGTTATAACTCTTGTTAATCTCAACAAACTCCAACAGACAATACAATGTTATAACTCTTGTTAATCTCAACAAACTCCAATAGACAATACAACGTTATAACTATTGTTAATCTCAACAAATTCCAATAGACAATACAACGTTATAACTCTTGTTAATCCCAACAAACTCCAATAGACAATACAATGTTATAAGTCTTGTTAATCTCAACAAACTCCTCGAAGTACACAAAACTATTCATGATGGTACCCAAGTCAAGTTCATTAGATCAAGTACAATTCCAACTACAAGTAGAATGGGCGAAGTACAAATCTAAGTATATTTCCGTGATCATGATTTTCAATAATATTAGTAAGGCGCCAGTTATTAACTATTTTTTAAATATATACTATTAATTGTATATATAATCAGGTTGGGCATTTAGTATTGTGCAGCACATGAGCAAAATAGGATAGAAGTATTACTTGGTATTTTAAAAATTTATATACTTGAAATGTTCTTAATATCCTGGCAGGTGCAACCGACAAGGTACAAGTCATTTCAACAACCCAAGTCCAAGTACTGAAACATGTACTTGAGTGTAGTGTTGTTGTTATTATAAGAAACATCTCTTTTTTTTAAACAAATGCATTACAAAAACATGATCAAGCATGATAATTTATGTTTTTATTACCATATTTTTGTATGAACAAATGTCTTGAGACCAAACAGACCCTAACTACCGTCTACAAGCCCTAGAAACACACCTAAAAAACTCATAATAATATATTTCTTAACTTAAATGTATTCAGCTAGTATTTACTTAATATTTCCATGTAAAATACACAATCAGTGTAGTAGTTATGATCAACTCTAATTTGATTTGATTAGCATATCTCTGTCTATGTATTGTGAGGGGAAATTTAGACAAAATAGTGCCACATTCTTAAAATTTTGTCCTGCATAATTCCTGTCCCTGATGACCATTAAATAAATTCAATGGCCTGCTGGAGGCAGGCATTGATAAATTTTAATTGTCTGTTCATTATGTGTGAGCTGTAATTAAGAAACCATTCAGTGCTATTGGTTGCAATGATCCCACCTTCCCCAGCTGTTGGCAAATCTGCCCTGGCATCTCCCAACATTCTCCTTCTATGGGTGCAGCTGGACAGTGGCTGTCTGGGCTGATTTAATCAGGATCACTCCTGCATAGGAATCTTTGTCACAAGAGCTGGTCTCTTCATTTCCTTGAGGTTTCTGTGATTCTGATCAGGAGGAATCTCATTGAGGGGGAGAAACTGAAATCTCAATTTCCTGATGCTACCATCATGGATGGTGAAGTAAGGAAGTTAAGGGTCAGTTTCTGAGTGTGATCAAGGAGTTTGAATTGAATGTTTATTCAATTTCAACAAAGACAACATCACCACATAGTATTCTAGTACAAACTGTAATATGTCATTATACTTCTTAAATATGAAAAAAGGCAAGAAGAAGTATCATACGTATTGTTCTTGCCCTATTAATATATATTACTAAAAATAAATAAAGTATATAGTTAAATGCATTTAACACTACTAGCATGACACAGACTCGTTTTCAAGCCATCATTAAAGGTTTTAGATGGTTATTTTCATCTTATTTATTGGGAAATTTTATTTATTAGCAAATAATAAAAACAGAATAAATAACATTTGTAATTTGAATTCATGGATATATGCAAAATGGGGATAGTGAATGGGTGTTGTGGGCTGTTTGTGGCAGATAATTTTATGTTTTGCTATCTAAATGTAAAACCTACCAAATCGAATATTTCTTTCATAATTTTTTTTATAAAAAACAAACAAATTATATAACAAATTATATTCCAGAATACATTAAGTTTAGGCAGTTTAGAACATCCACCATGCAAACAACCATTCCCTAGCTCTGTGACAGTTTCTCTTCATAAAAAGTCATTTGTAAAGATGATATTGAAACCTGTATTCTTATGACAGCCATCATAAGACATTGCTGTCTGGTGGGAAGGTACAACAGATCCCTGTGTATTGTATCTGTGTAATCAACCACACTGTAGTGATATCAGTGGCCCAGAGTCGCTTGCCTTATGTTGAGTTGTTAACTGAAAAGATGGGTTTTTACAGAATGACTACATTGGGTGCATTTAGGGCCTAAGTTTGGGGAGGGTTATGGTGAATGTTATCAGGCAAGAACAGATGGTGGGGCCATGTAAAGGGTTGGCCCTAATCAAGACGATCAGTCACCCATGTAAGACATTCAGACATCTGCTATGACACACACATACACTTCCTTGCCAGAATCTTGCCAATCTCACCGCGCCATATGGTGTGCATGATGACTACAGTTGACTTACTAATGCCCTAATAACCTGTTGTTTCTCTCATTGTAATCGAAGATGGGAGTTTGTGTTTGAGTGCTGGGTTGTTAGGAGCATCGGAATGTGTGCTACAGGTGAATATAATGGTTGCCGTGACAATACAATGTGGCGGAGTTGAGGAATTTCTCTTGAACCAAAAGGTTGGAGAGATCACGTTTCAGAAGCACTTGGCACGCTTCTCCATTGTTCTACATGGAAAAAAATGTGTATATCCGATGTGTATTCATGAGTTTAAGGCTGTCTGACATTTCAAATGATGCCACCTGTGTTCGCACATAAGATAAATATATGGTGATTTGATAAATATATTTATTATTTTGTAAAATGTGATAGTTTTTTATAAGATTCTGCCAGAGATGTTTTTACTACATTAGCCAATTTAAATTGGAAGATTTTTTTATAAAGTAATGAAGCATATACACATGTATATATGTGTGTGTGTGTATGTATATATGTATATATATATATATATATATATGATAAGCTGCATGAATTGAATTAATTTTGATACAAAATAGATGCAGGTGACACATAGCTACTTTTATTGTATTTCCATTTAGAAATAAAAGAATACTAATATTATGTCACTGTTACAATAAAAACAGTTTTATGAGTTTGTCTGAAAATGTTACTAAAATTAATAACCAAAATTTGGAACGAAACAGCTAGTATATCATAGTTAGCTTTTTGTGTGAATTCTGTCTGAAATAAGATCATTGAGTAGTCAAACTAAGGAGGCAGTGTTTAATGAGGCATGTAATCATTCGATGAAAAAAATAAGGAATTCAAGGAAGCTATAAAGTAGAAAGGTAGAATGGCTTAGTTGATACACCCCTGGCAACAGGGGATAGGGTGATGATGCTATTGTGTGTTTAGACACACAGAATGGAACTTCAGTGGGAATCTGTAAAAAGTAACGCATTCTTGCTAGTGAGGAGAGAAGTCAGGGGTAGCACAGCCAGCTACAAATTGTAGAAACTCCATTTTTCAACAGAAAAATAAAATAACTAAAACATCTTTTATCAAGCATATATTTTAATGTCATTTCAAGAGAACCTGAAATATTCCTTAAAGATTATGAAATTGCAGAGGTCATTTTTCTGTATATTATCTTGAAAACTTATTTCTTTATTTCACGTCATCTAATTACATATTTTCAAATATATAGGAGATGAATGATCGCAATACTAACACATTTGGCATAGATATTGTTGAAATTATTGAAATGTTATAAATTATAAAATACTAACTAATACATATCAGAATCGCAACATTTGAAGTAAAACTGTCATTCAGGTTATTCAAACTGAAAAACGTTGTTCTGTAAGGAAGAAGGACCAGTTCTTTTTTGTTCCTGCATTTTCTAGTTCGAATGTAGATATTTAATAACAGTAAATGTAATACAACAATAAATATTGAAACATAAGGTCTAATGTTAACTTAGATGCAATTTGATATTGATCAGTTTTAAAATGTGAGTCATTTTACTGAGACAAAACATCAGTTATAGCTCCCTAACAGTCATCCAATGAAAATCTCTGTGAATTCCCTTAAGTGAGATGCACAAGATCTCCACTGGTGATAATCATCAAGTCCCTGCATTATGCAATGCCAGGATTCCAGCACCACCCTGAGGGGTGTAGGAGATCACCCTCGGATGACTGACAGGTGGGGTACTACCCTCTAGATGGGGCTCATCTATTGTTAGGCAGAAGAAAGATGATAACCATTGGTGCCAGGAGTGGCTGGCAGAGACACTGAGCTGGCAGTGTAGAGACTATATCTAGCACTGACAGTCACTGACAGGGTTGTATGGCCAAGTCACACAGGAGCTGTCACTTGTCTTCTTCAGCCTCAAGTGGAAGTCAAATAGCCACCATCAGGTTATTGAATACTGCACCTGTTTGATATCTGTGACTTCTGTTCGGCACTAAAAGGTAACTTTACAGACTTAATCATTTGTTATTTCATTGGCATCGTACATTCTTCATAGGTTATCCCTGACATGAAGGAAGAACTGTGTTTTATCTTCCTGCAGTTCCACTCTTCGGATACTTTGTTCTCCTCTTGAGACTTCTTACAGCTCTGTTAAGCAGTGTTTCTGTGCAGCCCTTATCTGGAAACACTGTTTATATATATATATAATATATATATATATATAGTTTTATTTTGCTGTCATCTAAAAAAACTTTTTAATACTGCTTATCCTCCTTAGCTTCTAGCAATACCATCTGTTGCTCTGTACATGACAATGAGAACGCTTAATCATTTCAAATTGTTGCACAACTGATCTCGGATTTTTAGAGGATCTTGCCACTAAAGAAGTCATTCCATTATTATTATATATTATCTATCTATATAATTTATAAATAGTTAAAGTAATTGTTAAGTACACTAACACGAGGCTAAAGCCAGCTTGACAGACTTCATTCAAATTGCTATTTTGGCCAAATCATTGGTATTCACCACTTTTATATATTAGAATGGAATGATCATGATAGGTAAACTGGATGATACTTGCTGTCATGTGAATAGTGACACACTGCAGCCAAATTATTCTGTAAGAAGTCTGAGACTTGATAGACAACCTCCTCACTTCCTTCTCCTTAACCCTGCTGCAATGAGGTGTCCCGTTCCCCAATGCCTTCTTTGTTGTCTCCCTCTCTCCTGTTGCATATCAAACATTGATAAGTTATCAGTGTAAAAGTAAGTTCTTATTTAGCTCAGTGTCCAGTTCTCAGGACTGCCCAAAGTGCTTTACACTTTACTCCCTGGCAGACCTGTTCAATTGATCACCATCTCGACTTCTCTGGGAAGAATCCAGCCACGCTGCAATTACTGTGTGAAGACTATTTGCATAACTGTGTAACAGTTGATTGTCACCACCCACTCCCCCCGTCTCCCACCCCACGCCCCCGTTGGTCCCGCTAGCTCAGTGGGTAGGCGTGTTGGTTACTTGTTATTTATTTTACAATCGGGCGATGCCGGTTCAATCCTGACAGCATGCAAACCTTTGATTTTCTTTACACTTTTTTTGTTTATGTTTTCACGAAGTAATATAAACAAAATCATTTTATACTATAATGCACTGTTTGTAAATATTTTTTTAGTAATTATTTATTCGCCACAAAAATGAAAATATGGTCATTATATATAACGATGTTTCTAAATTGTATTTATCCAGACAGATCTCAATCTGTTTTCACATATATAATTACAATATATTATCATACAATATATTTACAATTAATAAATTATATATCCATTACATTACATTTGTTTGGATAAATAAAATTTAGAAACATCGTTATATAATGACCATATTTCAATTTTTGTGGCGAATAAATAGTTACTACAAAAATAAAAATTATTTACAAACGGTGCATTATAGTATAAAATGATTTGGTTTATATTACTTCGTGAAAACATAAACAAAAAAAGTGTATAGAAAATCAAAGGTTTGCATGCTGTCAGGATTGAACCGGTGTTGCCCAATTGTAAAATAAAAAACAAGTAACCAACGCGCCTACCCACTGAGCTAGCGGGACCAATGGAAGCCCTTTGTCTAATTTAAGTTGTTATGATAAATTGTACAACTCATATATCGATATTCTAGTGATATTATGAGATTATACACGTTACTTTATATAGCTGGATACAATATATGTTTGCTATGTATGTTTATTGGTGTAGATTATCTCCCGTTGGTTGCATTCGATATAATTATTCTGAAAACGAGCCCAAGCTCGGCGAAACCTAGTCGACTTGTAGGCCCATTCGCATTCGTTGTTTTGAATAAAATTTGATTCATGTGGAACCGTAAGATAACTGCTTGTTCCTCTATGATGACTAGTGTTTGTATTACGTCGGAATATTGCACAATAACTCACTCTGACGCTCGTTTCGACCCAAAAGCTAAACTTGTAAACATGCTCTGAATGCATGGAAAGGGTTGGCCTGATGTGAGTTTGAGTCATAAGTGACGTCACATCTCGGCATCCCGAAAAGCACGCCAAAAATATGCATATTCAAAAATGTCTGGATGCACACCATAAAATGTGGAATTTCTAATTCATTGAATTTTTTGGCTTGGTGGACGTGGAAATAGATAGCAGGATGTAATATAACATGAATTCGAGCAATAGATGTTTTTTTTATTCCCTTTAAACGTCTTGCGCCAGGTCTTAGTCGGTCTTCCTCTCCTTCTGTTTCCACCTTCAGGCACCCACTCCATTGCAACATGTGCTGTTCTCTCTCTTGGTAGGCGTAAGATATGTCCCGCTAGTCTTCGTCGTCGAGACTTAACTATGTCATGCAGCTATCCAGACCTGCCCTCCTCATCACTTCTTCATTGGTGATGTGCTCTCTCCACGATATGCCCAATATGAACCGGAGACATCATCGGTGAAATATGTCTAGTTTTTTTGATATCCTCGCCGTATTCTTCCACGTTTCGCAGTCATATATCGCTGTTGGTATTACGATTGGCATGTAAAGACGTAGTTTTATGTCCTTTCTGATGGTGTTACTGGACCATATTGGATGTAGTAATTTTCAGAAAAACATTCTCAACTAATGATGTCCCTAATTTTTACCTAGCTGACGGATTTTGAAATTATGTTTTGCCTAATAACCTCTGTGTTGATATGTGAGTGGCCATTTGTCCATTAATTTATAGAACTGATACAAAAATACAGAAAGAATTAATTTTATGTGCAAATGTACTGCACAACCCACATCTTTCTTTCTTTCTGTTCGTTGATTCCCACAATCATTTTCTGGCATTGGGAGTTTAGAGTGAGATCCCAGCTCAGTCAGTCCACAACAGGTTTTTTCCATTTTGCTGCATGGGATCTTTTACTCACCCTGTCATAGATAGAATGGACCAACGGTCTTCTGAAAGACACAGACAGCGTAGGGTGAATGAAATTACCCAAGTTTCGACACGGCAGCCGTTACGAATACCAAACCACAGCTCAGACGGCACCAGGCTTCGAACCCTGGTTCCTTCAATCGACAGTACAGCACTGTGAGCATTCCATCACTGCGCCCTAATGCATTCTTTCCTAGGGACTGTATGTGGCTAATAGTGGTCTGTCCCCTTCTAAAATCTCCTCCGTATGATGATAGATGGATGACACTTGATCAGCATCCCTCATCTGCTGTTAGCATTGTCCCTGTTTCCCTTGCTGTCAGATTCTGACTCTCTCTCATCACCATCGCCATTATAAACATTCTGACAAGCTCAGTTTATGGAGCAGCTATAATACACTTATACACAGCCCATTTAGAGTGTGAATAACCTGGTCAGTGATTTATGCTATACATAATATCTGTCCCATCCTTCCTGGTTAAAATCAGGACTATGCATTGCATTACTGTCAGAATCCAATTGCTTCTGAAACAGTAAGAAGCCTCGGGGGGTCTTTTTGTTGCTTGGTCCAAGGGTAGGACAATACTACTGGGGTCCCAGTAAAAGAGGGTTGATAACTTTGCATAAGGGTAGGGTTGTCACTTATACTAATATAGTTATTAAATTGTAATACACAAATGGAGACATTACGAAATCTGTTTGTCTTATGCCATAAAATCTTTGACCAGAAATGTTATCAGGTTCATTGTGTTCCTGCCTCTTCTGTCTGTTTTTATGATTCTTCCAAGTTATAAAAAACATGTATGATAGAGCACCCAGGGGTAAGGGTTAAGTACTTGTATTTGAAATTCTGCTGAAGTACATTTTTCAGTACTTGTACTTGGGTTGTTGAAATGACTTGTACCTTGTCAGTTGTACCTGTCAAGATATCAAGAACAATTATATATATTCCATGAACATAACTTGAGTATTTAAAATACCAAGTACTATTTATCTACTCTTTTGCACATGTGCTGCACAATATTAAATGCCCAACCTGATTAAATTAAATTAATAAATTAAAATGTGTGCACAAATGTTGTCTATTGTGAGCCTGGGCATAAAGTTGTGGCCTGTCCCCACTTGTAATACCGAGACATAAATCTTAGCCAGGAAATGGCTGGTAGAAGTGACTGTCAACACTGTGTAAAGTAAGAGGGCACTGGAACTGCCCTAATGTCATCACCCCACCCTCTCAACCTGTCAGATAGATGGATTATCCACACTCCAGTACACTCTACCTTCACCACTACCCATCACACACAGGAAACAAACATTTTCACAGCCCAAAGTTACATTTCTGTGCTGACCAGAAACAGAAAAGTGACTGAACATCCTTATTTGACTAGATGCATAACTAAAGTTGATTTTTTTTAATTATTCATGTACATGTAAACATGTTGTTTTAAACATTTGCTTAAGGTATTACTCCTAAATAGGTGAACAAATATGTAGTAACAGTAGTTATGGTAAAATAACTTTAGACTTATTCATAGAGAATACTGTATCTAAACACTCAGCTTTAATGTTTTCCCTTGAACTTACCAAATCTTTCCTTATGGCTAGTGATGTCATTTTGTGGATTAAACTCCAATAGACAATACAATGTTATAACTCTTGTTAATCTCAACAAACTCCAATAGACAATACAACATTATAACTCTTGTTAATCTCAACAAACTCCTATAGACAATACAACATTATAACTCTTGTTAATCTCAACAAACTCCAATAGACAATACAACGTTATAACTCTTGTTAATCTCAACAAACTCCAATAGACAATACAACATTATAACTCTTGTTAATCTCAACAAACTCCAATAGACAATTCAACATTATAACTCTTGTTAATCTCAACAAACTCCAGTAGACAATTCAGCATTATAACTCTTGTTAATCTCAACAAATTCCAATAGACAATACAACGTTATAAGTCTTGTTAATATCAACAAACTCCAATAGACAATACAACGTTATAACTCTTGTTAATCTCAACAAACTCCAATAGACAATACAACGTTATAACGCTTGTTAATCTCAACAAACTCCAATAGACAATACAACATTATAACTCTTGTTAATCTCAACAAACTCCAATAGACAATACAATGTTATAACTTGTTAATCTCAACAAACTCCAATAGACAATACAATGTTATAACTCTTGTTAATCTCAACAAACTCCAACAGACAATACAATGTTATAACTCTTGTTAATCTCAACAAACTCCAATAGACAATACAACGTTATAACTATTGTTAATCTCAACAAATTCCAATAGACAATACGTTATAACTCTTGTTAATCCCAACAAACTCCAATAGACAATACAATGTTATAAGTCTTGTTAATCTCAACAAACTCCTCGAAGTACACAAAACTATTCATGATGGTACCCAAGTCAAGTTCATTAGATCAAGTACAATTCCAACTACAAGTAGAATGGGCGAGGTACAAATCTAAGTATATTTCCGTGATCATGATTTTCAATAATATTAGTAAGGCGCCAGTTATTAACTATTTTTTAAATATATACTATTAATTGTATATATAATCAGGTTGGGCATTTAGTATTGTGCCGCACATGAGCAAAATAGGATAGAAGTATTACTTGGTATTTTAAAAATTTATATACTTGAAATGTTCTTAATATCCTGGCAGGTGCAACCGACAAGGTACAAGTCATTTCAACAACCCAAGTCCAAGTACTGAAACATGTACTTGAGTGTAGTGTTGTTGTTATTATAAGAAACATCTTTTTTGTTTAAACAAATGCATTACAAAAACATGATCAAGCATGATAATTTATGTTTTTATTACCATATTTTTGTATGAACAAATGTCTTGAGACCAAACAGACCCTAACTACCGTCTACAAGCCCTAGAAAGACACCTAAAAACTCATAATAATATATTTCTTAACTTAAATGTATTCAGCTAGTATTTACTTAATATTTCCATGTAAAATACACAATCAGTGTAGTAGTTATGATCAACTCTAATTTGATTTGATTAGCATATCTCTGTCTATGTATTGTGAGGGGAAATTTAGACAAAATAGTGCCACATTCTTAAAATTTTGTCCTGCATAATTCCTGTCCCTGATGACCATTAAATAAATTCAATGGCCTGCTGGAGGCAGGCATTGATAAATTTTAATTGTCTGTTCATTATGTGTGAGCTGTAATTAAGAAACCATTCAGTGCTATTGGTTGCAATGATCCCACCTTCCCCAGCTGTTGGCAAATCTGCCCTGGCATCTCCCAACATTCTCCTTCTATGGGTGCAGCTGGACAGTGGCTGTCTGGGCTGATTTAATCAGGATCACTCCTGCATAGGAATCTTTGTCACAAGAGCTGGTCTCTTCATTTCCTTGAGGTTTCTGTGATTCTGATCAGGAGGAATCTCATTGAGGGGGGAAACTGAAATCTCCATTTCCTGATGCTACCATCATGGATGGTGAAGTAAGGAAGTTAAGGGTCAGTTTCTGAGTGTGATCAAGGAGTTTGAATTGAATGTTTATTCAATTTCAACAAAGACAACATCACCACATAGTATTCTAGTACAAACTGTAATATGTCATTATACTTCTTAAATATGAAAAAAGGCAAGAAGAAGTATGATACGTATTGTTCTTGCCCTATTAATATATATTACTAAAAATAAATAAAGTATATAGTTAAATGCATTTAACACTACTAGCATGACACAGACTCGTTTTCAAGCCATCATTAAAGGTTTTAGATGGTTATTTTCATCTTATTTATTGGGAAATTTTATTTATTAGCAAATAATTAAAACAGAATAAATAACATTTGTAATTTGAATTCATGGATATATGCGAAATGGGGATAGTGAATGGGTGTTGTGGGCTGTTTGTGGCAGATAATTTGATGTTTTGCTATCTAAATGTAAAACCTACCAAATCGAATATTTCTTTCATAATTTTTTTTCTAAAAAACAAACAAATTATATAACAAATTATATTCCAGAATACATTAAGTTTAGGCAGTTTAGAACATCCACCATGCAAACAACCATTCCCTAGCTCTGTGACAGTTTCTCTTCATAAAAAGTCATTTGTAAAGATGATATTGAAACCTGTATTCTTATGACAGCCATCATAAGACATTGCTGTCTGGTGGGAAGGTACAACAGATCCCTGTGTATTGTATCTGTGTAATCAACCACACTGTAGTGATATCAGTGGCCCAGAGTCGCTTGCCTTATGTTGAGTTGTTAACTGAAAAGATGGGTTTTTACAGAATGACTACATTGGGTGCATTTAGGGCCTAAGTTTGGGGAGGGTTATGGTGAATGTTATCAGGCAAGAACAGATGGTGGGGCCATGTAAAGGGTTGGCCCTAATCAAGACGATCAGTCACCCATGTAAGACATTCAGACATCTGCTATGACACACACATACACTTCCTTGCCAGAATCTTGCCAATCTCACCGCGCCATATGGTGTGCATGATGACTACAGTTGACTTACTAATGCCCTAATAACCTGTTGTTTCTCTCATTGTAATCGAAGATGGGAGTTTGTGTTTGAGTGCTGGGTTGTTAGGAGCATCGGAATGTGTGCTACAGGTGAATATAATGGTTGCCGTGACAATACAATGTGGCGGAGTTGAGGAATTTCTCTTGAACCAAAAGGTTGGAGAGATCACGTTTCAGAAGCACTTGGCACGCTTCTCCATTGTTCTACATGGAAAAAAATGTGTATATCCGATGTGTATTCATGAGTTTAAGGCTGTCTGACATTTCAAATGATGCCACCTGTGTTCGCACATAAGATAAATATATGGTGATTTGATAAATATATTTATTATTTTGTAAAATGTGATAGTTTTTTATAAGATTCTGCCAGAGATGTTTTTACTACATTAGCCAATTTAAATTGGAAGATTTTTTTATAAAGTAATGAAGCATATACACATGTATATATGTGTGTGTGTGTATGTATATATGTATATATATATATATATATATATGATAAGCTGCATGAATTGAATTAATTTTGATACAAAATAGATGCAGGTGACACATAGCTACTTTTATTGTATTTCCATTTAGAAATAAAAGAATACTAATATTATGTCACTGTTACAATAAAAACAGTTTTATGAGTTTGTCTGAAAATGTTACTAAAATTAATAACCAAAATTTGGAACGAAACAGCTAGTATATCATAGTTAGCTTTTTGTGTGAATTCTGTCTGAAATAAGATCATTGAGTAGTCAAACTAAGGAGGCAGTGTTTAATGAGGCATGTAATCATTCGATGAAAAAAATAAGGAATTCAAGGAAGCTATAAAGTAGAAAGGTAGAATGGCTTAGTTGATACACCCCTGGCAACAGGGGATAGGGTGATGATGCTATTGTGTGTTTAGACACACAGAATGGAACTTCAGTGGGAATCTGTAAAAAGTAACGCATTCTTGCTAGTGAGGAGAGAAGTCAGGGGTAGCACAGCCAGCTACAAATTGTAGAAACTCCATTTTTCAACAGAAAAATAAAATAACTAAAACATCTTTTATCAAGCATATATTTTAATGTCATTTCAAGAGAACCTGAAATATTCCTTAAAGATTACGAAATTGCAGAGGTCATTTTTCTGTATATTATCTTAAAAACTTATTTCTTTATTTCACGTCATCTAATTACATATTTTCAAATATATAGGAGATGAATGATCGCAATACTAACACATTTGGCATAGATATTGTTGAAATTATTGAAATGTTATAAATTATAAAATACTAACTAATACATATCAGAATCGCAACATTTGAAGTAAAACTGTCATTCAGGTTATTCAAACTGAAAAACGTTGTTCTGTAAGGAAGAAGGACCAGTTCTTTTTTGTTCCTGCATTTTCTAGTTCGAATGTAGATATTTAATAACAGTAAATGTAATACAACAATAAATATTGAAACATAAGGTCTAATGTTAACTTAGATGCAATTTGATATTGATCAGTTTTAAAATGTGAGTCATTTTACTGAGACAAAACATCAGTTATAGCTCCCTAACAGTCATCCAATGAAAATCTCTGTGAATTCCCTTAAGTGAGATGCACAAGATCTCCACTGGTGATAATCATCAAGTCCCTGCATTATGCAATGCCAGGATTCCAGCACCACCCTGAGGGGTGTAGGAGATCACCCTCGGATGACTGACAGGTGGGGTACTACCCTCTAGATGGGGCTCATCTATTGTTAGGCAGAAGAAAGATGATAACCATTGGTGCCAGGAGTGGCTGGCAGAGACACTGAGCTGGCAGTGTAGAGACTATATCTAGCACTGACAGTCACTGACAGGGTTGTATGGCCAAGTCACACAGGAGCTGTCACTTGTCTTCTTCAGCCTCAAGTGGAAGTCAAATAGCCACCATCAGGTTATTGAATACTGCACCTGTTTGATATCTGTGACTTCTGTTCGGCACTAAAAGGTAACTTTACAGACTTAATCATTTGTTATTTCATTGGCATCGTACATTCTTCATAGGTTATCCCTGACATGAAGGAAGAACTGTGTTTTATCTTCCTGCAGTTCCACTCTTCGGATACTTTGTTCTCCTCTTGAGACTTCTTACAGCTCTGTTAAGCAGTGTTTCTGTGCAGCCCTTATCTGGAAACACTGTTTATATATATATATAATATAATATATATATATATAGTTTTATTTTGCTGTCATCTAAAAAAACTTTTTAATACTGCTTATCCTCCTTAGCTTCTAGCAATTCCATCTGTTGTTCTGTACATGACAATGAGAACGCTTAATCCTTTCAAATTGTTGCACAACTTATCTCGGATTTTTAGAGGATCTTGCCACTAAAGAAGTCATTCCATTATTATTATATATTATCTATCTATATAATTTATAAATAGTTAAAGTAATTGTTAAGTACACTAACACGGGGCTAAAGCCAGCTTGACAGACTTCATTCAAATTGCTATTTTGGCCAAATCATTGGTATTCACCACTTTTATATATTAGAATGGAATGATCATGATAGGTAAACTGGATGATACTTGCTGTCATGTGAATAGTGACACACTGCAGCCAAATTATTCTGTAAGAAGTCTGAGACTTGATTAGACAACCTCCTCACTTCCTTCTCCTTAACCCTGCTGCAATGAGGTGTCCCGTTCCCCAATGCCTTCTTTGTTGTCTCCCTCTCTCCTGTTGCATATCAAACATTGATAAGTTATCAGTGTAAAAGTAAGTTCTTATTTAGCTCAGTGTCCAGTTCTCAGGACTGCCCAAAGCGCTTTACACTTTACTCCCTGGCAGACCTGTTCAATTGATCACCATCTCGACTTCTCTGGGAAGAATCCAGCCATGCTGCAATTACTGTGTGAAGACTATTTGCATAACTGTGTAACAGTTGATTGTCACCACCCACTCCCCCCGTCTCCCACCCCACGCCCCCCGTCTCCCATCCCACGCCCCCCGTCTCCCATCCCACTCCCCCATCTCCCATCCCACGCCCCCCGTCTCCCATCCCATGCCCCTCGTCTCCCATCCCACTCCCCCCATCTCCCATCCCATGCCCCCATCTCCCATCTCACCCCCGTCCCATCCCACGCCCCCGTCTCCATCTCCGCCCCCATCCCCATCCCGCACTTTTGTATGGAATTCCACATCTTCACCCCTCCCTCCTCATCAAAAACTTACCAAACTTCACCATCCGAATACACCTGTATTGCAGGTACACTAGTTTTGAATTTGATTTATGCACATTTTCTATTCAACTAAACGCCTTCCAAAACACTATTCGTCGACGGTTATGAACAAGAGCCTGCATAGCCATGAGTTATGGACAAGTGCATGTCTATGTTGGGTGTACAAAGTCATCAGTGTTGTCGTGTGTGACTGGAATATTAAAAGTGAAGCATCTATGTCGCCTTCCCTTGTGACGATGACACATCTACAAAGTTTGACACAACTTTGCCTCAGGACATGTCATGTTGTCGCCTTAGCTTTTGTACAACTTTCTAAATCACCCTTCTTTTGCATGTATCTGATACCAGCTCCAAGGTAACATAAGAAGTTTTACACCTGTGAGCAGCACTAGTAGAATCTTGTGCCATCTTGCCAGCAAGCTGTGAAGTCACTGATGCGGAAAGCACTTGTCACGGTTGAGTGCACAACTTAAAGTAGCTGTTGACACAGGCAGAGTGTGTAGAGTTGGAAGTGTCCCAGAGAACAGATGTGGAGGAGGGAGCAGCCCAGTCACCAACAGAGTCCCACTCAAATTTTAAAGCTACTTAATAGCTCTTTATCTCTGTGCAAACTTAATGGTCCAACAGTGATTAATTTGTGTGCACTTTGGTTTTTAATATTCATAGCACGGCTACCTACCATCAACAGCTGAAACACGTGGCGGTATTGCATGTTTGTAATCTGGTTTAATTGGCTTGTGTGTTGTATACTGGGTTAGAAATAATGTGCAGATATAAGTCATCCTTTTATCTGTCAATCATGGTTTTGGTGAGTCTGGATATTTCCCAGGCCCTTTCTGCCACACCTTTCCGAGTGGCTTGCACCCTCTAGGGGGACAGATGGTGCCCCAGTGAAGAGATCAGATAAGAATAACCTGTGGGTGGTTTCTTATGTAAACGTGGAGATTCTACACCTGATGCAGATGAGATGGGGTAGGTGATATTTGACAGAAAATATGTGCACCTGTATATATGTATGATGGCTGTGTGCAGGTAAAACTGTATAGATCTGCATACCGTCAGTTCGATCTAGTTTAAACCATTTCATTCAGAACACACTTCCTGTTGTATTAATCAGAGTGTGGCTATGTTTTATAGATTTCCTTATAAGTATTATTCATAGTGAGCATTTTTTGTCATCTGGGGACAGACCACAATTGACAATTATGGTGCTCCCTGGTCCACTTTTTTAATTATCTCCTGGTAAGTTCGTAAAAAGGGGTGAGACCTGTTCAAATTACTTACTTAGACTTAGTTCCTCCTGTTCGTTTCGGGACATCGGGCGACGAGCTTTCTCCATCTACTACGGTCTTTCGCAATTTCTTTGACCTCATTCCAGGTGATTTCCATTTCTGCTAGATCTTCTTTAAAGGAAATAAAAATAAGGCATTAGCTAAAATCCTTTTTCCATGTGTACACAAAGTTTAACATTTGTATGTAACATTTGACAACATTAAACAAATACAGAAAAATACATTTGTCGCATAAATTCGATTTTAAGCCCGTCTGTGAAGCGATTCCCACGGAAAATGAAATTTTAATGAGCTAGGCGATCACGTGGTATCGTGACGTCACTTATGACACACACTCGCATCAGGCCGACCCTTTCCATGCATTCAGAGCATGTTTACAAGGATAGCTTTTGGATCGAAATGAGCGTCAGAACGAGTTATTGTGCAAAATTCCGACGTAATACAAACACTAGTCATCATAGAGGAACAAGCCGTTATCTTACGGTTCCACATGAATCGAATTTTATTCAAAAATAAGCGAATGGGCCTATAACTTACAAGTCGACTAGGTTTCGCCGAGCTTGGGCTCATTTTCAGAATAATTATATCGAATGCAACCAACGGGAGATAATCTACACCAATAAACATACATAGCAAACATATATTGTATCCAGCTACATAAAGTAACGTGTATAATCTCATAATAGCACTAGAATATCGATATACGAAGGAGTTATACAATTTATCATAACAACGTAAATCGGCCAGACAGTTTCCGTTGGTCCCGCTAGCTCAGTGGGTAGGCGTGTTGGTTACTTGTTATTTATTTTACAATCGGGCGATGCCGGTTCAATCCTGACAGCATGCAAACCTTTGATTTTCTTTACACTTTTTTTGTTTATGTTTTCACGAAGTAATATAAACAAAATCATTTTATACTATAATGCACTGTTTGTAAATATTTTTTTAGTAATTATTTATTCGCCACAAAAATGAAAATATGGTCATTATATATAACGATGTTTCTAAATTGTATTTATCCAGACAGATCTCAATCTGTTTTCACATATATAATTACAATATATTATCATACAATATATTTACAATTAATAAATTATATATCCATTACATTACATTTGTTTGGATAAATAAAATTTAGAAACATCGTTATATAATGACCATATTTCCAATTTTGTGGCGAATAAATAGTTACTACAAAAATAAAAATTATTTACAAACGGTGCATTATAGTATAAAATGATTTGGTTTATATTACTTCGAAAACATAATAAAAAATAGGTTTATGAAGGTTCGCCGATTGTAAAATAACAAGTAAACGCGCCTACCCATTGTAGCTACCAATGGGACCTTTGTCTGATTTAAGTTGTTATGATAAATTGTACAACTCATATATCGATATTCTAGTGATATTATGAGATTTTACACGTTACTTTATATAGCTGGATACAATATATGTTTGCTATGTATGTTTATTGGTGTAGATTATCTCCCGTTGGTTGCATTCGATATAATTATTCTGAAAACGAGCCCAAGCTCGGCGAAACCTAGTCGACTTGTAGGCCCATTCGCATTCGTTGTTTTGAATAAAATTTGATTCATGTGGAACCGTAAGATAACTGCTTGTTCCTCTATGATGACTAGTGTTTGTATTACGTCGGAATATTGCACAATAACTCACTCTGACGCTCGTTTCGACCCAAAAGCTAAAGTTGTAAACATGCTCTGAATGCATGGAAAGGGTTGGCCTGATGTGAGTTTGAGTCATAAGTGACGTCACATCTCGGCATCCCAAAAAGCACGCCAAAAATATGCATATTCGAAAATGTCTGGATGCACACCATTAAATGTGGAATTTCTAATTCATTGAATTTTTTTGGCTTGGTGGACGTGGAAATAGATAGCAGGATGTAATATAACATGAATTCGAGCAATAGATGTTTTTTTTATTCCCTTTAAACGTCTTGCGCCAGGTCTTAGTCGGTCTTCCTCTCCTTCTGTTTCCACCTTCAGGCACCCACTCCATTGCAACATGTGCTGTTCTCTCTCTTGGTAGGCGTAAGATATGTCCCGCTAGTCTTCGTCGTCGAGACTTAACTATGTCATGCAGCTATCCAGACCTGCCCTCCTCATCACTTCTTCATTGGTGATGTGCTCTCTCCACGATATGCCCAATATGAACCGGAGACATCATCGGTGAAATATGTCTAGTTTTTTTGATATCCTCGCCGTATTCTTCCACGTTTCGCAGTCATATATCGCTGTTGGTATTACGATTGGCATGTAAAGACATAGTTTTATGTCCTTTCTGATGGTGTTACTGGACCATATTGGAAGTAGTAATTTTCAGAAAAACATTCTCAACTAATGATGTCCATAATTTTTACCTAGCTGACGGATTTTGAAATTATGTTTTGCCTAATAACCTCTGTGTTGATATGTGAGTGGCCATTTGTCCATTAATTTATAGAACTGATACAAAAATACAGAAAGAATTAATTTTATGTGCAAATGTACTGCACAACCCACATCTTTCTTTCTTTCTGTTCGTTGATTCCCACAATCATTTTCTGGCATTGGGAGTTTTGAGTGAGATCCCAGCTCAGTCAGTCCACAACAGGTTTTTTCCATTTTGCTGCATGGGATCTTTTACTCACCCTGTCATAGATAGAATGGACCAACGGTCTTCTGAAAGACACAGACAGCGTAGGGTGAATGAAATTACCCAAGTTTCGACACGGCAGCCGTTACGAATACCAAACCACAGCTCAGACGGCACCAGGCTTCGAACCCTGGTTCCTTCAATCGACAGTACAGCACTGTGAGCATTCCATCACTGCGCCCTAATGCATTCTTTCCTAGGGACTGTATGTGGCTAATAGTGGTCTGTCCCCTTCTAGAATCTCCTCCGTATGATGATAGATGGATGACACTTGATCAGCATCCCTCATCTGCTGTTAGCATTGTCCCTGTTTCCCTTGCTGTCAGATTCTGACTCTCTCTCATCACCATCGCCATTATAAACATTCTGACAAGCTCAGTTTATGGAGCAGCTATAATACACTTATACACAGCCCATTTAGAGTGTGAATAACCTGGTCAGTGATTTATGCTATACATAATATCTGTCCCATCCTTCCTGGTTAAAATCAGGACTATGCATTGCATTACTGTCAGAATCCAATTGCTTCTGAAACAGTAAGAAGCCTCTGGGGTCTTTTTGTTGCTTGGTCCAAGGGTAGGACAATACTACTGGGGTCCCAGTAAAAGAGGGTTGATAACTTTGCATAAGGGTAGGGTTGTCACTTATACTAATATAGTTATTAAATTGTAATACACAAATGGAGACATTACAAAATCTGTTTGTCTTATGCCATAAAATCTTTGACCAGAAATGTTATCAGGTTCATTGTGTTCCTGCCTCTTCTGTCTGGTTTGCAATTCATGTCATCACCTTGTATTTACTGTCCAAATGTCACCTATTTCTCACACATTCTCAGTGGTAGGATATATTATGTTATCTGTTGGGTGTTGTACAGCAAAAGTGTTTGATATATGAAGAGCATCCTGGAGCATATCACATACTGATACTACAGCATGTTACTATTGTTAGGGTGAGAACATTTATCTAGACACCCCTGAAGTGGGGTAGGGCAGGGTGTGGCACCGTGTGGTGCAGTTTCCCTTCTGCTACTGTTCTTAATAGCTATCATGGAGACAAACTTTGATCAAATTTGATCAACTTGCCACATAGCGATTGCAGAGGTTAGGAGACTGCCACTATCATGGTTTGTGATATTTGTATAAAGTCTGTAATTAGAGATAGTATGTTTGTTGAGATTATCTTCATTATTCAAAATTGAGAACTGAATTTTAATCAAGTTGCTTGGGGTTCCAACTGATAGGTGATAATGTACGCACAACAGCGAGTTTCTAGAACACAAGACATCTTATTTTTATTTTTTTGTACAGGCAAGATGTAGATAAAGATGCATTTGTATGTAATTAGTCTTTGGTGGTATATCATGCCAATAATGGATGAACAGAAAACAGTCTGTCCTCAGTAATGTGTTATTAATTGTAAATGTTTTCTTAATTACATAATTAACTAATATTAAACATAAACTTTAAAGAACGACATCCTTGTGTCTATCAGTATACTGTTAATTTATATCACAACATATTCCCAGGTGAGTTAGTAAACAAACCAGTGAAATGTCTCCACATTGTGTCTGGTTATTGGAAATGCACTCTTCATTTGCCATTTTTCAACTACGTAAACATTTATAGCACGGCTAAAACAATGTAGGAAATGTATTGGTTAATTGTATGCATATAAAAATCAATAATTATTTATTTCGAACATGCAATGCCTTGGGTAACTGAGGTTTTACTGGAATCTGTAACATTTAAATGGTGTCGTTTGTGGCACTTGTGGGAGGACTGTAGATCCCATTTTGTCATCAGATAACCCACTCCTGGGATATGTATTTAATTGAACAAGCAAACAGATGAGTTTATGCCCATCACTGTCAGCAGAAGACTGTGTGCCCATCAAAGGGGGTATAATTACTGGGGTAAAACAGCATCCTACTGACAGATCATCACAGTCCACTGTAAGACCCAATCTACAGAATAAACTTATCAGTGCAAAGTCATTAAAGACCCTTCCTTGAGGGGGTTAGGAATCATCATTACCCCATTGAGGTAGTGAGCAGTACTGGTATTTGATTCTAATCAATTTCACACAGATTTGTTGGGGTTCTTAGGAATGGGCACTTGGATCATTATTTAGAAGTCATTAAGGGCAGTGTGCTTAGGGGTGTTTCCTTCCTTGGTTGGCTGTCTCCTGTGGTTATATTTGTCTTGTCACATTCTCTCTGACAGTATTTGTTATGTTGCAATGTATCTTTGTGGCATCAGACAACAATGTGACAGATACACTGTGTACATATTATATTGTGCAGCATGATCCTTTTACAACAACATCTCCACCATCGTGGACTGCTGTGTAAAAGTTCATTTGTCTGTGGTTTTTGTGTGTTTTATGTTGGTGAATTCAACAGGCTTTTTTACTAATTTTTGCTCATCTCATTTTCAATTTATTTTTGAACAAAATAAAACCTACCAAGTATTCACTACAATATGACACCTCATATATGTGCAAAAATTTTATTTAATTGGGGAAAATCATTGCACAAGCTATTACATTGTTTTTATAGGTTCCAGTAAAAAAATCAGTCGAAAATTGCCACCGTTTTATTACTGTATACATCTGTATATATATTAGTGGTCGCGTCATCCTTGACTCTTGTGGCAGCCACCTATGTGTCCAGTTGACTCAGTGTGGGTGGGGTCAGGTATGCGGTTACAAGGGGTGATAGAAGAGGGTGGGGATAAGGGGGTAAAGCAGCATAATGGATATGATAGAATACTGCAGTGGTCATTTAGTGACCCATGGCTATTGAAAGGTCGGCAGGCAAAAGCATTGACATTATCTGATAAGGTTGTTCAAAAATATTGACATTACTATTTCTAACCAGAAACAAACCGAAGCACTACATATTGAGAGCCAGACAGACCATGTGACATGAAGCATCGAATGAGAACACTGCTAGACTCAGACAGTCTCTGACATAATCACCTCCCACAAAGTTTGAATATGAGGGCTTACTCTTAAATGTCTTTTGAGCAAGTTGCATAATTCCAACTCATGGCTATATGTGATTATTACAATGTGCCTGCCTAAATAAATCTGGGATTATTTAGAGTGATTGTTATGCAAGAGGCTTCTGTCATAAGTCTACTTAACCAGGGAGTGAATGATATTAAAGTTCCGTTCAGTTTCCTGCTGTATAATAATGACACAGTTTATAAGAACTAAATCAGTATTCCATTCTCATATATTATGTAAATTTTACTTACTATGGGTATTAACAACCTTTGTTAATTATGTGATTAACAGTGTTAAAATTGAGATTGTAATTTATTTTATTTTTAATTTAATTACATTAAAAAACATCAAGCAAAATGTCTGGCTTTGTCATAAATTTAAAAATAAATAAACACAACGAGGTTGTTTCACAAAAATAAACAAAACATAAGCTGATAAAGTTGATCATTTTTAATAATGTTTTCACTAAGGTTTATAAGCACGAAAGAAAAAATGCATAATTTTGCATGATCATATTAAATTCTTTGCAGCAGGGGGTAAAGATAACATGAACTACCAGACATGTTGATGACTTTGACAAGCAATGTTAATAATATTTTTTTCAGTTAACCATAATGTTGCTGAATTATGCTTGTTGCATATGTTAATGTTTTATGAAATTTATCTAAGTATTTTACTACATTTTGCCATTGTACAAGCAAAACTTACTATGTTCATAGATCAGATTTTTTCAACATACCTATCAGGATTTGTAAACTGTAATTAAATAAAACTCTTAATGCAGTGAAGTTTACATTTTAAATATCCAGGATTCCAAAGAGTCAGACTTCAAAAGACAGCCAAGCAGATTTTAACAAGCTACCAACAACATAAGTCCCTCATTTCCAGTTGAGGAGACACAGGCTTATTCCCAGTTGAAGAAACCCTACCTTACTCCAGCCCAGGCTTACCTAGCAGGTGTGTAGACATCAAAGGCTTCTTGCACCTGCTTGTTTAGTCCACCTGGGCAGGTAGACTGATCAATTGGCTGCTGTTTTCTCTGTAAGAATAAGTCACAGCTATTGAAGTGGCCCTAAGCACCACTTGTGCTGGGTGGGAGGAAATTAAAGACAGATTAGGTTGGTGTTGTAAAGTGAAAGATGCATAGTTAAGACTTTCCTCTGGTTCTGGGGCTTGACCATATTGAAATATTAGACTTCAGAGAATGTGTCCGTACAAAGGGAGTTTAAAGAGTGTGACCGGCTTTCATGGGAGGGTTAGGGTATGAATGGGGCGTTGACATTTTCAAAGGGGTTGTAGAAAGTAACAGTGGGAAGTCACGTAATAATAATTTAAGCATAGTATGTAGTTTATTTTTACAAGTTGTGTATAGATTATGCAAAGTTGAAAAATATAAGACAAAAAATTGCCAACATCAGCCCAGTAGTCATGAAATTACTTTGTTCCTTTTACAAGATTCAGCAAGATGTCCAGATAGTAGATTCTGCCTGAATCTTGTGCCACAAAGTATGATTGTTTTTATTATAAAATCATATAATATTTTAGTAAGACTGTTTTTTCAAAGATATTGACTATCCACGTGCGTTTTAAATTAATGAAACAAATACTGCTTATTAATAAAAATCACATATTATTTCTTCTCATTGACTGGCACAAAAACGTTAGCTAAATAAAAAGTTTAAATTTCATCTAAATATACTCACCAAGAGTGTGGACCACACGTGGCGAGATAACTTGTAGAGAACTAGAGAATGATGAGACTGGTAGACCAAATGTTGTCAAACTGTCCTAGTCTTTCATTCATCAACTGTGACATGGTCCCTTGCTTTAATGATGACTCTTGCATCCCAGATTTTACATAATGATTCTTAATTTGTTGTGCATCTCAGCTCAGCTTCCTGAGGCATCATAGATGTATACTATCATTATTAATATTTGTATTATTAAAGAACATTTACAAGGAATAAACTCACATGAAACTATTATCAAATACTCAATAATATTAATGCCTCAATAACACTAACAATGTTCGAACAGTCACATAAAGTTAAGTGTATTCCATGACTGCATACTTTAAAAGACCTCCCACTGGCAATATAAACTGTTCTTTGTTGAGAAAGGGGGTTGTACCCTCAAGTTCCACCAAGTCCACCAACATGGCAGTCTGGTCTGCCTGTAGAGACATGCAGGAGAGATGGAGTGAGGTGACAGATTGGCTCACAGAGGGGTGTGAGGGTGTCTTGCTGGTTTACTTCTATAATTCCAATATAATCTGTTTTCTTCTGCCTGCCACTAGAGGTATGCCACAGGTAATTGCCGAAGTCATGCTGGGCATGGTTACTTTGATGTCTGCAGCTAGCCTTTGGATTCCCCTGATGGTCACACTCTGGATAACTTGAGGAAAACTTTCTTGGACTCAGATCCTTCTAATTTATTGAGTTCAGTTGCTAATTATTGTTTTTTTTATAGTCACAAACCACGGATAAATGAAATGTACTGATAATTTATGGAATTGTACAATGCACTTCACTCGGTTAAGTCGATATTCACTTAAGTTGACTCATTTTCCTCGGTCCTGGCTGTCTTTGTATCTCATATAGCATAAGATAATCCATATAAGTCGACATCTCTTAAGTCCAAGATTCTGTTAAGTGACTAAATTTCACCCTCATTTTTCTTTCATTCGGTTAACTCAAATTTTGTAAATTTCTACTACAAAATAATGGCAGGATTTAGTTCCTCACACACATCAATGTTTCTTGCACTGTATGCAAAGTTAATCAATGACAACATACAAAACAAAACACGTAGATCCTAGTAATTGGAACTTGTGATAAGTAGAAGTGTTTCCATGGGTCCCTGAAGGTTTGACGTATCCGAAGTGCGCTGTATATTGTATATCATTACACAATAACATTGTGGCTTGCCTGTTTTATATCGTAAAATTTTATTTTATTATTAATTTATTATGGATAAGCTTAGGCTTTATAAATGGCCTGTTATAAATACTTTATTTATTTATTTGTAGTTTATTTATTTGTTTACGTCTACATATATTAATTGATAAAAACCCTAAGGTCGTTATGCCATTATGGGGTGTGTGTAATAACACTGCAGGAACCTTATATGGCTTTATTACATGTTATATACACATTTTAAGTAACCTTTATGATGGACCATGGTTTGGACCATAAAATACACTTAGCTGATCTGAAAGAAAAAAAAAAATTGCGGAAAAGTATGAAATTGAAATCGATGAAAGCAACAATTTTAGATTTTTGCATTTTTAGAAAAAATAAAGTTACTACAGGTTTGAATTAAAATCTTGAAAAAGTGTTTTGGTGCATGTTTTGGATGGATTAAATGGCAGGGAATTTGAAACATAAATACTATTTTTTATGTTAATAAAATAAAAACTATAAACCCCTGTACATATAATGTTACTTTTATAGCATACGTAATGTTTTAATGTATATACAAGCTGGTCTTCCTCCCACCCACTGGCATAACACAATCACCCTTTCTCTCTCACCCACATGTGTGATAGGGTGCTGCTAACACAATTGTGGATTTAGTTTAGTTTTATATACCAGGTGGTAGCACTGTATCACGAGTTGCCAGGGACATACACTGTCTAGATTGGCAGAATTGACTATTGAATAGGCAGTATTTATGTTGGCGTATGTGTTTCAAACACTTAATTTCTGCATTTTAAATATATGTATGCATTTGAGCAGTTGAGTTTGTGATGATGTGATCTTCAATGTCAACAGTTCTATGAGGTATATAGTGCCCATAGACTCATAACTACAGTGTAAATAGACTCATCTACAGTGTACATAGACTCATAACTACAGTGTACATAGACTCATCTACAGTGTACATAGACTCACAACTACAGTGTACATAGACTCATAACTACAGTGTAAATAGACTCATCTACAGTGTACATAGACTCATAACTAGAGTGTACATAGACTCATAACTACAGTGTACATAGACTCATAACTACAGTGTAAATAGACTCATCTACAGTGTAAATAGACTCACAACTACAGTGTACATAGACTCATAACTACAGTGTACATAGACTCACCTACAGTGTAAATAGACTCATCTACAGTGTACATAGACTCACAACTATAGGGTACATACACTCAACTACAGTGTACATATACTCACAACTACAGTATACATAGACTCATCTACAGTGTACATACACTCATAACTACAGTGTACATAGACTCATCTACAGTGTACATAGACTCACAACTATAGGGTACATACACTCATAACTACAGTGTACATACACGGAATGTAAATGATTTTGTATCAATTGTCTAGTTTCCGTGATGAGGTTTCCTTGGGAACTGACAAATGTATTTAAATGTGTTAATGGTTTACATTGGTTGATAGTATTATATAATAACTGTTTTGCTTGGCATATTGCAGTATATATGTGTTCAGGGTTTATCTTGGTTTATTGTGCTATAAATGTGTTCATGGTTTAATTTGGTTTATTGTTGTTTATTGTTGTATAACATGTTTATTTTATATTTAGTTGACCAATTTAGCATTAATGTATATTTTGAAACATCAACTTTCAAGATCTAAGTCATTATAATAATGAATCAGTCAACTGCGCCCTATGATCTGCCGACTACGTGCTGCTGGCCGTTCCACGCCACAACCTCGAAAGATATGGCTGCTGTTCATTCTCTCGCGCGGGGCCAACTCTGTGGAGTGCACTACCCGAGGACCTGCGTCTGACCGAGTGCATAAACACGTTTAAAGCGCGTCTTAAGACTCATTATTTAAAACTTGCTTTTAATGTCTAGTTCTCTATACCATTCACTCTCCACATCATATCGTTTATTATTACTATCATTTTAGACTATTATGCTAACCTATTATTTTAAATTGTTTATTCATTAATATTTTATTGGCGATTTATTTATTTATTATTAATATTTTATGTACCCTTTGATATATTCAGCTTAGGTTTGTTTAGTACATTTTTATTGTAATGCAGTTCTATACGTTTAATTTTATTATCTACATTTTAGTAGCTATTAGTAAGTCTACTACCCTAAAAACTAAATAAACCCTTTTCTTACACATGATACAATATACTAGCCAGTGTCAACTTTACCCCACCCTCCAGTTCCACTAATGATCATCCTGCACACAGGATGTGTCCTAGTGGGGTGGGCTACTGTCTCCCCTACCTCTTATGACACTGGTGGATCCCCATGGAGGAGCAATTAGCCCCGCCCCACTGGGCTGTGAGTGACAGCCACTTGAGTGCATCGCCATGGTTACGCCCCGCCCACCATCTGTGCAGCCATTGGTGTGGACAGGCTCTAGTCACCCCTGGAGCATAGCCAGAAAGCAGTGGAAGGGTGAGGGTGTGTCTGAGCGCTTCTGAGGGTAAAACATTTTGAGGCTGCAGATGAATCGAGATACTGAAAGTGGCTGTGGAATAATTGTTGCTGTAGTGAAAGGGCGTGGGGAACTGCCCCAGTGGATTAGAAAGCTGTGGGTCAACACATTGACAGTGGACACTGTTGTGACAATACTGGTGTAGTGGACCTTGTGGTCACTCCAGCCTACTGGACAGTCGGGTGACCAACAGGTAAGGACTGTTTCTGTTTATGAATCTATTTCCTGTGGTTGTGTATGTTGTTGCTTGGTTGTTGTTTGGTTATTGTTGGCATTGTCTTCATTATTCATATGTTTGGTGTCAGTCACCATTGACAGTGTTCATGGTCCTGTCATCATTAACAATGTTACTTGTTGTTGTCAGTTTTGTTAGTTTTCATGGTCCTTAGTATTTCCATCAGTTTGGTTGTCCCTATCTTAAGTTTTAAGATGTAGGTCTAAAGTTGTGTTGTGCCAGACTAGTTTTAAGTTTTGTTATCTATAGGTCTTAAGTTATGTTGTTTTAAAGCACCTTGTTTAGGTTATGTTGTCATGCATGGTATTATCTTGTTAAATTCTGTCAATTCCTTATTAAGATTTTTCATATCATATTTACAAATTATCTCTTATTGGCTTCTCTTAATGGCCTGTCTCATGCCTATAATTAGTTATATTAATGGTATACAAACTTTGCAATTAAATAGTTTAATATGTTATTGAATAGCACATAATTATATACTAAATACACCTGATCTGTAGTGGAATATATTACTGAATAGTTAGTGTTACATCTTGAATAAATCAAATCAATATGAACTCCACTATGGGTCATTAGTGAATACCAGCAAGGGGCAAGAAGGTGTCCTGTCTAAACATGCAATGCCCCAGACAGGGTAACATAAAGCCAGGTGCCCCCTTTGGTCCACTCAAGTGTAGCCAGCACACTTCAGGTCTCCCTCTGAGTTTGTCTTTCACCAACATCTATGTGAGGTGAGCAGTAACTGTCCACAGGTGACTGAGGCTGGGCCCTTTGATGTGCCTACAACATCTGCTACAGTGTGTACCTGTGCAGTAGTGGCTATCTGCTCAGGTGAATTACACCACCACTGTCACTTATCAGTGATTATGTGAGAGATTAGGCCATTGCAGCAATAGACAGACACACTTCCTTTGTAGTTGCTGGCAATCTTTGTTGCTTCTGCTGGTCAGATCAGCTCCATACATTCAGTGGGGTACTGAAGATGGGCAGAACCCTTTGACTTAATGTGTTGGTCAGTGGTGCTGAAGAAGTGGTTATTTTGAGTTAATTTGTCAGTGTTGGAGGCTAGGGGTCACAGAATCAGAGACAGGTGCCTTTAACAGGGTTGGGATCAATCTATGGAAGTTTTTTTTCAGAAAGGTTTATACAAAGGTTTATGACAGGAAATGGAAGGGCGGGTTGCACAAAACTTCTAATTTAGTTTTCATTAATATAGCTGAGTTGGCTCTTTAGAGGAATCAGTTTGTAAAAATGTTTACTCCCTTGCCTTTAATTACTTGTCTAATCCACTATAGTGGCCCCAAGCAAACCAACCTGAAGCAACTTGACATATATAGTAACGATAGACTTGTACAATGAATCATCTATACCTTCAAATTAATCTATTTAGTTGGAGACATCATTATATGTGTTCATCTGATTGACATGCAACTGCCCCCCCCCCTCCTAATGTGTTGTTGAACTTGGATAAGCTTCACCGACATAAACAGGAAACACACACTTCAACATGTCTGCCTAAATTTAACAAACTAAGTAAATGAAAACAAAGTATATAATAACCTGTTTGTATTGGGGTTATCTATGGGGTAAGGCTAGCATTAAAAATGGTGCATCTATAAGTTGGCACTGCTCATAATGGCGATCGTTGAAGTTAGGTTGATGAACATAACCGAATAAAATTGTAAAAGTAATTTTATGCACAGTATGGTAGTGACACAAGATCTGTGCTGTCAACTCATCGTTACTAACGATAGTTCAGTGCACCATAAACAAAAACTATCCATTGTTAGATTTATTATTGATAGTATCACTACTGCATGCATCTATAGTTCCACTGGTGATAAATAACTGTTGGTATTTTGGAGCAGCCATTCATGCATGACCCTACCCCCATAACAGGGGCAGGCGGTTTACAATAGCTCCTGACCCAGGCCCTCCCCTTTCAACCCACTGAAGGGAAGCCTGCCTGTCACATCTCACCCAGCTGTGTCCTGAGTTATTGCTGTATAATTGATGACAGTCAGCACTGGCAGCTGACAACAGCTGACCTGTCTGCACCAGGCATAGCATGCTGTCACTTTTCCCACAGCTGCTGTGGTTTATCACCTCTTCAGGCACTGTCTAGCAGGACATATGACAAGGGAGCTGGGATTGTGTGTCTGTTTGAACAGGACTTTAAAAGTAGACCTTCCCTGTTCATGGGTGTGGGTTCCTAAGTCAACAATCACCCACTTGGGTGAATGTATAACCCAGCATGAGGTGCACTCATAAAGTATGTAGAGATCCCTCAAATGTAGACAGTTCCAGTGGTTGAAATTTCCAATCATGTCTTGCCCCGTTAGAGTTGTATAGTATATAGCTGATATTGGAGTCTCCTGTCCTATTTCACCGAGTTGACATTTACTCATATTTTCATACTTTTATATGTACTATTTCATGATTATTTGTACTGTGGTCATTTTTATTTTAATAATATGTCAACTTTGATACTGTGCAGTGTTTCTTTGTTTTGTTATTTGGGACAAAAAATATTTACTGATTCTAGATGTTTTAGTATATTTCAAATTTCCTGTTTATAATGTCTCATATCTTCCCCATGTTCTATATCTACCCTAGAACAGAGGGTGGCTTCATTGACCATTTTGACAAGTGCATAACGACATCAGAAGACCTTGTCATTTACCTGTCTGTGCCTGCATCCTATGAGTTGGTTGTCCATTCAACTAATTTGATTTATTTCACAAGGATGGACATTAAATTAAGTGCATTAGAAGTCTTTAGTAATTAGTGACTTTGCTTGTATGTATAAGTAATTCTCCAATGTTGTTCTGAGTAGTGACCAAGGAAACCATCATAATTTGTATAGACAACAGTTGTTTGTCAGGATCAGGTAACATCTGTGAGACATGCAACATTATATAGATTGCTAGTTAGCCCCAGTCTGTGTAAACAGCCCTGTATATTGTTTGGCCAACAGCTTAAGCTGGGTTGGTTTTAACTGCCCTCTCTTGTCTTGACATTCTTTGATGAAGCAGTGCTTACACAAGAAAGGTGGTCTTCTCTTGATCAGCTCACAAACACTTTGGCACAGTAGTCCAAACCATCTGTAGTAGGACGTTAGGCAAACATAGTTGGGGAAAATTCATGATATACAAGGTTCTATTAAATATATATTTATTAATGTTATTAAACATTAAGAAAGGGTGTATCATGCCAGATTACATGGTCTTCCCTCGCATATCATAATGATATATATATATACATATATATATATATTTAATATGGTAAATTCAGATTGATTGGAGATAACACAATTCCTGCTAAACACATTCTTTTATACTGGTTTATGTCACCTGGCATATTATTTTGCTGTTTACGGTTGTTTCCTGTCTTTATGATACTATTGAATAAACACCAGAATGACAGGTTGTAAAATTGTATGTTTTACACTTGGAGAGAAGCTGTGGAGTCAGTTGGTCCAGTCTCAATTGTCTGCTTGCCAAAGTGTGTTGGATTTCTTCAGTCTTATTTGGACTGGTTTTGACTTCAGTAATCATTCTGTGTTATCTGTGAGCAAACATATTTTGCAACAATTTAAATCTGGAATTATATATGTAGAATTGTCACAACATTTCTGATGTTTTAATATATTGTAGAGTAAACCATCTTACATATAATTATGTTGGCTAACTTGTCAATATGCACAATAGTATTAATTTAACAATAGTTTGCATGGCCTGCAAGAGTATCATAAAATGTGCTCATTATTCAGTATTAACTAACTAAATTCAATGCAGATGTAATTAATAGTTCATTTGCCATAAAGCCAATTGCAAAAATATAGTTTGTTATATAAATGAGACCTTTGTTAGTGCTATGAAAATAGCATAACCAACTGATTCACAGGAGCCTCTCAAATGACCAGTCCAGTACAGTACTACTAATAGCCCTGGTAATGACTGTTGACAATTACTCAGATGTCCACTGGAGCCTCTAGTAAGAGATTACATTACTTCTGTAACCTTCAATCATGCATACATTAACCAGCTGTAATCAGATGTTTCTGTCAGTTGAGGTGATCAAAAAGTCATCATCTTCATCATTGTTCTCTCTGGGTTGGTTGCTGAGTGACAGAAGGCTGAACCAGAACTGACCACTTGAAAGAGGTGGTCAAACTGAGAGGTACTGGTCAAGTGGTCAGATGGTGGCTCTGTCTTTGAAACAAATGCCACACATTGTGGGCCTGATGAGAATTTGTGGAAGTGGTCTCAACCTACCACCTATTTGGCGTTCCACATCCCACCTATTTCTAAAGCCAACCAACCATCAATTTTTAAAAGCATTCATCCACCTATCTATTTTTAAAGCCAACTACTACCTATTTTTAAGCCACTTACCCACTTATTTTAAAGCCAGCCACTCACCTATTTTTCATGCCAACCTCTCACCTATTTTTTAAACCAACCACACCTATTTTTAAACCCAACCCCCAATCTATTTTTGACGTCAACCTCCCACTGCTTGTAGGACCAACCTCACACCCAGCCACACCCGCCATGACGAAATATTTGGAAACACAAATGGATCATTGAAACAAAAGCTAGTTTAAACAAGATTTGACAAATTCAACACACTTAAAATCAACATGCAAAATACCCTGGACCAGCAGATATCACTGCTTCAGTTCAAGTGTGGAGGGCACAAAAGTTTACAATCTCCCATGTTGTTGTTTATTCATGCAAACACCATGATAAAGACTTTGTAAATTATTCGATGTCAACAACTCACATGACTGCAGCCATCTTTGAAATTCTGCCAATCTGGGATAAACAATGATTGCATAAATGATAACGAGAATCCGGTTAGCCAAGACACTTATTTTGACTTAAGCAAGCTTGTGACTTGTTGTGACTCATTCACTTTGTCACCCCCATGTGAACCCACCCACTATGTCATCCACACTAAGTACTGGGGGAAGGTAAAGAGCTTAGAAGCAAGTATTCCATCATGTACCCTGTGGACTGTGGCCATTGGAGACTACTGGTATCATCCCCTCTTCATGGGGTTCCTCCCTCTCTGTGAACCCCTATCAGCCTAATGACTTCTTGATGATGCTCAATGCTTCAGTAAACCCAGCTTCTGCATCCTCTTGTTTGGTGGAGAATACTGGGCACATCTTAACATCCATACCTGTTTTGCATATATGAAGCACATACTATATTACAGTATATAGTTACACATAATCTAGTTATCACACATGTGTGGTGATATAGTAAAATATCTATAACATTCTTACAGCAGTCCTAAGGACTGAATACTGTGCTATATAAGAACTTACCATTACTTTTTCTTTAGCAAAGACATTGGAAGCCCCGAGTGGAGAGCAGGTAATGAATAAGACAGTGTCACAGATTTGAGGACTGTGAACAAATATAGTTGGCGGTATTGAGAGAGAGTGGGGAATGAGAGTGAGAGATGGGAAGAAGAAGGGATAATAACTGTTCTTTGTTATGTTCTGTATATATTTATAAGCAATTAACACTAGGCCATTTATTGCTATGTAATTATCTATTTTGTATATTTGGTATTTTTATCAACAAAACTATTCAGTTTTGAATCCTGAATTGTTGGTAAACCATCCTATAATATGGTTTTTCCAACTGCACCAGCCACTCCCAGTTGTAATATTGTCTCCCTGCCTTCAAGATCCCTATTCACAATCATCCCCAATTCTTTGCAGATGTCACCCTCCTTAGTGTCTCTGACTAGCCACCCAGGTGGCAAGGGACTTTGGTGTGATTATGATAAGACCTCTCCACCCATAGTTATCAATTTCATGACACCCCAACCCCCTATCAGTGCTGAAGCAATAAACAAGAGCTGTGCTAAACCAACTGTTACCTCTCCCTACTGCTATTGCCATCAGCAGTATAAGTCCTTGGCATCAGTTGTTGACTTTGGCTGATCATCTCTGAGCCTAAACTAACTCATAAAGTCAAAACTCACAACAAGAGGAGATATGGAGTCAATAAAAGTCACAGAAATAAACTTGCAGAAACATCACTCAATTAAAGTCAATCCATCTTTTAAATACACATTTCCAGTGAATCATCATTTCAAAACAATTAAAACGGTAGTTTAACTCAGAATGCAACATCACACAGCTGGGTAGAAAATTAAATAATTATGAGGAAAGTTAATAAACATTCTACTGAGCAAATTTAAAACAATCATTTTTAAAATAAAAAATATACATCAATTTTCTCAGAAAAATCAGTATTTCTAAAAAATAAATATATGTTATTTTCAGTGATATGTTATCTATAATACATACCAGGTGTTCAAGCATCCAAGCAGCAATGGTGGCTGGTTATTAGGGGAGACATCTAGTGGTCTACTGAGTTGTCATCTCTATTGGGTGATACTCAGGTACAGATGACAACTCCCCTTTCCAAGGCCGATCTTCAAAGAGACCATATTGTGCTGCCCCAGGGTTTGCCAGGGCAGTATACATAAGAACCAGCCACTAAGGGGTTTTTGATAACAGGGTGACAGTTCTCTACAGGGTTGTTCTTACTGTCCTGCGTATGGTTATAGCCATGGGATAATGCTGTAGGTGGTTAGTTGGCACAACATGTCAATCTGCTGTAACATTGCCATTGTTTCTGATCCTCTGCATGGAAAAGATAACCTTTTAAAGAACCATAACATTGGAATGTAGATACGGCGGCAATGTTATACATTCCAAAGCAAAGTCACTACAGTCATATGCACTTCCGTGTGTGTTGATTGCATAGTTTAGTATTGTGGAAGATAAGCAATATTATTTTGTTATGATTTGCATTCAGAACTTAACACATTAGGATCATTAGTAATGCTAGATAGTTTAACTGTCACTCTTACAACTGTCACCCTCTTCGCCTACTTGCTGCTGCTAAAGCACTACAATCCTTACATTTCTTATCATGTAATATTATAAGTATATTCATACATAACAATTATATTGAAATCAAACTACTTTTTCCAGTAAAAGCTAAAGACTGAATGAATGTCTTGTAGCTATTACTTATCCATTGACATGCAGTGCCATGGTGACACCATGGTGTCTCATGGACAGATGGTCCTAGAGCTCACACTAATAACATGTTGCTGACTTTTAGTTTGAAGTGTAACAGTTGGCTGAAGTGTTTCTTCATTTTCTACCCAACACCTTTGTAGTAAAACCTGTGGAATGATTTATTCAATGTTCTTACTACTGCCCAGCTGCATAGAATACAGCACAGTCATATCCACATGTATTGCATGACATATGGTAATGGGTTTACACATCTCAGGTAATTTATTCATTTTAGGCGGAATTTATCAAAGGTACCCTGTAGTTTCTGTTTGATGTTGTAGTAATATTGTTGAATAGACAATGAAAAGCATCATTTGTCAGTTCTTCTGTAATGTAATTAATTGGACTGAAAACCCTTTGATGTTTAACTTATAATTTAATTATCGGTACGTATAAAAGGTATGATACTTAATACAAATTGAAATCGAGGACTCATTAAGTCATTGTTACTTGTTAAAGATAAAGAGAATATTGCAACTTGTTTTCTTCAGAACACGATGTTGTGTACACGCCTAAAACACAAGCCAAAGGTGAAGGTCAACCTTCAACATGGGACCCCGAAACAAGGTCGACTCGTGCAAAGGTCAAGGGTGCGACCTATGACCATGTCAAGTCCGTTCAAGAGACTGTGTCTGAGTCCCATAGCAGAGCGACTGCAAGAACGCAACAATGAGCCCCTCATTGACAACGGATGGAATGAGAGACAGAGAGCGTGGAGGACGAATGAAAGGAAGCGACACATGAGATGTCTACAGAAGGAAGATAAGGAAAACTTTGTCTTTGGGAGCCAGGTGTCTTCTGGGAAGGAGAGTGGTTTCCACGATGTGCCTTCAGGCAGTGACAAGACAAAACACAGCAGATACAAGGCTCGAGGTATGTACACTATGTTTAATATGGAATCATAACAAATGTTCAGTGTTAACTTACATTTTAATGCTTGTCATCAAATTACTCATTATTTCGGCCAAAACACGTTATTTTGTATTCATATATGTCATCGTGATTTGATGTATTTCTCTTTTGTCTGTATATAAAGTTTGCTTCCAATTAATTAGTTTGTCAGTTATGTGTCAGATTTTGTGTTGAAAATTTTACAAACTAATTAAGGTAAGAATTTCATTGTTCTGTCGATTGTGTCAGATATGAAATTGTTGTTGTTGTCTTGATAAATAAATAAATATTATAGTAAGAACTTAAGTATTCTTCCAGTTATGTGTTAGATGTGAGATTGTGGTTTCTTCCCACTATCCACAGAGTTTTCCCTCTCCCCAGGGGCAGATACCCTCCTACCCAAGTTGCTTGAGGGTACACTTCTTGCCCCAAACCCTTCCTCATTAATAACTCATTAATTGTGCCCCTGTTCATTAGTTGGAGGGTGCAGCTTTAATTAGATCCACATTAACATTGAGGGGTTATCTGCCCCGGGTAAATATGACACAACCCTGTGCATCCTGAGAAAACACCCCACCTAATGTTTGTTTGTCTAAGCTGTGTGAGATCCTCACAATAAGTTGTCATTGTCCCCCCCCCCCACAAGCCCCCAGGCCTGACCACAATACAGAGGACATGCTATTATTAGTCAATGCTTATACTGCTGTGACTTTCCATGATGTTATGGTAAGCCCTGAAATCAAGACCCATAAATTCATCGAGTCATAATGATTGTTTGCGAAGGGTCCTTGAGAGTTCCTGATGTTTTACCGGGTGTGTCCAAAAATAACGAGCACCTAATGTTTATATGGCCCGGTCTTTCTAGGGCTCCGGGGAATTAAATGCTGTAAAAGTAATTGTTGTTTGCTCTGGTGCTCTCATTTTTATTATGATTTGGAAAAGATTGCCTCCACAGTTTCCTCCATTTCATGCCTGGTAGAACCCAATTACAAGCAATGTTCAGTTTAAACTTTAAACTTGCCATTGATCAATAGGATTACAAAATTGCTTCAGCAATGGATACATTTTTAAATGTTTTTAATGCAGTTACGTTAATCAATTTGTTCGCGCATGTATGTGGAACATGAATTTTTATTAATATAATGTTTACCGATAATTTGTGTTTTTTCAGGACAGCTCAAAATTGCCGTTGGGATCAACAATGAACTTTTGACTGTTCACGGTAAATATATGAATTCTTGTTATAAATATTTAATTATATGAAAGAGTATACAAGCATTGAACATGAAATATCAAACAGATGGCTCAACAATTTTCCATTGTTTGCTAAGTAAATGTATAAAAACATTTTAAAGTTGTCCAAAATAAAGTGACAGTATTAATTCAAAATGTCTCAACATAGCATTATGTCCAACAAATAAAACTGGGTGGCAACGTCAAACCAACTGATTTGTGCAATAATAATGATTAACAAGATATCTTGTAGCACGTTTAAATAATTAATAAACTATTCAAGCTTGTGCAGTTTTAACATGATACAGCCATTGTTGCCAGTGTAAATGTTGCCACAATCAAGACTTAGTCAGTCCAGCTAGACAACAGATGGAGCCAGGGGTAATTGGGTTGCTTCATTCAGGAAATTGGCCATGTAATGTTGCTGTGTGAAACTGGCAAGATGAAAGTGATAACAATGACATCTGTTAAGTGACACCCCAGCCCAGTGCAGGGTAACCATCTTTGTCTCTCCACCTGTCCTCACTGCCAGGAAATCAGGGAGGATGTCATTTAGTTGGCTGTGGGGAGAGACAATGGAGTAATTAAGGCGGGTGTGATATCAGGCAAATTGGGAAATAACTGTTTCCAAGGTGGCCAGTGTTCAGGAAACAAAGGTTGTTACGTGAACAAGTCTGGTTATTTGTACCATTATATTACGTCTTGGTACACAAGAGTTCAAGTTGTCATTACTTATCATTTATTTATAAAACTTTATAACTGTAAAGTAAAAATCAGATTGGTTTAAGTTAATTTTGTTAAACGATTGTATAAACAAATATGTAGTTCGTTGTGAATTTTATTTTCACTCAACCTGAAGCTGTTGAACTTTAAATGTAAAATATGATGTAATGCATTGTACTTAACACTGTGAGTTAAACACTGGTGTGACCATGATGATGATGATGTGTGTCTGCTACAGTTGTTCAGGCAAGACTGCTGCATTCAGACAGACAAACCCTATGCAACTCATATGTCCAGGTAAGACCATCGTGTAATATTTAGTCACTGTATATTATTTGCATTTCTCACCTTTATAGACCATGTCCACTTCGCTGTGGGTCACTCTTCACCTTCATGTTCAAGTACTGCTGGTTTTCTGCCATTTCTGGTGTTAAATTATAATTTGATATCCTTCCTCTATATTATTTACTAGTTTAATATAGCATATTGTTGTGAATTGTATATTTTATCTAAAGTTGTATAAAAGGATGTAGGAGTGTGAGTTTCTGGTGGCTCATTCAAAATCATGCTGTAAACATGACATGGTCACCTTCATGAGTGTAACTTTACTACAATGAATACTAATTTGATTGGTTTTACAATATTGAAGAGGATATACATCTTTCCTAGTAATAATCTTAAGGAACCTTTGTACAAGAGATGTACATTCTAAAGCACCAATCATATCATCGACGATGGCAAAGAAAGCAGTTTACTTGTGATTGATTCTGTGCACTCAATTTGTTGTCCAGTGTATAATATTATATAAGCGTTATCAAAAGGTCCTAAATGTTTTCAAGACTGTTCTCAAGTTGCCAATGTCGCTACACGTACCGCAACAAATGTGAATGATCTCTCATTATAGGTGTCTCTCTCACCAGATGTCACTGGTCAAACGTGCTGTCGCTCCGAAGTCGTTTATGACACGAACAATCCCCAGTTCAATGAGAAGTTCACATAGTAAGTGCAGTTATTGACACTCTGGGAATCTCCCCAGATGCAGTTGATTGAGTTGTGTGATACCATCGCCTTAGTCTTTGTGTGTCCTCAGTTGTGTCGCTGTGACTGTCTGCGTGGACCTCAGTTTGTTGGAGGTTGAACACACTCAAGTGCAGTTGTCGAGTATGTGGATGAGTTTGTTCCATCATGCTGTGTGCCTTCTCATTAAAAATATGGAGTCTGGGCGTTCTTGTTACAAAATCATGTTACATATTGTAAGTATTTAAATGTGTTTTAGTGAAATTAAACAAAATTATTTGACTGTTATCTGTTTATGAATATTTATAGTTCAGCGTGTGACATAAACATGATATTTGTTCAAAATATTCAACTTAAACATAATTATTTTGGTCAAAATATATATTAAAACCCTAACTTTGGATCAGTGTCAGTGCATATTCTCCAAGGGCTCAAGTCGACTCACCTCTTTCTGTGTCCATTCACTTACTAGCAGGTTTGATATGCTTTAGAGGGCCTTCCTCCTACCTGAGATAACCGAATGGTGATCAACTCTCCAGATAGTGTGACTGTAAAGTATTTTAAGATTAAAATACCACAATTACAGTAATTGTTGTTCTTTGTTTGTTGGGTCAATTGGTGTAAGCTAGTTGCATAAATTATGGTTAAATAAAACACTTTTGGTTGGTCAAGATGTTGGACATAGAATACTTTATATGGTTTGGCCACATAATGTGGGCATGGCCTTATAATGTTGGCGTGGTTACAGTGAACTGATGGGGGAAGACTCAAGGAAGAGACTGACTGTCCTGCTATGGAACAAGGACTGTAGAAACAAGTAAGTCTTTCTTACAGCATCCGACATTAACAAACGATCTTACACAAAAAGGCTGTAGTCTTACTGCATCCGAAATTAATAAACAGTCTTACACAAAAGGCTATAGTCTTACAGCATCCGAGATTAACAAACAGTCTTACACAAAAGGCTGTAGTCTTACAGCATCCGAGATTAACAAACAGTCTTACACAAAAGGCTGTAGTCTTACAGCATCCGAGATTAACAAACAGTCTTACACAAAAGACTACACATCACTGCTGTATTAAGCATGCACATGTTCTGATACTTGTGTAGCTAAATGTTCTGATACTTGTGTAGTTAAATAATTATCTCCACTTTGAAGAACACTAGCAGTAGTTTGAGAAGACAAAACTTCAAATTACTAACTTGATGTGGGAATCGTACAGTGAAGTGTGGAATGTGTGAGTATTTCTATGTTTCTGTTGTAGCAGCACCGAGGTACTGGGCTGTATGTCATTTGGCCTGAGACATCTCCTCACCAAGGCCTCAACAACGGTCAGTTTAAACACATCTTTATTCTCGCATTGCTTTACAGTGCATTCTAATCAGAATTTGTTTAATGGTGTATTTTTTACATTCGTTCTAATAGAATATTCACGTAACAGTCCGTGATGAGACAATATAATCCGATTTACTTGTCCAAGATAGATATGTTATAAACCACTTAATGTAACTAAGTAAACGCAGCAGCCGTGTTGTTCATAATGGTCACTTCCAATGGCATCCTTGCTCTCATGGTCATAGTAGTGAGGTTGTCTGTTCAGCGTGCTTTATTCATCATAATGGTCACATTCATTGGCATCCTTGCTCTCATGGTCATAGTAGTGAGGTTGTCTGTTCAGCGTGCTTTATTCATCATAATGGTCACGTTCATTGGCATCCTTGCTCTCATGGTCATAGTAGTGAGGTTGTCTGTTCAGCGTGCTTTATTCATCATAATGGTCACGTTTATTGGCATCCTTGCTCTCATGGTCGTAGTAGTGAGGTTGTCTGTTCAGCGTGCTTTATTCATCATAATGGTCACGTTCATTGGCATCCTTGCTCTCATGGTTGTAGTAGTGAGGTTGTCTGTTCAGCGTGCTTTATTCATCATAATTGTCACGTTCATTAGCATCCTTGCTCTCATGGTCGTAGTAGTGAGGTTGTCTGTTCAGCATGCTTTATTCATCATAATGGTCACGTTCATTGGCATCCTTGCTCTCATGGTCGTAGTAGTGAGGTTGTCTGTTCAGCGTGCTTTATTCATCATAATGGTCACGTTCATTGGCATCCTTGCTCTCCTGGTCATAGTAGTGAGGTTGTCTGTTCAGCATGCTTTATTCATCATAATGGTAACATTCTCATTCAGTTTTACCTTTGATGGTCATAGTACAAAAATGTTGTGAGATTCTCTGTCATCCTTGGTCAGCTGGTCGTAGTAGTAAGGTTTTGCATCATCATCATTGCACTGGTGGTCGTAGTAGTAATGTTCCTGTCCTTCTTTCAGCTGGTGGTAGACGGCTGGTATCATCTGCTGGGTGAGAAGCTGGGACTGACCAAACATCTGCAGATCCCGTGTGCATCTTCCCACCAGCAGGGACACTTAGGTGGGTTGTCTGCCCCTTAACTAGGGTGACACTGTGGCTGTGATTAAGCAGTGTCATCGCATCCCAGCAGCATTGCAGCTTTATCAGTCGTTATAAACTGGCAGCAATGTCACATGCTGTAGAACTGGTCCAATCTTGAAGTGATGTCCCATATGAAATTACATGATCTTGACTTTTTATTAGTGTATAACAGTTGCATTATCTACCATATCTCCCTGGCATATTTGACCATCTGCTGACAATTCATTTATAAACTGCTTTTCAATTTTGAGATTGACCCGCCCTTTTGTCTCTGAGTTTAGTTTCCAAGTATTTAGGTGCAAAAGAAGACATTATTATTGTATTGTCTCTTGTAAACTCAGCTTTACTTGGTTTTCTGCAAAGCTAGACAAAGGAGAGTAAACATAAGATAATTGTTTTTGTTTGGCTTCAGATGTTGATGGGCAGATAAGGACAGTGAATGCCAGTCTGCAAGGCATGGATGCCCACACTGTAAGTGTGACGTTACGCCAGAGGAACATTATTGTGGAACACATTTATTTAAAATGTGCACTTATTCTTTATGTTTATTGAAATTCTATTTGAAATATGGTAAACAGTATGTATTAATTTTCTAAAATAATTACTTTACTATCATTAAATGTATATTAGTGTTGTATAAAAATAAATTTATATTAATTGTTTATTGCACTTAGGATTATGAGAGCATATCTATAAGAAATAGTGCTAGTCTTATGTTGGCTAGTTCAGTTACAGACAGTTGTAATACATGCATTGGAAAACAATGCTATACAGTTTAATATGCAGGATATCTGTCACTGTGCGCAACATTCAAAATATTGGAAATAATGAATTGTATAAAACCTCTGTACAGCGCATGAAGTTTATTCATGTTTGTAAACTAGTACGTAGAGTATTGGTACATTTAAAAAATAAAAATTTAATTTATAATTATTTTTATAATTTCACTTTTTTATTTTAAATATTTGTATGTTGTTCCTATAGAAGTAATGTATATTTTGTACTGTTTTGTTTGAAATAAATGACTGATTATGACGTTTTATTCCAGCTGGTGATCACCCGATGTAAGGCAGGATACGGGTTCACCGTGACAGGGTCATGCCCCGTGAAGGTGGGGTCAGTGAGGGCGTGGAGTGCGGCTCATGAGGGAGGGTTACAGGAGGGAGACTTCATTGTTCGCATCAATGGTCTCAATGTGTCGAGGTCATCGGTTGAGAGTGTAGCAAAAATTGTCAGGTGAGAACAATGAGTTGAAATATTACTAGCTCCAAATTTCATTTTAATTTAAAATGTTTTATGATATTATAATTAAATCTTTAGACTTGAGAAAAATTGTCAGCTATTTATTTCTTAGCTCCAGCTGAACTTAACAAGATGTAATAAGATTGTCACCCAGACGAAAAAATACCAGATGGCATGATGGAAGAAGACTGCGGGTTCCTGTCCTCCTGCTGCTGTTTTGAAGCTTGGTCAATTTTGTTCACTCCACATTGCTCCAGTTCAATCAGCTGTACCATTGAATACCTGGCTATGGACAGTGAAGAATATTTGTTAACATATTATAGAATACTTCCTAGAAGAGTCGAGATGGTATTTGAATGAAGAGATCTTCCATTGAGTGAAGTGTAAAGCACTTTGAGCAGTCCTAACAACTGGATACCACGCCATATCAACTTATCTTTACTTTTTTCCATATTTTCAGACTTTCGGAGAAGCAAATTATCGTGGACATCCAGAGGAAGCGACAGACCGGAGGAGTGAGAGACAGACTGACCAACAAGAAAGGACAAGCGGAGTGTTGGTCAAGACAGGACATAGTGACCAGCTCAGCAACTGTGCAATCCATCAGCACAACTCGCAGTGATCCCGACATGGCTGTCCTCGATGTCATACAAAGTGTGTCATGTGATGATAAACCAACCAATGAGAGAAATCGGAACTCACTTGTCACACCAGATGTCACCAACAGGGTTGAGTTGACCACGCGGTTGCCATGCCAACAAGAACGGACAAGACAATTGGATGATGGTTTGCTGTACAGCTCCAGGGAGTTGGTTCGGTGGGATCCGTGCATGAGTCCCATCCAGAGATCCGAGTCATTCCGGATCCCATTTATTGAGTCCGTCACCATGGAGAGCAGTTTCAACAAATCCCTGCCAGACCTGTCGTTGCCATGCCAACCAAACTGCACCATGGTAACGGAAGAACAGAAGATAGTGACATCATATTCCAGTCGATCAGTTCGTACCGACAGACTTCTCATCAACTCCATGTCTGTTGGTAGTGTCGTGGCGGAACAGTCTTGGTTACAGCGGCAACCGAACTGCACCTTAGCATCTGTTGCTACGGATACGGAGAGTGACAGGAGTGAGGCTGAGGATTGGGAAGGGAGTAGAGAGGGGAAGGCTGTGGAGTGGGAGGAGGGAAGGACATCAGCAGATGGGGGAAGAAGTAGGTCGTTGAGGTGCAGCACGCCAGAGCATAGGAGCAACCGGCTCAACTTCATTGTAAGTCAGACACTTATGATTCTCTCTTTCATCTTTTTTCTCCTTGTACACTTTTTATCTTCCATTATACACAGTGGCACAATGGCTAGAGCATGAGGGTCTAAACTGTGTGTCGACGTGGACTGTAATGTCAACTGTATTTATCACGTATTGACACACTTATAGTTGTGAAGAATACCATGGCACAGTGGCTAGAGCATGAGGGTCTAAACTGTGTGTCGACGTGGACTGTAATGTCAACTGTATTTATCACGTATTGACACACTTATAGTTGTGAAGAATACCGTGGCACAGTGGCTAGAGCATGAGGGTCTAAACTGTGTGTCGACGTGGACTGTAATGTCAACTGTATTTATCACGTATTGACACACTTATAGTTGTGAAGAATACCGTGGCACAGTGGCTAGAGCATGAGGGTCTAAACTGTGTGTCGACGTGGACTGTAATGTCAACTGTATTTATCACGTATTGACACACTTATAGTTGTGAAGAATACCGTGGCACAGTGGTTAGAGCATGAGGGTCTAAACTGTGTGTCGACGTGGACTATAATGTCAACTGTATTTATCACGTATTGACACACTTATAGTTGTGAAGAATACCGTGGCACAGTGGCTAGAGCATGAGGGTCTAAACTGTGTCGACGTGGACTGTAATGTCAACTGTATTTATCACGTATTGACACACTTATAGTTGTGAAGAATACCGTGGCACAGTGGCTAGAGCATGAGGGTCTAAACGGTGTGTCGACGTGGACTGTAATGTCAACTGTATTTATCATGTATTGACACACTTATAGTTGTGAAGAATACCGTGGCACAGTGGCTAGAGCATGACGGTCTAAACTGTGTGTCGACGTGGACTGTAATGTCAACTGTATTTATCACGTATTGACACACTTATAGTTGTGAAGAATACCGTGGCACAGTGGCTAGAGCATGACGGTCTAAACTGTGTGTCGACGTGGACTGTAATGTCAACTGTATTTATCACGTATTGACACACTTATAGTTGTGAAGAATACCGTGGCACAGCGGCTAGAGCATGAGGGTCTAAACTGTGTGTCGATGTGGACTGTAATGACAACTGTATTTATCACGTATTGACACACTTATAGTTGTGAAGAACACAGTGGCACAGTGGATAGACCATTGGACTCTCAATCGAGAGAACCCGGGTTCGAATCCTTGCTGCAGTGTCGAACATTGGCCAAGTTTGTTCACTCTGCGTTGCACCAGTTCACTCATCTGTATGTATGAGTACCTGGTTATAAACAGTGGTGGATATATGTGTACGAATAGCCATCCCCCAGACGAAAGTTTCTAACCATTGATAATTATTATGATGATATCAGTATATTAACAATATCAACAGTATCCGTCAGAAGCGTAAGATATCAATGTCCAACGTCAGACGAAAATGGCCTCTGACTCCGCCAAACAAAAATAATTTAGTCTTATATCGGACATAAACGTTCTGAGATGATCCCTACGACAATTGAGAAAAGAGTAAATGTCAACAAAAGCACTCATGTGATGTCTATTCCAGGATGACTCTGAGGTGGATTTGGAGCGAAAGTTGGCGATTCACGATGTCGTGAACTGTGAGGACAGCTACATCACCCAAATGCAGTGTGGGATACAGCGATTCTCTCGCCCACTCCGGCACTGCATCATCTCGTCCAAACAACACGCCACACTCTTCCAAAATGTAGAGAAGGTCAGTCTGGGGTTTGTTGTACTCTCCTTTCTGTTGTTACCCCACCCATTTTAATGTCTGCATCATCTTGTTAGCATAATTCTATTATCTTAATTTATTTTTGTAGCAGATTTAGTTAATTGCAATGTCAACTTGTTTAGCTGAACAATGTTGCTATTTATTTTAAGTAACTAATTTATTTATATAATTTATTTTTATATACAAATAATCGGTTTTAATTAGCAAATGCCTATACAGCTCTATCTTAATTGTTTTATGCTTAACACTTAAATTAACCTATCAGTTGTATTGTATGAACACATTGTTATGGTCAAAATAGAGTTGACTCAGTGATTCATGGGTATATATCCCAAGTGTTTGTTGATGGTGTTATCACAATATCAGTTGAGTCACATTGTAGACTTAGGTTATCAGTAACATTTATTATTACTATATTGTTACTTTATTATCTTGTTCATTTTGTAGCTGGTGGTGATATCACAGTATCATCTGAGTCAGATACTGACCTTCAGTGATCACATTGAGATATCACATTTAGAAGATTCAGTCATCAGTACCATGCAGGATGTCCTGATAGACAATGTGGCTGCCGTCTACAGCAGCAATGTAAGTTACCCTGGATCACGATATCTACTAAATAATTCACTCAGCTGTACGATTGACTACCTGACTATAGGCTGTGGTGATATTTGTGTATGGATAGTCTTCGCACATAAATTGCAGATGGCTGAATGCTTCCCAGAGAAGTCGAGATGGTGTTCAATTGAACAGGTCTGCCAGGGAGTAAAGTGTCAAGTGCTTTGAACAGTCCTGAGGACTGGATGCTGCGTGGTATAAGAACTTACCGTTACTTTTTTAGATGGCGATGTTGTGTGCGGCATACAGGAGCTACGAGCAAGGTCTGGAGCAAGCGCTACGGCTTCTCACACAACTCACAGAGATGCCAGACTTCGCCAGGTTTCTCCAGGTAGATACTTTCTTCAACTCACTCCTTCATCCTTTAGCAAAAACCTAGGTTTTTTTTTATAGAATTCTATGAATAGTATGTTGTAGTAATCTGTAGTATTCTATAGATTTCTATAGGAAATATGTTATAGGAAATATGACAGGATTTATGCTCAGTATTCTATAGAATTCTGTACGAAAAACTAAAATTATATAGAAAAACTATGGCCACTTTACTTTCTATAGAATTCTTCAGAATATTGCAAAAAAATTCTGTCACATTTCCTGTAGCATATATCCTAAAGAATTCTTAGATTTGTTGCTGAGGGACTGATTAGCTGCATCCGCTGTTGAACCTTATCAAATGTAGTCATTGTTCTCCTCCTGTATCCCTGTCTGTCGGCGGTGAGGCCGGCCTCAGTTCACATCCTCAATTTCTATTATCTTTTTTTTCTCACTTATCTTGCACTGCTATCTCCACCAACTGTCTCCATTCCCCTCTATCTTTTGCTCTCATTCTCCACTCCTCTCCCAACCCTTCCAGATCTCTATCCCTCTCCCCTCTCTCTCTCTCTCTCTCTCTCTCTCTCTCTCTCTCTCTCTCTCTCTCTCTCTCTCTCTCGCAGTGTAGGTCTTTCCTCGCCTCCTTTTCCCCTCAACTGTAATTACATTCTTCCCAAATGTACCTTAACGGACGACATTTATGTTTATTGGACATTTAAGTCCATTGAAAAAAATTGTGGAGTCCGTGGTTATTCTATATCCTTAACATGTGGGATCCTTACATAAGTTGTAGAAGTATTCAAAGAACTCTGCTTGTCGGGAGGGGGCACCGACAGGAACTTTCCTTGCTTAAATGGTATTATCCTACTTTGCTGTGTGGGTCAGTGTTGCAGTACTTTTGTCATGCAGATGACTTCTTTGTGTGATTGACAACTTCACGTAGTGATTGACAGCTGTATGCTTTGATTGACAGGTGTCATCTCCAGAATCTGAACAGACGGATATTGAAGAATTCCTTAAACAACCTGTCAGAGTAAGCAATATCTTAATTTCACATCATCTAATTTGTAGTCATGTTTAATATAAATAATAGTTTTAGTTAATAAATTCAAAAAAAGTGATATTACTTTAATGACAGTATTTCCACATGAAAGGAACAAGTTTAAAATTTCCGTCCTGGCCTGCACTGTTTTAAACACTCATGAATGTAAGAAACACTGAACATTGAATCGAAGGAACACTGACAAAAGCCACAATGTGTTCCTTATAGTGAGAGTTTTATTTACAACAAATAATTGTTTACTTTACATTGCAGCATTTTACAGACTTGTTGTCCCATTTGGAGAGAGTTCACCAGTTCACTCCCCCAGAACACAGCGATTACAACAACATGAAAGAAGTCATACAAGGTAGTGTCATCTTATATCACCCCTCTTTACCCCCAGGGTGGGCCCTCCCACCCACCCCTGCACAGATTTGCACCCCCCCCTACCCCAGGGTTCAGACTTTGTGGCATCTTTTAAATGATATCTTTTATGGGTGAGCACACCAAATCCATGAAACACTGGAGCAGTTACCCTGTTCACCCTGTGAATGTGTGATGTAATTGGGGTATTTGTACAACTGTTGCAGTCTACTGGCCAAGGGATATGTCATAATAGCATTGTGCAGGGATAAAGTAATGTGGCTGCTCTAACACTGGTGTTAATGGTGTTGTTCTTGCTTCTCAGTCAGGTTGGCTAGTTTAATTGAGTGTTAGATAAGTGAGACGTGGCTTTAGTCAACAAGAACTTTGATACACTGACTACAGATTTGTGTCACTTAGAAACCATTCCTTAGAGTACTGTAGCTCATGCATCACCAAACTGAGATTGTGGTTCTCTAGATAACTGTAGTTCTTTTATCAACTTAACTTGCCATTCCTTAGACTAGCATAGTTCTTGAACTGAACTTAGATTGTCATTCTTTGGATACCTGCAGTTCTTTTATGATCTTAGATTGCCATTCCTTAGAGTACCATACTTCTTGAACTGAACTTAGATTGTCATTCTTTGGATACCTGCAGTTCTTTTGTGATCTTAGATTGCCATTCATTAGAGTACCATAGTTCTTGAACTGAACTTAGATTGTCATTCTTTGGATACCTGCAGTTCTTTTATGATCTTAGATTGCCATTCCTTAGAGTACCGTAGTTCTTGCATCACAGAAATAAGGTTCATTGAACACTTGACATGCATCCTGCTGCTGCTCAAAAATGTCTTTCAAAGTCTACATTAAGACATTGCAGACAGTTTCCGCTTGGAAGGAGATGGAAATGACACAAGTGTGGGAAAGTTCCACATCCTTGGTTACATGTTTCTGCATTCATATGCAGTGCAGTCCTTATGTTAATGATGTGTGGGAAATAGTCTCCCTTGTGAAAGTGTAAATCTGATAGATCACAAGCTCATTTCTGCTTCCAGTCTATGCCATAGTCTGTCCACTCCTACTGTGTTCTGTCACATCATTCTCAAATCCAAGTTATAAAAGTTACACGTGTAACCTCACCTATTGTGTAATAATCTTGTTTAATATTTATTTACTTATTTAACATATGTTTTATAACAATGTTGTTTAATATTTATTTACAAGACATAATTTCAATCCATTTTTAGTCTTCGGTTTACCCTGTTAAACACTTTCTTGTTAAAAGCAACAATTTTCTTGTACTTTTTTAAATGCCACTTAACAATAAACCATCTACTACTACTACTACTACTACTACTACTACTACTACTACTACTACTACTACTACTACTACTACTACTAAAAACAGTGCCTTATCTCATTTTCTGCTAACTTTGTTTTTCCAGTTCTTTCTGATACCCACATCTGTAACATTTCTGCTTTATTATCTAATTATTAAGATTCCAGTATTTGCAACTTATAATATTGTTCTCTGTATTCCATCTGTTACTGACATAGCCACTTTGTTTTCTCTTTTCTTCAAAAATAGTAACAGAATATTTATTATATTGATATACAGGTATATATATATATATATAAGCCTAAGGGCAGCATAGGTCGACCACTCCATTATGAAAGATAGGATATACAACCTCGGAGAAAACGTCTCTGAAAATCACCAAAAAAAATTTGTTTGGATGCAAATAATTATATATATATATATAGCTAGTCATATTTGTAAGTTAAAATTTAGAAAGTTGCATAAAACTGTATGTATCGTATACAATAGTGTACATATGTTGTTATACAAACACAACACACAGTGTACAATTTTTGTATCATAGTCTTCAACAGTGTAACTTTTTATTTACAGCCTTACAAGAAACAGTCAGCAATGTCACGCCGCCATCGAAGAATGTGACCTCTGAGGGGTCAAGGCTGTGTCACCAGTCACAGGATTCACTACCGAAACCTAGCTGCATATCGACAAATGTCCGGTCAAAGTCGGTATCCAGTCTGGGAAGTTTGGACTCGGAAGTTGTGGAACTACAGAACAGCTTGACCTTTAGTCAAGGTGTCAAGGTGTGTTTATTGTAATATATATGTTACAAATTGTTTCAATAAGCTACTGACGTTTCAGATCCTTTAGTAGGATCTGAAAGTTCATTATCAGCTAGGTATCTTGCTTCTATATTCTATATATCATATAAATACACTAACCTTGGAGCACTGTAAGGGTATCTCCACTCAGCGCCGAGTTCCGCTCGCATCTTTCTCTGTTCATTTGCTTTATTGTCTGACCTCCAAATTAGTATTATGCTTAAGAAAATACATTAATAGTTATTTAGAGTTATATAAACAACTTGTTTGATATGAATGGTTGTTCTTGAAGCCTTTTCTCCTAATGAAGACAATCGAGTGTTGATAAATTCACCAGATGGCGCCAGTGTAAACGAGTGGTTTGTTTCTCCATGGGTGGTGTCAGCTGCTACTTTAGTATTTTTATTATTACTACTTTCATAGTTTACTTCTGACATAGAGTCAAGGGTGTTTGTCTGAAGTAGCTGAGTGCAACCATGGACGTATTGCAAAAATATAACCAAATTCCTTTTTAGACACATATTTCACAGTAGGCAGTGTCCAGTTTGTAAAAAAATTGCTTGATATGTTTACACAGCACTTTCAAGTCGCGGCACCAAATCGACATTTGATCTTCTCGGGGAATCTTCTCTGGGTGCACGGCGCCACCTGTCAGCCAGTCTGGGTACTACTACTGAGTGACATGTTGCTGCTGACGAGGCAAGGAACAGGCAGCCACCTGGTGGTGATCGAGGAACCACTGGACTTGTGCAATATTATGAGGACACGGTTTAACCTGGATCACCGTAAGTGATTTATTGTTTTATTATATAAAATGTTATGGGTTTAAATTGTGTCTTCAAAACAAGTTATATTTTAAAGTGTCAGCAGAGAAATCATAAAATCATCAGATGTTTATTAGTAATAACACTGCGAAATAACTCTGGAATTCAATCCATGTTGGACTAAGGTCAGCAGAAAACATAAAATGATGCAGTCATGTAGATTTATATTTTAAACTGTGCTTTCCCACCATAGCTGTCTTGTGTTCATCCGTCTGTTGACAGCTTTCTTGCTCCCTCTTTCTCCCTGTAGTTTGGAGAGAGGCTGGCCTCAATATTCATCCTTGGTGTTTAGGTTTTCTTCTTTTCCTGTTACTCCACGTGTTATTATTGTATTGTATAACGATATTGAGATTGCCGAACCATTTCTTCTGATGCTCTACATCTGCTATTTAGATGCTACATATCAGAGTTGTTTGTTTTAGTGTTATTAATACTGTTGTATAGAGGTGTTGTTTCTATTTTAAATTTGTGTATTTCAGCATCAGAATTTGCCATCTGCTGTACTGCCGAGTATTCAACACAAACTGATAACAAGACGTACATACTGCGAGCTCTCGACATGGAACAGAAGTGTACTTGGAAAACCATCCTGGAGCATCGTAGACACATGTGTCATCAGTCGAGGGAGCAGCCATTGCAGTTGATGAATGATAACATCCTTATTTAATAAAGCTATACTGAAGAAGGTAAGACATGATAAATTTCCTATCAAATTGCATAATAATTAATGTAAAATTAATAGTTTGGTATGGACATTCTTTGACATCCACCACGAAGTTGTTAGTTTGTTTTATTTGTTTAACGTATATTAGTATTGATTTACAATTTTTAATGTAAATATTATCTTCCATACAGTTCCAGCAATAAGTTAGTTTTGCATAAAAATGCCAAAAAATCAGCATTTAAAATAAAATATTCTCAACAAATAAACATAATAAACCAATCAGTTATATGATACATGTACGATGCTTGTTTCCTGATGCCTTACAACTTTGTAAAATATTCACTTACGTTATTTGTAGTAAATATTCAGCCACAGTTGGTAGAGACTGACATTGAGAGAGACAACAAGATGATGTTACGCCGGCTGTTCCGTCCACCTAACGTCTCCCCTCTGCATAAGAATGGCAGACTGAAGGTAAATGTCCTATTTGTTTGTGTCATTAATTAAAACCTCCTTACTAAATCAGAGTAACTTTACTTTTTCCATTTAAATTAAATGGAGATTGAGTTAATTTATATAAATATATGTAGTGACTAGAACACTAAAATGAGTAGAAAAAGCATTGCATTTGTTACTTAATTGACATTAGATATGCTAGATATAGAAAATTGGTGAAGTGACAATTTCCAGTACGTTATTTATATACTTATGGGAAGTTTTGTAATTTGTTTACAAGTATTTCCAATACTTTTAAGAAAATGCAATACTCATTTGCAAGCATGTGAAATCCTTTGAAAACATACTGCAAAATGTGCAGGCATTTATAATACTTTTACAAGTATTATGCAATGCTTAATTGCAAATATGTGAAATTTTTTTTAAATGTTTTGTGAATCAAAGAAAGGGAAGAATGATGGTGTGTATTGTATGTTTGTTTTTGAGTGACTGCTCCTGGTACATGTTTTTGAGTGACTGCTCCTGGTACATGTTTTTGAGTGACTGCTCCTGGTACATGTTTTTGAGTGACTGCTCCTGGTACATGTTTTTGAGTGACTGCTCCTGGTACATGTTTTTGAGTGACTGCTCCTGGTACATGTTTTTGAGTGACTGCTCCTGGTACATGTTTTTGAGTGACTGCTCCTGGTACATGTTTTTGAGTGACTGCTCCTGGTACATGTTTTTGAGTGACTGCTCCTGGTACATGTTTTTGAGTGACTGCTCCTGGTACATGTTTTTGAGTGACTGCTCCTGGTACATGTTTTTGAGTGACTGCTCCTGGTACATGTTTTTGAGTGACTGCTCCTGGTACATGTTTTTCTATTTGCTGTGTCATTGACATGAGTGTATATGTAATACTGTGTATTCATACAGCTTGTTTGTCCCGTGTTGTAGGGGGAGATGAACACTGCCAGTGCTTCACCATGCCACCAGCCCGTGTACAGAAGATGTACCTGTATTACACAAGCCGTTGACAAAGTCACAGATCTTGGTGCTAGACTGAGATAGATGTAGTGCTGTAAAACATTATTGTCACTATATGACATACAATCTCACAAAGATATGGACAAGAATGTAGATTTGGTATTTTGCTGTGTATTACTTGGTACTGATGTTGATTTGTAGATGGAACTCAAAACGTTATCATCATTTGTTGTGCTCAGGTAAATTATTTATAGATGTAAACTAATCAACCACAATTTCTTTGTTGTCACTGCAGAAGAGTTAATGTTGTAACTACAGCATCTTGAAGGAGACTAAATTGTTGTTAGTAATGGCAAGACTAACAACATTTTGTATAAGTTATAATGAGTTATATTATCACCAGCTGCTATCTGCATAATCATAAATCATGTTTGGAAATGATGAGTAGAAACTAACATATGTCATAGCCAAGTTTACTTTGTATATACATTGTATATCCATTACTGGCTGATGTGCCTTGTATTATGAACTCAAATATGTACATACCAATATGTTGTTATATGTATATAATGCAAATATATATATTCACTGTTTGTTTAGTTATGCAAATGTATAATTAATATATTTTTATTTAAGATGCAATGTGATTTCTTCGTTTTGTCTGTTCGTGTGCAATAAATTGGCAAACTATACGTCACCGTTTCAATCTTGCCAGTAACATGAATGGAGTGTGTCAATCCGTCTGTTTATAATCAGTCAATCCTGTTTGCCACTGCTGCTGACCTGCTGGCTCCAATGATCTGTCTCCAGACATCTCTACCATGATAGAGATTATAGTATACCTAGCACAGCTGACTTTCCCACTGGTGGCCATGTTAGCATTTTGTCAGATTATAATAACACTGGACCTGAAAAAATTCTAAAACTTTCCAACCATATCTTTGATACATTGATCCAAGTTTGTCAAAATTACACACCTCCAGATCTTTTGTAATGCATGCCTGCACGACGCCCATCAATATTTACCAAAATAGCAGTGTAATTCTACACACACGTGTGTTATGTGTATAAAAATGACAAAACAATCACTCCGCCATCTGCATTCTTCCAAAATATGCCTCATTTCACTGACAGTACATTCAGTCGTTTCTGCCACCAAACCTGCTAATATGTCTGGTCTGTTGCATTCAGTTCACATAAAACAGTTTTTTTCTAATTTCATATATTACTATTTACTAGTTGCACTTCTTCCTTTACAGACTCCACAGGCTGCTATCCATCCACACTTATGTTATGCGTATTCTGTTAAAACGTTTTCGTTAAAACATTTCCTCTTTTTGTTCTGCCAACCTTGTTTCTCCACGTCTTTTTGTGCTGCCAACTTTGTTTCACCACGTCTTTTTGTGCTGCCAACCTTGTTTCTCCACGTCTTTTTGTTCTGCCAACCTTGTTTCACCACGTCTTTTTGTTCTGCCAACCTTGTGTCTTCACGTCTTTTTGTGCTGCCAACCTTGTTTCTCCACATCTTTTTGTTCTGCCAACCTTGTTTCACCACGTCTTTTTGTGCTGCCAACCTTGTGTCTTCACGTCTTTTTGTTCTGCCAACCTTGTTTCTCCACGTCTTTTTGTGCTGCCAACCTTTTTTCTCCACATCTTTTTGTTCTGCCAACCTTGTTTCACCACGTCTTTTTGTGCTGCCAACCTTGTTTCTCCACATCTTTTTGTTCTGCCAACCTTGTGTCTCCACGTCTTTCCGATATCCACATCTAGAAGATTTCTGCTTCTTTATCTTATTGTTCTTCCAAGTGGTGGTTGCCACAGGAATGTCCCAGGTGTCATTTCATTGTTGTGTTTGTTGCACTACCTGGTTAATCTTGAGCACCTTCCAAGTATTAGATTTGTACATACGGCTCTTCCTTCATCTTATGTTGGAATCATTAAATGTTGAAACTATTCGAAAGATTCTTTTATAACACCCATCTAGCTGTTTTTGAATCATTAATAATGGCCTGTAGAAATGCAGTTTAAAGCCCGATTAAGCCACTGATTTTACTTAAGCCTCGATGGCTGGATGCATTGACCTTTCATGTCATGCAAAGCCCAAAAGATCATCTTGACAGGTAAATTTGTTCTCAATACGACCTAACAATCAAATCATTTCGCATCGGATACAGCGCCCTATCTCTGTGATTGCCGACGATTTGCATACGAACTAAGTTATACCTTCAGGCAGTGGTGGGGGGTTTAAATTGTACCAACATTCCTCCGACCAAGGGTCGGACTCCCTTCGCGGCAGAGAAGAATCGCCCAAACAATTGCGCCGTCTCCAACGCTGAATGAGACGTCACTGTTCGTTGCTGCGCTAAATACGTTTAGGAGGAATAAAATTAGCATGTGTAAACAGCCCGCATTCTAACGAGCGGGCAGAGACGTACAAATTTGTGCTGTAGCTTTCACTTGGCCTCCGATTGACTTTCACTTGCTTTATGGACTTGGGTTGTTTGTAGACTTAATGATAATGTACCACGGCAATTGGCGCTCGACGTCTCATGAATATATATGACCAGGTCAGTACTGGCCGATATAGAGCCCCTGTGGTACGTACCACACAGATTGGCTTAGAGACGTACTTCATGCCACTAACCAGTGCTTCCTTACTGTTCTATTCTTGTTTAGATGATTTCATTTAATATATATATTCGACGGAATGCGTAGCAGTGTGACTGATATTGGTTCACTTGTTCGCCTTCAAACTCTGGTGTGGTCTGTGAGTTCACGTCATGTGTGACCGACAAATGACACGTTCAAAGGCATTACCGGAAATGGATTTCAAACGACATACAGGTAAAGAATTTTGCTACGTTGTTGTAGATGCAGTACACTGAACAGAGCAAAAAGGCCGTATGACCAAAAAAGAGCAGCGAGAAGGGTGTAGGCGCGGTAATGATTAGAAGCGGTTTGGATGTGATATGAGAAAGATTATGTGTAATGCATTGCAAATGTTTTCATTCGTAAAGCATGCGTGTTCCTAAACAAGAACAGCACCGAGTCCTACACCGTATTGATAGTAATTAAAAGTCAATTCGATGACGTTATGCTTGTGTTCATACAATAAGCTTGGACGTAGAACGCAAAAATCCACGGACGATCCACGATGAGAATCGTACACTAGAATGTGTTCATGGAAAGGAGTGAAATCAGGAAACTTTGTCAGCGTCAGCTTTCCGCAAACTAATCTTGAGGCGACGTTGTAGAGATATTACTTTTTTAATGATACGGTATTCTTAATAGGATGCACTTGTATCTTTGTGAGGGAGGCGCATTGGCGTTTCTTTGAGAGTCAAGAGATAGTCAGTTGAACATTGTACCATTGGTTCCTAAAAGTCACACCACGGTCTTTATGGCTATCTCAAATAGTCGATTCAAGTAAACTGTATAGAGACAGTCAGAATCAATCTTTGGAATGCGTATATACCGCTCCTTTAAAGGCGTGTATACGTTCCCATTTTGTATAGTAATATAAACCATACAAGACAGCATACAGTGAGCAATAAATAGGGCACTATACAGGGCCTTGATATATTATTATTTGTACATATGGGCCGTATGACCAAGTTGTCTAATATAATCAGGATTCTTGTGGAACACTCACGGTCAGGGCAGTCTATCGGCGTTATCATAGCTAGTATTAGCTACCACGCGAACAAGTATGTACCGGATGTGGCGAAAACTCTATGGCACAACAATAGTGGGATCTGACATAAACCGCTATATGTCTACATTCAGGTAGATGCAGTGCTTGTGGATATCACAAGTCGCACTGTTAAGTGTATAGTGCCGTTGTAAATACATGTTATGAACGAGCAAAAGCACACACATGTATACTAAGACTGCTAATACAGGCCCGTAGGCTGGGAGTTATTGGGGTAACCACCCTACCCGCTCGACTCGGCCTGGAAAATCTCAAACACTACCCTCCGCGACTCGACGAAAAATGTTCCAAGCAGAAAACTGTAACCCAAACAATCAACCATGCTACGGGCATATAACATGCTTTTCTACAATGGTTTAAAATATATTTTAAGTTGTGCACACCCCTGAAGAAGAAGAATATTTGGCCACGGCACACGACATGCATGGGTGTGGCTGTGAATGTCGACTAGCAGCCGTGACTACGTCAATACTACGTAATTCTTTGGTTTCTTGCATTCGTCCGAATACAGACCATGTACGCGTCAATGGATGACTTTTTAACAACCAGTGACAACCAGTTTGGTTTTAAAAAGAAGCATGGCACTGACATGTGCATTTATGTACTAAAAGAGGTTATTGCTAAATATCAAGCCTTAAATAGCTGTTTGTTTATGTGTTTTCTTGATGAATCTAAGGCTTTTGACCGTGTAAACCATAGTGTACTTTTTAAAAAGCTAATAGACAGAGATGTTCCTGGTTACATTGTTAGAATTCTAGTGTTTTGGTATGCGAACCAACAGATGTGTATAAGATGGGGTAGTCATGTGTCTGACAGTATTTATGTAAGTAATGGAGTTAGACAAGGAGGTATTTTATCCCCCTATTTGTTCAGTGTTTACGTGGATGGTTTATCCACTGTACTTAATAGTTGCAATACAGGATGTTATGTAGGATATAATTGTGTAAATAATATTATGTATGCTGATGATCTTGTAGTATTTTGTCCGTCCAGCAGGGGATTACAGACCTTCTCACCGTCTGTGATCAATATGGAGTATCTCATGACATAAGGTACAATGCCAAAAAGAGTATGGTCATGATAATTAGAAACAAGCGTTGTAAGAATGTTAAATTTCCAAGTTTTATGCTTGGTAACGACAAACTATGTGAGGTAGAATCTGTGAAATATTTGGGTCATATAATTTCAAATAGTATGCTAGATGACAATGATATATCTAGACAATGTCGCCAGTTGTATGCACAAGGCAACATGATCATAAGAAAATTTCATATGTGTTCAAATGATGTAAAGAAGACATTGTTTACTACTTTTTGCTCACCTATGTATACTGCCCATCTATGGTGGAATTTTCATAACTATGCAATCAGGAAATTGTATGTCTCTTACAACAATATATTTCGAATGGTGTTAGGTTATGACAGATACTGTAGTGCTAGTGAAATGTTTGTTAACAATAATTTACCTAACTGTGCTGCTGTTATTAGAAATTTGACATATAGGTTTATATGCCGACTGCAGTTCTCAAAAAACATATTGATTTGTAACATTATTAATAGTGACGTGAAATACATGTCAAGAATATGGAAATACTGGTTCAATTCCCTGTATATACATTTTGTTGACGGGTGATTTTTCATTCTGTACATTGTAACTATTGTTTATAACACAACTATAGAACCATGATAATGTACTTGTATGTTGCATGGAGTCTGTGAATAAAGCAATTATTATTATTCTGTAGACCCTACGATTTTTCTTAACGTTTTTTTTTACAAATAAACGATTCCACGATTCCGATCAACCTACACCGAAGCTCCGTGGACCTTCACCGACACGTGTCGACTTCATCCTACACGTGTCATAGTGTCGTGGTGGCAGGCGTTCTCACAATTATATCACACGTTCGCTTCATCGCCCCCAGAACAAGACGTTACCACGTCCAGAAGATCTGTCAACACCTTCACATTAGTAGAAGGTTCGTGACCGTAGGTCTGACGTCAGTCGAACAGGAAGTGCTACTTTCACAACATGCAATTGTATCGACCTGGAGCAATGGTCCGTCGTACACTCGTGCCTGTCCGTGCGTGACGAAATTATGACCCCCCCCCCTGCTAGGACAGGAAGAGGAAATCTGCGTCATCATAATGCGCCGTAATATTACCGCGATGCCGAGACGGGCTGACATAGGTGACGTTCTTATTCAACCATATATCTTGATTCGTTTAACGGTTGCGCAACGCTGCGCATTATAAAACACGTGCGACGTGTCCAAATGTCATCCGACAGCTAATTAGGACTGCGGAAACGCTGTTGCGAAATAATTATTGGAATAAATAGACATAACTTTTAATTGTCAAGGAAAGCAACGTCTGACGTTCGTTCGGTTAGAGCATTAGTTCGAATGTCATGTGTTGTATTTTACAATACACGAACTAAACCCGATGTTCTCTAGTCCTAGATTCTTTTATGATAGTTTGCTAACACGTTGGACGCGATGCAAAAGATACGGATATCGTTGAACATATAAAGCAAAATGTAAAGGAAAATACCATAAGTTAAGCTGCGTGTTTGAGCCGATTGCCATTGCTACGCCATTTTTATTGTGTGTGCGTGCGTGCGCGTGTTTATATAATAATATTATATATATATATATATATATATATATATATACACACACATATTGTATATTTACAAATATGTATATAGATTACTTGCAACAGTTTGGCATAGATAATGTATTGCTGACATTGCCAGCGGTCATTTGTACGATACAAAGACATTTTGATGAGCGATACACAGTGACCAGTAGTGATTATCATATGACGGCTGGATCTCATGTCGTCCTTTGTTCTCTGGCCCTAATACGGGCTGTTTGATTATCAACTTCTATTTTGTCCATTCGACGGGAATAATCGCACACAATGCATGGCTATGAATATGACCAAAATAGAAACGCCCACCGTGAGAAAACGAGCATCGTCGGAAACGCCGCAGATGGTTGGTGGATAATTATAGGTATATTTGCGAAATATTTCGGCAGAGTTCCGCCAAATGGGCGTTCCTACGATAATACTGGCTTCAGGCGAACGAAGGATGCGTCCATTTTAGATGGCGATTTTCCGGTCGAGTAGTTAAAGTACAGACACCCGTTGGAGTACGTGTGCTATACCCGTTCGAGTGCCATCGAGATTATAAAGATAATTTGGACTAGCATTTCCGGGGTAACCAATTAAGGGTGGTCTTCCACCAGATTCATCGATGTCCACCCGGAATGATTAATTTGGGGGTGTTTCATGATGATATCATCATGCGTTCTAGAATCTTGAAGGACAACGCCGAGGGGCAGCAGTTAACGATCATCCGCCGCACATTTATAAACGAGTTGGTGAAAATAGGAGGCAAACGAGGACGTTTCAAACACTACTTAAAACTGTATTTACATATAAGACTTATGGGAGATCGTGGAGACAGAATCAGCGTCAAAGCTGGCAGTCTGACATCTTATAGTCGGCCAAACATGCTTTGTGAATCACAATTCTAAAATACAATTTGACCGTGCAATCTGTTAGTAATTTTAGTAGTTTATTGCTGCGCCCCGAATGCCAAACGTATATCAAATGTATTTAAATTGTATGCTGGATGAAAAGGTACACTCCCGACATTCAGGAAGACGATGGCAACGACATTTTCTTTCAAAGAACACTGTGGACTGACGGTGACTGTGTACAGAATGCAGGCCTACTTCCAAATTTACCCATCGATAACAGGAAACGATACGTCTGAATTTTATTCATAAGCAAAATAGTAATAATAACAAATCTCTACAGCGCCTGTATCCTCAGGAATCAGAGCTCAGAGGCACAACATACAAGAATCGTTGGGCAGAATCGTGAACAGGGACGAACAAGAGCCTTCATTGGAGCAAGGAACTGCCGAAGGTTACGGTGCGAATGCAATTTCAAATAAACAAATCTTAAGTATTTACGAAAGGTAGCTAGCTGTGTGCTGATTTTAGAGTAATAATGAGTTGATTCCAGATTTTAGGTGCAGCTACAGCGTTAAACTTGGTAATAATAAGTCCTGTAATTCTGTATTGCTACCAGTAATAACGAAGTGTATAATTCTGTATTACAACCAATAAGAACGGATTTCAACCATGTAAAATGCACATTACCGTCGCGTTGCGGAAATCACGTGACTCTGCGAATGGTAATTGGATCCCAACGTTTTGCCATAAATGCTAATTGTGTCACACGCCCGTTGCATCAGAAAATTACATCGGCGATTCAGCGACGTCACAGAACCATAAAATCGCTGTCTATTTCGAGGTGCGTAAATGCAATGCCACACCTGTCTAGTGAATGAACACGGGCGCTTAATTACAAGAATTGACGACGGTCTGAGAGGAATGAATTTGAAATGGCTTAGTGGAGACGCTGCATTTAAGAAGGGGAGATTTTCCGTTTAATCTCGTGCCAGGGAATTAAATATTGGCGAGGACGTATTGCCCATATACAACTGCTATAATTGTGCTATTCCAACTCAATTGGAAACCGAGGCAGTATCGAGTACATCGGTATGTCGATAGGCCTGCACATTTTTTTTTTTCAATGGCACGCACTCACAAATCACATACAGAGATTGTATAACTATCTTCCTTAGGTGAATGTAGCTTGTATGAATATGCCTACCCAACACCGAACATGTTTTTTTTTCTGGCATTATTGTTTATAATCTCTTTGTGTGGCGCAGAAGGCGTGCACAAGATCTTGCTAGTTCCCACTGACTTGGGCTCTCCTTGCTGCAGAGTCCCGTGACAGCCTAGTGTCTTTCTACTTTTCTTCCACGGTTCGTCTCCGTGTTACTTTGGTATGTCCCTTTGTTCTTCTCTTTTTGGTTCCAAGTCAATACTCTCCGTTTTTCACTGTACGTATACCAATTAGGTAGATATAGGAGGGAAATCAGTTTCTGTGTGGCAATAATGTGTTATATCTATAGCTGGTTCCTGTGCCATTACTTGATATTCCGAGGAATGCATGACAAAAGTGCATAGTATATCATTCAACTGACTTCATTACTATTCAGAATTAACGGCAGTTCATGTTGATGATGCACCCGAAACTGTGTCATAGTTTAGTACGCTCGGGTCACCGTTAATACAGTGTGTAGATGTGATGCAGATATGTCTTTTGTTGTTGTCGTCACACTTCGTGACTTTTACTCGTGCATTCGTTCGTAAACCGGGACAGTTGGTTTGATAACAACCTGGCGTAGGTTCGCGGCATCTGTCTCATTGACCACCATACGCTCTGGGACATGTATCGAATGTAGCAAACATGAACTGGCCGCACTAGAACCACCTTGTTGGGAAACCAAGCGTTGGTTCAAATAGGGGACAGAATTTATAAAGGTGAACAAGTAGGCAGGCCTAAAACGAATTGAGAGCCATCTTGTTCTTATTTCTGTAATACACCAAATTGTGCTTGCAAAGTATGGACATGTATATATCGTTCTGTTAATTGTTTGTGATGGTGATGAATTTGTTTATCCTTTGCCGGACGTTGCAGCTTTGACGTATTGATTGTCTATAAACAACTGCTTGTATCTTGTAATAATTGCAATTGCACGTTCCTCCCAAGTTGTGTATTTATGTTTGTATATGTTTTTGGTTCATTTTTATTCGAGGGAATATGGCGGACCAAGATACTTCTAGAGGAACTAGGTATATAAAATAATTACAAATGATACAATTAACAGAACCGAACATGTTCTTACTGTAATTTGTTTCCCACTTACACTGAGACAATCACCACTAAACGCGGATGCTGCATCTTTTACGTCACGTCGAAGCTAAATCGCTTCGTTGTTTCCTACGGTGGGCAGCGCAATTTGCATTAGTAAATTGCAAAGCACAGAAACGCCATCTTATACAACTTAACTTGTGCGTGCATAACTTATGCATAATAAATGTTGGCATTTCAAAGCAACATCCTCATATTCAGCGGCGTTTGTCAAGATGACGCCACCGACAACATGCAAATCATCTTTACATGTGCATTGTTTTCCTCATTCCCAAGTTGTATTTTATGCTAAGTACCCACAATGTGTACTGTGTTTATGAGGTTGGATTGTCTTTATGACAGTAGTGGGACCGGACATACAAGTTATGCTAAACATTTCTTCATTATAATATAGAGGGTATTGGCACTTCGACGCGACCCTCATTGTTCTCGCTTTTAGTAATAGAACATCAGCGTTACCCGGTAGACAATGCGCTACGATGCTAACATTTGCCGTTTCGTCGCCATTAGCGAAGTTACGACAGCTATAAACGTGATGAAAACTGGTGATGTAGAAAGCATGTTACGACACCACTGACACATTACGTAGTCGTAAAGTGACGCCGTAGAAATAACGTAGAACTTCCTGCAAATCACAGCGTAAAAGACCAAAGACCACATTAGCATATTAACTTGTATTACGTCTGCGCTCTGGTAGTAAAGGTAATAAACGTGTCTTCGTTCGTCGTTTGTCGACATCGCTTGTCGGCAGCAGTCGTCAGCTCGTCGGGAGGAATTGTCGCATGTGAGTCTCCGTCGCATTGTTCAGTTGTCTAAATGTTTTAATATGTCATAACTATATACGCCATAACTGGCGACACATCGTTGGGTCATACACCGACGATACAGGGCCTACTGACTTTTTCACTTTAAGAAGTTCGTGCTCAGCTCTTCATATCATATGTTCAGTGCACCAGTTGAACGGGATGTCTACATTCTTCTGTCAATTGTTTCATCACTCGTATCAGACAGTGCATCTTCAGTCATGGTCAATATACATCGCTTGATCCGAGCGGGTGCTGTTTGTTGGCTGAATCTTTGTCGTATGCAGCTCATTGTCTGTCAAAAAGACTGTCATGTCTTCCTGCTAGGCTGCATGTAGGCCTATAGGCCTATATTTCCACATAAGGCCCTAGTGACAGGGTTGATTTGTCTTCTTCGGACAAGTTTCTGATAGTGCAGTTGCTCTTCTTTCCCGGAGGTTCTCCACTTCTCCGCAAGGTCTGCTGGTGACTGAATCGGTTCAGCAAGTATAAAAATCACTACTGGTCGTGTTATGTTACTCACCACACAATAGGCTACCTCCTGTCGTTCTGCCTCGCGTTGATAGCATTACTTGTTACAGTAGCGCAGCAATAAGAGCTTCGGACTCTCGACTGAGAGAACCGGGTTCGAATCCTGTGCGGCAGTATCGAACCTTGGGCAAGTTCGTTTACTCTACGTTGATTCAGTTCACTCAGCTATATAAATGAGTAGACGGTGGTGGATTTTTGTGTACGAATAGTCTTCGCGCATTAATTGCAGCGTAGCTAAATGCTTCCAAGAGAAGTCGACGTGGTGTTCAATTGAACAGGTCTGCCAGGGAGTAAATTGTAAAGCGTTTTGAGCAGTCCCAAGAACTGGATACTGCGGTATATAAGAACTTACCTTTACTTTGTTTACTATAGATGGAGAAACATACAGTATATACTGTAACAACATTATAATTGTAGATAACTTGATTGATTCAATCGATGGACCTAACGTACAATCTGTATTGATCAACATCCGTATACTGGTACATAGGCCTACTCGTCGTTACCTTACGCTTAGACACGGTTCTGTTTTGGTAGGCCTAATACTATGTAGGAACCGTCATGTAATACATACGTAAACGACCTTACAGTTACATTGATCTGAGCGCCCGCAGCCTCTATATGCCTATAATGGTAGGTCATTGGCAACCTGATGATTATATGCGCGATTTGTTCTCTTCGCGCTCACTTTTGTGTGATTTGTTCGTAGGTGACTGATCCGTAAAACGCGTGACTTAATTATCGGGACGCTCCATTCAGGTAAAGCCCTCATTTGGAAATAGGGCGATCTCCTCGCGGCTCACTCGAGTGATTGCTGGACGTTTTAGCTGCCATTCGGAAAGTAATTGAAACGTTTAGCGCATTAGCTAGCGAGGTACAGCGAGATAATGACACGGTATGTCTGCTATAAACTGTTACGGTCGACACGCCGTTATCTAATACTGTTCGTAGTGACCAGTCGAAAACACGTGTTGGGTGAGTAATCTGTGTGATTGTTTGTGTGAGTGAGTGAGTGAGTGAGTGAGTGAGTGAGTGAGTGAGTGAGTGAGTGAGTGAGTGAGTGAGTGAGTGAGTGAGTGAGTGAGTGAGTGAGTGAGTGAGTGAGTGAGTGAGTGAGTGAGTGAGTGAGTGAGTGAGTGAGTGAGTGAGTGAGTGAGTGAGTGAGTGAGTGAGTGAGTGAGTGAGTGAGTGAGTGAGTGAGCGTGCTTGCTTGCGGACGGGCGTGCCACGGCCGAGTATTTGACTGTATCAGATTAAGGTAAGTTCTTATTTAGCGCAGTATCTAGTCCATTGGACTGCTCAAAGCGCTTTACATTTTACTCCCTGGCAGACCTGTTCAATCGAGCACCATCACGACTTCTCTGGGAAACATTCAGCCACGCTGCAATTAATGCACGAAGACTATTCGTACACAAATATCCACTAATGCCTATAGCCAGGTACTCATTCATACTGCTGAGTGAACTGAAGCAACGTAGAGTAAACGAACTTACCCAAGGTTCGATACCGCCGCACAGGATTCGAACCCGAGTTCTCTCAGTCGAGAGTCCGAAGCTTTTACCGCTGCACTACTGCCCTCCACGGCAAGAAGTGACAACACCTGCTGAAAAGAACGCGTATGACTTTACGACTGGCGCAAAATTATGAATGTCTGTGTATGTATACGTACGTGCGTGCGTACAAGCGTCTACTTTACATAACAACCACCGCGCTTAACGTAGGGCTTAGAAATGAACACAAAGTGAACGACAATGCTGACGACCTTTCCTTTGACATCAGAACTGAAACAAAGGTAAAAGTTAAGTTCAGACTGTTCAGTGCCCTGCTGGCGATAACTGCAAGAACACGCTCCCACAGATACAACTCACAGGTTATTTACCTTCGTGTGCGACAAATGCAGCCAATCGTGTCACTTAGGGATCGACCTCCACAGCCACTAGCTGGCGTGCAAGCAAGAAGAAATATTTCATTATGTTAAATGTTCGGATACACAGACTGTTAAGCGACTAAATAATATTATCATGTAGGAGCCTATAGCATTAGAGCCATGCAAAAACGCATTGAAATACGCTAGTTCACTATTAATTAGACGGGGTCTATACAAAAGCGACGTCAGTAGCATTTTCGTAGACTATAGACATAATTATTATAGTCTTGATCCCGTCTCCAGCAGCAGTGTCTGCAGCGTCGTGCCCGTGGCAAAGCAGACGACAAGTTTGAGAAGTATTTCACCGGACTAATCGTAATTAAGTCCCTTCGCAGTTTAGATATGTATAGTATATATCTCATCTGACAAATGCACAGCATAAAGGCGGCACAATATAAAACAGTACAGCAACAAGTATCTGAACTTGTAATCGCGCCTCAGCGCACTCATTGATGTCTTGGCCTTGGGTGATAATTGGTGAAAATGAAACGAAGAAACGTCTTGTTGAAACGGTTCACCGCTGAACAATTCGTGCGGTATCACCCCAACACTGGGTCGATCGTAAATAGTCAGGTGGTTATACTTCTTGCAACAAACCGGCCGTGACTAGTTACATAAACAGCCACTGTATCAGCTACTAGCTAGTGCAAAGGAAAAATGTCGTGGTCGTCATGCATGGATGATTGATACCGTCCCTGCACTTCAACTTGTCTCTATTCCGTATTCGCACCGTTGGTGCTAATAAACAAAACACAAACAGCTATAAACATGTTTATATGTGGCATTATGCGCAAACTAGCGTTCGAAGAGGATAAGTAAGTAAGCGTAAAGACGGTGAAAAAGACTAATACTGTAAACTATTTGAGGTCCACGTGGATTGTCACAGTGTTGTGGACGTCACAGTGAGTGTGCGTTTTGCTCATCATAAATTAAATAATAATTCAGTACCTGATTTAGATGACGCTATTATATAACTAACATGGAGTCTCTCACTACTAATGTCATGCTTCTTACTTAGAAGATGTATCGTTTCAGAGAAGTTTTGCTTGACTCTGTTTGCGGGACTTATCAACACTCACTATTTCAGTTGACATCACTTATGCAAAAATTACGGGCTCTTTGTAGCTGCAATAAGTACATTTTTAAAGGTAAAACTTTGAAAATTGCTTGAAGTAACTATAACATGTATTAATGTACTTTTTTGAAGCAAACTTCTTTTTGATGCACAGTTAATTTATTCTATGATTCTTGACATTTACACAATAAGTCAGCAACCACATAGTTAACTGCAGTGACACCCACCACTAACATGTATTAGGTGCCTTGGGAATCATACATTTCTTGCACTTGACTGGGTAGAACATATACTCCTAAGGGATATGGGGATAACACAGTGCAATGATTGCAACAGGATGGCCAGCAGGGTGATTGGCAGTATAAACAAACAATCCTCCATGCTCAAGGGTATGGCAACCTGGGATTACATGACATAGTCTGGAATATTTGTTTGTCAACCTGTTGAAGCAGCAAGTTGACTAGATAAGACTGGAGACTTAAGGATTTGTTGATGTGTTACTGTCAGGATGTGTCATTGTCATCTCAATCATCACCAATTCACTGTTGCAAATAGTGTGATACAACATTTGAGAACACCAGGATATATGTTGCTACCATCTTGACGAGCCTGTACAACAGTTTTGCTCTTTAAAATTGATTCTGCTCCTTAACAGTGATCAAAATATATTGAAAACTATGTGAACACCAGGACGCGCCACTGGGACACCTTCTCTGGTTTGTCACGGAAATAATGTCCTCTGTAATATGACAACAGATTTTTTTATTTTTAAAAACCTGAAGTTTAGCAATGGATTCTGCTTAATGGTAGATCTTCCTCAAGAGTTTATTATCTTAGTGAAACGGTCCCATGCCACTTAGTGCCAGTTGGCTTTTTGATGTTACTTCTGCTGTTTGACACAAATGTGAAGTAGATCAGTATTACATTTTTTTAAAGCTGGTCCTGATATTTTATTTTTAAGATTTAGCCGAAATGATCAGTGGTTCCCGTCAGTGTCCATGCTTTGTCAGTATGATTCACTGCAGACGTAGATTTCAGATTTTTATTTTGCTGCTTTTATTAATACCAACATGCATTGCAACTGCATGGCTAAAGTATAATTTATCAATAATTCTGATTGGATTATGAGTGCCTAACAATCAACAAAAATGTGTGCTTTGTTTTCATTTTTCATGATACAACAGGTTTTTTAAGCATGTGCAAATGTTGATTTTTGTAAAAGACATTTTTGTAGTCTCGGTTTTAAAATACAGACGGTTCAGTGAAGAAATAGTAGTCCTTTTATTTTGTGCTTAAATAGCTAAATTCACCATTGTAATAAAACTTTGTTAACATGTGTAGGATAAAGTGGAATCATGAGAAGTATCTTTCAACTAGTAATGTTTCTCTGTGTTGTATGTACTGTAGGCCTAGTACATGAAGGCTTTGAGGAATATAAATTGTATATAATGTTGAGCAGTTGCAGCAGGCAATCTATGTTACAACCTTCAGTAGCCAGTACCAGCTACTGTGTCTGCCTAATTGCCTTTCAGTAATGACACCCCTCCCCTTGGACCAATCTGTGAGTACAACTCAACCACACAACCCCCCTTGCCCTGCCCTCCCTTGTTAACCTGTCCAGCAGAGATTGGCTGTGAGTAATATTACACAAGAGTAAGGCACAGCTTCCTGTGTCCATCCACCAGGCCTATGTGGTTAGATGGGCAGCCATTGTGTGTCCCAGGGTAGGGTGATTTCAAAGAGTTGTGCAGTTGGATGGGTCAGTGTGATTAGCATTGTGCTAGATGTTGGAAGTGTCCCTTGCTGGAGGGGATCTTATCTCTGTGAGTGTGGACTAGGCAAAAGGTATACCAGTTCTGACAGGTTTTGTCAGTATGTTTGTGTGTGTACTGCTACAGTGTTTCATTTTGGATTAAGCAGTGGCTGTCAAAAGTATGTATTTATTGTGTTAAACTGGTTGTTCGTTTTTCTTGTAGCTTGATGAAGAAGAAGGGACCAGTATTGGTTGGTGTTTGACAAAGGAGCCATCACACGAGTGACCACTGAGGTACAAGTGAAGGACATTGATGCTTTGAGGATCGATGTATTAAACTCTATGAAGCAGATTGAGTGAGGTTTTACCTTACTAGAAGACTGCTGGAAAGATACAACAGTGACGTTGACATTTGATTTGAATTGAATGACAGAGTGACATTGATCACTCACTAGAGTGACACTATCTTGTGTCCCAGTGTCATCAACGTCAATGATGTCAAGGCATGTGTCATAGCGCCAGTGAACGATGGAAAGAAAAAACAGCACATCCAGCGGAGGAGTTATAAACAAAATACAGCATGCAACAGGTGGGTGGATGTTTGTCTTCAAACACTTACATTTGAAATGTTCTATAATTATAGTGTGTGGGTATGCATGCATGTGGGTGTGTGTGTGCATGTGCTTACATGTGCACACATGCTTGTGTATAGTTGCACGCGTGCATTGCAAATTGAAACTAGTACTCACGGAAAAGCATACATGTGCCATAATACATCCATGTCATACAGCTATCATAAAAATTTAATAAAGTATTTGAGTACATGTTAATCCTGTGGTATGTTTAGTCTCTTTAGATGTGTCAACCTCACTCAGTATCCATGGATGTTAATCCTGTGGTATGTTTAGTCTCTTTAGATGTGTCAACTTCACTCATTATCCATGGATGTTAATCCTGTGGTATGTTTAGTCTCTTTAGATGTGTCAACCTCACTCATTATCCATGGATGTTAATCCTGTGGTATGTTTAGTCTCTTTAGATGTGTCAACCTCACTCATTATCCATGGCTGTTAATCCTGTGGTATGTTTAGTCTCTTTAGATGTGTCAACCTCACTCAGTATCCATGGATGTTAATCCTGTGGTATGTTTAGTCTCTTTAGATGTGTCAACCTCACTCAGTATCCATGGATGTTAATCCTGTGGTATGTTTAGTCTCTTTAGATGTGTCAACCTCACTCATTATCCATGGATGTTAATCCCGTGGTATGTTTAGTCTCTTTAGATGTGTCAACCTCACTCATTATCCATGGATGTGGTCGCGGATTATAGACATCTAAACACCATGACTGATGCATGCATTGCATGGTATTACTTGGTTTAATAAAGATGATAATTTATAATAATAAATGTACACCTGACCAGTATATAAATCAAAATGTCCTGCCAAGATTCATGAGGAGTCTGATAATTTTGCTGTGACTACAGTAGGACAACTGCTCAGCATGGTAACATAAAGCAGAGGCCATGCACTGGGGTGATTGTGATGTAAGCTGCCCTCCCCTCCATATGCCCACCTACCCACCCTGAAGGTATTCACCCTTTGTGTGTCCAGTATACAATCCTGATCATGCAGAATTGCCCCTAGGTCTGCTGCAGGCAGTTACTGGTAAATTATATCAAACTGTGTGTGTTGTCATTAGATTCCAGTCTGGCATACTATCAGTGACTGTGTCAGGAGACTGGCTTTTCCACTGGACACTCATATTGATGAATAGATATGTCTTATTTAAAGGTGCTCCATCAATTCGATTTTTTCACTCGACTTATTTCAGATAAAATTAGACCTCTGTAGCATCCACTTTGACATATTCACTTGTTTGTATAAATTTATTAATTACTTTTTGTGTGAAATCATTGAGTAAATTTTCTTATAAGTTATTTTTGACTGGATCTGGGGACAAATGCAGTTAATAAAATGGTAGACAAGTTGTAGAACACTATTCTACCATAACAAGTTGTCTCATCAAATAATCAATGAAGAAGATGATGATTTCTACAAATGTGATTAATTGGTGATATAAAATATGCAATCTTTTACTGAACCAACGGCATTTTACTTAAATGAATCAGATGCTACAAACCTAATTCGAATGGGCTAAATCCATTTCAGTCGAGGATGGAGTTATAAGTATGTGTGATGCACTAGTGAAAATATCAAGCTAGTCAATTGAAATTAGCTGAGAACACAACTATTTTATTAACCTATTTCAATGTTTCAACCACCATTGGTCATGTACACCAGGAACTGAATTCTGGGAGACAAGAGAGTCGATACCTGTTAAACACAAGTCAGTAATCACCAATTATGGCAACATAAAAAATCTCTAATTGACTGGAAGTGAAGCGATGAGATTGAGAAAATAACAGTAGATGGTTTATCATGATAAGGAGCACATTACCTGTTACGAGTTGACAAAGGAGGTATTATGAATACCATGATGTGTTTGCGCAGTGAAAGATTTGGTCCATCAGGCTTTGTTTGTTGTCTCCTGCTAACTGTGCTCATGAGATAACATCAGCTACACTGACAATCATTCATAATCACGGGTACAGTTACATTTTGTGAGTCACAGATATGATCAAGGGATGAATATAGACACCTGTCGTAGATTTTATTTGTGCGTGCGTGTGGCACTGGGTTGTCAATGTAATCACAGCGACGTCACAGGGCAGCATATAATATGAATGCAGCAGTGTGTGCTGTGTTACTATTCCAGTTTTCACGGTTCGGTAAAGTTCTCATTTTTGATCACCGTTTATTCATGGCACTTGTCTGCTACGGTATCAGTTACTGCTATAACACCAGTCCAAGTGGATTATGTGGAACTACATAGTATTGTTATAAAACCGTATTTGTAGGCATATTTGTCGCGTGCAGTGACTGTTGACATCACAGAGAGTTGAGAGATAATCTGTAAGTCTTTAAATTATTTTACTTGATTTTTATGTGATTTTATTGGTTTTACAGTTGACATGCATGTCATCTATCTGAACTGTGCACTTAACATAGTACATGGATTAGCCATGTGTTGAGACACTGTTTCATTTTGGTGTTAATTTACTGTATTGCCTTTGACGTGTCTGTTGCAATAACTGACAAAATTATTACATTAGATACACAAAAGTTTACATTAGAATATCAAGAATAAATGTGACTACTAATTAGAACTAATGTTTTTATACTTTCATGGATTTTAATAATTTAATCCAGACCTGTGGTGCCTGTTATATTAGCAATCTTTTTAACCCATTTATTTATAATTTCAATGTTGCAATGGCTCATAAAACAGTCTGGATAAACTGGTGATTTTATTTTTTATTTCTGTTTATGCAATTCCTTAGGTTTTTATTTCTTACACAGTAAATAAATAGCGATACAGATTGAAACATGAATAATTAAGTTCTTAATTTTATGAACTTTCTTATTTATACATTTGAATGCTACTATTTTGTTAGTTTATGGAGACTTCACATCCTCTCCCCATTTTGCCATTGGTGCTGCTGACTAATGCTTAGGATCCTTGGATGGAGTGTTCCTTAGACACTATTAGAGAGTGATTACCTCAGAACTAGTGGCAGATCAAACAGAAAGACAGGGTGAGTTACAAGAATCCTGCTGCTTCCTCAGTGCTCATCCCAGCTATCTGCCTCTTTGTAGTTGGGATTTAGAGGGTTTATTGGGCCTGATACTGTGTGGTGGATGTCAGGGTTGTTCAGGGAGACACTGTGTAACATCCCTACCTGCTGGGTGTGTGTGGCCATTGACTAGTGCTTAGGATGGGTCCCACTGATAAGACACATGAAAGGCAGGAGACATGGGGAGAATAGTCAACTGAGTGGCTTCTTTGCATCAATCATGTAGCAAAGTGGTGATTCCAGAGGAATGTCTATTGTGTGGGATTGACAGGAAGGGTGGAAAGTGATCCTCTCTCACCCCACTCTGGGTGGAGGGGCACATCCTTAACCCTAGAGCTGTTACATGGGCTGTTGCCACAATCTTAGTCTTGTGCACTTGGTATTTAATGGCCAGTTACAGGGAGTAATTTAGCAATATTTAACACCAAAGACAATCAACTCCAGATGGCTTGTGGACAAGGAAGCAGTTGACTTGACAAGGCCACAATTTATGTGTAGCATACATCACTCAAATGTATGTGCAAATTATATTTTAAACAGATACACACTAATCGTATTTACGTTGTTAATAGGTCATTTGTTCTACTCAGTTTTTATCATTCTCTGGAAGAATAATGTTTACTTTTTATATGCAAATTTACATCATTTACTAGGGATAATATTGGGATACACTAATGTTTTTCATGAATGTCATTATAACTGCTGGGTAATTTTAAAATGATATCTTAATCTCCTGGTACTGCCAATTAAACAGACAATGTAAATTATTAGTTTTGAAAGCATTTAAACTATTGAGTTCAGCATCAAGAGACACATAGAGGCCTACATATCCATGGTAAAACCACATTTCCTAACTCCTAAACAATAGGGAGGGTTCTGTGAGATGGAGTGGTAGCAATGGACCATACATCCAGGGATTTAATAGGGGTTTCTGTTTTATACTCTTTTGTTTGTATTTTAACGTTTAAAAATTGTAGTAGGTATTTTACCTTCAACTAGGAGGGTGGGAGAATATGCCCTTTGCTACAACTCCATGGTTAGCTTCCCTCACAAGAGGTCAACAGGAGTGCCTAACTAGGAGGGTTCATTGTGGCCCCTTGGGGGACAGCCTTCTGTATTTCTTAACAAGATTCCTTTCAAGGCAGCCTGATTATGTAAAGTTATCAGTGACTGGGATGACCACACAATGCCCCCTTCCTCCCACCCCCAGCCCTGGCTCCAGTACCAGGGTTACCCAACATACCCCTTTGTTTCTCTAGACATCCCTGCTTTTGTGCCAGTAACAGTATTAATAGAGGATTTTCGTCCATTCAACCCTGTGGCAACAGAGTGAATATATACATATCTAGGAGCACCCTCACCCTTGACATTGCTGGCAGATCTTTATCCAGAGATGAAAGGGGTTAAAGGGTAATCTACCAAAGAGGGTAGACAGTGGTCTTATGGTCATGAAATAAACAAGGCTCTGTTGGTTTAGCTTCTATAGTTCTAAGTAGGCCTTGCTATTGTCAGAGGGGGTGACTAACCCCTAATGGGGAGGAGTAGTGTGGCTGGGGGTATCTGTCTACCCTGCTGAAGATACTCTCTGGGAGGCTTAATTGGCCAGACCAGATTTAATTGGCTAATTTGCATACACATAAAGGCAACATACTGTGGCCACTGGACTGTAAATGCTGACTTACAGGCGCTTTCACTTCCTACTTTAGAAAATGTGATAAACACCTAATCCTGGATTTTAAAATTAAATTATTTAGGAATTGTTAAATCTGGCATAGATATGATTTTTATTCATTCATTGGTTAGCTGTATGTTTTTTGTGTGATGGTATTTTGCTGGTAGTGTTTTCTATACTGTTGCTATGCATAACTTGCTATTCGTATGTTGTTTTTTATTGTTTTAATACTAACATGCTAGAATATCTTAATTACATTATTATTTATTTCTAAGGAAAAATAATCATTCCTTCAGTTGTCACCCAAACAATAAGTACAAGTCCAGAGGTCAGAGGATGTTTTCTAAAGAAACTATTTTGTTTCAAGGGAATACTCTGCTCAGACTTCATTTGAATCTCACAAAGGTAGGAGAAAAATGTTGTCCAAAATAACTAAATGAAACAGGATCTATGGGTTACATCTACTGGTGTAGTTTCTGCAGTTCATCACCACTGAAACATGCCTTTGTGAGTTTCACCCAGTCTATTAGTACTTAACACCCTAGGGTGACCAAATTTCAGAGAATTACAGCACCCCTATTCCCTTGGGTAACATCAGGGTAATGGCAACACATTGTAATAGTCTGCCTATTTTCATGGGCATCCCAACTGAATGAACATAGCTTTTGTCATCGAATTGCCCTTAACGTTTGTGCAGTTTCCCACAACCCCCAAGGTACGGGTGAATAGCTGGCATAGTGGTCTACTAAGGAGATTAACTACACGTGTTAGACACAGTTAGCTGGTTTTATATTCTGAATAATACGTATTTGAAAAAAATCGTTTTCAAAACATGTGTTTACAATTACCATGTGTTTACAATTACCATGTGTTTACAATTACAAATATTCTATATTTCAACTTCTAAACCAGAAAAAATTTGGTAGGATGGTTGAGAATTGTTGTACAATATAATTATTCATTTTGTTAAATTATTTTGCAAGTATCATAAATTAATTGTATAATAAACTCTGCTACAACAACTCGAACATTTATATTTTGCTTGATTATTCATAATGCAGTGAAGCACTCCCTAAACAATAGGCATTGCTTTCTTTTGAGAAGATAGTTTAGCGATAGTCTGGTTGCAACTTGCTTTGTGTATAGAAAGGACCACAGAGTTCACATATTGTTGTAAATTGTACCTTGCTGTCCAGAAGTGGAAATGGACATCAGCTATGCAGACTGATAATAAAAACAGAACTTGTACCAGCTGCTACCAATCAATGTTCTGTTGGTCAAAATCAGAACTACAGTAGTTGCATGGAAGTTCATGTATTATTTCAGTTGTTTGTTCCTTTGTCTCAGCTAGGCCAATCATGGGCAGTTGTTCACTGGGCACAACTCATCAGATGATAAATGTCCACTAGATAGTTGTTGCTTACCAAGGAAATGTAAAGGCAGACAGTTGCTTATTTCCAGTTGCACAGTTGTCGAATAACAATTTCTGAAGGCCAGACTAAGAGTGTGATATTTATTTGCATCGGGGTACCTCTAGATAGCATTTTGACATTCTTAGTTTGCGCTTGTGATATGTAGATATTTCTAGTGTTCGATCATTACAGTGGTACATTATTTGTTTTATACTATGTGACCATGACAGTCATTATAATTTGGGGGCTAAACCTTTACTGGTTTACCCCTGGTTCACCCTTATACTGGTTCACCCCCATTATTCATGTGAATACCAATTGAGCCTGTCTCTATTTTCCATGCTCTGGTAGTGACAGCAAAGTCAGGTCTATTTGGTATAATGGCAGGGTAATGTTGTTTTATTTTCTATAAGATGCCAAGTATGCATTGTTAAAATAACCATAGAGTGTGAACCATACTTAAATGATGACATGGCTACAGGTATTATTTCTGTGTCCATCACCCTATCAGTGACCAGAACTCAATGACCAGTCATTCACTGACAAGTGTCCCTTCATTTGTTAGGATGTCAACCATCAATCTTTGGTCAAAGATCTCTATCTCTGCTGATGGCTGGTGGTCAGAACTGATGACACCTTCTAGTTCACTTTCTTTCAAGTCAAGGTGTATGTTTGAAGTGGCAGGTCAAACCACAGTGACAGTTATAAGCATATGTGATATTCACCTGTGGAATATTGTACATGCCAGGGTCATTTTATTATAATTACGGTAAATGGAAAATACCAAATTTATTTATAAAAACCAGGCAATTCTAAGGTGCATCCTTCTGCAAATAGGTGAACATATGTGTTACTTTTGTCTTCTTCATGCTGTCCTCCCGAACAGATGTAACTAATATTGCATATGTGTTTATCCACATTGACCTGTTGTTATTAAATAACATCTCTACATTAGGATTTTAGTATCAGTTGTTAAATTTATGCAGAAATACAAAAATGTTTTATGAATAATTAACCTAGATATCATTTGTAGATTTTTAAATATCAATTCAAAACGGTTTCATTTGTTCAATATCATGATTACAAAAATGGTCTGAGTACATTTTAATCAATCAAACTGCAGTGACAAGTCAGATCTCTATCGCCGTGTGATTTCACTAGGAAAAGATGACATTCACCTGTAATAGTTTTCTCCAGTTTCCTCTTTCAGACCAAGGTGCACATTTGAAGTAACAATAGACTTATAGTGTTATTGGCCATTGCTGTACAATATATGTATATATATACACTTGGAAAATATGTGAAATTATGCACTAAAAATAAATTGTGAAATGTTGTAGATGCTTATTTTTTTATAATAAAACAGAAAATTACGAGTATAATAGTTGATGTCCATCCATATTGTGGCAGGTCATCCCACAACTTTCTCTTGTTTACCTCGTCTACAATCCCCTGTTGCTGATTGTTTAAGTGATATTATCATGATACATCGATTTAAAAACATGGGAAATATTCAAGTTTTAAAAAGTGTTTATGTTTGGTATACAAATAAGTTAGGAAATAGAAGCAGCAAAATTATTGTTTGAAACGACTGCAACCCTAAGAAACTGTTGGATGTCTGCTTGTTCCAGAAGATCTTACTGTATACAGTGTACATTTACATGTTGTATATAGATATAGGGGTATCGTGTATAGACAGAACCAATCAACTAGCGTAGACTGACCAGCCCCCCTCTCCCTCAGTTACGTCACTGATGGTATAAGTGAAGATACTTTAAAACACATAAATTGCTGTAGTTATATAGTTTATAAAGCTTGATAACTAAAAAAAAGTTAAGAAATAGTCACAGTAAAGTATTTATTTAAATATGCCGAATCTCTAAGACACTCTATTGTATTGTGCTTGTTCTCGAAGGTGTTACTGTATACATTTACATGTCCTATGTAGACAGACCCAATCTACTAGGGTAGATTGGCTATCCCCCTTAGTTGAATCCCAGTCTAGTCAGCAGGTGGGTATACACACAAATGGTGTGAGGTCTATTCACCCTACGCCTGTCCCAGTCATGCAGTCTGCCCAGTAACTACCCCATACAAAGCGTGCCTCGAGATCTTTTCGTGATACCCGCAAATGTGTCTCGTGTCTGACTTTGAACTGTGTCTCGAAGCACGCCACTCTCTGGCACGAGAGGCAGCAATTAGAGCTCGGGTAATTACATTTCACAGGCGAAGCGACTGAACCATCGCAGAACAGGATCTGATGTCTGGGCGCACAAAGATGTGGCTGCATATTCATTTTCATTTCTGAAAGGTGTTCCAATGTGACATGCACTTTTTATGTGGTGTGCATGTTTTATGTGCTGTTGCTGTAAATAACGGTGGCTGATCAAAAGTCAGGCGTTGTCATAGATAAAACCTATTGTGTTTCATAAGGTTGATTACATTATGAATGTTTTATGTGCTGTTGCTGTAAATGTGTGCTGTGTTGTTAGTGCATAATTTCACATATCTGATGTAGACAAATAATTTTGTGTTGATGCCACCAATTTTTTTTTTAACTTTTGATTTGGGTACATCTTGATTAGCTAATGTCAGATGTAATGTGCACTTTTTTGCCTAATGCAGTTATTTGTGTATCATTACTATAAATAACGGAGATGGATCAAACGTCAGGAATAGATAAAACCTATTGTGTTTCATGAGGTAGATTAATGTTAAGGCAACTGTCAGACAGCTGCTTTTTTTCTGTACGGTTTACGCTTTCAAAAGTAGTAATTTAGTTGTCAAGGCGACTGCTAATTAGAGATACTGATATTGTTTTAGCAGTAGATAAAGACAAAAGACGCAGAATTTGGCGGAAATCACATATATGGTAGAAACAGGATTTACATACTTGAGAAATGTTCTGCTTAAAGCTGAAATCACTGTCAAAGATAACACATAGATTATGAACAGTATTTGATGGTGATGTATCATTACCAAGCAATTTAACTGGAAAGTAGTTAACAACCTTGTTTTGTTGTTTTTTTGTGCCAATAATAATTAGATCAGTTTTATTTGAATTTACTTTAAATTTACTTGCTTCCATCCATGGCAAGATGTTGGTGAAAGTGATATATACACCTGTGTGTCGTCAGCATACAAGTGATGATTTATATTACGATTAGTTATGACTCGACTAAGAGATGTAGTGTATAAGCTAAACAGAACAGGGCCAAGGACAGAACCTTGTGGGACACCAAATGGAACATGTTCTGGACAAGACAGTGAGCCAGACATATTAATGCTTTGGTATCGGTCTGAAAAATGTGAACTAAACCACTGAAGAGCCGTGCCAGATATACCAAAATATCTATTAAGGCGATGTAGAAGAATATTGTATCAAAGGCAGCTGATAGATCTAGTAAGGTGAGAGCAGTCAATTTGCTATTATCCATATTGCATAGAATGTCATTGTGTATTTTAAGAATAGCTGTCTCAGTTGAATGAAATCGCTTATATGCAGATTGTAGATCATTTGATAAATGCTGTAAATAAATGAGTTCATGGAGTCGATTTGCAACAACCTTCTCCAATACTTTCGAAAAAAAACTTAGATTTGAGATAGGACGGTAATTTTTAAGGTCATTTTTGCACAGACTTTTAATAAGAGGATTGACAAGAGTTTGCTTGAATTCGTGTGGAACAACACCATCCTGCATTGACATATTTATAATATTTGTAATAGGATAAACCAGTTGATTAATGCAACTCTTCAGTAGAAATGTTGGAAAAGGGTCAAGACCACACGATTTGTTAGGACACTTTTGTATGATAGTGCGAACTTCACTTGTAGTTGCAGGTGTAAAACATTGCAGTGTATTATCAACAATCGGCTGTTCAATAAACTTGTAATCAACGTCATTAATAACAAAACATGATCGAATGTAAGCAATCTTATCCGTGAAGTATTTTGAAAACATGCTGCATAATGTATCCAATGAAGAGGAATCAGACTTTTAGTTTGATGAAGCACATTATTGATGGATCTCCACATTTGGCGAGGATTTTCAGAATGTTTTGATATTAAATTCGTCTAATAATCTGATTTTGCTTTTGACATCATGTGGTTGCACAGATGTAACTGCTTAGTATAGCAGGACCGATTAAGGGGTGAATGGGTACGTTGCCAAATTCTTTCAAGATATCGATGGCGACACTTTGCTTGTACTATGTCTAGTGACATCCATGGTGACGGTGGACGAATGTTTACTTTTTTGTTTGTTTGGGGGCATGTTTATCAAGAAGACTACTGAGTGTAACGTAGTGTTTACTAGCTTACACAGTGTAGTTTTTGGCTGAATTAAGAGATCTGAATTTGCAAAGAATGTCTATATTAATGTCATGTATCGGTCGGAAAGTAATAAATTGTTGTGCTGGTCTTGACTCGACTCTGAGAAACAGATCAATAATTACAGTATGATGATCTGATAATCCATCAGTAACAGATACCGCCTTGATGTTATTGCAGTTTGACCTAGTGATAAACAAGTCAAGCCAATGCCCATGGATATGAGTAGGGAATGTGACTTGCTGTTGTAAGTCAAATGTTTGAAGTGCATCCATGAATAATCTAGTATTAAGGATAGGTATCAACATGGATATTGAAATCACCTAAAATATATAATTCTTCATGTAGTTGTAATGTTGTTTCAAGAAAATCTTGAAATTCATCAAAAAATGTACTTGTATTTCCAGGAGGACGATATATGCAAATAAAATTAGACATAGATTAACTTTTTATAAGAATACATAATACCTCGAAGCTGTGGTATACAGGTGAATGAAGGATTTCTACCTCAAACAAAATCAGAAACCAAAAATGCAACACCACCACCCCTACCTGACTGGAGTGGAAGATGGTGTAGAGAAAAGCCAGGAGGAGTGATGTCAGCAAGACACGAGACAGTATCAATTGTTGTCAACCATGTCTCAGTCATTGCTAAAATATCTATATGTTTTGATGCTATTAAATCAGAAAGCGCAGCAGATTTGTAACGAACAGATCTAAGATTGGTAGTCACACAGCATATATTATGAAACGTTTTTGGGCCAGGATTAAATGATGCATCACATGCCAGAAGGAGAATAATAGAAAGTTTAAAAGATGGATTACAACCTGATTTTTTCACTAAGTTTTTGTGCATGCATAGACCAAAACAGGAAATATGTAAAGCAGGGGTTAGAAAGAGGTTGCAAAGGCCAAGACCAAGTGCAGCTGCAGGGAAAGGATTCACAATATATTTATGTATGAACTAATAATGATTTAGTTAATTAGCTATTTTTGACCAGGGCCGACTTCAGCCTCTATCTACATTGTGACTCCTAGGCCTGTTAGATGGAGGAATATCAGATACTGCAGCTCAGCCTTTGAGAAAAACAACAAACAAGGAAAACAGTGCATTTATACATAAATCATGCACAGAAATAAGCCTGAAATAATATTTAAGTGCTTGTTATAATAAACAAAAAGAGGATAGGTAGCATATAAAACATGTGTCATGTATAAATGAACATCAGTTACGACGTAAACACTGCACAAAAAATAACGTTACAATTTGAAGCAAGTTTCAACATAACAAACAAAGCCTATTAAACATTTGTACACTTATCTGAATAATGAGTGGAATAATAGATACTGCTGTATAATCAAGATATTGTTAAATTAAATATTTAAGTGAATGAAGCCTTGACAATGATAACATAAAGGAAACAACAGTAATAATTTAATTTAATTTAATGGTTTTCTTTTGACTACCCTATATTTATCAGTCACAATTAACGTTGTAATTTTAGTAATAACATATATACAAATGACTAACAGCTAGTGTCTTCAGTTGAAACAAAAATCAGGGTATTTACAGTATACTTATATATCTGTGTATTTACCTGGCAAATAATGTCTGTGGACATACCACACCTGTATGCACATGTCTTCGTTTGCCCAAGAAGCCCTTGGGTGAAACCCCTCCCCTATCTCCACACAACACTAACACAAGATTGATGGCCGCAGAGTGAAACAATTTTCACTCAATTAAATTAAAGAATCATGTTTGTGTGGCTATTTGTGTATCAGTCCCGCAGCTACGGGTCTTAATGTGGAATAATCACTGTAGAGTCATCCACTAGAGTCTGCAGACCCACAGGACTGTCTTGTCTCACACACAGGTGTAATTAAACAAAGGGATGAGCAATCTAGCCAGTGAAGGCACAGTAATTGGTCCAGTCAACTGGTCCTAATCCCCAGTTATGTCCTGTTGCATCATACTGCAGCACTAAATACCACCTGCTCCAGACAGAGTTCTGTCAGTCGCGTTTGAGCGCTTCCTCATTGAATTGTTTTCAATAGTGACATCTGGATTATATTTCCCAATAAACCACAATGGTGTGGATAGTTGGCATTGTTCAGCCGGGGTTACGGGGACTGGAGGGGATATATTGTGCCGCAAGCCTCGTGGGATAAAGTTCCATAAAGACAGGTGTAGAACTGTTGCCACTGATGTTGTTGTAGAACTATTGCCACTGATGTTGTAGAACTGTTGCCACTGGTGTTGTAGATTTGTTGCCACTGATGTTGTTGTAGAACTGTTGCCACTGATGTTGTTGTAGAACTGTTGCCACTGATGTTGTAGATTTGTTGCCACTGATGTTGTTGTAGAACTGTTGCCACTGATGTTGTTGTAGAACTGTTGCCACTGGTGTTGTAGATTTGTTGCCACTGATGTTGTAGAACTGTTGCCGCTGATGTTGTAGAACTGTTGCCACTGGTGTTGTAGATTTGTTGCCACTGATGTTGTTGTAGAACTGTTGCCACTGATGTTGTTGTAGAACTGTTGCCACTGATGTTGTAGATTTGTTGCCACTGATGTTGTTGTAGAACTGTTGCCACTGGTGTTGTAGATTTGTTGCCACTGATGTTGTAGAACTGTTGCCACTGATGTTGTAGATTTGTTGCCACTGATGTTGTTGTAGAACTGTTGCCACTGATGTTGCACCTAAGCCAACCTACCATAACGACTGCGTGTGTACTCAGACACCTGACAATTATTAATTTCTCAACTGTCCAAAAACACATGGTATAAAAATATAATTATTTATAGTGTCCAAAAATCCACAGTGTTACACACTACTGATTAGGTATTTGGACACAACATTAATTATGTCCAAAAACATAAGTACAAAAAAATTATTATTTTTTTCGACTAAGTACCCCGGTATGTCCACAAACATACACTGTCCAGACAAATACAGTCGTTACAGTACTTCTCACACCAAAATTGACAAATGTGCTTTCTCCTTCGAAGCTCCCTAGACATGGAACAATCTAACTAATTCAGTGCATCAAAGCACAAGTGTTGCACCCTTCAAGGTGGCACAGAAGATGCATCTTTTTAATGAATATTCTTTTAGATTATTTAGCATTTAGCTGTTATTTATGTATCTGTTTATTGATGCATTTATCAATTTGAAGGATTGACATTTGTAAAAAAAAAATTTAATAGTTTATGTATTTTAAAGATTTTATTAAACATTTTCAAGAACACCTGAATGTTTGGATGGGATGTTATATAAAACAAAATTATTATTATTTACGATAAAGTTCATTGTTTTAAGAGCTTTAAAAGGTATATACTAAATTGTTTCCCAATGTACTCTACCAAAGAATATCACTGTATACATTTTGCACTACACAGATTAGTATTTTAAATATTAAACTATGCTTTTTGTTGTGAAAATCTAAGCCATTTAAAAAACCTAACTTTTTAATTACTTATTACTAGCTTGTGAAACATGGTAGAAACATTAAAATATGGGTTAATGATTCTTCCTCAGTTCACATTTTTTGTTTGACACATTTCAGACTAATTTCTTGAAACATTGGACCTAGTTAGTGTGCACTGCAACAAGTGCCAGCTAATGTGAACAAATTTGTTATTTAGTTTTGATGAAATCATCTGAAAAACTGGGGCAAGGTAGTGTAGTGATGGAAAGTTTGGACTCTCTTTTCTCAATCAAGACATTGCAGGTTTGATTAATCTAGCTGCCATTTGAAGGCCAATTTTGTTCACTTTATGTTGTTTCAGTTCATTTAGCTGTATAAATGAGTACATGACATTAGACAATGGGGGATGTAAGTAATGTAAATTAATAGTCTTAGAGCAGTAATTGCAGCATGGCTGAATGCTTCCTAGTAAAGTCAGAATGGTGTTTGAATGAAGCGATCTGCCAGAGGGTGAAGTGTGAAGCAAACTTTTATTAAACCAGCTATCCCTAATTAGACTGTTGAAACAAATATGAACAGCACTGAACATGATTTGCGATGTGCTAAATCAATTGATGATGCAGTTTTAATAAATACGCACCTTATAAAAATAAAACCGATTTTTTAACATTCTAGGAAGGGCCATTCTGATTTATGCATGATTGGTTTTCAGTTTGCCAGGCAGTAGATGTTTCAGTGGCTCCCCCTATTGACATGCTTTGTAATTAGTGGTGAGTTTAGCCACCAGGTAGCGGCACTGGTTATATTGAGGTCCACATGATGATACTCTGTTTCTAACTTAACTCATTTATATAATTGGCAATCTGTGCACTTACTATAATCAATATTTTACCATAAGTTAAATTTTATTAACAATTATGGATTTTAAGCACAGTACATCACAAACAAATTTACCAAATTAACTTACAAATGTAATAATTACTTCATTGTTGCAGAAATGTATTTATGACTAAATGTGATGATGCCTATGAGTCCTAGGGTAATTACCCTTCCTAGAAGTGATGACACCAGAGCCAAAGGGCACTAAATGATTCGAGGAAGCAAGGTGTTAGAGGAATATCCTTTGATGTGCCCCTGTGATAGGCCAACTCCATGTCATCAGTCCATATGTTCAGTTTTCAGCAAGGTGGCACATGACAGTCATAGAAAACAAATTAGCTCTGTCATGTAAATTGTATCATGTTATTAAAATGTGAAAATTACCCAGTCATTAATCATTAAATAACATTTATCACATATATGGCACAACAAATTAATTTAATTGAGCAGCATGTGTATCTTAATTCTTAATTAATTTATTTATTTGTGTCAAGGATAAACATTAATATGTATTGCACACTACTTTGTTTCAGTTTTAGAGATAAAACATTTGTTGTTAAGTATGTTACAAGGTTTGTTACAGCATTTTTTATTAGAACAAAATATATTTACAATTATTTTTTGAAATATGGATACCAATGTTTGACCTGTATTTTGCAGTGTAACCTATTAGCAGTGTCATAAGAATAAACAGTTAGACATTTAGCAGATACTTATCTTCACATTTATCTACATGTTGTGCCATGTTCCTGTCCAGGCCATTTGTGCATTGTAAATGATATTATGTATGTGTCATATTTATTATCACGGATTTATGTCCCAAAAATACACAACATATAGTGTAGAAAAATATGTGTATGGTTGAATTCAGCTGGAGAAAAGGTAATTAAGTACAGTTGGTAGCCAACCATTATTCTACAGGAAACAGGTCATACAGTATTTGTTATAATTCTTGTTGGCATTTTGTTGTGAATTAAACTGTAGGCCCTACAGGATCATCAACAATTAATGCATGGCATTAAACATAATTTATTAATTTAGTTTTATTCCTTTTAATTGTAAAGGATACTAATAATAACTTGGTGTTATTAGTTATCTTGTTGAGTTACTGAACTGACATCAACTGAATCGGCAACTGAGATCTGCGTCTTTGCCGCTATTGTCAGACTTCGCAGACGGTCACTCACGGTGATCACTGTCTTGCTGTAGCTGCAGCCAGTCTATGGAACAGACTGCCGGACTGTGTCAGGATGGCAAAGACACAGCCACAGTTCAAAACACTTCTTAAAACACACGTTTTTAGAGTAACGTTTCTGTAATATGATCACGTGGACTTTATAAAATTCACTTACCCATATTTTATGTAATTATTATTATTATTTAAAAATTATTTATTACATTTCAATTTACTTATTTATTTTTATTATTGTTTAATACTTATCATATAATTTTGAATTGTTTGTACATGGAGGTTTAATAATTTATGTAATGAATGTTTTAATTATTATTTTTATGGTATACATCTTGAATGATTTTTGTTTCTATCTATAATACAATACGAAATAGTTACGTGAACAGGCACGTAAAGCGCCTGAGAGCAATCTGATTGATTCAGGCACTATGCAAATAAATTATATTATATTATTATTATTATACCACTGAGAAAACAAAATAATCAGCAGTAATACAAGTGTGACCTGTCGTCCATACTCCTTAATGTATTGTTTTTTGTTACTGGTTACTATTTTTGGCATATATTTATTAACTGTTTTAATTAGTTCTTTACACAATTTTTACACTTATATATAAATATACTTAATTTTTACAGTTTTATGGTCCGAGAGATTTTTATTGTAAGTGGATTCTGGTGCCATGCAAATTTGTTTCAATATAATCAAAAATATTTGATATTATTTGTAATTTTATTTAGATAAGGACAACATTTGTAAATCATGGCAAACTTGAAGACCAAAATATTGAGATTTAAGACAAAATACCCCTAAAACCATTAATTCCTAAAACAGCACTGCTAGTTTTATGTCAGTATCTGAATCTGAAGGCCCCAATGCAGATGTATGTGGGTCCATCACAAGCCAGTCGCGACTATTAACATGATGCTTAGGGTGTGCTCAGCGCAAATGTATAAACAAGTTTTTCAAATACTTTGTACAGCATTGTCAACTAAAACAAAACAGATGGTAACATGGCAATGTGCGTTAGATTCTGTTGCACTGTTGGCGTCATTTAAAATGTTACCATATACAATAAAACCAAAGGTGTCATTAAGACACAATTAACAAAGACAGCTGTGTTGCTGGCATCAGTGTGTTATTGTCATCTAGTGCCTGGCGTGGCCGAAGTGTGTCTGTTGGAATGATCACTTGTTAGACACGTGGCATGCTTAAATTCCATTAGTTCGCCAGGTGTTTTATGCACATCACAGGTACGCCGATATCAATTCAGCAGGTGGGGTAATGGTGAGGGAAACTAAAGGGTATTAATTATCTTCTTTCCCCTCAGGGGTTTTTAACTCATTTGACCTGTTAGTAGATTTTTATATTGGGTGTTTCAACAAGTTTGACAAAAAGGACTTTGTCCCATTGAAAATTATATTTTCTATATTATCTTCATTGTTATTGATGTGAAAACTATTGTCTCAAAAATTGTCAGGGGGACTTACCTGGAGGTTGAATTGATTGGTGGATTGGGGTCACATGATCTGTATAATCACCCTCTCACCTGCCCTGGGGTGTTACTTTGAACCCCCCTACTTGCTACTGTTGCACATTTGTGGGTTGGCAGCTGGTTCTCAGATTAAGCTATACTTAGAGGGTAATAACCCCCTCTGCTTGTGCTGGCACGTGGCAGACATGGGACAGAACATTGTCCTTCTTTGTACCAGTGAATGTGAGAAACCATCATCAGAATATAAGACAGGCGTCTTTAAATGTTACCTTTGTGTGTAATGCAGTAAAGACCATTGTGCAAGTAATATTAGAAGACATCACGATATAACAATGCTTAGTTGTTGATTGGTGGAACATTGCATTTACAATGTACTCACAAATTCAACTAACAGTAATTAAATTAACCATGTTTGCCCTATATAAATACAGAAGCTTCTTGTTGAGCATAATTGCTGGAGGAAAATTGCTAATCATTGTTAGTCATGTTACATGAAGGTTTGAATGTGTCCAAATACATATACTGCCAAAAAATATTTTATAATCATATTGTTAATATTAATAATTTATTTATAGAAGTAACACAATTATGGTGGTCTGCAATGAAAAACATCATAATTGTGTGCAGTGTGGCAATGCCATAATAAAACATCATTTAGGAATTTCCATGTAAAACCATTGCAGCATTTTAGGTGGTTTTCAAAATCACTATTCTTCTACAGTTTATAGTACTTTAGTAAATAATGCACATTATTTGAATGGACTGTATAAATATTTTCTCTGACCACAGTTATGAAAGAAAGTAACAAAAAAAAAAAGCCCAAAATCTACATTAACAAATCATATTTCTGTTTTATATATTACAAAACAACTTCTGGGTTACAATATTGTGTGTTTTGTAAATGTGCTTGATAAAAATTATTACATTCATGATGAAGTTTAGATTAATGGAGATTAATAAACATCGTCAGTCCCTGTTGAAAAGCAGAAAGCTAATGAAAAAACTGAGAAGGAATGACATGAGATTGACATTAAAAAAGATGATAGGTACCCAGATTAAAAGAAGAGAATGTAGAGAAAGAATGTTAACTGAACATTTTGAGTTTAATTTGTGAGCAAGTTTTGTCCTAGAGAATATGACCAGAGACAAACAATGTGTTTGTGAAAGCTTTATTAATAACATGTTATCATTGAATAACAGTATTTATGTTATAATTTCTGAAGAATATAATACCATCAAAATTCATCATTGATTGCATACCATCTAGAATAAAAACAACATTACTATAATTTAACATGCATTTAATGATGTATCACGTTTGTGCATTGGTGTGCTTGAACAAAGAACACAGTTGCTGTAAATATTTGCAGGGTCCATAACAGGCCTAATGCTAATCTGTGGTCACTCCTTGAGTTACTTTTGGCTGCTCTAGCTAAAAATGGTCAACACTGAGGCACTCATGCATGGTCTGTGCTCAGCCATGTGTGACCAGGTGGAACAGAGTCACTGGTCAACAGCTGTCACTCACATGTCCAGTGATCATAACCACCCCATCCTACTGTAGGGCCCCCATCACCCCCACCCAACCCCAACCCCACATTCAGCCCAAACCACCCCACCCCTATAGAATGAGGAACACCCCACAGGATTGTTACTATTCATTCATCACCAGGGACCAATAGATGTGACTGTCATTATGAGGTGACACAAATGTCAACATCATAGTTTGTCAACTAGGTGGTAGTTTAATATTTGATAAAGTTGACAGTTGTTTCTGGCCACAGACATGAGACAGACGTCACTGGAACTGCAGGTGAGCTCACTTTTGTCAATTAAGATACATTTATATGAACTGTAGAAGTTATAAAAAAGATTGTTTGAGACATGGTTCATGTTTTGCTCATCTTGGTAATATCAACATTTATAAAACAATTATGCCATCTAATAGATAGGATAGGCCAGTGTTGTGACATGACAACTTGTTTGTGCAAATGATATGCAGATGTGTTATTTGGTTTTGGTTAATTTATTATTTATTACTATTATTATACATTTATAACGTGTCAAGTATCCGGGTAAAATATCTGCTCAAAGGTGCTAAATCACTGGACATGTTTAATAAATGTAGCTACTTTTAAAACACACCACAAAACTTAGATGTGATGGGGAGGCTTGGGAAAGGAAGGTGATATTATATGTCAATAAGGCAGGTGTTTCTTCCCATTGCCTTGCTCTGTGTAGGGATCAGCCATTGTTATGCAATGCTGTATTGATGAGGTGTTGTATAACCCACCCTATAATATGGCCATTACCCTCTTGAACACCCTTCAGCATCTGCCCCACCATCACAGTGCATGTAGATGTAAATCTGCCTGTGTGCAAGTGTGAAGGAGGAGAAGACAAAGACAGAGGACATCAAACAGATCCACCAGTGCTAATGGCTGTCTTGTGTCTGATTGTAGTTTAGTAATTATTCATATCATGTCTGTGAATCAGACAAGACATACATATTAAGAAGTTTCAGCATATCCATTAAATTACTCTTTCTTTACTTTTCTGGTACAAACAGTGGGTTGGTGGGGATTATAGTGTGTGCATTTGTGAGTGTGCAAACATGCATGTGAATGCATGTGTGCATGACATAAGAAACATGCAAGTATTTATGATCTATCTATCAATGTGTGTCTAGTGTGTATGTGTTTCTACAGTCTATACTTGTGCATGTTATCACATTGGGCATGAATAAAGTCACAGGAATAAGGTACAGTTTTGGCTAGGAAAAAGTCAGCGTTATTTTCTTCAATAGTAAATATTTTCACTGATAATTAAGTGAAATAAAGTTTTATGATAAAGTCAAGTCTAGCAGATTGTCACTGATAATTAATCACACTCAGTGACATGTCTAGGATTTCATTAAGGGGGAAACTAAGGGGGAGCTAAGGGGGGGCTAGTTAGTGCTATAGTTAGTCTTCCCTGCTAAAATATAGTGGGTATTAGTGACACATTCGGTTATGTAAAAAGTTAAAGACAAAATTTCCAAAAGGGTACCACAAAAACGAATTCACCTCTGAATGGACTGGCCCTTTCCCTCAAATTGAACCCCCATGATACCCTACTGACTGAGCGTGGATTCACTTTATTACTGGTTTACCTGGTATTACTTACGCACACTCAATGTTTTTTGTTGTCTTTGGTGATTAAGATGGATATTGTACCAGACATATCAATATATTGTTTGCTTTGTAATGATGTAGTTCAACTTATTTTATAAAAAACAAATTGTGGCTTTTCATGTTACTTTTTCATGTCCTTTTATCTCATGAGTTTATTTCCTGCAGTCTCTTACACTGTGTTAACCCCCCCCTCGTCCCTCCCCCTCCCCCTGTCTGTAAGCATGTGGATACACTGACCAGTGAACAAATTGGACAAACAGACCATCTCCAGGAGTCCCTTGGGTAAAACAGATCTCATATCAGACAACTTCAAATCCTGCGGGACTAATAGGACAAACTAACTATCCACCAGCTACCTGGCAAGGACAAGGTTTGCTTTCTCTGCTCATTGGCTATTATGTGATATTTATTGGTTCCTCAGGAGGGTAATGTGAACATTAAGTTAATCAAATCATCCGCTACAGCCATTGACTGCTTCAGTAGAAACAGACCCACTCTTGTGAGCAGGAAATAAAGTCAGGTGGAAACCTATGGGTGTAGTCTATGTTTGAGTTCAAAATATGTTTCCGGGTTATTCTAAGTAAATTGCTTTTATATAAGTCTGTTGTAAATGTTTCGTTTTCTGTGGTTTTGATTATGTTATTTTATTATAACACCAATTGTGTAAGTGCTGCCACCTGTTGGAGTCTTTTGAACTTCACTGGGGAATATGCCCAATGCAATTAAAATGTTATCGTAATAACGGTCCAGTAACTTCAGAGGGGAATATTCCCTCTGTTGTGTGTTGTAATGATAGGTCAATAATAATGATTTGTGCCAATTCATCAACAGTTGTTCACATTAAGCACAGTGATAAACAACTTATTTCTCAGGATACATTCATTCCTCAAGCCAAATGAAAGGTTGGACACATAACCAACACTTGGTTACTGACATGGTGTTAATGCACGACATTTCAGTTCTGAGATAGCACACCTATGTAGAAATGTTTTAATACAAGATATCCATGCTTGAGGAGTTGAGATACAATGGTGAAGCATCTACAGTTCGTACATATATGTCCACAAATGTTGGAAATAAAGTCACTAAAAAAAGGAAAACATAACAAGAAATAAAGTTGCAGGAAAAATATAATAACTCTAAATATATACTGTTCTTTTTGTTTACAGTATAAGTTGAAATATTAAAATACATTTGGGTGGATATTCATCTTATTCATCAAAATTAAAGATAACATTATAATGTTCTGTGCATAATTTTTTTTAAGAGTCACTTATAAATATCACTTGTCCACAAATATCAAAGACATTATAAAAGAAAATGTCAGAGTTTCTTCACAAAGTTTGTCTTAATGTTGCATTAAACTTTGTTGTGTTTAATCATCAAGTGACTTTATTTCCGGTGACTATATTTCTGTAATTTTTCACATGACTTTTTGCCTAGAAAACTGGCTTTATTTCCATGACTTTTCCCTGTGCCTTTACTTCTGCCCACCAACTAGACATTCCTACACACCCCAACCAATATGTCCACTGCCCACCAACTAGACATTCCTACACACCCCAACCAATATGTCCACTTGGCACTCACAGTCATAATTGACATTGTATGTTTGTATGGTAACATTATCTGTGACAGGAGACACACTCCAGTGTCATCAACTTTGAAATAACATAAAATTACACCCTACTAGATGACAGAATCATGAGTAACCACCCTACCCTTGGGTGTGATTCAGTAGAATATCACCCTGGGGTATTTGTAATCACCCCACTAGTTTGGGGTGTGAACCTGCCACTTGAACAAGGTATGCTTGGTTGGTCTGACAACCCCAACAAATGTTGCCAATAACAATAACTGCAGTGATGACATTTTGAAAATTTCACTAGGGAGGCTGTAATTATACGATTCCCTGCTGTCTCCCCCTGCACCCTCCTTGTCAACCCTAGGTCTTCCCTCACAGTCTGTCTTATCTTTATGTCACTTCCCAATATCTTTGATTAAGTACACCCTATTGCAGTTGCCATTCTGATATGGGTTGGCATTCAAAATAATGAAATATATAACTGGCATAATGGCTTGTTGGGTATTCATCTATCTATCGATTCATCAAGCAATCCATTCATCCATTCACTCACTGATCCATTTATCAATTGATCTATTTATCCACTGATCCATCCTTTCACCGATTCACTAATTCACCCAAAAATGATCCATCCATTCACCCAGTGAAATTTATCCATTCATCCTTATCCACTGATCCATCCTTTAATCCACAGATCCATCAATCCATCGATCCATTTATCCATCCATCTGTTGATCCATCCATCCACAGATCCTCTGATCTGGGAATAGACAGATTCCATCACAGCCAGTATATTTTATTATTAAACGCCTGATTCTTCTATCTGATTCCGTTAGTCAACCATATTCCTCTCCAACAGTATGCCGAGACATCTCCTTCAGAAAGAATCCCTTCCACACAATCCTCCTCTTATTGCTAGTAAGCCCTGCCTATCTGTGGTCACTTGTAGTCTCACCCTGGAAACCCTACCTGCCCCCTACCCCACCCTCCCCTTGTGGTGACACAGAACTTGACACTGCTAGTAGCATACAGTGGCTCACTTCAGCACCAACATTGAGTAACCACTCATAAGATTGCATCACTTGGAGCAACTGGAGGGCCCTGGAGACTGCAATCTCAGCCCAGGTGTAGAGGTGTCTCCAAGACTCATGTCATATCCTGGGACATGTCACCTTATTCAGGTGTACATCTGTCACCAGTCAGGTCAAAGATCACTGACATGACACTTCCTCACCTGTTATGTCATGTCACTGTTCTCTCCTCATTACCAGTTCTGGTTCCTGTAGAATATCAAATTTAAATTTTAAATTCTCATGCATGCATTCAATTAAAATGAAACTGGTTACCAAATTCTGTGTGTGTAGACAATTTGTTGTTATAATCACATTTGTTATAGTAAATAATTTAATTATGCTTTATTTTTGTAATAGAACAACTGTTGTGCAGTAATTGCGAAGATGCTGTGATACTTCATGATATTGTTGTATTATACGTGAACAGGATTGTGTGAAATAGCAATGATTACTTGGCAGAAGGAACCAAGCAGTTATTGTTACAAGGAATATGTGATGTTTATGATTTTTATTAGAAACTAGCAAAAGTATTCTGTGGATGGTGCTACAGATATGTAGACAGACACAGAAGATTGTTTCATGAAGTATTGCTATAACGTAATTTGTTTGCAGTTTTGCCGTACATGCATGATTTTTATGACTGTTGCAAGTTACACTTTATGTTGTGAACAATCAGTCTATGTCTGGTACAAATCCTAAAATGATAAGCACCCAAAGGAAATTTTGAAAAACAGACATTCTTTTCTTCTGATGGTTCATATAATAATCTGTGAAAGTTTGGTGCCCAGTATGCAAACCATCTAGGAGGAAAGTGTTTGCTTACTCACATGTATACAAGCATACATGCATACATGCATACATGCATACGTGCATACGTGCATACGTGCATACGTGCATACGTGCATACGTGCATACATGCATACATGCATAGTATTTCATACATAGACTAGCTCAATTATAGTTAGACGTGTAACCATGACTTGTGTTGCTTCCAGGAGACAATGTTATGTGGAAGGATGGTGAAGAGGAAGTATAAGGACGGACAGAGAGGGACTGTGCCAGCGACTGACCACAGCAACTGGCAGGACCGCCTGACCATGTCCAGAGAGGTGAAGAGACCCAGAGTGATGGCGGAGTCGGCCACATGTGATGGTCACAGTGGTAGCTTGCTGCCTAAAGACACCTGTAGAAGGCCAAGAGGAGAACGCCAGTTGAAGACCACAGGTAGGATTGGTTGGTTTGCTAAAACTGTGTATCTCTGTGTGATATTTTAGCATGAAATCTTACATCATCAAGCAAAAAGTAGAAGTCTCAGATCAGATGTCATGATTGGATGATTTGGGAAGGAAGAATAATGTGGTGGGTGCATTTTCTAAGAAAAACATTTTTATATGTTTTGAAAAATTACAGAGTTGGATTAGTTACTGGAGAATGCCAGTTGTACCAGGATTAATGTTACATTAGATTATTAATACCCAAAATGGAGTTGGGGTAATCACACAGTTATGTTTACTAAACAATTCTGAACACAGAAAAGAAAACCAATGTTATTGACAACTTTGTTAAACCATATCTTTCTTCATTGTGGTATGTCCCCATTTTATTCATACGATTACATAACTAATTACAGTTATCATAAACTTAATATTATTGCAGGTCTAATTCCAGTTGTTCTTTCTTTTTGAAACTTCACATTGAAAGTTATGACAACATGTGATTTTTTTGTGAGTGTCTGGAGACGAGTGGAGACGAGATGTTTGAATAAATATCCAAATCTGATGATAATGTTTAGCATGAAATAAGAAGAACAACGGTTGAATAGTAACATAGATTTCAACAGTTTGCATGACAGTTAATAATTTCCTCATGGGTTCGTAATTTCCTGACTTGTGACACCCTCAGAGAAGCAAGTGTTAAGAACTGCCAAGACTAGTCTTCCTGATGGGTATTCCTTCCTGACATCTGCCCACCCTCACCCCATCCATCTGCCCCACCCCACTCAAGGGACTCAGCCATGGAGGGTGACCAGACATGTGCCACAAGTTATCTGTTGCCCCTTTCATGAGCACCCCTTAATTAAGTGGAAAATCACCCTGAGATTACACCCCATTATCTTGGGGTACTTGTGTACAGACAGTCTTGGGGGAGTTGGCTGGGCTCCAGTCTCTGACAGCTGTCTTCTTGACTTGTCTCCAAAAGAGACTTTGGAGGGGTTTAACCCGGTGAAACAAGACACATGATTGTAGGGGTTCAACCAATTGTAGGAAAGGTTGTTAAAGGGAGTATACACAGCTATCCATTGGAATATTTATTGGTCTCTCAGTAATTACCATAAAGCAGTCATCTGATGTTGTTACAACAAATTTAACAACTTGTGAAATGTGCTTATCTTACTTAAAATGGCAAAATATATTTGTTCAGAGTGTGTGAAGGGGTGAACAGTCACCATAGTAACACACTGTATGGATTGGATATTACTTTTAACCAAACAGGATTTTATCATTACTAGTAACACAGGTACTTATTTATTGGAATTTAAAAGTTAATAAGTGTAATGTTTCAGAGTTTTTTAGAGGTAAATGTAAAAAAACAAAGATATAAATTCACAGAAAAACAACTGCATGACTAATACAAAATATTTCTGTTGGTGTGTTGTTTTTTTCTATTGCAAAAATTACAGCCTGTAATTTTGCTTTTTTCTTGTGTTTTTGTGTGACTTCTGCTCTCCTTGTATATTGTGAAAAATGCAATATACAAAATTGTTAGCATCTCAAAACAGTGCTGTGAATAAGTATTTCTACCAGCAAGAAGTCAACATTGGCAGGATTGAGCAGCCTTGCCAGGTATCCCAGACTACACACCTGTGTGGCTAAGTATCCCTAATTAGACTCATCATTAGCCTTTGAAGTGGTCAGCAAAGTAGTTAGCAACAGTGGACCAGATGTTGGGGTGGAGTGTTGTTTCCCTCCAAAGTCCACCATGATTTACTGACCTCCTGTTAGTTGGGCCTAAGGTGATAAATGTAGATTATATTAATTGAGCGCATTTGTATTTTAGATGGTTATATAGAAACGTTGATACAAGTTTGATACATCAGTTGGTTAAGTCGACAGTTGGTTAAGTCGACAGTTGGTTAAGTCGACAGTTGGTTAAGTCGACAGTTCCCAAGTATATTTTATATGCATTGTGCACCCCATTATAATTATAGTACTATTAAATTAAACCGGTTAGTGTTGTACTGCAGATGTAATGTCAAATAACTTGTAAATATGTGTTATATAATTCATATAGGTATTATTGCTATTATCAGAAAATCATATTATATAATATAAATCATAATATGCTAACTTCTTGTTTTAATGAACTACAATATGTCCTCAAATTTATTGAATTTCTTTAACGATTAAGGATGGGGTTTTTAACTCAAGGTTTTTTGAATGAGGGACTTTTGACCGTATCCCATTGTTTGTGGTATAGTCATAGTTTATATTAAATGTACCTTTACACTGATTACGTTTGAATGTGATTCAAAAGATTTAGGCACTATACATTAATAAAATTGTCTCTCCCGGACAACGGACGTGATTAATGGCTGTGATTGTTGAACGCAGCAGGGATGCCCAACACAACCACAAACAACTACAATAACAGTTTTTATTTGAAAGCAGGTGATTGCATTTTTAGAGTGTAGTTAAATGAAATGATATGCTTGGCTGGTTTTAATTTCTAACACACATTGACAACCGTCACAACTGTGATGCTTGCATTTCATGTAGAAGAATGTGAAGTGAGGAGCAATACCAATAGTGTCCTAACCAACGAGGAGCAGATGGTAAAATAGCCTTACTGTGACCTGTTTGAGGGCCTATTGTGGTTGCCCAGGGCAGCATGGGAAGACAGATGATAGTAGGTGGCATCTCTCACAATGTCACAATAGGCGAGAAGTCGATATGAAGAGTAGCCGCTTGATTAGACATAAGTTGGCGCTTGCATAGTTCTAGCTTGGAGATGGTCAAAATGAGATTCTGGCATTTAAAGGGGTGTTATTGGTCATTTTCATGGTAGTAATCAACCCCCATATATCCCCTTTATGAAGATTTTAATGTGCATTGATGGCTAAACAATACCTGGATATGATCCCTGGAATTGAATGAACCAACTTTTAATTGGCTTCATTTGATCATTATTGGTCATTATCAGTGTTGGTCATCGTAAAATGTTGCCATGGCAAAATTATTGTTTTTGGAAATATTTAATATAATTTCTGTACTACTTTTGAAAATATTTAATTTTTTTTTTTATTACTCACCGTTTTGTTTTCCTTAGCATAACTAGGAGATGAAGTCATAACAAATAATATGTTTATTATATGTATAGTGCCCCATCCATATGATTGGTCTCAGGCACTTGGCAGTGCTTCAAACAATCTAAGAAGAAGGTATACTATTTAAAATAATTATTTAACAAAGGTTATTATAAAAAGTTATTGTGAAGATTAAAATTAATTAATGAACAATCAATCATTTTATATATTGTACATTATAATTGCATAAATAAAACATAATGCATGTGTATCTTGTTTAAAATGGGCAAATGTAGAGATAAACTAGCGAGATGTTTTAATATAATTTAAATTGTGTGAACAATTTAAAACTTATACAAAAGTCATCCTGTGTTGAATGAAAAGTACCTGAAGTACTACACTCTGCCACAAATCACCCTCTACCACACATATTTACCCAGTAAACCATTTACCCAAGGGGTTAACAGCCATGCAAACATGTAGCAACAGTAGCTCCTTGAAGACAATACCCCATTGTCTTCCAACCTCAACCTTCCCATCACCCTGCTTCCTTCCCTCCTCTCTCCCTCTCTTCCCTCACTGGATAAGTCTTCCCTGCTGAGTTCAAGTAACACATGCAGGGATTCGATAAATGGATCTCAGATTGGGGCAATCTGAAGACTGTGGCCCAAGAGGGTGTTGTTGTTGCAATGTTTCACAAACTGTCAATGTGTGGACCTCTTCAGCTTCTTGCCCTTTGACTCCTGCCTCCTTGGGATTACCCTGTCACAGTGTCTCATGGTCAGTGGTCAAAACAATCCTGGACACTTGTCACTGCAGTCATCCTTGACACTTGAGTTCCATCGAGTGGCTGCCTTCAAGCACAGACCCACCAGCTCTGGGGTTCCATTTAATGCATAATCAATACCACCTGCTGCTAGTTTTATAGGCATCTGTTTAAAATCAAACAGTCACATTGCATTGTTGTTTAATTGCTTCACTGTTTAATTGATGTGCTGTAATTATCAGAAAATGTATGATAATTGATTAGTAATATGTTATTCTAATATGTTATTAATGTAATGCATTTATTGGTGATTTAAAAAAATATATATGATTGAATAAATTAGGAGTCAGTATTGTAACACACATAATAATCGAGCACCTAATAATAAGTGGTCATTTTCAGTTGTTTTATTATTTAAATCTTTTTAAGGTATTTAGAATGTATATTTGTTAACAAAGTTATTATTTAAATATTCTTATTCAAAATCTTAGTTTAATTCAAAAGAATAAATTTCATTATAACAATAATTTAGAAGTATATATTGACGTGTTGTGGTTTATACTCATCATCAATAAGTTGATTGATATCATTGTATTGATGTGTTGTGGTTTATACTCATCATCAATAAGTTGATTAATATCATTGGAACCATTTTATATTTCCATTGCATTATTTAAAATTAGCATTTAGTATGTCGTTTGCATTCTGGGAGAAGTTGGTAATTGATGCAACATTTAAATGAAACTACTTTTATTGCGAGTTGACCAGTTGTGATCACAATAAGGAATAATTTAGCATAAATAAACAAGACTGAGTTATTTAACTGATATGAGCTAATGAACTATGGCAGGAAGCTGGCACCAGTGAATCCTCTTGTCTGTGTGATATCAGAGACATACTAATTCACACTTTGGCACATGATATCAGAGACAGACCAATTCACTCTTTGGCACATCCTCCCATCAAAACAAAACTACCAATACAAGTCATCAGATCAAATACCAAAATCACTTATCAGCTTGTAAGTCCAGTGGTGACAATCTCTTGCAATATCAGGGGGCCTACATTGACCAGGACTTGTTCTTTATGTCCACCAGCCGGTGGTAATGACATATGACTCCTGTGCTGTTTGATGTGACAAGTGTAGTTGTCCTTCTCATGGTCACCTGACCAGGACTTGTGACAGCTGACATATGGACCTGTCACAATATGCTGGTTAACATTGTAGTTGTGTGTAGCCTATGGAACACTGCAGATAGTTCAGTTGGCACAGCTGGGGCCAAGGCAGATCTCTGTCTACATCTTTATTAAGCTGGTACTGATTCACATTTACAAGTAAGTGTTTTAATGTTATATAATTTGTTGAAATGTGTTTCATGGTTAAAATATATGTGTAAAACTATTTTGGCTTAAAACATGTTTAGTAATGTTCAAATACACACACGCACGCACGCACGCACGCACGCACGCACGCACGCACGCACGCACGCACACACACACACACACATGCTTTAAAATATTGTGTTACAAACCATTAAAGTTTACATAAAATAACAATATATATATATATTATATACAAAATATAATGGTTGATAACAAAATAAATATTGTAGTAGATTAAATTTGCACTATAGACTACTAGTACATGTTAATGAACAATAACAAGAGGGATACTGTTTCATCTACTATTTATCATAATATAATATACTAAGGAAGACAAAGGTTGAGCAGGAAACATGCTGCATGTGTTAAAAGCAGGGGTAAGACCACATTTAGATTTTACTTAGGAGGCCATTATAACGTTTCCTTAATTTCCTGCAAAATTTGTCATACGATTTTCTAGAAAATTTCACAGCATATTTAACCTCCATTGACAAAAGTGCTGTGGAAAACTTGTGGAATTCTCATACCTATTTTTTCAGAAAAATCCACCCAAACCTGACACCCTTCAATTTTGCCCCAATCTGGTGACGGATTTTGAAATATTGAAGCAAAATAGCCACTGTGCGAATATGCAAATAACTAGCGTATATTTATTGCTACCTCGTGAAAGATCTATTGCAGTAGTACATTCAGTATTCACTGGACTAACATGTGCCATGTCAAAGTGCTCCAACAAATTCACACATCACACCAAAACAATATTTTCAAGGGCACTTTTTCGGTGGGTAATGGCGGACGGGATCTTACCTGGTGGATGAATCCTTAATGTAATCTTACCACAGCAGGGAACATGTAAGTCACATGGCTTGTATAATTAATGGAGCACCTGTTTAAGGAAGATAATGTGACAGATGAACAAATTGATCCATAGTCAGGAGAACACTGACATATAAGAAAGGTTGAATAGTAATCTGAAACTAACTGAAGCTCACAGATTGATATTTAACTACTAATTGGGTATTGATGAGTTCTCAGTGATGGGATATTCCTGCTAGACAGGATGAAATCACTACACTGCTAATTAAATAACCGCTTTAATTATCAATTAATTATTCATGTTGGCCATGTTCCCAGTCAGTAGCAGAAGCCTGCAACCAGTTTAAACACTGAGCTGTATGTATCCTGTTGTAGTTTCTACAACTAGTGCTTGTTGAAGCTCCAGTACTCAGTGCAGCAACCACATTCAATTATTCCCACTCCTCATTCCAGATCACAGTCAATAGCCTTATAATGAGTCTCTAATAGGTCACATGACCAATCCACCCAGTCACAGCTGTATAATTGGCTTAGCTGAGCAGGCTTTGTGAACCTGCTAGGGGCTGGGCAATGTCTTTATGGTGGCCACAGAGGGGTTTGTGTGGATGTTTTCACCCTGTACAACTGGGGTGTTTTACAGGACTTAGAAGTTTGCCTTGTCTTGAGTGAATGATTTGCACCAAACTGGGAAAACGTGATGATTTGTTTGTGCCTGGAGGAATTGGAGTTTTGTTATCGTGCCGCAAGTGGAGAGTTACAGGTTGTGGGGTAGTGAGAGTGCTCATTGTCAGACGCGTGTAGTGCGAGTGAGGGTGATTCCCAGTGAGGACAGGGTAGGGAAGAATAACAGTGACAGTTCACAGCAGCATGGGAGTTGTGGGTAGTAACAGTGGGGAGAGCGTGTCGGACACTAATGGTACAGACAACACAAGGCAGACGATGAACGTCAGGAAAGGTGGGTTGTTTTTACTTGTTTTTTGTACCAATTGTGCACGATATTTACCTATACCAGAATACTGGAACCATGAGAAATCATGAGAGTGCCGGAGTACATATCTACAGTGTTACAAATGAACAACAGAATGAGAACCTCTGCACGCTTTACACTTTACTCCCTGGCAGACCTGTACAATCGAACATCATCTCGACTTCTCTGGGAAGTATCCAGCCACGCTGCTATTAATGCGCGAAGACTATTCGTACACAAATATCCACCACTGTCTATAGCCAGGTACTCATTCATACAGCTGAGTGGAGCAACGTATAGTGAACGAACTTGCCCAAGGTTCGACACCGCCGCACAGGATTCGAACCCGGGTTCTCTCGGTTGAAAGTCCGAAGCTCTAGCCACTGCACCACGGCGCTACACTACGTGTCATACACGTTACTGTGACGATAGGAAATGGAAAACGTAGTAATGGGAAGAAAAGACAAGTGATAGATAGGTAGGTAGGGAGATGTAAAGGAGGGAGAGAGGGAGGTTAATGATGGATAGAGAGAAAAATATATGAAAAAGATGGAAAGAACTACCAGAATAAGGAGAGGATGAGTGAGACAACAGAAACAATAGAGGAGGGGTAAAGAGCAGCTATTCTACTTGTGTGACAACATGCCTGAGTATTAATTGATGCCCTCATCATTTGCATTCAACAGCTACTCCATCATTAAAACTCCATTTCTTGAGTCCAGTTCGATGAGTGATGACAATTTGACTGTTCCTCAACCAACCTCGCATTCACCTGAATCCTGCTCAATTTGTTCACCTGTCAGCCTCGCATTAGTCAGATGCTCATTTAATGGAATAAAAGTCACGTTAATCTGAAGTACTTTTCCATGTTATTTGACCGGCAGTAATGTTCTGAAGCCACATGGCTAAGTTCTACCTAGGTGTACCTGTGTGCTTGTGTATATACATGCCTTTTCTATCAATGTATTGTATGGGTGATTTAACACAGGTAACTTTGTTACACGTTGATTATATGCGCCTGTTATGTCTAGTGAAAATGCACCCAGAAGGATTTATTTTGGAATACAGGATGTTGTGTGCTGATTATATCTTATGCCAGATACAATGAATATTCTAGACTACAGTATCTTATGCAAGAGTTTTAATATTTAATGAAGGAACTTATCGTTTTTAGATCTGATCAGATCCTAAAGATTACCTACAGCATATGCTAGGTGCTGATTGGGTATATTAATGACAAGGTTGGCTGCAGACCAGGGTCAACCAGTCCAGAACTCTCTCAAAGGGGCAGAACAAAGTTACAGGGGAAAATGTTGCAGAAAAATACACAGTTTTGGCTATGAAAAAGTTACAGAAAATATAATCACAACATTGATACATTACATTTTGCGCAGTTCCCCTGATAATTTAGCACACAAATGTTTGATGAATAAACCAGTATTACACAAAACCTATAAAAATAGTCTTTAAAATTTTCCCAGATAATTTAACACAAGTAACATTTATAGATGACTTCTTAACAGTTGTAAACTGAATGTGTTTGCGTTGTCTTTAATGTTGATGGTTAAGATGAATATTCCACCCGACATATCAATGTTTATTTTGTTTTGTATGAAGTATTTCACCTTATACTGTAAATACATCAACAACACATATTTAAAGTTGTGACGTTTCCTTGTGACTTTTTCCTTTGACTTTCCTGCATTCCAATGAAAGGAACATGATTGTGGAAACCTGTCCTCACAACTAGTATTCTTGTTTGACTGTCTCACAGGAGATTAAACTGCAGTTTATATGACACTGATGCTCTATGTTTGTATAAATATCCTGCTTAATCTCTACTTCCTCTTGATGGCTCTTCCTACTACATTTCTGTGGGGTGCATGACAATTCTCCCTCTGGCTTACAGGAATAGGGTGTTTTTCTTTGTAATTAGACCAGGCTGCCCCCATAGAAATGTCATCCACCCCAAGGTTTATGAACCCTCTCAGACTGACATTGGAGCTGTGATTACCATAAGCCCATTTACAAGTGCTGTAGATGAGTAATCTACACAAATGTATATAAAGACATATTTCTGTTAAAATTAGTTTATTTATAAAAGCCTTTAGGGAGGGAGTTAGACTGATTTGTGGAATGTGGAATGTATAGGGGTACATTTAATTTTAATTATAAGCCATTGTAAATGCAACATGTTTCAACATGGATCACTATATTTGTATATATCACTCAGTATGCATGCCAGATTTAGATAGGGATAGGTGAAGTGGTGTACAGGAATAGTACTAGGTGGAGATGCCGTTTTCATAGTTATGTTTATTTAAACTGAAATACGAAGGGAGAATGGTTGAGGAGAGATTGACAGATTGAGCATGGGAAACAGAAGAGGATGGTACAAGGAGAACGAGAAGGAAGGAAGAGAAACATTAAGATGGAGAATGATATTAACAGGGCAAGGTGAATACAGGAGTGTAGGAAAGTGGCAGAAGACTTGTTGAGAGGGCAGAACAGACCAAGTGATGTGGGCTCTTGTCATAAAAAGCAGGGCATAAAATTTGGTCACAACATGCAGGCCTCAATATATATCAAGGTTGCAAGAAATTTAGAAGATCAGGATAGGCGTAGAATTGTTATCAAGAAGGCGGAACATACCAAGTAATGTAGACCATAAGCATGAGGGATCAAGGGAATAACCAGATACCAAGATAATTACCATAAAACTTGGCAAATTTCATATCGCTTCACCTGTGATGTCACTGGTGGCTCTCACTTGTTTACCCCAGTTACCCTGACCCCTTGAGCAACAAGTCCATGCACTGCTAATTGTTTCTGTCATAAACCAGTCTTCCCACCTGAACAGGGCTGTCCTTTGGTTGTATCTTCCCCAAATGTTTGCAATCACCCAGCATGAGCAAGGGGGAAATGGGGTGTTTACCCCCATCCACCTGTTATGCCAGCCAAGGTCTGTGGGGATTCACTACCTATGCACCTGCCTACCCCAGCACAAGCCACAATTACCCAGCTAAATGTCTGTCATAAAGTTGGATCATAAACTTAAATGTACTCCCTATGTAGGTATTCAGAAAAAGGGTTGATAAAGTCAACTGTTTACCGGAACAGATGAAAGGGGAATTTCACAGCAAGGCAAGACATCATACCTTGGCCTGGGGTGATAAGAAAGGGCGGAGGGCATTTAGCAGTCCTGCAGAGGTCTTGAAAAGGGGTTGATAAGGAACAACAAGAAACATGAAGATATATCAGTAAATCCATGAAATTATCCATGATGCAGATATGAAAATTAAACTTCTCTGAAAGAACAATTGTTATGGCAACCTGCTGATCTTTTGCCAAAAGTATGGTCACTGATTTCAGCTACTTAAAATAAATTTTATTATGCATGAGATTGAAGGCAATGCAAATAGGGGTGGCAGATGGTTAAGCCCCCCAAACAAGTCCTGACTTGCCCTCACTGAAATCTATGATGCCATAAACAATGAAATCATTGAACCGCGACCATATTAGCCAAACACACCACATTGTCTGCCCCATGCATAAACATGCACTTGACCACCAGGGCAAATACCCCTTACACAATATCTCTTTGAATCCCCACTACTGCCCCATAAAATTCAAATCCAGACTCTTTATTTGTCACTGAGAATATGGAGAAAGGTATACATTATAGAAGTCAAATGGACTTTAGATTGCTGCTTTCCTGCTCTTCCTGTGTGGGTCCCAGGGCCCTATTCAATTAGAGGTTGTACCTCAATGGGAAGTCTGCTCTGTATATTGGTCTGTGGGGCCCACTTTGTCAGCTGATGTTATGAACATTACATGGAAGAGGGTAGCTGTGTATTCCACCCTGGGTGGGGTGATGGGAGGGTAGGAATGTGGCTAATGCAGTTAGGAAGTTTGTGTATTTAACAGTGGCTTTCTGGCCTCAGTTCCCAAGGGCTGGGAGATATTGCTGTGTACACCAATACACAAACAGAGTGATGTTTTTATACACACATTGCTGGCTCTGGTGATGACATCTTGTGTGTAGCAACCATTTCCTGCTACAGCCAGTCGCTTCTCTGTAACGTTAGAGAAGTCGTTTTTAAAGTGCTGCACAGTGCACTTCAGCTGTAAGGAGGACCCTACAGATATCAACCATATATATTTTTTTATTTGCACTGTATTTAGTTGGGCTCTCCTAACTAAAGATATTGTATTATAAGGAACATGTTTAGGCTTGTTCAGATTCTTACATATTGCCAATGTCCTTTACATCCATCATGTAATATATTCGGTAGAATATGGATTAGAATAACTACTAATAGAAATGTTATAGATTATATTCAAGAAAGCACTCGTTAATGCTAAGATTATGAATAAAATGCACAGATTTCTGACAGTGGTCCTTGCACATAGGTGACAAATAGTTGGACAAATAATCCAATGAATTCCTTGTCACTGTACCATCTGGAGAACTGTTGTTTAGATGACAACTTAATCTCTAGTTAAACTCTCACCATTCACCCATAAGCATTGCAGTGTCTTCATTTGATACATGTTCAGATGCTATTAGAGTAAACTGCAAATCAAGTTTCAATCTACAAATTATTTTTAACACTGCACAAACAAAGAACCACCCTGTGAGGTTTGCTACAAGTGTTGATTAGAAAGATAGGAAGCCACTACTTCAGGTATCCTTGTCAAATGGTCCTCTCCTGGATGAGGTAATGACTGGCTACTGTGATGTAACATTACAGACTTCACAGAAACTTGTTCTTTTCCTCAGTTATAACTTCATAATTCCTCACAATAACATCTCATTTCAAAGACCATCACAAGTTGAGTCCTACATAGCAGTGACTACAAACCTACAAAGACATGTATATTAGTATCTAAACATTGTATTGAGTGAAACATAGCATTCCAACACAAGCCACCCCCATCCAGTGGTGATTACCCCAACCCCATCTCATTTGTACCACTCCACTGAGTCCAGTCCTCCAGCACCCCTGCAGTGAATTTATTTTAATTTTCTCCAAGGGGATTTATCACTGCTTCCTGCTGGGATGGACTGACTTGGAGAGGAACCCATGTGGACTAGGGACAGCTGGGGTAAACTTCAGCAGATGTAGGGTAATAACCCTGTAACCTGGGCAATAGGCTCATGTAACTGCAATCACTTGCGAAATGGTCACATAGTGTGTATCCCCAATTGAATATCCATTTCTTTGGCATAAACATTAAAAGTTAACTATTTCAGGGTGATTTGCTAATAAACACAGCAATCAAACTTGACTCACTGATATTTATGTCTTAATTCAACATGTTTAAGTTGTATAAGGACATTTTGTTTGTTAAATCTTCTAATTTTAAACCAATTATAAATTAAATCTTATAATTTCAATTGTTATTTCGTACATAATCCACCCTGCATGGAACACATTTTGACAAGACTGTTTTATGAGCTTACCCCAGTTACCTGTATTGTTAATCTAGAGTGCTGGAGGTTACCTGTATTATTAAGGTAAAACTTACCTGTAAATTAAATTTTCATTCATGCCAATATCCCTATGCTAACCCTCATTATCTATCCTTCAGCTCATGTTTTCCTCTTTCTTTCATGGCATCCTCTGTCTAATGTACTTGCCCAATTTGATTGCCTCTTCCACTTCTACTGCGTTTTCTTTCCATTCCCCTCACCTCCCTCTCTCATCCATCTATGTTTTTCTAACTGTTTCTATCTGCTCACTTATGTTGAAATTGTGGATGAGAATCGGATGAGAACAATTTGAGATAGCATGTTTGGAATAATTTTTGTATACCATCTGTTTTTGAATCACTCATAAATTATTAATATTTACTTATGTTGAAATTGTGGATGAGAATCAGATGAGAACAATTTGAGATAGCATGTTTGAAATAATTTTTGTATACCGTCTGTTTTTTAATCACTCATAAATTATTAATATTTACTTAAAGAATACATATGACCAATATGGTAAGCTTGTTCAAAGCATATGGTCAGCAGACAATTGCCTCCTCAAATCCGTGCTTCACCATATGGCCAGTCAGGCCCAGGTGGTCAGCTATTCAATACTAAATTAATATTTTTGTATGTGCATTCAGTCAGAAATCTCCGTTATTGAATATTACTAGGTAATAACCTTACATTATGGCCAGTGCCTGCCCAGATAAGATCAGCTGCCTTCAGTGCATTGACCAGTAAACGCTTAGAATAGCAGTTTGAAGTTCCACTTGGACACATCCCTAATATTGGTGATAAGATGTGCATTCATGCATGACATCTGTTGCCAGGTAATATCTCCAAAAATTGCATATTTGTCTCTGTCCAGTTTCTCCATGTCTTGCTATAATGATAATGATAAATTATTTAAAATACTTTAATGAATGTGTTTTGCTTATAAAATAATGACAGTCATTTTGTCTAAAGTGCAAGTGACTAATTGGTAAATGCACTATATCACGGTGTATAGTGGTTAAATCCCTCAAACTTTGTTCAATATTAAGTGGTTATTAGGAAATTAATTTCCTGGTAGCTACGTAGAACATATAGAAACAATGATGTACAAAGAATACATTGATTTCTAGTTACATCTGTATGTTCCTGTAGTAGTCAACTGACTCTTGGCCCCTGGTTGTTTCCCTGTTGATAGATTAAGAGATATATCACTCTTTTGGGAGCAATTTACCCTTGGTAGCTAACATTCGTGCTATTGGCCAGTTACTGGGCAATCAGTAGTTAATGCAGGTGTAAGGTCCACCCAACACCCTTACAGCTACTTCTGTTTTTATAGTTAAAAGAGTTGCTCACCACTTTGCGATTTATCCAAGTTACAATGATCAGCTGATTTGTAATGCAATGATTTTGTATCAAATGAAAGATACATAGCTGGTATGATTTATTCACTTCGGACCAAGTTATAGATACATCGTTGGATCAAACCATCAGAGTACCCTATTTCAGCAATGTGCTCCTGTCTTTGTTTGTGGTCACACACAAAGGTTAACAGATTGCTTAATGGGGTAACTAGCAGACTTACACCCCAGGTACTCTACTCCATGGTGTTCTACCCACTGGGAGAGTTATCCCATTATGTCACATTGACAACACAGAATCCTGTTTAGGGGTAAGTATCACTTGAGGGTGACTAGGTGCTATAGGGCAACAACAGACAATTACCCACAAATGCCTTTGTCAAGATGAATTGTTTAAACAGTCAGTTTAGTTTCTGTCTGTCAGTTTTCCAAGGTTGCTGACATTGCTATGTTATAATGTTTTCGGGTTTTTAAAACAATTACTGTTTTACCCCAGGCAGTTGGTTTGGATATTTAATTTAATCCATTACATCATACTGGTAGCACACCACCCTGTTGAAGGGGCAACCACCATTTAGCAGGGGCTAGATGGGGTAGGGTATGAATAGAAGTTATTATCTCCCAGATGTCTTCTTTTTCACCTGTTTGATCTTTGTTACACATAATTGCTGTTAAATCGTATAATAATAACACGTGTGGCGACATGTGATTATGTGGTGTCTATGATGACATTTAAAAATCTAGCTGTGGTCTTAAATCATTGTATCGAATTTTGTTTGGAAATGTTGTAATTTATATAAAAAACTACTACTTAAGTAATTACACTTTGGGATGTTATTCCTTATAAGAAGTTATTCCACTTACTAAGTGTGGCCGATAAATTGGACTAAAATAGATGTGTGTCATTTTAATTAGAAGAACTTGACATTTAATCTTTATTTAGGTGTACCTAATTAGATAATGGCAAGGCAGATGTTTTGATGAATCCTTAATGTGTTTATTAACAGACAATGTTCCTTAGCACCGTGTTATCATTTCATTTTGTATCATTTCAATAGGATTATTGTTAGTATTAAGTCATTACGATTACTGTTAGCACTAAATACAATTCTATATTAAGAGTATATCAGTCATTAATAGTATACTGGGTGTTAGTGTAAAATAAAGTTAGTTGTAAATAGGTTGTATGTAAATATTTAAACAATGTGAACATTGTATACTTTGTATGCAAGTGTTAGGTAAAATGATGCTATATTATGTATGCAAATAAACACAGTCTGTAAACTTTAATTATTAAGCTAATCTATTTTATTAACACAGCAACTGTGGAGACTTTACAATAAATAATCAACCAAAGTTTAATACTACATTCCTTTGAAGTCAAATTCAAATAGTTGTACTTTTTGATGTAAGCCAAGCAAAATGTACCTATATTGCAATGCCTTCACACTTTCTGTGTTGTATTGGGTTATGCTACAGATATCAGGTATTCACACCTGGTTAGCATCTTGTCACAGTTGACCGATTTTGCCAATCTTGGTGCTACTGAATGGAGCTTCCCATTGAGGGTGATTACTGTTGTTACCTGTGGAGGTGATGGCACACTTCCTTGATTAGACACACCTGCATTGTCCTCCCTTTGATCTCATACCCCTACCTGGCCAGTTTTTATTCAGACCAATTAAGCAATGGAAACAAAGGAGCAGGTGATTTCACAGTTGATTGGTGTGGCTCAGGGGGTTAGAGCAAGGTGCAACAATGGAGCCAGTCAGGTGATGTTATTGAATAATGCTATGTTTGGGATAAGGGTTAGTTACTACTGGTGGGTATAAAACAGCTGCCCCACTCAATGGTGGTGTTACCTTGATGTAGGCATTTTGCAGCCAGGAAAATGTGATGGCTCTTTTGTCCAATCAGAATGTGTGCTTGTAAGCAAATGGGCAAGTGATTAGGTATTCCAGGCAGAGTCCATTTATTTGTAGAGTGACCACCAAATGGCCAACTGCATGCACTAGTGACTGGACATTGGCTGTGTAACTTGGTGAAGACAGACACAACCCTAGGTTGGGTCACTTGGTTGTAGAAGACATTTACAGTGAGTCTACATGACTTGTCTATACATGTAACTGTGTCAGTTGGATGTATGATTCAGATTGTTGATGATGACTCATTTTGACTGATGAATGAGTCACATATGACTGGGTCGACTACTAAACGTGATGACTGACAGTTAGAGTGGATGGTAACTGCTTGTGAGTCATTTTGACAGCTGACATGACTATTTTATGTCATCTGATGACTGAGTTCACAGATGACTGTTCACAGGTGATCAAGTCCAGTTCATGGTAATTAACCAGTTTGATGTGAATCAACGGAGGTCAATGTTAGATTGGGTGAATAATGTACCTGGTTGTGACTGTATTTTCTGCCCAGTAGCCTGAGCAGCTGATCACTGAACATACCTGAGCAGCTGTTTAATGAGTGAGCAGCCTGAGGAAGTCTTGAACCATCACTGAGTGTGCTGTTGTCTTCTTTCAGGTCATCTGAAGCTGTCCGTGTCCATCGACCACAACACACTGACAGTGACTGGTAAGTACACTTCTGTATTATAGGCATTAACTCTAATTTTTAACCCATAATCAACTTACTGATTTTCTGTAGTTATTGTGATCTTATACGGGCATAGGGGACATTCTTTACAGATTGGTGCATTTGCCAGTAACAGTGACCAATTCAAAACACTTCTGAAAAGTGATTCTTGTGAATATTTCATCTGTGTTCAGTCAACTATACCAAAGTCTTGCCAGATCCAATCACTGTATTCCAGTTTGCTCTTTGCAATGCTTGCAAACCAGAAGACATATGGGTTTGTTATGGGGTTTTATGGATTTCTGTTATCAGTCTTGCGTGGTCATTAACACATATTCATTCATATCCTGCAGTTGCTATGTTAGTATATTGCATTGTATGTTGTAAACATTTATCATTCAGATGAACCTTCATAGCAAAACTCACTAGGCCTATGAAGTACCAATGTACCTTGTTCATTATGTACCATTGACCCAGTCACGTCTAACTACTACAGTAGCTAGGGTATTTATCTTTTTCTAAAATGAACCACAATGAGATGCATTGAAATCATCAGAATTCAATAATATAAGAATAAAACATATCCTGCAATAACCTTGCCTATTTTAACAAATACTTCTGTAATTACCATTTGACAGGGGATTTCAACATAATTGCCATAGATGTATTGGTGAAACTTGCTCGTTGCAAACACTACAGCATAGTGTAGTTCTGGGCCCATGAGTGCCCGTGACGCATAGCAATTACATGCCCTTCCTGCAGCAAACATGCTCCCAGACCACTCTGTGAAGCATCTGACTGCAGTGTCACTGGTTTGCTTACATTGTAGAACTTTAGCACCAGCATGCTGCTGAGCAGTCCTTTCAATTTATTCACAGCATGTGTATGCTCTGGCTGCCAACACCACACTGCATCTTCCTTCAACAGTGCTCGCAGTGGTGCTGCAATATGCGACTCTCCAGGAATGAACTTTCCCTGGTACTTGATCATGTTCAAGAACCTGAGCAGTGAACGCTTGTCGGTAGGAAGCGGCATGCCCACAATAGCTTCCACCTTGCTCGGGTCTGGGCTGAGGCCTGATTCAGACACTACATGTCCCATGTAGAGCACCTTGTTCACTTTCAGTTGTACCTTGGAGGCGTTGAACTTTACATTCCTCCCTCTGTCCCTTCCCAGTACCCTGAGCATAATAGCATCATGATCTCGTTCATCATCTCCAGCGATGATGATGTCATCTGCGATGATATAGGCCCCATCGATGTCGCCGAATGTGTATTGCATACACTTCTGTAGGACTTCACTTGCCGAACTGATGCCGAATGGCATGCGTAGGAAGCACTTGTGCCCCCATGGTGTGTGAAACGTGCACAGATAACTGTACTCCTCAGTCAGTTTCACGTGCCAGTATGCCATCGACATGTCAATAACTGAGAACACTTTCTTGCCTGCCAAACGTGCCTGGACACTTTCTGGTGTCGGAATTTCAAAATGTTCACGTTTTATTGCTCTGTTGAGAGGCTTCGGGTCAAGACATATTCTCAAAGAACCATTTCTCTTCTCAGTTATCACCAGATTGTTCACCCAAGGTGTGGGCTGGTCGACATCTGCTATAATTCCATCTTTCTCCAACTTTTCTAGAGTCGCTTTCAAAGTCTCCATTCGTGCATATGGAATCTTCCTTGTTGCTTGGATCACTGGCTTTACATCATCCCTCAGCTCAATGTGATATGGCTGTTCAAGTTCACCAATCCCAGTGAACACTTCCTTGTACTCTGACGTCAACAGGTCTTTGGTCAACGGTTTCTCATGTGATACGTCATTGATGCGTTTCACAAGTCCCAACTTTTTGCATGTTTGACAACCAAGCAGTGGTGTCTTAGTGTGGTTTGTCACATAGAATTCAATGAACGTTGGTTTCTCTGAATTCTCTGGAATGCACTGTAGTGTCACAGTGCCCGCTGGCCTGACTTTGACACTACTGACAAATGCTGACAATACTGTCTGTGTGGGCTGCATCGGGATTATTAGCATTATCTTGTCATACGTTGACAAGGGAAGCATGTTTGCTTGAGCACCAGTGACCAGCTTGAAGCTTACTCTCTGGTTGCCTACCATCATTTCTGTTGTCCAGTCTTCAAAAGACGGATTATGTGCATATACATCTAGGAAAAGAGCTCCCAGAAACAGACTTTCATTGTCCTCGTCTTCTTCATAGACCACCTTGCTTATCTCCTGTAGCTGTACGCTTACCATACATCATGGCAAAGTGATTCCATCCCTTGCATCGGTTACATTTTTTACCGTGCGCAGGACATGACTTTGGAGTGTGTCGTCTACCACATGACTTACAGTCAATGATTCCTTCAGTACAACCTTGTTTAGAAAGAGCTCCATGGCTATTTGTAGCACCTTTACTAGCTACCCATGAACCCTTGCCTTGCGATCTGAAGCCTTTACTTGTTGTCTTCCATTGGTTTGTCCTGTCTGACAATATTCACTTTGACATCTAATTTTCCTTCAGTTGTCATGACCTTTAATTGCGCCTTTGTTGTCTCGGCTGCCCGACAAACATCTATTGCCTTACTCAGCGTAAGCTCCGACTCTCTCAGAAGTCGTTCCTTTACACGTTCGTCATTCACACTGAACACAATTTTGTCCCTGATCATCAAGTCTTCCTGATCACCAAATTCACACAATTTGGCTTTACTTCGTAGGTCCTTGACCCACTGATCCACTAACTCACCACGGCCTTGATGTCTGCCCCAGAAACAATATCTTTCGTAGACAGTGTTTTTTCGAGGCTGGCAGTACTGACGGAACTTTGTAAGAACAGTCTCCCAGTCATTATTATGTTCAGCTGGTGGGTTATTGTCAGGTCCTGCTGGCCTGAATACGAATTGGTTATAAACTTCTTGTGCTTCAGGTCCAGCAGAATGGAGCAATATTGCTACCTGGACCTCAGGTGCCTTCGCGTTTATTTCACAGGCAGTGAAGAATATTCTAAACTGCTGTTCCCAGCTCCTCCATGTTTCATCTAGGTTGGTTGTATCAAACGTGATGTGACTGGGTGGTTTGAAACATTCCATTTTCAGTCACACAGCTTTAACTATCAGACTATTTGTAGACAGTCACCTGCCCTACCTTATAGGTATACCAACTCAACCTTTAATATTCATTATCACATAATGAATCCCACTTCTGACACCATATTATGTTCGTATTTAACAAAACATGTGCTTCTAGTTTCAACAGGAAGTGATGACTCTTTATTAGGAGAATGATAAAATAACACGGTAGCATATCAAGGTATAACCAACCCGTTATAATGGTCTCCAGCTATAGTACAATCTATGACATGGCATTTATGGGGCTCAGGCTGCACCCAACCAACCTACAACGTCTGCACGGGCAAGCATTCTCAACAAACTTGTACTCATGCAGCACATTCCTTACAATTAATTTCTTTACATGGTGAATAAGTGATTAACCAAAGTTATTGTCTAGACTAGAGTGGCAGACAGAATTCACTCACCGGCACCATTGCTGCCAGAAGCCCAGATAATATTTACTAATTAACAACACTCACAAAATTCCTTAACAGATTATGCAAAATACAAAAAAGACATACAAACTTGAAGCAGTGCACTACTTTTTAAATTTAATAATGTGAATGTGAATACACTTTGTGCCATAATGTGTGAGAAAAGCTGTAACAGTATTACAGATTACAATTGGAAAACATTTTAAACACTTCCATGTAATCACAATTTGTTTAGTAATAAGACACTGTTTTATGGATTAACCACTGCTATATCTTCATGAGCAATATTGTTGATAATTGTCTACTGTTGTAATATATTAAATGTTCCACATGGCTGCACATAGTTACATGACCGATTCTGTCTCTGTTTACATTGCAGCAAACTTACATTCATCTAACAAATTCTGCTGCTTGCAATTCATTGTTTAATCAGTTGAATAAGTGATCAAACAAAGTTTTCCTCTAGACTAGAGTGGCAAACAGAATGAACTCACTGACACCACTGGTGCGAGAATAATATTTACTGACTAACGAGATTCATACAGATTCTGATTTCCCATAAAAAGAACCCAAAAGGAAATCTGTAAAAGTGTGAATGAGAAGATGTGTTGTAATATAATGTAATGTATTATGTGTGAGGAGAAATGCTGGTATGATAAATCTACCACTGTAATATTAAACATTCCACATGGGTGCACTCGGTCACACCTGACCAATTTGTCATCTGCTACATTCTCAACAAACTTATACTCTGACAGCACTCTGTTTGCTATTGATTACTGAATCTGTTGAATAACTGATTAAACAAAGTTATCGTCTAGACTAGAGTGGCAGACAGAATTAACTCACTGGCACCATGGTGTTAGAACTACAGATAATATTTACTAATTAATGAACTTTGCAGATATCGCAACAAGAAAGAGAAAGTAGAATTAATTTTGTTCAATTTGAAGTTACGTTAAAATGTGATTAAGATCAAATACTAAAACATAAAATATCCATGAATTAAACAATACGTTACAAAAGAATGAATCTGAAATAAATACTCCGAACAGAGTTGCAAAACATTTGGCACACTTCCATGTTGCAATAATCAAGTTGTAATATAACATTGTTTCAGTCCTTTGATCTGTTCAAAGCAATTACAAAATGCTTTTATATTCAATTTAAATGGTGTGGGCAATTAAAATAAAATACAAATGTACTAACACTATTATTAATATATAAGTATATATTAAATGTTATTGAGCTATATTGTTAATAATATCCAATGTGAAATAATTGAGGCAAAGGAATTACACATATCTACCTCCACAATATTAAATGTTCCACATGGCTGCAGCTGGTCACACATGACTGGTTCTGCATCTGCCTACTTTGGCACTGATACACATCCTCAGCAAACTTACACTCCTAAAACACTCCGCCTGCAATTCATTACTTCATGTGATGAATAAGTGATTACAGAAACATATCCTCTAGACTAGAGTGGCAGACAGAGTTAATTCACTGGCACCACTGCTGCCAGATATAGAAATACTATCTACTAATTAACAAGGCTCACAGATTTCTTAGCAGATATCACAAAATGAGAGAGAAAATAGCCCAAAAAGCAGTAATTTTAAATCACTTTATTGTTATTATGACCCAACAGTAAAAGGGAATTATATATTGAACTATGTTGTTAATGTTAAGTGTATGAAGAAATTACACCTATCTACCACTATGATGTTTAATGTGCCACATGGCCGCACATGGTCACACATGACCAATTCTACATCTGTCTGCATTGGCAGGGCACACTTCACAGCTAGTGAGTAAACTCTTATGGGAGTGTCAATGACCAGTGGTCTTTTCTAATAGCTGTGACCACCCAAGTTACTGACCACAAAACCCTGTGTAATTTACCCCTGTTGCCCCATTATTAGGGAGTATTCCCTAGAGTTTGTCACTGTTTCCTCCTTGGTTTACACACCTCAGTGTGAAGAGAATACTAGGTGGTTAGTATAAAGGTCATTATGTAGCCAATGAGTACCTAAACTTGTGGGCAGATGACCACTAGAGCTTGTAGAGTGAAGAGAGTATATGGTCAGTCCTGGAGTTTTGAGCTACGTTTTTGTTGTGTTGCCCATGGATCTATCATCGAAGGATTATTTCTCTAAGTGTTGAGAGCTGGGTTGGTGGACATTCATACAGGTAAATGTTTGAAGTATTCTGGTTTCATCAAAGGTTTGGTTTTGATGCTATTGATGAGTGGCGATGCACATGATGGGCATTTGTAAAGGAAGACAGAGGGTGTGCTAAGAGTGGAGGGTAGGAGGAGAGATTGAAGGAGTAGAGGAAGACAGACTGAAATGGGAGGACTGTATGAAGAGATATTGTATAATTGGGAGGGGAAGTGATGCAAGATATGGGTTATTAGATACATCAGTGAAAAGAGAACATTGATGGAAGAAGGACAATATAAAAACAAGTATCAAGACCAGCCTTACCCCATGCCTTACAGACAAAGAGGACAGCAACAACACACACACACACACACACACACACACACACACACACACACACACACACACACACACACACACACACACACACATATGCAATGTATGCATGATACACTAGTAGTAAAGTTCCACAAATGTTACAGATATATTGTTTTCTTTGCCCTGTTGCTTGATTGCAATTGCCAATCTGACTTTTATTTTCACAACTCAAGCAGCACACATATGAGGTGTTACTGAATAGTAAATGTATTCAGTCATAGTATCAATTAAGCATGGTCTAACATGTAAGCTGAATGTATAACATTAATTTATGTGCATCTTGTGTTACTGTTTTAATGTTCATTGATATCACAACATAGATATGATAGTTTATGTGGTGCTTAGAATGACAAGTGCCGGAGGCTTGGAACAGTTATGTCATCAATTTGTTTCTCTAGCCACTGTTTGTATGTTTGTGTTGAGACAGACATAAAATGATCGGTATGCTGGCATGAATTGGAAGGTGGGGGTGGGTCCTAAATTGGTGGGATATGTGTCCCCAAAATTGGTGGGATATGTGTCCCCAAAATAAGAATAAGACCTCCCACTTTCAGAATAAGAATATGGAAGGTGGGGTGGGGTCCCACAACAATTTTTGGTAGGTGGGATTGAAATGATTGGGTGGGGTATGGTAAAAATGGTGGGTGGTGGGAGTAGGTCCCAACTGAGAGGTCCTAAAAGTTGTTAGGCTGTGCAAATTATTTCTACAAATTAATCGGAGGTGGACTCTCAAAATGGTATAAAGTGGGAAGTTGGACTCAAAAATAGGAGAGAGATGGGATGTAGAGACCCCTGCCACACCCCTCTAGAATGCTGTATTTCCATTATCACAAGTTGTGTGTTTGTTGCAGTGTGTGAAGCAAGAGAGTTGAGTTCTCGCTGGAGAGATGTGTGTGACTCACATGTCCAGGTATGGCAACCATCTTGTTTTGGTAACTTCTGGTTACTATTTCTGTTCACTTGTATTTTTTGTAAACATATTTAATAAAATTGCCGCCAAAAGCATAAATATATATATAAGCTCAAAAAAGTGGTCAAGGAAGCCATTATGTCCAATCCAGTTATGTACAGCCTTTCCTTACAATAAATCAGTTAGTTTTATTTGTAACATATTTACAATACTAGCATTAACAATAGCAGTTGATGCGATGATGATTGTAATCTCTACACACACATATCAATATAAGGTGTTCATGATTTACTGAATTAATGTAGATAAGTTGTAAAGTGAGTGTTGCAACTGAAAGTTCCACATGAAGTGTTTTCTGTAGTTTGGAGAATATCTGAGAAGAGTCTTTCCTTCCTTCCCTGCTACTTACAACGTCTCCCCCTTGTCAAATTACTCATCCATTAGATTAGCTGAGTATTTTGTTTTTATCCTCACAGATTTTCCATCTAAGTAATGTTGTTAATTGTGAAATAATGTCTTGACACCTACAAACTGCTAATGGGACATGTTTTGGTCCTCTCAATGTCTGGCACCCATTTTAAGGTAATTACTCAACTTTCCAGTCTTCCCAATTGGTAGTGACAAATCTGGGAAGTTACATTACTGTTCCAGAGCACATGTTTTGTAACACCGCAAACACCACAATGTGTTGGTAAAATCATACAATTATGTGTGGGTGTTTTAATTTAGACAGTACTAATTATTATGATGATCTGAATGAGTGAACAACCTTTTTAGAGACTGAAAACTCAGATTTAATTGTTAAGTCTGTTGACTGATATTAAAACTCTGACTCTATCATCTGTTTGTGCATGTTTGTGTGTGGATGTGCATGCATGTTGGTGTATGCCACAAGATTGTTTATATTTATCCTGTTCTGTTTATACTGAATAATAATCCACAAACGTATATATAACATAAATATGTGTATTACATATTGTTGTTCCATGCAGTTGCTGTTGATTCCTGACGAGACAAGAGGCAGCTATCGTGAAACAGCCATTGTTCCTGGCAGCAACAATCCTCACTTTGACAAGACCTTCAGCTGGTGAGTCTATGTTCAATGTTTGCTAAGATATCTCCTCATTTAAGGCTGTCTCCCTCACATTCTTCCATAAGTTTTGTCCATCAATAACTTGTTATTATATTAATGTCAGTTATTAAAGGCACAATGTTTGACATTTCAGCTTTATCTCCAATTGAAATAAATAATTACTTTTTTTCGCTAATTACAAGTAAAGTTCATTGCAACTGATGCATACCAAATCATGATTTTTAGCAAAAGTTTAATTTAAATAATCATTAATTTTGTTTAATAACATTTCATTTAATCAAGAAGAAACATGAATCTGCACCCGGTTTATATATAAGTGGGTGGATCATTCTTAAAAAGTAAGTAATCCTGTCCAGCTTATGAAATTTGAATACCGTTTTTTTAAGTCCTTGCACCTAAATGTATAACATGTTATATTGTGGCAAACCCCTATTAGTGAAACAAAATATATTCCTCATGAAACAATCAAAGTTTAATAAGAGTTTCCAGCTAAAGCCACGAAAGAATTCCATGGCCTGAGTCCACCCTGAGATTTGTTTCTTGAATTACTTTCTGTAGGTGCCAGACATCATTCCATGGGTGTTTACAATGCCTCTGAGAAACAGTGCCTAAAACTAATGTGTCTTAATGACACTTGTGTTATATACAGCCATTACACGACTGCTGTGTAATGACATTGTTCCCAGAGACCTGTAATTCAGTTGTCTGTAGTTATGGAGTACAGACATAGGAGTAGTAGGATCACTACTTGTGGTCTGGTAGACATGTCTCTTTGGGCTGAGTTGCAAGGACACAAGTATTGGAGGACTTTGTTTTTGTGGTCTTGCAGTCATGTGGCAGGTGAATGAGAACTAGAGTGCCAAGTGTAATTGACAGTCCAGCAGTTGCTCAATGCTCATTCTAAACAGATGCCAGGTTACATTGTTGAGATAAAATGATGATCAGTGATTTCTCCTTGAGAATATATGATATTTCGCAATATATTTTGAATAATAATTTTTGAACTTATCCATCATGTAGTGTGAGATATGTTATGTATCACAGAAACCAGGTCTGCCAGAAAAAGATGTATTTTCAGAAAAATGGCAAATGCCTAATATATAATAATTATATAGTGTGCACTTTGTATCTTGCAAACAGAATTAGTCACTGCATTTCTGCTGTGTTCTAATACTAGAAAACACTTTAGTTTGGCTGATCCATCTGTTGCAAAGTGAGAAGTTTTTCCAATGGCAGCTAAAGTAAGTCACATATCCTGGCAATTATTCTCACAGGCCATTTTGATGTTTGCTGACTAAATCTGGTATTTACTCCCAGTGCCCTCTTGTATCTTCACAAAGTTTGTTTCCTGCTTCAAATGAAGCTTTAAATGGAATATTTGAAAGTTCCAATTAGTCTCACTTCAGATGTAGTTTCAGCAATGTCCAACCAATGTAGAGGAGTAACTACTCAATAGCAGTTCTCAGTTAGTGGGGTGAATCAATTTACTCCAGGATCAGTGTTGACCTTCCAAAGTAGCCAGCTGATGGTATCACCACCAGTGAGCTGTGTGTCAGTTCTGGGCTGAATGGAATATTAACTTGATTGAAGCAACTAAGTGAAGAATCTACTTTACTGGCTGCTCAGAGAAAATTAAGTTGTCTTTGTTGGGTTATCGCTGAAAGCTTTGTAAACATCCAGGGTCTTTGTCAATGGGTGTTTGTGCAAGTTGCAGAGATGTTGGTTCACTTGTATCTGCTATTCTCAGAGACACTACACATGTCTTCTCTGGTCATTTGAGGATCAAACAGACTTTTCTAATCTCTTAAGACAACTAGTCAGCAGGCTTGGGGTATATAAGATGGAATCATCTGGAAGTTAGGTCAGTCTAACATCGTTGCTGCATGTGGGTAGGTGGCTTTCGGCAGATATAGTATAACACAAGCAAGACAGGTTGGTTTTATTATGCTCAATGGAAACTGTGTGTCCATATTTTCACAAGTGGTTGCCTTTGAGACATGCAAAACTTTTATTTATTTAGGATATTTGTAATTTTAAAAATCAGTTTGGGTATGTTTAATTCTTAAAAAATTGTTTTGTAAAAATCTTTTCCTGAAGGGGATGTTTGTAGAGATGTTTCACTGGAATGTTTTCACAACGAATGACTAACAATATTGTAATGAAAGTGGCAACACAGGATGTTGTTATTCTTATATGATATGTTTTGTATTTTTCAGGAACATAATGGAGGAAGATAAACGGAAGCGTTTGATGGTATCTGTCTGGCACAAGGACTCACAGAAGAAGTAAGTACATTCTTTATTAAACTTGTACAGGTAATACAGCATGTAAGGTTGTAAAAGGTATGTTCTTATATTGCGCAGTATCCAGTCCTTAGAACTGCTCAAAGTGCTTTATACTTTACTCCCTGGCAGACAAGTTCAGTTGAACACCATCTTGAGTTCTCTGAGAAGCATTATGGGTTGCATATGATGCTATAAAATCATGTTCTTACATTTTCAGATGCAGTGAGTTTATGGGCTGCATGTCATTTGGAATGAAGCACCTGATTTGTAAGAAGAAGGAGAAGGTAAGGATCACTTTAATCGAATTAATGTGCCACATGTTGGTGTTTGTGTCATTCAGTGTATCACATATTACCTTATACACCCTGTCATATTACCTTATACACCCTGTCATATTTCAGTAAGGCTCTAGTATAAGCCTTGCATTAGGAGTGACTGCAGATGCCATTATATTACCAACTATCTCTATATTGAACACATTGAGGCTGTTTCCTTGCCCCAGTTGATAAGAACTGTGTACACTGGCTGCCTTCAGTGTAGGGCTGCAGGCCAGTCAGTCAATTGTCTGTTCTGTAGTCTGAGATTGCTACATGAAATTAAACTGACCATCACTGGACTTAGTAGACCAGACAATGACCAAATGACCATTGACTATGACTGAGAATTTACAGAATTTGTCTGCAGTTGACAGGTGTCAGCTGTTTGTATGTTGGTTTGTAGTGTTGAGATACGTGTTGTCCTGGCTCCATGTATCACATATATTGTGTGTTTGTAGAAGATGGAAGGCTGGTACTACCTTCTGTCTGAGAACATTGGCCACAGGAAACACATCCTGGCCCAGACAACTGACAATAGGCAGCAGTCTACAGGTAAATGTCATACATGGCCCATGCTACAAACGTGTTACCAGTTATCTCAGCTTGGGCGAGATACCTTAAATTCTACACATTTAATTTGTTTATTAATCACATAGTTTGTATAAATACACTTTAATGATACTGCAATAGTGGATCTGTGTTTTATTTTATTTTCATTCTAATGTAAACATATTGTTGGTAAAATAAACTGTTTTATGCTATATTAATATCTATACAGTCTTTGATATATTGTCTTATTATTAATTTCTAATTATGTGCATTTATGTCATACATTTAATTGTGCTTATACATTCAGTGAGTTTCTTAATAAGCTGTGTGGAAGAAGAAGGCAGATAATCTTAAAGAAACTGTTGTTCTGTTGCAGGAAATGTGCAACATACATCAAATGAGAACATTTCCTTTGACACTTTCTCGGTGAGTACTAATGTGTTACTTTGCTGTATGTCTGCTCTTGTAACATAGTAAAACATTATACAAGTTTAAGTTAATTGGTTAAAAAAACAAATTGTATAAATTAATTAAATATTGAAGTAAAATGTATTTAATATGGATTATTTAATTGAATAATAGTAAATTCATTAAAAGCTGATGCACACATTCAAATCAAAGAGTCTGTTCATCATATCCTACACAAAAATAGCCTCTAAAAGTCACAGGTTGTAATTCTACTTTCTTGTTGGTTTGTATGTGCGGGCACGGGCACATAATAATATTTTTTCATGAACTAATTGAAAATCTATTTGTAGAAAGTTAAAAAGGATATAATAATGATACTGTTGTTTGTGTTGTCAGTAGATCTATAACCAGGTGATGGTGTTGTAGATTCTGGTGAGGCGCAATGAGGAAGGGTACGGATTCACCCTACGAGGGTCAAGACCTACGAGGGTGGGGCGAGTGAAGGAGTGTGGGGCGGCCTGTCTGGCTGGCCTACAGAGGGGTGACTACGTCGTAAGGGTGAACGGCACAGACGTCACACAGGCTACAGCAGCCGCAGTCGCACACATTGTCAGGTAGTGGATCTTTCCTCACATGGGACAGTGATTACAATTCATTTCAAAAAGTATTATCCATAACCAGTATGGTGTTTTGGGTTACAATTAAACTAAAGTTTTATCCATATCCAGAATGGTATTTTGGGATTTGGGAAGGAACATGACACTGATGTTAGTATGTTGTTTATAAATATTTATTAAATTAAAAAAAAAATTGTTTGCAGAATTCTAGTGAAACCTTGCAGACTGTGTTTGAAATGGTGAGATTTCATAGTCTGATAGATCAGAATTGGAATGCTATTGGATGACACATTTTAGAGTTATATGTACAACTAGTAACAAATATGGACTTCAGTATATATAATGGCATGTTTATTGTATTTTACAAATCATTTTTCAATATGGACAAGGATATCGATAGAAAAATATATGCCTGATATTTGTTCGACTAGTTTGGTCTGTAGGTGTTTTATATGGTTTGATCATTCAACAACAACAGAAATGTTGTGATGGAGATATTATTTCTTAAAATAACAAGAAATTCATGATACATTTGAATTGATCATTACCTGCCACCATTTGCTTGTGCTAAACTGTTCTACAGCACATATCAATAGATGTCAGGAAAATGTAACAATGAAAATGGTTTGATTTCAGACACTCCACAGAGGCTGTTCACTTCTGTGTGCACCGTGGCGCCCCCAATGACAGTTCATCACATTATTCATCGTACAACTCCATCAGCAGTCATAGCCAAGACACTGCGATGATAAACTCACATGACAGCGATGAAGAAAACCGCCCCCCTGTTGGTCAGAAGAGACAACCAATCACGAGCGCTTGTTCCCGTCGAACCCTCTCGCAGGAAACGGCTGCGATGAGCGGCAGCCGGTTGTCATGGCAACCACATCTGAGCATGATCAATGAGGAGCGACTCACCACAAGTCACATGACCAAAGGGACATCTAGTGGCACCTCTAGTGGTGCGTCCAGCTGCAGTTCCCGCGAACAGCTACGATGGGATCCGGACTTGAGTGCGATATCGTGTGGAAACTCCCTCGCAAGTTTCGTTACTCACTCATCGGTCAAATGTCTCGACAGTCAGTTGTCATGGCAACAGACCTGCTCCTTGGTAACCGAGGGCGACAGCACGAGACAGACAGGCGCATTCAGCGTGGAGGATGACGATAGTTGGAACGAGAGTTTGGAGGAAGAGGATGAGGAGGAGGAGTGTAGTTACCCTCCATCCCGGGCAAGCACCCCCGAGCTGCACCGCCACAGTGTCGAGGTGAGGGTGATTTATTATTGGCAGAAATTATTATCAACGGTCGACATATTTCAGTGTTACTACATCATCAGTTGCAACGTCTTCTGGCGGGCATAAGCAATCATGACCTCCAGTGTCCATGATCATAGATAGCTTGTAACTGTTCTCTTTTGCTCCTTCCTTCCTCTCTAACCAGACCATCATGCATTTTGATTTTCTGTTCACATCTGTCCGTTTTCCTCTCAGTCTTTCCCTTTGTCATAATTTCCTTTTCCTTGTCACATGGCCGATGAGTCATGTTCATTCTTTCCTGATTTTGGACATGATCTTCCTTTTGTTATTAACATGTCATCACAATAGACTTAAATACAAATTAAAAGTAAATATATTATTAACTATCTTTATCTTAGTAAGTCTAACGATCCATGGATCAGGCATTGACGTTAGTGTCACGATTGTCTGTGTCATGTTGACAGAGTGACGCAGAGTACCAGGGTCGTGTCGAGGCCGTGCAGTGGCTGTACGCCTGCGAGGAGACGTTTGTGAGAGAGATGCAGTGTGGGATACAACGGTTCTCTCGCCCCCTGCGACACTGTGTCATCTCGTCTCAACAGCACAGTGCCATCTTCCAGAATGTAGAAAAGGTACGTGTTTTAGTGATGTTGTCTTAATTCTACAGTTGTGTTGTTGCAGCCTTGCTGATTGCTTTATATGCATTTCAGTAATGTTGTCTTGCAGGAGTCTCCTGTCATCCCTGATATGATATAATCCTCAATTTTTCTACCATACATTATAGTTTTATACTTTTTAATTCCTGTTTTCTTTCACGTAGAGTTGATTGCAGTATATTGTATGGTTTTTGTTACGATTATTCTGTTGTATTGTATTTCGGATGGATATATATTTCCTGTTGTTAAGTCCCCTGCCACCAGTGTGCTTTTGGTATCTCGCTATGGGTTTTTTATACAGCTGAAAAATACACATTGTGGTCACACTGATTTCAGTTGAATATGTAGAAATATTTACTATCTGCGTTTTTACTCTTTTGCAGTTGGTTGCCATTTCTGAGTTCCATCTTGGTCACATGATTGACAACCATTACCAAGGTGCTGATGACATCATTGTTGACAACATTGGTGACGTTTACCATCCAAAGGTAGGCAGAATTCTTACGATCTTACAAAAAGAGCAACAATTTGAAATATAAATTGTGTAGCACCCTTAAAATGTTCAGTGAACACAACATGACATCCAATGTATAAGAAAAATACTTTTGTTCCTTTTTCCAGCTAAGAATGATGTATGAGGCCTACTGCAGTTACAACAATGGCCTGGAGAGGGCGCTGGAGACACTGTCAGAACTTCGGGACTACGAGCAGCTTCGTCAGTTTCTACATACTCCAGACGATGAGCTGACTATTGAGGACTACCTGAACCGACCAATCCAGGTAACTTCAAACAATACATTCATTGCAAGGTTGTTCAAATGATTTCAGTGTATCTGCTCGATTTAATGGGTGTGATTTTAATTTTTTTGTCTCCCATTTACTTTAAGGTCATTAAGTTATAGCTACCTAAAGTTATTTATTTGAAATTGCATTTCCACCTTTGATTTTTTCTGCATCACTGTTTAAAATGCTTAACAATTATGGTTTGTTTTCCTGTGAGCTCAGGTAAAAATGTTTAAAAAGTATATTGTGTACAATATTTTATAATAATTTATGCACAACATTTAACAATATGTTATTTATAAATTGTTGATAAACAACACTGTGAAGGTGATTTATTCCCAGTAATATGTATTTTACAATAACAAAATTAACAGAATACTCTGTTGTGTTTGCAGCACATACTGATGTTGCGAGACTCACTGGAAGGGGTTCTCTCTTTCACCCCCGCAACTCACCCCGACTACAAACGTCTCAATGATGTCACCCAAGGTTTGTTACTTGATTGTTATGAAAATGTTGTGTTACAAATTAATTTTATTTTGTCCCAGTAATGGTATGAAAGTAGAAACAATATTTCCTAAATGTGTGGTAATAACATTTTAATGTAAGACACTAAAATGTAATTAAATATATTACTAAAATGTTCATATTTGCCACAACTAAAATATAACGTATTAAATTATATGTAATGATAATATTTTTTCAACCTAAATTATTTTTAAACATGTTTTATTCCAGTGATAATTGCAACATGTGGAAAACTGGTGACCTTCAACTTCAAGAGGAAATCCACGAGTTCTGGGTCATTGGGGTCAAGGTCATCTAGTCACAGGGTCACAGGGTCTTCCCAAGGCAGTGACAGTAGCCAGTCAATGCTGAGTGTGTCGAGCGTAGACTCGGAAGTAATGGACCTTCAGTCTCGCCTCGTGTTTGCTTCAGGAGTCTCAGTGAGTTTCAATGTCCTCAAACCCATGTTCATATTCAGTTTAAAAGTCCATCATCAGTTGATTTAGTCTCATGGATCAGGTTTGATGATGTTTGTATGTGTAATGTGAACAATCTGTTTTGAATTAATAAGGTCGTTTGATTGTCCGAGTACCCTTGTGGTACACTTTATGAAACATGACCATTTCTGCTATTATTTGCCGGATTTTGACTGGGCCCAGTAAAGAATAATTTAATAGTTTGTCTAATGATTTCACAATAAAAACTAAATAAGAAAATGTACAAACAAGCTATCATGTCAGAATGGATAGTTTTGAATGAGGGACCTTAATTTTAATTACTTTTGCATTTAACTGGCCCTTTTTTCTGTCAATGCATGTGTTTAGTTTATTTATTTGTAATAATAATTATTCATGTTAATGTTTGTTTTAGTATATCATACTTAATTATTATTCTTCAAACAATTACACTACATATTCATCATATAAAATAAAACCCTACTTTTGTTAAATGCATGCCACGTGTTCCTAGTCATCATCCATAATCCTTGTTCTTATGATAACTTCTTAATCCTTTCCTCTGTTTACAGCACTTTCAACTGGCAAAGGCGAATCGACACATGGTGTTTGCGGGAGAGCTCGTGTGGGTCCACAACGCCACCTTGTGGCCCGTGTCAGCACTACTACTCAGTGACATGTTGTTGTTGACGAGGCAAGAACCAGACGGGCGAGTGGTCCTACTGGACAAACCAGTTCTCATGCCAGACGTTGTCCAGGCAGACTTCACTTCTGGTCATTGTGAGTCAATTTATTTATTTACATTGGTTTTGGTAAAAATTATGAAAGTTCAGTTTTTATGTGTTTGAAGTTAATGTAATAGTATGAATCTTTAACCATGTCGCCAATTGCTTGCAAAAATTATGTATAATTTTTAAATATTCAAACTAGTGGCTCTTGCACAACTGATTATGTGATGAATGAAACTGGCACATTCGACCACCCGAAAGTTCAAATAAAACTGGACCTTCTGCAAAACCACCAATGAAATTAATAAGTAAAGGACCTTTTTACACAAAAATGTGCACAAAATGTGGCTATGTCGGTTAGGTTATATGTAGTACAAAGTTACGGCACTTGATGCATGTTGCAAGCAGCACAGACAGCAAAAGGTGGTTGTAGAAACTTATTCCCATGGATGACATGTTTCACTTCCCGATTTTCCTTTCAAACATCATGTATCATATGAGACTTGACAGTAACTTAGGAAATTGCTATTTATTAGCCAATCATCTTTATAGTAATTATTAATTTAACATTTAAAGATTGTTGATTGCATTATGTTTATTAGTCATTTTGTTTGATTATAGCATCAGAGTTCACCTTGTGGGTCGAGAGGTCACACACAAGGTCGATGAAGGGTGAGATGCGACCTGTGACTCTGCGAACATCCAGCATGGAACAGAAGTGTGCATGGAAAACTATCCTGGAGCATCGAGTAAGGACATGCAAATCACAACGAGAGATGTCTTTGTGGTCTGCTGCCAACATCATCATTTAGGTGGAATTTTCATCCGAGCTCAGTTGGAAATGTATCATTGCAAATGAATGATTTCATTGTTTTGATTCTGAGATACACATACAGACAATTGTCATACTTAACATGGCACACACATTTGTGAGAATTTGTTTTGTAAATTTGTATAATTGGTAAAAATGAGATTTCATTATTAGTTAGATGTATTATGTCAACATTTCATTGGGTCGATACGTAACCTTACATACACATGCAGACATCTCAATTAACAATAAGCATGCATTTGTGAGTAAATGTGCACAAGCAGAATGTATCTGTACAAACGAATAATTTTGTATTGTTGTATTATTCGAGTTTGTGTAATGTCAACATTTCATCAGATTGTGTTGATTTTTTACTTAACCTTACATACGCACGCACGCACGCAAGAATAATATTTATCATTATGCATACATTTGTGAGAATATGTTTTGTGGATTTGTACAAGCAAGAGTGTATGTAGTACTGTGTACAGTTGTATATTCTGTTAACATGTATATATGTGTATATAGAAAACGGAATATTGCTCAGACATAGTCTTGCTTATATTTGATAGATATCTACCTGCAACTATGCAAAGTACCATTATTTGTTCTAAAGATGTATACATTCATGCACACACAAACATGTATACATTCATGCACACACAAACATGTATACATTCATGCACACACAAACATGTATACATTCATGCACACACAAACATGTATACATTCATGCACACACAAACATGTTACAGCACTCATTTCTTTTATGTTGTATTTCGTTTCTGTACATAGCGGTGTATTCATTTGTTGTCTAGAGCAGTGTATGTTGTTAAGTATTTGATGAATGTGTGGCTAGACGTACTATCAGAATACTAGTAGTTGAATGTAGTATAGGTGTATAGAAATTAGTTGTATAACATCTTGTGATGTGAGTAATTCATTAAAATAATTATTTCTCAAAGTATTTTATTACAGGGTTTTACACAATGTGTGTATTACTGGATTATGTGTACAATGTAGTTTTACCAGTTGTGTTTACCATATGTAAATAAATAAATGTAAATATTTGTAACGTTGCAAAACGGACTTGCTTAAAATGTTTTCTGTCTGTTCAAGTACATAGAATTCGTGCTTTGTCTGTTGGATGTTCACATGTCATGTGTAGAAGGATTCAATGTGAACCAGGTAATATGACATGAACATAGCGATATGTCAATGTATCTTTAGATCAGTTATGTTGAATCACTCATCAGTTATGTTCATCTTTCACAGTGTCAAACACAATGCTTCAATCAATAAGTAGTCATGATTATATGTCATTTTATTTCCACATAGTATGATATTCATAATAATCGTAATATATACATATTTACAACCAGTCATTTCTGATCATGCAACATATATACAGACTCTCAGTGTAGCATTAATATACAGCATTAATATATACAAACAACTATAGCTTCAATAAATAACTATGCACATTAAGTGAAAAAATGTACACAAACATTATAAAATAACTCTAATTCTGCACGTTTTCTTCCTCTGAAGTTCTTCCACTTTCCCATTTCTTCTCAGATGTACACATAATAACAATAATATTCTGCAAAAAACCTGTCCAACTTATCATCTAATATTGTTGTTAACAATGTGCCTTGCAGGATTTATTCTTATACATGTCTAGGCTTCATGTTCCTATCAACCTGTGAGTGAATATTTTGTTTCGTACTACATTTTTTTAAGTGTTGAAAATTATGCAAATACCTTAACTGATATTTGTAGCCTGACTTAGATAGATGTCTTTTGCTACATGACCAATAGTAACAGTTAGTGACCTTGTCTAGACACTAACTGACCAGACCTTCCTTGGAGAGATGCAAGCTTTGATCTGACGTTCCAAAACATTCCTCCATGCCACTTTGTCGTCATAGCAACCAGCACGCAGTCGGTACTGTCTCGTTGCAGTGGCGCCATCTTTCTGTGTGGACAGGATGAAGTCAAACGCTGCAGAAGAGAATGATTTGGTTATGAGAAATATGGCTATAGTACAAATGTGCATCGGTCTCACATCACTAAAACATCATTATGATGTAGTAATCAAAAGCATAAATAACAGGATTTTGTTGCCAGACATTTAGGAAAGGAAAAGTTGTAATTGTACTGACAATGATGACTACAAGAAGGGGATTCTCAGCACGACATTGTCCCTGTATAACAAACCTGACAGTCCCACAAGTTTTATCACCCATTTCAGATTTGCTTTGCATATAGGTTATCATATGACGTACTAGCTCAACTGGGCAAATGTGTTGTTAGTTTCTATGAAATCATCGGACAAACTACTGAATTAATTTTTACTGGCATAAATCAAGATTGGGCAAGACAAGAAGAAGCAATAATGACAGTGTTGTTAAATTATCAACCTCAATATACCATAACAACATAACAACATACATGCCACAACACTTTCACAGGTTACCCAATCTAACGATTAAAAGCAATTCTGTAAATAATTTTATTAAACTGTCTGCATACAGCTATTGACGTGCTAAAGTTATGAACAAACACAATTTGTGAAGGTCTAAATGGGTTATGTAGGGAACTGAACACTTACAATGGTCACATTCGAATTGCACATGCACGATGTCCCTCAGTGACAGTGGCTCCCCCACCAGGGTCATGTGACCTTCTGAGTCGGCGCACATCATCAGTAAAGCGTCTTCCATCAGTACTGCCACCAGTGGCCGGTAGGTGGCAGCACAGATGGACACAAGTTTCCCAGAGAAGAGCATGGGCCGGTCTGACATGATCATCTAGTGAGGATAGAAATAGTTAAATGTTATTAAAACAAACAACAAATGTTATTAAAATTAATTATATTAATTATTTAATATTCATAGCCACAGATTGGCTAGCTGAAGAGTGCTGATCCAGAACTACATTGGGTGATGCTAATTATAAAACGAGTTGCTTGCAAATAGAACAAATAATATTTAACTTGTAATATTAATCAAGAATGTTTTACATTCAGGCACGGATCCGGGGTGGGCATGGGGGTTGCAGTTGGTGGATTTTGTGAGCCTCAAGGGGGTGCAGTTGATGGTTTTTGTGAACTTCAAGGGGGTGCAGTTGGTGGGTTTTGTGAACTTCAAGGGGGTGCAGTTGGTGGTTTTTGTGAACTTTAACCTCAAGGGGTGCAGTTGCTGTTTTTTTGTGAACTTCAAGGGGGTGCAGTTGGTGGTTTTTGTGAACTTCAAGGGGTGCAGTTGGATGTTTTTGTGAACCTCAAGGGGTGCAGTTGCTGGTTTTTGTGAATTTCAAGGGGATGCAGTTGGATGTTTTTGTGAACTTCAAGGGGGTGCATTTGCTGGTTTGGGTGAGCTTCAAGGGGGATATAGTTGGTTTTCATATGAGTTTCTAGTGAGTGCATGCAGTTGAAGGTTTTCAGTAAGCCTCATGGGTTTTTGGTTAGCCTCAAGGGGCGGGGTGTAGTTGGGGGTTTTTGATTAGCCTAAAGGGGGGTGTAATTGGGGATTTTTGGTTAGCTTCAAGAGGGGTGCAACTGGAGGTTTTTGGTGAGCCTCAGGAAGTGTGGTAGTTGTGCCCTCATTGGTAAATCCTAGATCCGCCCCTGACAATATAAACCTAAAATGTATGAGTGATTACATTGGCTACCAAATGTTTCTTATGAAACTGATTTGTAAAACTTAAAATGATATTAAATGAGTTAATTTAAGGTAATGTTGTCAGCTCTCCACAGCTGTATGACAAAGAGGAATTGTTTTGATAACCATTATAATATTATTTATCACAATGATCCCTACTTCTGCTGTCTTGCATGTCTCCTTGCTTGTGTTGTCCGACTTCTCTCGGTGTTGTCGCCGCATTGACCTCTGTGACCTTGACCCCACAGAGGTCACGCTGTGGGAGGACCTCTGGCAGATGGATGAATCATGGGCACATGCATTCCCAAGAACTGGAAATAAGAGATCGTAAATTTAACTTTCAAGAAAGAAGTACATTTTTGTTTCAATTTGTTGATTCATTCAAAGATTTGACAGGGTCGGTGAGGTGACAAAGGAGGAATATAAACATATTTATAGAAAGAACCATTCAACATTGATTTTGTGTACAATTTCCACTATCTGGTCGACCAATAGTAGCAAGGAGAGAGCTATGTATGGTGTGAAAGTTTTTGTAGATTAAACATTCTGAAATGGTTTTGAAAAGAGTTTCCGTCACGCCATCAGGGACAATATTTTACCACTGGCTGAAAAGAATAACAAATAAATATAACTAATTATAAAATATATAACTTGTTATTACTTGAGCAATATCAATACAACAGTGATGAAAGATTGTACAAAAATATTTTTTTGGAATATACAAGGTAATCCAAAACACTGCGGATTTCATTTGATGCTCGCAGGAATGTGAAGATTACAAATCTGTCCCTGGCAAAGGCATAAAACAGGAAGAGATTGTAAAGGGAAGAGATAGGCTCAAGGAAGTCCAATAATATAGCAAGATATAAGATTTTATCGTGCGCAAACAGAACATACTTATTCTGTAGCAAAATAAATAATTTACACAAGCCAAAATAGACGTTAAATAAACTTATTGACCATATACCAAGGTGGCTCCTAGGAGACGATTTTTTAGTCTTAATAGGAGTCCCATATCCAAGTTGTACATTCAATGACACCCATTTGAAATTTCACATAGTTACTGATTTAGCATAATGTACATTATTACTATTATTATTATTATACCATATTGTACAATTAGATAAATAAATAACTATGTCTGTCTGTTGAGATTTTCACTGACACTGCCTGCTGAGAGACGTACATATAGTTGACATGGATTGTATTGACTGTGTACCTCTGACGACGTGCTGTAGATTGTCGTGGTCAGCATTGTGAGGAGACGTATACAACAGGATTCTTTCAAAGCCTCGGTACAACTGCTCCAGATGCTGCAGGGATAGAATCAACATATCGGTTAGCAGTTCATGTCGGAAAAATACAAAAATTAAATGAATAACACCAAAAGTTATCCTAATATACATTTCTTTCCATAAATACAACAAAAATATTGAGACGCATTTATATCTATACTGTTTATGTATAAAAACACAAATGTGTCCTACCTGGATTGGTTTACACAGGAAGTCTTCGATTGTCAATCCGTCTGTACCATCAACTTTCTCAGCATCCTGAAACAATTAATCATGTTAACTGACTTTATGACCTTTAATTACAATTTTAATACAATAATTATTTATGTTGTGAATTTGTGATAAGTATCCAGAACTTTCAGGGTTTTGTTGTATTTCATCCATATATACTAATTCCATATTTGATCTCCACAATGATGGCAGAATCACAATTACGACTGTTTCACTTATGGCAGGACTATTTCTATACCTAAACAGTGTATGAGGTGCTTCTCATGGACGCAGTTACTCACCTGGAGGAAAGAGATGACCAGTGGCTGTAGCATGAGTGACCCTAGTAGTTGGATGGACTGGGTTAGTCCTGCATTGTACACGCGATACGCTTCACTGCACATCTTCACCTACAACAAAGACACATGTGACCACAAGACATAATCCTACAGTTGCACATTCAATGCAAACAAACACACTAAGTAACATTTGCCTAGGAGTTTTTTACTGATTGCACAATTTAATACCAATCATTATTTTAGGTCGTTATAGATTAATAATAATTATAATCAAAATCATACAGACAAGATAGAAGTGTCCAAAATGTCTTGTTTATTATCCATGCCCATGATTGTAACTCATCCTAAATAAGTCAGTACTAAATCCATGATAATTCAGTAATTATTAATACAATATTTCAACAGCAACTTAACAGAACAAGACCAATAGTTCTTTTTACCTTTGACCTGTAGATGGCGCCAATGTCCCTGCTAATGATGTCATCGTCTCCGCTGCCGATGCCAGACGAGTCACTCTCGACGTTGGTGTGCTTCAAATGACCCAGGTAGTACTCGGAGATTGTCACAAGCTGGAGAATGCAACATTTAAGTGAAAACGCATATCAACATTAGGACATTTCTGAATATAGCCATTTCTACAAATGTTTAAAGAAAATATTCATTTGATTTTCTATACTTCAAACTAACTGTACATAGCAGTGTTTTTTTTTTCACATGACCTTTTGGGATGTTCTGCCTCTCGATTAGTTTTTCTTATATCAAGATTCTCTGCCACAGTCTATCACGATTCTCTGCCACATTCTATCAAGATTCTCTGCCACATTCTGTCAAGATTCTCTGCCACATTCTGTCAAGATTCTCTGCCACATTCTGTCAAGATTCTCTGCCACATTCTGTCAAGATTCTCTGCCACATTCTATCAAGATTCTCTGCCACCGTCTATCAAGATTCTCTGCCACATTCTACCAAGATTCTCTGCCACTGTCTACCAAGATTCTCCGCCACATTCTACCAAGATTCTCTGCCACAGTCTGTCAAGATTCTCTGCCACATTCTATCAAGATTCTCTGCCACATTCTGTCAAGATTCTCTCCCACATTCTATCAAGATTCTCTGCCACATTCTACCAAGATTCTCTCCCACATTCTACCAAGATTCTCTCCCACATTCTACCAAGATTCTCTGCCACATTCTATCAAGATTCTCTGCCACATTCTATCAAGATTCTCTGCCGCAGTCTATCATGATTCTCTGCCACATTCTATCAAGATTCTCTGCCACATTCTGTCAAGATTCTCTGCCACATTCTGTCAAGATTCTCTGCCACATTCTATCAAGATTCTCTGCCACATTCTACCAAGATTCTCTCCCACAGTCTATCAAGATTCTCTGCCACATTCTATCAAGATTCTCTGCCACATTCTATCAAGATTCTCTGCCACATTCTACCAAGATTCTCTGCCACATTCTATCAAGATTCTCTGCCACATTCTACCAAGATTCTCTGCCACATTCTATCAAGATTCTCTCCCACATTCTATCAAGATTCTCTGCCACATTCTATCAAGATTCTCTGCCACATTCTATCAAGATTCTCTCCCACATTCTATCAAGATTCTCTGCCACATTCTATCAAGATTCTCTCCCACATTCTACCAAGATTCTCTGCCACATTCTGTCAAGATTCTCTGCCACATTCTACCAAGATTCTCTACCACATTCTACCAAGATTCTCTGCCACATTCTATCAAGATTCTCTGCCACATTCTACCAAGATTCTCTCCCACATTCTACCAAGATTCTCTGCCACATTCTATCAAGATTCTCTGCCACAGTCTATCAAGATTCTCTGCCACATTCTACCAAGATTCTCTCCCACATTCTACCAAGATTCTCTGCCACAGTCTATCAAGATTCTCTGCCACATTCTACCAAGATTCTCTCCCACATTCTACCAATATTCTCTGCCACATTCTATCAAGATTCTCTGCCACATTCTATCAAGATTCTCTCCCTTTTGACTGTTCATCTTTGCCCTTTCCAAATCTCAAGTTTCTTACTTTGATAATTTAAAAGCGTAATCCCAGACTGACCTTCTCTACATTTTGGAAGAGTGTTGCGTGTTGTTTGGAAGAGATGAGGCAGTGACGCAGCGGGCGAGAGAATCGTTGTATCCCACACTGCATCTGGGTGACAAACTCCTCCTCCAAGACATGGATGCTCTCTATGGCATTCTGTCGTTCCTGTTCCTCCACTGGCACCGACTACAAACATGGGATTTTTTATATTTAATTTTATAAGTAAAAATATTAAAAAGTCAGTTTTGTATTACTCTTTATTAACCAGTCTACTTCATTGCATAACTTTATATATTAGCTAGAATAAATAAAATATGGAAATATTAATTAAATTTCCGATAAGTATTTCTAAGATTACCTAGTTACCATCACACACAGTGAGTATTATGTCATATATTATATGTAATGAATGAACATTTATTCAGAACATTGATAACAATATATATACAAGACAAGACAACCAAACAAGTTTAACTATAATACATGTGAGAATATACAATGTATATAAAAAAATTATGACCTTTTTAATATTATAGATGTAATATGCTAGAATGTAGTTAAAAAAATATGACAAGTATTTGAATTGTTTTAAAATGATAACTGCAGTGAATTTGCTCAATCAACAGGTGTGTAAAATCAATTTATAAAATGGTACAATTGCTGGGTTTGTTACATACATCCCCTGTGATCATCCCTGACTGCTGGCAGAGTAGCATAAATAATCATAGACAACCTATGGCCTTCTCCAATTATTGGTGTTACTCCGCCAACATCTCATACAATTAAGCCTGCATGCAATTTGCAAATGTGCTCCTTTATATAATTACTAAGAGATACTCACAAGTAAACTGAATGTGACATCTGAAGACAGACGGGAGCTTCCCCTGACATCCTCCTCTATCTTCCCTTCTTCCTTCTTCCCAGTCCTCTGTTGCCATGACGAATGGACCAAAACGTCACTCTGGATTCCCGTCTGCTCCAACCGAAGATCCTCCATTGAGTCGACTATCTCTTGTTGCCATGGCGACTCCACGTGACGACGACGGATGTCAAGAGTGACGTCAGTGTTGGCTTGCCTTCAAACATATTCCCACAGTGTATGTTTTCCATGACATATTTTTTACATAACTTTTTGATAAAAATATCTTCTGCCTAAAATGCTTCTCATAATATCTTTTTCTCATAAAATATATATTTTTTCTACAATGTTTTCCCATAACATATTTTGCCAATAAATAGTATTTTTATCAGACATTGTTTCTATAAAATATTTATTATGTAAGGTATTTTATGGGATGTGTTTTACATAAACACTTTCGTCTGTTGACAGGTAAGTTACATATTCTCACCTGACCACCTGAGCAATCTCCTGCTTGCTCAGAGCAGTCACATCGCAGCCATTGATGCGAGTTATGTAATCACCCTCCCTGAGGCCAGCCAACTGGGCAGAGCTTCCCTGTCTGACATGCCCCACCCGGGCTGGGCATCCTCCTCGCACCGTGAACCCATATCCCTTGTGCAGACACTTCACCTCAACCTGGCGGCAAAAGACAATTTATATTTGATGGGTTTCAAGGGAAAATACGATATAACGACATCCGTGGTTTTGATAAAATACAAAGATGTATTTTATCCTCAAGGTTTAAATAAAAACATGTAAATGAAGTTGGTGTATATTAAGCATTGCAAATCATAGAGATTGGTAGTATTCTAAAATATTTGTTGAAGGATTGTTATATTAAATTAATTTGTTATCAAATCATATTTATCACACAAAAAAAATTAAAGACTGACTAACCCTTGTGCGTTGACGCACACCTGAACTTGGTTTTAGGCAAAAAAGAAGTTGTTGTCTTTTTATTATCATAATTATTATATTTTTTTTAAGTTTCGTGGTTTGTACGTTATTTTAATAGTAATAAAATTAAAACACCAACCATGCTTAAATAGTCAGAGAGCCAACCACAGAGGTGGATAGAAACCAAAAGACTAGGCAATCACAAAAAAATGTATATACGATGTTAAAGTTGTCAACAGAAGGATGGATATGTCAGGAGGGTAGGCACAGTGAAGGTTTTCAAGTCAAAACACGATAAACTCCATTTCTGAAATTTCAAGGATGAAACATTTATTGAAATATGTCTTGATCTAGGATAGTATCTAATTTATGCACAAATTTAATCCCATTAAACGACGTGTACAAAAGAGTGTTTGTTTTCAAAACGCGATAAGCAACATACATCTTTTTTTAAAACATGATATATCCATTTTCAGCCAATGAGCACCGCCTTGTCACATGTGCAGCTAGACAGAGTGATGTCATATGTGCTGTATACACCGTTTTTTTACAACACAATAATTTAATATCACTTTTTGTCTAATAAATGTGTAACAAATATTTCAGGTTTTGCTACCATTCTCCATGATTTTGGATCCGTAATATAATTAAGAGAGAAACTCCCTGTATTTCATGAGGCATCTTAATTTTGTGGAACATTGTATTCTTGATGCAGCAAAGCTAGACAATTTTAAATTAAACCAACAGCATGTGACACTACACATTTGAAGGTCAACCAACCAGATTTTTAATGTGCTAAATTGACAGAGAATGTAGTTTTAAAGCACCGTGAAATGTTTGTAAATTAGAAATGAAAGGTTGAGAATCAGAAGAAGAAACTGGTTGTTCACCTTGAGGGGCTGCAGACCAGACAGTTTCCTCATACGGGCACATCTTGTCACTGTAACACATCAACATTAGTGACATAGACTGCCATTAGTGACATCAACGGACATTAATGACATAGGCTGATTATAGTAACATTGACTGACATTAGTGACAATGTTTGACAATGACTGACATTACTGACAAGGCTTTGATATTAGTGGCAGTGTTTGGCATTAGTGACATTGACTGACATTAGTATGTGTATTTTTATTTCAACAGGTCTGAAGACGCTATAATACAAACGACTGCTAACAATATGTATAAACAATAAAAACATAAAAAATATAAAAACACACGATACCAGCCCTTATAGTATAGCAAGCTATGATATTAGCGATACACGTAAAAATGTCTGGCATACTGGCTCCTAAAAATATTTATTTCCCAATATTGGTTCTGCTGTTGGAAACTCAAAAATGAGCGTAGTTTTGTAGAGATTTTGAATGACGGTGGTTGACTGTGTTTATAAATAAAGGAGCGTAGTTTTGTGGAGATCTTGAATGACGGTGGTTGACTGTGTTTATAAAGGAGCTTAGTTTTGTGGAGATCTTGAATGACGGTGGTTGACTCTGTTTATAAAGGAGCGTAGTTTTGTGGAGATCTTGAATGACGGTGATTGACTGTGTTTATAAAGGAGCATAGTTTTGTGGAGATCTTGAATGACGATGGTTGACTGTGTTTATAAAGGAGCGTAGTTTTGTGGAGATCTTGAATGACAGTGGTTGACTGTGTTTATAAAGGAGCATAGTTTTATGGAGATCTTGAATGACGGTGGTTGACTGCGTTTATAAAGGAGCATAGTTTTATGGAGATCTTGAATGACGGTGGTTGACTGCGTTTATAAAGGAGCCTAGTTTTGTGGAGATCTTGAATGACAGTGGTTGACTGTGTTTATAAAGGAGCGTAGTTTTGTGGAGATCTTGAATGACAGTGGTTGACTGTGTTTATAAAGGAGCATAGTTTTGTGGAGATCTTAAATGACAGTGGTTGACTGTATTTATAAAGGAGCATAGTTTTGTAGAGATCTTGAATGACGGTGGTTGACTGTGTTTAGAAAGGAGCATAGTTTTGTAGAGATCTTGAATGACAGTAGTTGACTGTGTTTATAAAGGAGCATAGTTTTGTGGAGATCTTGAATGACGGTGGTTGACTGTGTTTCTCTTATGATAGTGGTTGACTGTGTTTAGAAAGGAGCATAGTTTTGTGGAGATCTTGAATGACGGTGGTTGACTGTGTTTACAAAGGAGCATAGTTTTGTGGAGATCTTGAATGACAGTGGTTGACTGTGTTTATAAAGGAGCGTAGTTTTGTAGAGATCTTGAATGACAGTGGTTGACTGTGTTTAAAAAGGAGCATAGTTTTGTGGAGATCTTGAATGACAGTGGTTGATTGTGTTTATAAAGGAGCACAGTATTGTGGAGATCTTGAATGACGGTGGTTGACTGTGTTTCTAAAGGAGCATAGTTTTGTGGAGATCTTGAATGACAGTGGTTGACTGTGTTTATAAAGGAGCGTAGTTTTGTGGAGATCTTGAATGACAGTGGTTGACTGTGTTTATAAAGGAGCATAGTTTTGTGGAGATCTTGAATGACAGTGGTTGACCGTGTTTATAAAGGAGCGTAGTTTTGTACAGATCTTGAATGACGGTGGTTGACTGTGTTTCTAAAGGAGCGTAGTTTTGTGGAGATCTTGAATGATGGTGGCTGACTGTGTTTATAAAGGAGCGTAGTTTTGTGGAGATCTTGAATGACAGTGGTTGACTGTGTTTATAAAGGAGCGTAGTTTTGTGGAGATCTTGAATGACAGTGGTTGACTGTGTTTATAAAGGAGCATAGTTTTGTAGAGATCTTGAATGACAGTAGTTGACTGTGTTTATAAAGGAGCATAGTTTTGTGGAGATCTTGAATGACGGTGGTTGACTGTGTTTCTAAAGGAGCGTAGTTTTGTGGAGATCTTGAATGATAGTGGTTGACTGTGTTTACAAAGGAGCATAGTTTTGTGGAGATCTTGAATGACGGTGGTTGACTGTGTTTACAAAGGAGCATAGTTTTGTGGAGATCTTGAATGACAGTGGTTGACTGCGTTTATAAAGGAGCGTAGTTTTGTAGAGATCTTGAATGACAGTGGTTGACTGTGTTTAAAAAGGAGCATAGTTTTGTGGAGATCTTGAATGACAGTGGTTGACTGTATTTATAAAGGAGCATAGTTTTGTAGAGATCTTGAATGACGGTGGTTGACTGTGTTTAGAAAGGAGCATAGTTTTGTAGAGATCTTGAATGACAGTGGTTGACTGTGTTTATAAAGGAGCATAGTTTTGTGGAGATCTTGAATGATGGTGGTTGACTGTGTTTAGAAAGGAGCATAGTTTTGTGGAGATCTTGAATGACAGTGGTTGACTGTGTTTATAAAGGAGCATAGTTTTGTGGAGATCTTGATGATGACAGTGGTTGACTGTGTTTATAAAGGAAAGTTTTGTAGAGATCGTTGACTGTGTTTTTAGTGGAGATCTTGAATGACAGTGGTTGATTGTGTTTATAAAGGAGCATAGTTTTGTGGAGATCTTGAATGACGGTGGTTGACTGTGTTTCTAAAGGAGCATAGTTTTGTGGAGATCTTGAATGACAGTGGTTGACTGTGTTTATAAAGGAGCGTAGTTTTGTGGAGATCTTGAATGACAGTGGTTGACTGTGTTTATAAAGGAGCATAGTTTTGTGGAGATCTTGAATGACAGTGGTTGACTGTGTTTATAAAGGAGCGTAGTTTTGTGGAGATCTTGAATGACAGTGGTTGACTGTGTTTATAAAGGAGCATAGTTTTGTGGAGATCTTGAATGACAGTGGTTGACCGTGTTTATAAAGGAGCGTAGTTTTGTACAGATCTTGAATGACGGTGGTTGACTGTGTTTCTAAAGGAGCGTAGTTTTGTGGAGATCTTGAATGATGGTGGCTGACTGTGTTTATAAAGGAGCGTAGTTTTGTGGAGATCTTGAATGACAGTGGTTGACTGTGTTTATAAAGGAGCGTAGTTTTGTGGAGATCTTGAATGACAGTGGTTGACTGTGTTTATAAAGGAGCATAGTTTTGTAGAGATCTTGAATGACAGTAGTTGACTGTGTTTATAAAGGAGCATAGTTTTGTGGAGATCTTGAATGACGGTGGTTGACTGTGTTTCTAAAGGAGCGTAGTTTTGTGGAGATCTTGAATGATAGTGGTTGACTGTGTTTACAAAGGAGCATAGTTTTGTGGAGATCTTGAATGACGGTGGTTGACTGTGTTTATAAAGGAGCATAGTTTTGTGGAGATCTTGAATGACAGTGGTTGACTGCGTTTATAAAGGAGCGTAGTTTTGTAGAGATCTTGAATGACAGTGGTTGACTGTGTTTAAAAAGGAGCATAGTTTTGTGGAGATCTTGAATGACAGTGGTTGATTGTGTTTATAAAGGAGCACAGTATTGTGGAGATCTTGAATGATGGTGGTTGACTGTGCTTCTAAAGGAGCGTAGTTTTGTAGAGATCTTGAATGACAGTGGTTGACCGTGTTTATAAAGGAGCATAGTTTTGTGGAGATCTTGAATGATGGTGGTTGACTGTGTTTAGAAAGGAGCATAGTTTTGTGGAGATCTTGAATGACAGTGGTTGACCGTGTTTATAAAGGAGCATAGTTTTGTGGAGATCTTGAATGACAGTGGTTGACTGTGTTTAGAAAGGAGCATAGTTTTGTAGAAATCTTGAATGACAGTGGTTGACTGTATTTATAAAGGAACGTAGTTTTGTAGAGATCTTGAATGATGGTGGTTGACTGTGTTTCTAAAGGAGCATAGTTTTATGGAGATCTTGAATGATGGTGGTTGACCGTGTTTATAAAGGAGCATAGTTTTGTGGAGATCTTGAATGATAGTGGTTGACTGTGTTTATAAAGGAGCATAGTTTTGTGGAGATCTTGAATGATGGTGGTTGACTGTGTTTGTAAAGGAGTGTAGTTCTGTGAAGATCTTGAATGACGGTGGTTGACTGTGTTTATAAAGGAGCGTAGTTTTGTGGAGATCTTGAATGACGGTGGTTGACTGTGTTTGTAAAAGAGTGTAGTTCTGTGAAGATCTTGAATGACAGTGGTTGACTGTGTTTAGAAAGGAGCATAGTTTTGTAGAGATCTTGAATGACAGTGGTTGACTGTGTTTATAAAGGAGCATAGTTTTGTGGAGATCTTGAATGACAGTGGTTGACTGTGTTTATAAAGGAGCGTAGTTTTGTGGAGATCTTGAATGACGGTGGTTGACTGTGTTTCTAAAGGAGCATAGTTTTGTGGAGATCTTGAATGATAGTGGTTGACTGTGTTTATAAAGGAGCATAGTTTTGTGGAGATCTTGAATGACAGTGGTTGACTGTATTTATAAAGGAGCATAGTTTTGTAGAGATCTTGAATGACGGTGGTTGACTGTGTTTATAAAGGAGCGTAGTTTTGTGGAGATCTTGAATGACGGTGGTTGATTGTGTTTGAAAAGGAGCGTAGTTTTGTGGAGATCTTGAATGACAGTGGTTGACCGTGTTTATAAAGGAGCGTAGTTTTGTAGAGATCTTGAATGACGGTGGTTGACTGTGTTTATAAAGGAGCATAGTTTTGTAGAGATCTTGAATGACAGTAGTTGACTGTGTTTATAAAGGAGCATAGTTTTGTGGAGATCTTGAATGACGGTGGTTGACTGTGTTTCTAAAGGAGCGTAGTTTTGTGGAGATCTTGAATGATAGTGGTTGACTGTGTTTACAAAGGAGCATAGTTTTGTGGAGATCTTGAATGACGGTGGTTGACTGTGTTTACAAAGGAGCATAGTTTTGTGGAGATCTTGAATGACAGTGGTTGACTGTGTTTATAAAGGAGCGTAGTTTTGTAGAGATCTTGAATGACAGTGGTTGACTGTGTTTAAAAAGGAGCATAGTTTTGTGGAGATCTTGAATGACAGTGGTTGACTGTGTTTAAAAAGGAGCATAGTTTTGTGGAGATCTTGAATGACAGTGGTTGATTGTGTTTATAAAGGAGCACAGTATTGTGGAGATCTTGAATGATGGTGGTTGACTGTGCTTCTAAAGGAGCGTAGTTTTGTAGAGATCTTGAATGATGGTGGTTGACTGTGCTTCTAAAGGAGCGTAGTTTTGTAGAAATCTTGAATGACAGTGGTTGACTGTATTTATAAAGGAACGTAGTTTTGTGGAGATCTTGAATGACAGTGGTTGATTGTGTTTATAAAGGAGCACAGTATTGTGGAGATCTTGAATGATGGTGGTTGACTGTGTTTAGAAAGGAGCATAGTTTTGTAGAAATCTTGAATGACAGTGGTTGACTGTATTTATAAAGGAACGTAGTTTTGTAGAGATCTTGAATGACGGTGGTTGACTGTGTTTCTTGAATGTTGACCATGGAGATCTTGAATGATAGTGGTTGACTGTGTGGTTTTGTGGAGATCTTGAATGACAGTGGTTGACTGTGTTTATAAAGGAGCGTAGTTTTGTGGAGATCTTGAATGACTGTGGTTGACTGTGTTTATAAAGGAGCGTAGTTTTGTGGAGATCTTGAATGACTGTGGTTGACTGTGTTTATAAAGGAGCATAGTTTTGTGGAGATCTTGAATGATGGTGGTTGACTGTGTTTGTAAAGGAGTGTAGTTCTGTGAAGATCTTGAATGACCGTGGTTGACTGTGTTTAGAAATGAGCATAGTTTTGTAGAGATCTTGAATGACAGTGGTTGACTGTGTTTGTAAAAGAGTGTAGTTCTGTGAAGATCTTGAATGACAGTGGTTGACTGTGTTTAGAAAGGAGCATAGTTTTGTAGAGATCTTGAATGACAGTGGTTGACTGTGTTTATAAAGGAGCATAGTTTTGTTTATAAAGGAGCATAGTTTTGTAGAGATCTTGAATGACAGTGGTTGACTGTGTTTATAAAGGAGCATAGTTTTGTTTATAAAGGAGCATAGTTTTGTGGAGATCTTGAATGACAGTGGTTGACTGTGTTTATAAAGGAGCGTAGTTTTCTGGAGATCTTGAATGACAGTGGTTGACTGTGTTTATAAAGGAGCGTAGTTTTGTAGAGATCTTGAATGACAGTGGTTGACTGTGTTTACAAAGGAGCATAGTTTTGTAGAGATCTTGAATGACAGTGGTTAACTGTGTGTATAAAGAAGCATAGTTTTGTGGAGATGTTGAATGACAGTGGTTGACTGTGTTTAGAAAGGAGCATAGTTTTGTAGAGATAGCATAGTTTTGTGGAGATCTTGAATGACTGTGGTTGACTGTGTTTATAAAGGAGCATAGTTTTGTGGAGATCTTGAATGACGGTGGTTGACTATGTTTGTAAAGGAGTGTAGTTTAGTGGAGATCTTGAATGACAGTGGTTGACTGTGTTTATAAAGGAGCATAGTTTTGTGGAGACCTTGAATGACGGTGGTTGACTGTGTTTATAAAGGAGCATAGTTTTGTGGAGATCTTGAATGACAGTGGTTAACTGTGTGTATAAAGAAACGTAGTTTTGTGGAGATCTTGAATGACAGTGGTTGACTGTGTTTATAAAGGAGCAGAATGTAAACACTAAATGCAACAACTTTCCAAGACTCACCGGTATCCTTCACTGCCGCCGTATCATCATGTTCTGTGGCCATTCGTCTCCCTGGTGACGCACTCTGGTACCTCAACTGGTATGATGTGTCGTCCAACTACCAACAAACAATACAAGTAGGATCGGTGCTTCCTAGACAAGCCAGCTCTACTCCAAAGTGTCCAATTATATTTTTGGATAAGCAACTAATGATACAGTTGGAATTAATTTTACGTCACCTCTGTAACACAGTCACCTTGCAATTAAGGTCAATTTTGAACAGTTCTAAATTATTTCCATAACAGTATAGAAAATTACTTCGACTAATAAGGTTACCTCACCATTCCGGTCACTTTCCCTCGGTCCCAAAGGTGACCTTAATAATGAGGTTTCACTGTAATAATGTTGATATTAATAGGCTAACTTTGAATCATATCTCCTCTGAGGCACCGAGGGTCACTGGCCTATTCTGGTTGATTCACATCCTTAAACAACGGGTCTCTTATCTAATAATTAGCAAAGTATTAAAAAACATGAAGGGTGTTAGTTACAGTTATTTACTTTTTTCAGTGGACAACAGAAATGGTGAGACTTTCAGTTGAAGGCAACAGGGTGGCATCATGTCTGATTTATTGGGAAGTGGTTTCTACCAAGGAATTATTATCGGCTGCATGCATTGGCTTACATAATTGGTGACAGCAGAATCTGAATTGTCAACAGGAATAAATTTAAGAACGAAATACGGCAATGGTGACTAAGCTAGTAATATAATATAACTTTAATTAAAATCCTTAAAGTTAATCTGAAATTATACATCTTTTAAATATAAATGTCTAGTGAATAAACATACACTATATGAAATATATAACCCAGGGTCTGATCTAAACAGGACATGCAGGGTCTGATCTAAACAGGACACATAGGATCTCCTCTAAACAGGACACTCATCTAAATAGGAAACACAGGGTCTCATCTAAACAGTACATGTTGGGTCTATCTAAACAGTAACACAAGGTCTCGTCTAAACAGGACACACATTGTTTCATTTAAACAGGATATGCAGGGTCTCATCTAAACAGGACATGCTGGGTCTATCTAAACAAGACACACAGGGTCTCATCTAAACATGACACACATGGTCATCTAAACAGGGCACGCTTTGTTTCATTTAAACAGGATATGCAGGGTCTCATCTAAACAGGACATGCTGAGTCTATCTAAACATGACACACATGGTCATCTAAACAGGGCACGCTTTGTTTCATTTAAACAGGATATGCAGGATCTCATCTAAACAGGACATGCTGAGTCTATCTAAACATGACACACATGGTCATCTAAACAGGGCACGCTTTGTTTCATTTAAACAGGATATGCAGGGTCTCATCTAAACAGGACATGCTGAGTCTATCTAAACATGACACACATGGTCATCTAAACAGGGCACGCTTTGTTTCATTTAAACAGGATATGCAGGATCTCATCTAAACAGGACATGCTGGGTCTATCTAAACAGGACACACAGGGTCTCATATAAACAGGGCACACCTTGTTTCATTTAAACAGGATATGCTGGGTCTATCTAAACAGGACACAAAGGGCCTCATCTAAACAGGACACAAAGGGTTTCATCTAAACAGGACACAAAGGGTTTCATCTAAACAGGACACAAAGGGCCTCATCTAAACAGGACACAAAGGGCCTCATCTAAACAGGACACAAAGGGTTTCATCTAAACAGGACACAAAGGGTTTCATCTAAACAGGACACAAAGGGCCTCATCTAAACAGGACACAAAGGGTTTCATCTAAACAGGACACAAAGGGTTTCATCTAAACAGGACACACATGATCTCTTTTACATGGATATGTACAGAGCTATGTATAATTAAACCATTCTTTCAGAATATTTCAAAACAGTTTGGTACTTTAGGGTGGTTGTGGACTGATAATGAATAAATAAATACAAGCAAATATGTGTCTAGCTAACCTCATCTAAGAAAAGTTTAGACCTCTGTCAATCAAAAAGAATTTTTGTGGACATTTCCAGACAGAAGTTTTTTTTATTTTAGTGGACATTTCCAGACAGAAGTTATAAGAAAAATGTGTAATTATGCACACCTTTCAACTCCCTCCCTTTACCATCAAATGTGTATTGAAATGTATCCTCATTGCATTGCAAATGCAATATTTTGTTAATAAAATAGTTATAAAATGTTATCACAGCAACATATATTCTTTTTAGTTCAGTTGTCTATTCTTCTTGTATAATGCTGGACAAAACTGCAGGACAAAAATGCAGGGCAAAAAAGTCATTTTGAGCATCATTGTGGCTATCCAAAACAAGAAAAAGACCTAAAAAGAAAACGGGCAAGACCTACAGAACTAAGTATGAGTAGTATACATATGTGGAGGGAGTCTCCACTGAGAGCTTCCACTGAGTACTGTTGCAACAGCCATGTGTCCCTACACCACTCTCAGTGGAGATAGAAGAACCGTGGGAACCGTGGTGCTGTATATATCAGGGAGACAGGAACATAGGAAGGATGTTGACAACACAAGGAAAGAGAAATACACGCGGTGCTAGAAAAAAGATAAATGGACCATCAACAAATCAAAATCATATGATAGACTGGGAGGGAGCGAACATAGTGGACAAGGAAGACAACAGAAGAACACAGCAACAAAAGACTCCATATGGATCAGAAGGCCAGGACACCAATCAACCAAGACGAGGGGAATTACAAACTCTCACATGTATGATGACGTCATACGTCACATGTATGGAAGAAGTACACACCGACAAAAGCCTCTACTTAAGGTAAAAATTCAAGTATTGGATATGTCTAGAAGAACTAATTTCCATATACTTGTTGATCTTAACTGAGTTTTTCAGTATTCTAGTATAATGTGATACATAATTGTGTAATTTTGACTGTCAAAATTAATTTTAGGGACAATTTTGTTCAAAATACATTAGGAAACAATTTTTTATTAATAACATTGTTATTATCACTTGACATTGACATCAGTGATGTATACAGTCTTAAATGTGTGGTTTAGTTGTCTAGAATGACCTTGTAGAAAGTAGTGTAATTGTCAGCATCATATTGGATTTTAGGAACTATTATGTACAGTGATTTTTACTAAAAGTTATTAAAAAGCGTGTGGATATACGAAAATATGGAACATATATGATGTTTTCATAAAGTGCTTCTAGCTCTAATCTGCTGGGTAACTTGTAACATATAAATGGTATGACAAAAGCTATGTATACTCTAAATTAAGACACAATTGCATTTCATTCCATACCCATAACGTCATTTTGTTTCATACACTAATCACATTGCATGTTCCTTGCACTAGACACAGAAAACATATCCATAAAACATTGGTTTCAAGGATGGTTTACTGATCCTCTTTGGTACAATATTAAACATGTTACAGAGTACAAAGATGAAGCAAACATTCCACCTACCATCAACTTCTTTCTACACTGCAGCTGTTTCCTTCCAAACGTAACGCATCCGAGAAACTCATTGCAGCTGAAATGCACAGACACCTCCATAAACACCAGGATTGTGGGTCTAACAAATACCAAAATGCTTTCTGAAATTATAAATCCACAGACAGTAACCATGGTAACAGTTTGGGTACTTTGTTAAAGTAGATGACATTGTGTAAGGCGTTACAACTACCCCTTTCTATTGCTGTTGCTGAGTACCTCTGTAGTGGGACTAGAGGTGTGCTAACAAGACCCAGCCAACAAAATTAATATATATTACAAAAAGACTAAAATTAATACATAAATTATGGATGATATTAATAATTTATTTTATTGTTTAAAAAAATATTATCATATGCATTTTCATGTGTTTTGTTGTTATAATTATAATAATGAGCATAATTTTGTTATGTTTTAATATATTAATAAATAAATAATAAAAAGTTACTAAACAAATTAAAACATATCTTCCACTACCACTACATGTATAATTAATATGTTCATCAACTAACACTTGTTGTTATCCTTATAATTAATTTCCTTATATCAAATATACGAAAAAATACAACTGATTGTGCCACCATGTTGGATGTACGTACATTAGGCAAGCATTTTAAATTGTCAATTGATATAATTATTAAAAACTGACTAAGAATGTAAATAGGAATAAAATGCTTACCATTTCTGCTGATCGCTGTGCAAGGCAGACAACCCAAGCTGTTCCTTCTTTAGACCCTCCATTTCACCTCTGCAACACAACGATACATCAAGTGAGATCATAAAGAGCAAACACATTCCTTGGGAAGACATGGCAAACAGCAGATGTACTTCTTAATTCATCAAGCGAGCGAGAAACACAGAAAGTGGGGGAAGAAGTCATTGGAATGTGAGTTTCCACGGAGCATTGCAACATCTGACATCCACTCATCCATAGCAAACACCTAACTGTGATAAAAGAATGTTGACCTAGAAACAGAATGTAACACTAACCAAGTGGGAAACCCTTTAAACCTGTTTGTGTTGTAACCCTAACTGTTCGATTTTTTTAAATACACCTGTTAAAGTATTGGAACAATAACAAATACTGTAATGTCTTAATTAGGACCAATAATTCTATTTTGGCTAATGTGGATCTTCCTTAAATTGTTCTAGGAAATTTTTTTTAAATATTATTTCTATGTTATATTCTCAATTATTAGTAAAACATCAGGACTTTATAAAGTTACCAATTGCATAACATATTTAAAACTGATGTTAAGCTTGATCCTAAATAAAGCTAACTCCTTCATGAAATATTAGAATTGATCTTTAATTACCAACAAATTCCTTACAATTTATCTCAAGGAAACATATTTCCATAACTTACATATAATTTATAACAACATTAATGTTATTTCAATGAATTATTACAATGTATTAATAAACTAACAGAAGCATCCTGCAATTAAGTTAGCTAAACAAATATATATATTTTAACAATGTAGTAAGCAATTATTGATAGGACTGTGCTCAAACAATGAATTGAGAACTCGTACTTTAGACTGGTCATGATATGCCTGATCTTACCTCATTCACAATTCTCAACTTCGATAGACTCAACTGATTTGACTTGTAATGGATTCACTTTGACAAAGAATGATACCCCTCTCCCACCCTTAGGGGGCTATATACCCTCAGCCCACCCCCATGAAACTAGGGATCTTACCAATAGGAAGACATCAGCTCGCTCATCTAACAACAAGGAAACTGCAAACTTTGAAAACAACTCGTGAGTACTCTGGTACCTTTGGGGCGCTTGCAAACACCTTGACCCCACTCGGGGTTACTTTGAAAACAACTCATGATTATCTTTGTGAAGTTGGACTTGGGGATCAATTCCTTTCTACCTGGTCAGTGGCCAAGGAGATTAACATGCATTGTTGTGTTACAAGACTCTTTGATCTCATTGCTGGACAGGGTAGTCTTCATCTGGTTCCGTGTGACCGATCATCTAGTTCTGCCTGGCTGACTCCAACATGAGTTTCACACTTCAGTTGTTCTATTAAAAAGGTGTGATTTCTGACCAGACCCTGTTCATTTGATTTCTCCATAAAAATAGTCATCAGTTGAATAGCAATCAATAGTTCTTTTAATATTAACATGTACATGGCGTTCAGAACAGGTAGTTTACTCCCATATTGTTATTAATTTATATAATTTAAAACATAAACATTACATAGAATCATTGGACTTAGTCCTTGTATTTTTTTTATATAATTTCAGTATTTCAAAGAAAGGCAAATAGTGTGTTATATGATATCAATGCTCATGATTTATTTGGATTTATATATTGCACAACAAAAGCCGGTGTTAATGATATACTCACATACACAATTGGAAATCATTAAGACATAAGATTAGAGATATTTTTAAAGTTTAAATAAAACATGTAATACCTTACCTGGAATAAACTAAACACTTATACTTACATAATAGTGGCAAAACATTAATGCAAGTATAACAAAACTATAAAACTAAATATAAAATGCCAGATCTGACTTTAGATGTAATTCTCGCTAACAGTAACACTAATTCATTATAATAATTATTAGGACACCATTTTGTATCAAGTAGTAGTACTGAAATATAAAGTAGATCAACAAATTGTGCTACAGATGTTTGAGACGTAGGCAAGGTGTCTTATTGCTAAATATTGTTAAATCATATTTTTCTGATCAAATCCTCATATTTATATAATGTAAATCATTGTGCAATATCATCCTAGGATGTAATTGGCTCTAATCACAGTTGTAACTACAACAGTCAACAGAGCCAGGGACTGGGTAATTGGCACATCAAAAGCCCTAGACACAGCACACTTTGTTTACCTGAAGCCTAAAAGAGTGGTTTAACAGAGCCAAACAAAATTTAGCCCTAGATGACAATAGCAGTGCAAATATACCACTCTGAGACTGCTCAGTGCATTTCCTGAGTACCTGAGTTCAAGTCAACATGTGTGTATAATGATGCAATGCTCTCAGATCACAGAACACTATCTAACCACTGTCAGACATTATAGAAAATGTGTACGAAATTACTGTAATTTCACTGTTAAAGATACACTATGAACAATGTATGAAGAGGCTGTTTTTGTGAATTTATAAGCTGACTGTATAAGTTTGATGATATGTACAGAGACTGCGAGTATTTTGCAATGTTGAACTTTTCTTAACTTAAGAAAGTCCAATCAGTTAAAACAGTTAAGACAGATTTGTTTTAGTATTTCTCTATTAAATATTAATTAATCCATGGTTTTATCATAGTTCACAAACACCAGTTTTGAATCTTCAAAGTCAATTTCTGTCAATGATCAAATTATTTTTAAAAATTGCTGTAGAAGAAAACAGTTGTCCTAAAGTGCAGCATCATCAGTAGTCAGTTATTAAATAATTACTTTTTATTCCTCTCATTCCCTCCGTTCCTCTCATTCCTCCGTTCCTCTCCTTCCATTTATTCCTCCCCTTACTTCTATTCCTCTCTCTCCCTCTCTCTCTCTCGTTCCCCCCCCCTCTCTCTCTCTCCCTCTCTCTCCCTCTCTCTCTCACTCTCTCCCTCTCTCCCTCTCTCCTTCCCTCTCTCTCGTTCTCCCTCTCTCACTCTCTCTCTCCCTTCCTGCCTCCCTGCCTCCCTCACTCACTCACTCACTCACTCACTCACTCACTCACTCACTCACTCACTCACTCACTCACTCACTCACTCACTCACTCACTCACTCACTCACTCACTCCCTCCTCCCTCCCCTCCTTCCTCCCTCCCTAAACTTACCATGAACTTGTGTTAAAGAACCACCTCTGTTGATCTGCAATCGTCCTGGGGCGAATATAAAACTTGCGAGCTACCACAATTTGAACATATCCATAAGCCACCGAACCTAGCAGCCTGCCGAGGGACCCTAGAATAACAGCTGGCAGCAAGTTCTTCCTCACGGATAATAAACTATTGCTGAAACAAAAACCATCTGCCTTGGAAGTCAAACAGCTTGGATTTATGTGGCAAAAACACTTCAGTGAAGCCCTAATGTGTCATTCTTAGCTTCCGAAATGGGGAATCTTATACCTCTTGGCTTTAATCAATATCACTGACATGGCTGGGTGTAGGTATGTTTTGATATGACACACATGTTCTTCAAAATATTCCCACCAAAATGAGCTCATTTGGTGGTTACTGAGGCAAGTAATGGGGAAATGAAGGATCTGGAAAAGGGTAATACTGACTTACTTTTAATCTCTGACCAGTTCTGATCAGTCTTTGAAGTGGCCTGGAATAACTTAATACAAGCGATAACATTTATAAATATCCTGGATGATTAATTATGTAACCATCTGCCCATCCAATGAGGGTTGTAATGTTAGTTTTTCGTTATTTCTGGGCCATATCACATACTACCGGTAATTGTGGACAATTTCAGCGCCTTTGAGCAGATATGTTATCCGGACACAAGGCGCTCTATAAATGCTTTATAATAATAATTGTTTTATTGTATAACAATTACATTAAGGCCAGACACGGCAGGTAGATGATTATTTTTCAATTTTTTCTGCCCAATGCATGAAATGGATCTTACCGAGTAAAATATGTTGAACTTTTTTCAGCCAGACCCCCTGTTTCTATGGTAACAAACAAAATGGCCACCATTTTGAGCAAATATTGGCAAATTTGGAAACACTGCCATTTTTGATTGAACCCATATATAGTTATATTTCTTGCAAATTCATGTTCTCTATACACATTCTATTGTGCAATGATCAGAGCATTTTTTTAATGTTGCGTTTTTATTTTTGAAATAATTTTTTTGGTAAAATATGAAAAATAAACTTGTTTTTTTGCAACGAATATGGCTATATTTTTCAAACTATTCACGATTTAAAAAAGTGTCTGATCATTGCACACAGTAGAGTACGCTGAATTATCAACAGTATAAATGTGACATTAATTGTTCACTAAACTATCATAACATATTTTTATAGAACAGATGTTAGCACTCAACTAAAAAATTAATAATGCTACCTCACCGATCAACAGAATATCATAAATTAATTTTATTTAAGTATTTTAAGCGTATTAATTATGTACTAAAAACCTTTTAGTATGACACTGTGGGGAATCTTTGTCAGGTGTAGTTTTAGAATGTAAAGACTCTATGTGAATATACATGATTTCACTACCTTCTTAAGTTAGAATATTGCTAAATTAATAATAATTTTTAAATTCATTTTAATGTTTATTATTTATTAGCGGGACCAAAAATCTGCAGTTTCATCATGAACAAAAATATATTTTAAAATGCATAATTTAAAAATGCAATATCTCTATCGTAATTGAAAACTATTTATCTTATCTATGTAACTTAGAAGCCATCAGCTGTCAGTAATTCCTAATCAAAACTCTCATCAAAATGAGATTACAGGAACGCTGCATACTGACAGTAACAGTTGTGTCAATTTGGCAGAGCAACATTTCATAATTTGTTTCATAATTAGGACAGCTATACTCAGTGATTAGCCGCACTGCCATCTAGTAACAGCTGACATCAGTTTCTTCAACTGTTTTGTTTCAACTCTAATAAATCTTCTTCCAAATGACTATGAAGTAGTTTTTAGGAATGTATTTGCAGGAACATTATTTAGTAGAAATATAACTCTCACAACTTATGCTTTATTCCAGCTAGAGGTGTAGCCACAGATGTTGGTGCGCTGTCAAAACTGTCATCTTTCATACTATGCTGAGAGATTTACACATTTCTTACTAAGACTAACTACAGAGTTTGTACAGAATGGGTATGTCCCCAAACCAAACATTGGTGTAGTCACAAGGGGGGAAGGGTGGGATGATATATTTGAACAGTGGCATACTTATTTTTAATGTGTCTTATATAACTTGCTATGCCACTACTTTTTAGCATGGGAAACTAATGCGTGTCACAACCTGCCCTGTCCCTTGTCCCCAAGCTCCTAGATATACCACTGACTTTTACCCCCTTGGATAACTAGTAAATTCCCATATTTATTTTCTCATCTTACAGTTGATTTACATCCGTTAACATACCCCATGGTACAGTTACTTGATAATTAAACTTGGATTAAAAGGGTAATATCACTATTAAATATAAACCAAAAAAAAGTCCATAGTAGACTGCAAACACAGACCCTTGCTCTAACCTAATTCCATTGTAACATGCTCCAACATTCAGTTCAGCTGAGTGGGTGTGAAAGAGGCATTGTCTCAGAGCTGGATACAAAGTCATACTCTTGCAAGAGCTTACAGACCAAAGGTGTGATCCTTTCTTGTTGACAACCAAAAATGTGAAGTTGCTAACTTGTAGAAGACAATTCTGAGCAGTTCAGTGAGCACATTTATATCTTGTCTTTTTATAACACGTTGTACAGGCAAAGTGTAAAGCACCTCTGATTGAAACTTTGATGCACTGTAGAATGATGATATGTTTGAGCATGGAAACTGGGGACATCCCTTCATTTGACATGGTCTTGTGGTTCATTGTACCTTTATAATATCACAACTTGCATGGATTTTTATGATAAGCAGTTTTATTCCAAGCGGAAATTAATTAGAAATCACCCTTTCTACTGTATGTGAAATTGTTTGGATGTTATCCATAACTTTAATGCTAGATAGCCAAATGCGAGCTGGGTTAGAAACATCTGGAATATTTTCCTTCTCTATAGGTGTAAATTGTGAAAAATTAAGAAACCCCTGGAAAGGGGCCATGAATTACACATCAACACAAGGTGTTTGTGGACCCTGCATTTACGCCCTTTTATATCTGCAGTGACTCTTACTATAATTAGGGATTCCAAATGTAAGATAACGTAAGAAGAACCCTTACATAGCGCCATAAATCTAGATAAATCCATTCAGAGGCACGTTGAATACATAATTATATTTATACCCTGCTGATGCTTACTGGCAGAACCCTGAGCTTGTTTGCTATAATAATTGAACAAGAATTAACGTAGTTGGTAATGGTCATTTAATAATTGTATCCAACAGGAACAAATCAAATACATCACTCGATGAGATAAAGCTTAAGCGCTAAACAACCGATACTATCATTGAGGTACTACAAACAATTATGAAATGACAAATCAGATTAGCAAAGGTGGGTGGTAATTTTCCCCCAATTATATATATGCAGAACATTAATAGTTAAAATAAATGATATATAAACAAATTTAAAAATAAGTTACATAAAAGATGTCATTAAAGTTAAAGATGTAATAATATTAAATAAGTAAAGAGATTGTGTAAAATTAGTATAAAACATGTACAAGATAATAATTTATTTTTTATTAAATAAACTCACTGGTGGTGCTATGTTGTGTAAGCAACCCAGAAAAGAAGCATTTCAAAATATGAATATAATCTAAATTTTAAAAAATCCACAAAGGCCAAAATTAAAAAAGTTAGAAAAGGAATTATAATTTTTACATTGCAGGATTTATGTTACATGATTTGAAACCAATGATTCTTTTTTATCTGGGGGTTGTGGCAATAATTTGTGTTCATGCAATGAGGTAGACCCTATAGAAAATTTCCAGAAAATGCAATTTTGTATTGCCATTGCCTCCATATTATGAAAACTCTTTTACATATGTAATTATATATTATGGACGTCGTATAAGCTCTACTTATCCACACCGGCTAACCTAGCCTACTCCCCACTTCCAGTATTACCCACATAACTGCTGTTACTAATACATACAAGTCATGTTGATGTTTTTCTTCCACCAATCATGATTGACTGCAGCAGAACCACTCGATCACGAATATCAAAGACGTTCCAATCTGTGAAACTTGTGCAAGAATATCACCTTTCATGATGAAACAGAATTTCCTGAATACATGTCAGTTAGAATTTACCTTCATGTTTCACCTTAATATTGTAATTATTTGTGGGGTAATTCTCAACAGGTATCATTTTAAATAGTTTTTCCACACCCTTCCCATTGCAACATTTCCCAGAAGGCAGCTGAGTGCAATGAAAATAATTTGCACCTTAGATCAAATTATCACAGCTGGTTTCGATTAAATTTAAAATAGTGTGTGCGTGCGTGCGTGCGTGCGTGCGTGCGTGCGTGCGTGCGTGCGTGCGTGCGTGCGTGCGTGCGTGTGTGTGTGTGACTGTGATGTTACTGATGCCACAATGGTGTTTATAAAATGTACAGCTATTCATCCTATAATTATGTCATTTCTTCTCTCACTCATCAGTTATGATTGCTGAACAACAATCAAGCAATGATATTCTAACACCAGTGACAGATTAAATGTTTCAGGATAAAACATGATGTATACCAATACAATATGGACAAACAGTCAATATTGAAATCTACAAAAAATGCGTGCCTTTGTTACAAATTAATTTGGTTTGATATTGGATTCTTAGAATGTTCCAATATAGTGAACAAGTTTTCATTTTCACTCTGAGGACAAAGCACAGATTTATTTTATACTTTTTAAAACGTTTAAATGTCCCCATGAAAACTTCTCCATCATGATGTGTAACCACTTTTCTCCAGGGTGATTACTTCCTAAGTAGAGGTGTTTACATTTTGGAACATTTTCCTACCTTCCCATCAATCACCACATTTGACAGCCACAAACACCTTAGCACATGTGTATGTAATGCATTTCCTTGGTGGCATTTTATTATTACCACAAACAACACTATGACAACGTGTGCTTGGCATTTCTGAAATGGTATAGGTGGAAAAGATAAGCACATTTTCCACTCAAATTCCTCAACTTGTTCTGAAAACACTGCAGCCGGACACAAGACCCTTCACACGACATCTGATATTTTGTGATTATAAACACAGTCAGTGGAGAAATATACACCCTAAACAAAACACTTAAAGGCAGCTATTAATTCCGCCTGACTATCTTTACTGCAGTAATGCATCACCACACTAAGCTGACTATGGGGTATGCGCCCTACTTTATATTTGCTAGGGCGACTCCCTAAATGTTGTTAGCAGTATAGCTTGCTATATGGTAATTTTCTATGCCAGTCTTCTCCATATTGTCATTATCTTTATTAACATTGTTGTGTTTACTATGAAATCATCAAATTATCGTAAAAGAAAAAGGTGTATTTAATTAGATTACTGATAATTTTTTTAAATAATAACATAAGTAATAGCATTTAAAAAAATTCTTAGACTTGCCTTGTGTCATAATTTATTACACAATAATTTAATTACCGAGTTATTTGTATATATATATTTTCCTTGACCTGACACTTAATTGTATTCATAGACATTTCATACATTCCATATTTTTTATTATTAATTAATTATTATGATTTGAATTATTACATTATATTGTGCTTTATAAGAAGTATTACAATTTTATTATTACTGTTATTTTTATGTAGTAGCAGCAGTATTTTGGAAGGTCTCCACAACATGAAATAACACATACCCCGGGTACTGGTGTTTAGGTGTTGTATACATGAAAGACTCTCTTTGCAAGATTTCAAATCTGTTTTCACTCATTTCCTAGACCAGCTTTGGCCTAATTCAGACCAGTAATAGACCAAGTGTCTCGAAATATGACACAAACTGGACACTACCTCAATTAGTATCAACACAAACACACTGGGTGTACTGTGAAGGATTATTGCCAATGCAGTCCTCCCCAGCTGCTTAATCCATCTCCCAAAGGGATGATCTGAGAGGTGGGAAGAACTGGGGAATGGCACTAAAATATCACTAGGGACATTCCAGGAGTCTGTGGTGATATTTCAGCCTGTTCCTCTCATTCTTCCCACTTCCTAGTTCGTCCTAATTGGATGGTTTCCAGGCAGGAACCTGGGTATACTTCTGGGGGTCTTAATTGTAGTGTGTTTACTTTTGTATTTTTAATAATGAATATTTTTGATTATCTGATTCACATTAGTTAGCAGTCTTTTACTATTAAATAAAGTATTATAATTATGTAAATTAGTATTTATTTATTTATCAGTTTTAATTATTTATTAATTATTTTATTATTATCTGATGCTAGTTATTTTTAAAATAATTATTATTATATGATCACATGGACTTACCCATATTTTATGTAATTATTATTTTTAAATTATTTATTACATTTTATTTTTCTATTGTTTAATACTTATCATATAATATTTTATTGTTTGTAGGTCTAATAATTATGTAATGAAAGTTTTAATTATTATTTTTATATGGTATACATTTTAGAATAAGTTAATTATTTTATTATTATTATATGATCACGTGGACTTTATCGAATGCACTTACCCATATTTTATGTAATTATTATTATTTTAAAATTATTTATTACATTTTAATTCACTTATTTATTTTCTATTGTTTAATATTTATCATATAATTTGTAATTGTTTGTACATGGAGATCTAATAATTATGTAATGAATGTCTTAATTATTATTTTATGGTAGGCCCTATACATTTTAGAATTATTTTTGTTTCTATCTATAATACAATTCTAAATAGTTACGTGTACATGCATGTAAAGTGCCTGAGAGCAAACTGATTGATTCGGGTGCTATACAAATAAGTTGTATTATTATTTAGTATTTTTAATTATTTTGTCACATGTACATGTTCTAATTCTTAACCATGTCTTCTAGACCACACAATAGTATATACTGTGAAGTTAAGAACAATTTTTGATTTGGCGCAATATGAAATATAATTTTATTATTTTATTATAATATAGAGCAATTGTACATCCAGGGAGCATTCAGCACATTGCTAGGATCCTACACTTGAATGCTAACCTCTCCCCCGACAATTATGTACTTCTGACAAAGTCATGGATATCACTTCATTCCACAAACTGGGTACACTTATATTGATTCTTTCAAGGTTATATTTTATTATTAATTAGTAGATTATCCAAATCCCGCCCATATATAGGTTATTAAAATAAAACAAAAGAAAACATCCACATTATTTCAAATACAGCTCTGTACATTATATATACACATCAATGAAGGGTGAGTCTTAGTGAATTTCAACTTCTGGGATAAAACAGCTTTTTCAATGGAACAAAATTAGCACTATACCCCAAGAGTAGAGTATATGCCAGTGATGAACACTTAACATCACAGTGGGAAACAGACAATCACATGCACATTAAAGTATGTCCCATTAATTTGACACGGTCAAAGTATCATCTTGCTTCTATAAAGCACTTTTGGGAATTTCAAATCACAGTTACATGTACAGTGTACTATAAAAAGATGTGCTCACTAAACTCCTCAGCATCATCTTAGCCAGTTAGCAACATTAGCAACATCACATCTTTGATGGGTAACAAGAAAGCAGTATACAATTGATTTGTAAGTTCTTGTAAGAGTATGACTTTGTATGGAGCTCAGAGACAATGCAGTCTTCACACCTGCTGAGTTACTGAATGCCTGAGCACTCTACAAGGGGATTAGGTTAGAGCAAGTGCTGTCTCTACATGTAGATGTAGGCCAGGGAAGGTGATTACTGTAAGAAGGCAGGGTGCTGAAGCTCCCATCCCTATGTGTGTACGGAATCTAGGACATAAACCCACTCGAAAAAAAACCACACCAGACAAAAAACCCACTGGACAAAACCCCACTTGGACAAAACCCCACTGAAAATGAGAATTATGGACAAAACCCCACTGTAAAAATGGAATGTATAAAATTGAGAAAAAAATTATGTCTGATTAGGCCAAGTAGGGCATTGATTGCACTTAATTAACTTAACATACTTGGATAATCTAAATTACAAAAGGATTATCTGAACTACTGAGATGAACAATTGCTAAGAGATCAAGAGATCAAAGAAACCACGGACTTTGGGCTTCGTGAAGCCATTTTTGATTGGGTGTAAGTCAAAAATTCTACACCAGATGAAGGTCCAAAGGTCCAAAATACTGGGTCATTAATCATTCCCTAAAAACTCTCAATACTTATACAATCAAATACAACCATGGAGATTATCAAGAACAACAAGGGTGGTCTCATGTAATCTTAGATTTATTTCCTTGTATATGTGAGTGGACTTGTATACGCGAGTGGGCTTGTATATGCGCGTGGGCTTGTATATGGGATTGGGCTTGTATATGGGATTGGGCTTGTATATGCGAGTGGGCTTGTATATGCGCGTGGGCTTGTATATGGGAGTGAGCTTGTATATGCGAGTGGGCTTGTATACGGGAGTGGGCTTGTATACGGGAGTGGGGTTGTATACGGGAGTGGGCTTGTATACGGGAGTGGGCTTGTATACGGGAGTGGGCTTGTATACGGGAGTGGGCTTGTATACGGGAGTGGGCTTGTATACGGGAGTGGGCTTGTATACGGGAGTGGGCTTGTATACGGGAGTGGGCTTGTATACATGAGTGGGCTTGTATATGGGAGTGGGCTTGTATATGGGAGTGGGCTTGTATATGGGAGTGGGCTTGTATATGCGAGTGGGCTTGTATATGGGAGTGGGCTTGTATATGCGAGTGGGCTTGTATATGGGAGTGGGCTTGTATATGGGAGTGGGCTTGTATATGGGAGTGGGCTTGTATATGCGAGTGGGCTTGTATATGGGAGTGGGCTTGTATATGGGAGTGGGCTTGTATATGGGAGTGGGCTTGTATATGTGAGTGGGGTTGTATATGGGAGTGGGCTTGTATATGGGATTGGGCTTGTATATGGGATTGGGCTTGTATATGCGCGTGGGCTTGTATATGGGAGTGGGGTTGTATATGGGAGTGGGCTTGTATATGGGATTGGGCTTGTATATGTGAGTGGGCTTGTATATGCGCGTGGGCTTGTATATGGGAGTGGGCTTGTATACGGGATTGGGCGTGTATACGGGATTGGGCTTGTATACGCGAGTGGGCTTGTATACGCGAGTGGGCTTGTATACGCGAGTGGGGTTGTATACGCGAGTGGGGTTGTATATGGGAGTGGGCATGTATATGGGAGTGGGCTTGTATATGCGAGTGGGCTTGTATATGGGAGTGGGCTTGTATATGGGAGTGGGCTTGTATATGCGAGTGGGCTTGTATATGCGAGTGGGCTTGTATATGCGAGTGGGCTTGTATATGGGAGTGGGCTTGTATATGCGAGTGGGCTTGTATATGGGAGTGGGCTTGTATATGCGAGTGGGCTTGTATATGGGAGTGGGCTTGTATATGGGAGTGGGCTTGTATATGGGAGTGGGCTTGTATATGCGAGTGGGCTTGTATACGGGAGTGGGCTTGTATACGGGAGTGGGCTTGTATATGGGAGTGGGCTTGTATACGGGAGTGGGCTTGTATACGCGAGTGGGGTTGTATACGTGAGTGGGGTTGTATATGGGAGTGGGCTTGTATATGGGAGTGGGCTTGTATATGCGAGTGGGCTTGTATATGGGAGTGGGCTTGTATATGGGAGTGGGCTTGTATATGGGAGTGAGCTTGTATATGCGAGTGAGCTTGTATATGCGAGTGGGCTTGTATATGCGAATGGGCTTGTATATGTGAGTGGGGTTATGTCCGAGTGTGGTTTTGTTTGTGCGAGGTTATGTCCAGGTGGGTTTTTTCCAGTGGGGTTTTGTCCATTTCCCGTGTGTACCTTTGTTTCTACATCATTCTGATGAGATACGTCATAAGGACCAACTATTTGCTATTGTTTACAATGGGATGGGTCTGTATATAATTATATACGTGGATTCTACTGAATTTGATGCAGGGATTGGCCAGGCAACAGGATAAGTGATTGAAGTCGTCTATGGATTCCGCATGGATTTGCAGCACATTGAGTTGATTTCAGTCTCTACTATTATCTTTACAAAATATGTTGTCATTTGACAGGCCAATGTTTGAGGGCACATTGTCTGAAAAATGTTTTGGCTGTGTATCTTTTGTTCATTCTTTGGAGCCGAAATGTTTTTTAGTGGGTATGGCTGGGACAGATCCCCTAGCCACTCTGTGTACATGAATCAATATACCGCATTTATTTCGAACATGAAAATATATTGGTAAAAGTGTTTAACAAGTTGGAAGGTGGACAATTACAGATTTCTTCTTGACGCAACGATGAGGTAAAACCTACTTTTTTGTCTTCTTCAGGAACTGAACTACAGGTGTGACTTAGTTCTTCTTCTGCTCACCAGATGGTATGGCATGCAGGCAGTTCATGGCTCAGTCAGCAACTTCTGCATACCCCGGGTAATATTTCATGATTGGAGTTGTTTTTTTGTGGTGGCTTCCTTAGTCGGTTGCACAATTCTTTGATTTTCCTGAAAAATTATTTTTGAAAAAAAGTTATTAATATATTGCATTATTACAGTGAAATCATATCATTTATAATATAATTTGTACCAGATATGTATTCGGATATATGCATCATTGTTTTTCTAATGCCAGACTTAGTAAGTTTAAAACTCTTTCCTCATTTGACTTAGACAACCTGTCATGAATTAAGTTTGGCGATAATATAATTTATAGTGTGTGAAACTGAACATGCAAAAGTGTTAATAGCCTTATACTGTAGTACTAAGCCTGGACCCATTTTTCACTGAATATTGATCAGATTCGGTCAAAAATGATTTAATAGTTTGGCCGCTGATTTAATTAACACTAACTTTTTTGATAATTGAAATTTTGAAATTGATAAAAATATTAGCTAGCATATTATAGTGGATACATGATAGGCTAAATTTGTTGCAAAATAGGTGTAAAATGAGAGGTGGTGTTAATATCAATCTGAGGAGGGACTTTCATTATGTTATGCTATTTGGTAGTATTAACTGTTTGTATTCCATACTTTAATTTAATGCATTTTCTGTGAGACTTGTGTGTTTTGAAGCCCTGTTTCTAGAGGACTGTGGTATACAAGGGATAAGGTGCTTAATAATAATAATAAACATTGTTTATTCACGATAACCTTATAAAATATATATTTTATCTTCCTAAGGGTCGTGATTGTAAAATATTAGAGTACAGGTAAATTTTATAGAAATACTAAACAAATTATTTAAATAAAATAGTATTTTGCATACTGTAGTTAAGATATACTTAAATACATATTAAAATTTAGAAATTAGAATTGCACAATTAATATTTGTGCTTCATGTGCTGTTACTTGTTGTCTCAATTGTGAGTATTTTAGTCACATCTGGCAGTAAAATGACCAGTGACCAACTGTGGATCCACTCTTGTACCCCCACCCCCTGATTACACACATGCAATGTTATATGTTCACAACCTGTCAGCAGGCATATCCCTCAGTGCTTGCTACAAGGGGTAATTACCCCCAAATACAGGGTGCAACCTTACACACACATCAGGGCATTACCCATCAACAGTGACCACTATTGATGTCCACTACTGCAGGTGATGACTGGTCAGTCTGAAGTGTGCCACTTTGATGTGTTCATCCCAGACGTGATCCTCCCTTCCACCAACAAGGATTCTTCCCACATTTATAGATCTCCCAGCTGGCTCCCACTCCTCCCACTCTTACATAAGGTTACCCTCTTTTGGCTCCCACCACATCTGCCTCCCTGTAATCGCTGCAATTAGCCTCACTCTAGGGTCCAAGGTACTACAACTGGGAAATTTGACATCTGCCTGCCCATCTAAATTAGCCACATTCAGATATATTCAGTGTAACATTTTATTTGGCAGAGGATCAAAGGTTGAGGAATACTTAACAATCTGCACGTAATAACATTACAGAACCAATGTTCTGTTCATTTCAAGATAATTTGCATTTAATTTCCTCAGATCAGGAAGGTCCTGCAAAGTCAAGTGGCTATGCCCGCCCTTCTGTGGGCAGCTTTCTGTTGCAAACACTTGTCTGAAATGATTGAATTTGTTTCAAATGTAAATTAACAGAAACAGGTGAGAAACACAAATTAGGAAATTAGTATTGGTGACAACATCATACTACATTTTGTCACAGGGTATTTTCTCACATGTGTAGCATTGTTCTCTTTTGTAACAACATAAAATAAGTTATCCATATCCAGCATGTACTTTAAAGCAATAAGGTGGATTTCTAACATATTACTAAGTTTGAAAAAGTAACACTTTTGACCATCTGCTAAGTGTAGTTTATACAAATCCTTGGTTTTGTTTACAAAATATTATTTAAATAAGTGTGTAATATGCAGTAAACTGTCAAACTGCTATGATTATTCACAATTAACATATCTTCATTTTTGACTTGGTGACTCCAAAATCACCAAACTTATCATTGACTAATGATAATCTGCATAAAACTGCAGGTATGTTTTCTTGCTATGAAAACACTCTAGAACTGCCAGAATATTGCATGGTAAGTGCTACCACCGGGAATTCATTACCACCACGTTCCATCGCGATGAACACTGGTGACAGAGTGGAACCTATTATTGTCAGTGACAAATGTGACAATAATTGTACACACATCTGGCTTTCTGGCCTATGTCTCTTGACCTTTCCATCTGAATAATAGATTGTCGGTTCACTTTAAATTCAATTTTGTTACCCATCATTGTTACTGGACATTACTGACAGCCAGCAGAAGTCTTGCTGCAGTCATGTGACCATTTGTGCAGAGACGCGCGACCCATGGCAGATGGTGGACACCAGCTCTCCTGGTTCACACCTGAGATGGTACAAATTGAGTGGACATATCATCTTTCACCTGCTGATTAAGGTGAAGGTAGTAATCTGACAGGTGTCCAGCAGCAGGGTGTGATGACCAGCACTGACCATCTTTAAGTCCAGTGACAAATTCTAAGAAAGAAGACCTGGATGATACTGGCCATTGCCATGAAATGTCAGTAGGCCTCACAGCAGTTGTACCACATTATGGTCATACACAATTTATAGTAAATTAAATATGAGAAATCCATTTATCCAGTTCTAGGAACCACTCAAAGCGCTTCATGCCCTCTGACAGACCCAATTATTCTGATTCAGTATGTCTATGAAGCATTCAAGTCTAGGAAACCAAATAAGTTTAAAAAAAATATTGAATGGTTATGAAGATATAGAGAAATATTTTCTTCGTCATCTTAAAGAAGGCATCAGAATCAGAAGGTGCAATGCAGCATTAGTCAAGGAACAGTGTAGGTTGGATATGTGAAAGTACGCATTCTCACAGAGGATGATAAATGACTGGGACAAATTATCTGACGATTGTGTTGAGAGCAGACGGAATATGTTTAAAAATAAAATTGACAGCTATCTGGGGAGGGTGGGTTTTAGGTAGGTAGATAATTGTTGGACTCTCGATAAACCAAAGGCTTCCTTGTCTGCATACCATTGAAGCTTGTAGCTCTGGATGGCAATCTTTTTATATTCAAACAATTCAAACCTTGATCCTCTTGAGTCGATAGACAGCTTGATCATTGTGCATTCGTGTTACTGTTCCCGTGTTACAAGAATTTCATGTGCATGTTTTTTTTTTCTAGGAAATCACATCAAGCTAACCATCATTAGAGCAAAAGTAAATATAAGTGAGAATTTTTTAGATGTTTAACTGACCCCAAAAGGGTAAGTTTAAGTGTTTATATTAAAGGTGGTATAACACCTCTGGAAAAGAAACCTCAGACAAATATTTCTGTGTTACCTTTAGACTTTCATATATATCTTCTTCTTCAGTTCAGCATATCTCTGCGAGACGTAGCTGCCCAGATGATCCCACGATACGCTGCTCTGTCTGCCGTTCGTCTCCCTGCTCTCACGATGTCGTCTTCCAACCAGTCGCTGATGTCCTGCTCCCATCTTCTCCTTGGTCTTCCCCTTCCTGTCTTTCCCTCCACTTCGCCTTCCAGGACTGTTTTCTCTAAGGAATTATGTCTTTTGATGTGGCCAAAATAACTCAGTTTTAGTCCTTTTATTCTATTCACTAGTTGACAGTTCTTTATGTCTAATTTTTTAAGAATCTCTGCATTGGTTGTTATTCATGGCACTCTTAGGACTTTTCTGTAACATTTCATCTCAAACGCTTGTATTCTTCTCGTGTCTTCTTTGTTCAGTGTCCACGTTTCGCTCCCGTATAGAGCTGTTGGAAAAACGCAAGTTTTTAACATTCTTATCTTTGTTGGTAAGTTTTGTTCTTTCCATACATTTTTCAGATTATTTAGTTTCTGCGTTGCTATAGCTATTCTTCTTCTGATCTCTGATGATGTCTCATATATATATATATATATATATATAAAAAATTAATTGTCATGGTCACATACACCTGTAGTTTGAAAAGATGGTTTGTCTAGTGGAAACTGGTTGACATGTGCTGCCATCTGGCGGGTCAGTTTGAACTACAACTGATGTGCAATGGAAGCCAGCAGAGCAAAGCGTCTTGGCATGACAAACCAGATAAGGCTATGTTCCCTTTCTAATTACGTGAAAAAAAGTGAATTTTGTATGTATGATAATAACATTATTTATATGTTTTGAGATTGTTCATGTGACGTGTTGCGTTGGGCAATAATGATATTGCGGTAAGAAACGCAGTAAGTAAGAAGTTGAAGAATGAGAACGTTTCGTGGTTTGCGTTTGGTTAGTTTTGCCATATCATGACATTTAGGACTGTAAGTTAACCACCACTTGACTTATCTAAAAACAATATTAGTAAAAATAATGTTGTATGTCTGCGCGCACCACTGCGGGTGATCCGTGTATGCATGCATGTGCGGACGTGCTGGTGCATGCGTTTGTTCTGTCAGTGTCCGTGCGTTTGTCTTTTCGTTTCTCAAACTCATGTCTGGTTCGTTGATTACATCTATTTAAATTAGAGTAATTATTGTTGAAAGACATTGTGCCACCCACCGAGTGAAGAAACAACGAGATGACCGTAATACCCGATGTTCCCGCAGCGGTCGTTAATCATGTGAAACGCTGCATGTGAGTGACAGATGACGGGACGTGTCGACGGTCACGTGTGTGGGTGGGCGGGGCGCCACGGACGAATCACTCGGTGTACGCGGAGGAGGCAAAAGAGTCTACAGTCAATACTTAAGACTCTTGAAATTCCACTTGAGTTAATACAGCAAAATTAAATTTTAATTGTGGAACATGAGTTTTCATCGTGATACATTGTGCCAATGAAACGTTTAACGAAGTTTAAGGCTTGGATTACTACAGTACATGGCCAAGTACGAAGTAAAAGAGAAACGAGTTAGAGTTAAATGTTTTTGTCCGGATGTTTTCCGTTGTGATTTGAACAAAAGTGACGAGAGAACCGCTAGAAGCCTTACCTTAGGCTTATTAATACCATTGCAAGATATCAGTTTAATTTGTTAACCTTTTTAAGGTTAAAACGCGGAGAGTCTTCCGGATTCGTTGTGAATCTGGGAAAAGAAGCAACTCTCCCGAATTTTCGCTTCAGTTCAGATGCCCCAATCCCCGATAACGGCGATATTCAATCTGGACTCAGGACTGCTCTGCGGTGTTGTCTGGGTGGCACTAGACAATACCGCAACATAGGCCCCCTGGATCTGCCTATGAATCCCCCATGTTTTGAAACTCAAAATTCCCTTGCTTGACGCCTTGCATGATTGAGTTCAAACCTGTGCGTTGACAACAATTATCAGCAATTTATTGTTGACACTGCTACAATTACAAGGATTATCCATCTTATCGCCGCCTACAGTTAAACCTCAGTTAATGTGATCAGAATTCACCTGTCTGGTCGGAGACAACAATGCCTCAGCAAACAAGTGGTAAACTCTTCAAAAGCAAATATTTCTGTTGAAATCCCAGCTTTATAAAAATGTCTCCCACTGAAGGGTGAAACCAACTGAAGCACGCCTGGGCTTGTGGTTCACATAAGTTGCTAAAGCCAGTGATAACAGTTTATAATTCGTAATCTCACTGCCAGACATAATAATGACAGAGTAGGTCAAGTGCATTTAACTGGCCTTAGCATCTTGAAGTTTCTGCTTTTACTAGGTTGGTCAGTGTAGCATTAGTCAATCTAATGGTGCTTGTGTTTACAAGAAACTGACCATGGACAACTTTCAAACTGATTGATCATAGAAAACCAATTAGAGTTCTGTTTTTAATATTAACATTATTTGTGGGCAGATATGTTACTTCCAGAAGAAAAAAAAAAAATTATGCGTTAATAAAATAATAATAATAATATATTATTATAATAATAAAATTACCAGTTACAAAGCAAATAGAGTTTGTCCTAGTATAATTAAATATGTTACATAGATGTCAATACTTATGCTACCTAAATTGATATGTACAGCAGTGTTTACATCAATCAATCAAGTATTTTAAATAACAAAATCAACAAAGCTTTAAATATAATAAAAATTCTTTCACAAACTCGCCATCAATGTTCAAGAAAACCAAGCTAGAACAAATACATCTATCAAAAACATTGCACTAACAAATTGACAAACACCTGAGCAATTACCTACTCCTGGATTGGGGTGGTGAGAACAAAGATGCTGTGGGGGTGGGGGTGGGAGGGGGGGGGACAATGTGAGAGGGGTGAAGAGGAGTTAGGGGCCACCAGGTGTGATATTGCCTTAGGGTGCTGAGATGAATCATTTATGGATGGATGTTCACTGTCTTAAGTGGGTGTAGGATATTTCCCAGTCACTGCAGCCTGGTCACTTTCCTCAGGATGTTCCCCCACTAACCAAACAGGCAGATTTTTTCCCATGTTTTATTTTTTGTTTATAAATAAGTAATAACGGATCAGTTGGTATATATATAATATATTATAGTTGTTTATTAATTTAATCATATTTATTAGTTTTAGAGAAATCATAACTTGCCTGGATCTTCGGGTTTTAAAGTAAGGCTACAGCCTTGTGTACACCCGCCTTTATGCATCGTATTTTGATGTGTCTTAAAATGCTATGAGTATGAAGATACTACACCATATTAAATGTGTTATCACTTTTGTGTTTTTTATCATTTTATTAGTCTTACAACGGTTTATGAAAATACTACTACATATTACATTCTTATTACTGGATTGTTCTTCTACAATCTAGCATTATTGTTGTATATATGTGAAAATAAAAAATGTAAATTCTTTGGTCTACCAACGATCACTACTGGAACTTAGTATTTATGGTGGTGTATTAACTGTCTGCTTTTAGTTATTAATTGCACATTGTATCTACAACAATTCAGTTTACCATTATCAGTTGTTGGCAGCGACCAGTGATTCAAGTTATATTGTTTCTGTTATAACATTGTATACCCATATCTACTGGTAATAGCCTTGTCTCTGCTGCCTTATCTTACCTTATCTTTTATCTATATATATAAAGAGGAGGAAAGGTCTGTATATTAATAGGGGAAGATATATAGGGTATATATCTAGGACAAATGTCTGTACCCAATTTCTACTACCTGTGTATCTTGAATTTTGTGTCTTACTAGCTTCATGCCTCAGTTTTTCAAATTTCCAACTATGCTGCCAAAATCAAATTTACGGTGTGTTTGGCTTCACTCTCAATTTTATACAGCAGGAAAAATGTTACTGGTATGTTTATATCACTATAATTAGCATGTACTTCAGAGCCGTGGTATTTAGATTCAGTGGGAAGATGAGCTATAAGTGGAAGTGGCAGTACATGGTGTCACATTAAAGATTATGGACAGCGATTAGCTGGTTTAATTGTGTGAAAATGCATTAAACAATGCAGGTATATTGTATACCATTGTGGTGAGAACTCAACATAATAATCATGGATGTTCAGTTCATTAAGTAAATAATTTCAGGTCTATCTTCCGGGCTTTCCCGCTCTAGCAGTTTATCACCCAGACCTGCCAATCATGGTTACTTTTGTTGTTCTCTGAAACCTGCTTATTTCTTCTGATTTATTGCACAGCTTCGTCAAGTCTATATCACTGAGAAATTACAAGGAGATAATTGTGCTGTCTTCCTGGCTGGTTATTAGCACCCCAATCCACCCAAACGTCAGGGCCCTTTATGCTTCCTGATTGAGCTGTCAAGGTTGGACATTCTTCCTCTAGTAGGATGATTTGTTTCTAGCATTCCTTTGCTCAGCATGATGGGACAGCAATTTATTTGCAATAGTTTTTGTAAAAATGTGTATTAATTAAGGCTAAGGAACAGCAATTAGTAACAAAATTACAATACAGAGATTTCTGTTAGGTTATGTTTTATATATTCTGGGGGTGGTAGATTAATCCCTGAAAGTTTGGTGCTCAAGGTTCAAGCTGTCTAAGAGGGAAACCTTAACTTACCCGCTTACATATGCAAACTCGATTATAAGAAGATATTTTAAATATGTACATGTATATAAACTGTGCTATTCAACTAGTAAACTAGTACTACTAGTGATACATGTTGTTGAATGTGATGGATGTCAACTTTATATCTTTAAAGTTAACATAACAACATGTGACAACAAGCACATATGCACGCACGCACGCACACACACCACACACACCATACAAACATACACAACACACCACCTCCATTACCACCACTATCACCACACACGCACGCACGCATGCACACCGCACATACCATACAAACATACACAACACACCACCTCCACTACCACCACTACCACCATACACGCATGCACACCGCACACACCATACAAACATACACAACACACCACCACCACCACCACCACCACCACCACTACCACCACACATGCACGCACGCACACCACACACACCATACAAACATACACAACACACCACCTCCACTATCACCACACACGCACGCACGTTAATAATAATACACCATACAAACATACAAATACACCACCTCCACGCCACCACTACCAATTTCATACACGACGCACACCGGGCATTACCACCATACAAACATACAACACACCACCACCACCACCACCACCACTACCACCACACATGCACGCACGCACACCACACACACCATACAAACATACACAACACACCACCTCCACTATCACCACACACGCACGCACACCATACAAACATACACAACACACCACCACTACCACCACACACGCACGCACACATACTGCATACACCGTACAAACATACACAACACACCACCACCACCACAACCACCACCACCACCACACACGCACGCACACACCGTACAAACATACACAACACACCACCTCCACCACCACTACCACGACACACACACACACACCGCACACACCATACAAACATACACAACACACCACCTCCACTACCACCACTATCACCACACACGCACGCACGCACACCGCACACACCATACAAACATACACAACACACCACCTCCACTACCACCACTTACCACGCGACGACGCGCGACACCGCGAGACATACCATACAAAACATACACAACACACCACCACCTGGCTCACCACTATCACCACATGCACGCATCGCGACACCATACAAACAACATACACAACACACCACCTCCACTCACTACACCACTATCACCGTCACACACGCATCGCGACGACGACACCATAATACTGCCAACCATACAAACATACACAACACACCACCTCCACTACCACCACTACCACCACTATCACCACACATGCACGCACGCACGCACACCGCACACACCATACAAACATACACAACACACCACCTCCACTACCACCACTATCACCACACACGCACGCACACCGCACACACCATACAAACATACACAACACACCACCTCCACTACCACCACTACCACCACACACACACTGCACACACCGTACAAACATACACAACACACCACCTCCACTACCACCACTATCACCACACACACACTGCACACACCGTACAAACATACACAACACACCACATCCACTACCACCACTACCACCACACACACACTGCACACACCGTACAAACATACACAACACACCACCTCCACTACCACCACTATCACCACACACACACTGCACACACCGTACAAACATACACAACACACCACCTCCACTACCACCACACACACTGCACACACCGTACAAACATACACAACACACCACCTCCACTACCACCACTATCACCACACACACACTGCACACACCGTACAAACATACACAACACACCACCTCCACTACCACCACACACACTGCACACACCGTACAAACATACACAACACACCACCTCCACTACCACCACACACACACGCACGCACACCGCACACACCATACAAACATACACAACACACCACCTCCACTACCACCACTATCACCACACACGCACGCACGCACGCACACCGCACACACCATACAAACATACACAACACACCACCTCCACTACCACCACTACCACCACTATCACCACACATGCACGCACGCACGCACACCGCACACACCATACAAACATACACAACACACCACCTCCACTACCACCACTATCACCACACACGCACGCACGCACGCACACCGCACACACCATACAAACATACACAACACACCACCTCCACTACCACCACTACCACCACTATCACCACACATGCACGCACCGTATAAACATACACAAATACACCACCCACTACTTCACCATCATCACCACACACACACTGCACACAACTGCATAAACATACACAACACACCACATCCACTACTTGACTCACTACCACCACACACACACTGTACCACACCACTGCATAAAACATACAATAACACACCACCTCCACTCACCACCACTATCACCACCACACACACACACTGCACACACCGTGATAACATACACAACACACCACCTCCACTACCACCACACACACTGCACACACCGTGACAAACATGCTACACAACACACCACCTCCACTACCACCACTCCATCACCACACACACTGCACACAATCCACAAACATACACAACACACCTCACCTCCACTACCACCACACACACTGCACACACCGCACAAACATACACACAACACAACACCTCCACTACTCACCACTATCACCACACACACTCCGTAATACACCGTGATAAACATACACAACACACCACCTACTACCACCACTATCACCACACACACACTGCACACACCGTACACACCGTACAAACACACACAACACACCACCTCCACTACCACCACTATCACCACACACACACTGCACACACCGTACAAACATACACAACACACCACATCCACTACCACCACTACCACCACACACACACTGCACACACCGTACAAACATACACAACACACCACCTCCACTATCACCACACACACACTGCACACACCGTACAAACATACACAACACACCACCTCCACTACCACCACTATCACCACACACACACTGCACACACCGTACAAACATACACAACACACCACCTCCACTACCACCACTATCACCACACACACACTGCACACACCTTACAAACATACACAACACACCACCTCCACTACCACCACCACCACCACTATCACCACACACACACTGCACACACCGTACAAACATACACAACACACCACCACCACCACTACCACCACACATGCACGCACGCACACACACTCAAACACACACACCACCTCCACTACCACCACTATCACCACACACGCACGCACGCACACCGCACACACCATACAAACATACACAACACACCACCACTACTACCACCACACATGCACGCACGCACACACACTGCACACACCGTACAAACATACACAACACACCACCACCACTACCACCACACACACATGCACTCACACACACACACACTCAAACACACACAACACATATACCATACATATACACAACACACCACCACTACCACCACATGCACACACACACACACACTCAAACACACACGGCATACAAATATACACAACACACCACCACCACCACCATCACACACACGCACACACACTCAAACACACACACACACACCATACAAACATACACAACACACCACCACCACCATTACCACCACACGCACACACGCACACACACACACACTCACATACACACGCACACATACTCACACACACACACTCTCACACACCATACCAACATACACAACACACTACCACCACTGCACACACCATACAAACATACACAACATACCACCACTACCACCACATACACACACGCAGTCACACACACGCACTCAAACACACACACTCACACACACGCACTCACACCATACAAACATACACCACCACCACCACACATGCACGCACACACACTCAAACACACACCACCTCCACTACCACCACTACCACCACACACGTACGCACGCACACCGCACACACCATACAAACATACACAACACACCACCACAACCACCACCACCACCACACATACACGCACGCACACACACTGCACACACCGTACAAACATACACAACAACACACCACCACCACTACCACCACACACACATGCACTCACACACACACACTCAAACACACACACACACAACACATATACCATACATATACACAACACACCACCACCACCACCACTACCACCACACGCACATGCACACACACACACTCAAACACACACAGCATACAAATATACACAACACACCACCACCACCACCACCACCACCACCACCACACACACACGCACACACACTCAAACACACACACACACACCATACAAACATACACAACACACCACCACCACCATTACCACCACACACACACACACGCACACACTCACACACACACACTCACACACACACACTTTCACACACCATACAAACATACACAACATACCACCACCACCACATACACACACGCAGTCACACACACGCACTCAAACACACACACTCACACACACACACTCACACACACTCACACACACCATACAAACATACACCACCACCACCACCACCACCACCACTACCACCACACACACAAGCACACAAGCACTATCCAATCAAAGAACCCATTATTTTTACTTACCCAATATATTCACAATGCAGCTCTAACCATACTTTCTGTCCATCTGCACTGACAACATTGGCTGTAGTGCCTTCTTTGAAAAGTATACTTTCTGACAGCCAATACACCAAGACTGCTGTCTTCATTATCATAATGAAGAAGTTAACGACGACCGTAAGAACTCGGAAGGTCGGCAGTAAGAAGGCAATGGCAAATGTGATATTAGATCACCTGAAAATGTCACCTGTGGTTATCACACCACATGATAATTTCCTTACCCTTTTATAACAATGTTTGCATATAACTATATAAAAATAGTATTCTTACATGTTGTAATGCCAAATACATCGGTTAATATTACATTTTTAAAGTTGCAATTTTTTGCCAGAATGTTTGAGAGATCCACACCAAAGCATGTTGATTGTGTGCTGGGAATGACAGCTTCAGTTGGCCAGCCTCCAGACTGTCTGGCATGGAACTACACAAATGTGTCAGATGACAGCAAGCTTCCATAGATTGCAGGTAATTTCTGGTTTGATCTCCTGCTTAGATTGAGCCAATCTCTGTCAACCTGTTTTATCTGATGTTCCACCTTTGTGTCTCCCAGTTTGAGACAAGAATTCGGGAGGAATCGAACAGGTTCCTGGTGATTACTCACAGTTTGTTCTCCTTGAAGTGAGCAGGATTTGACGAGGAACAGCAAGAGTTACAAGTTTTGTTATCATAGGTGGCATAGTTGAGAGGTGTGGACATGGTGGGGCACACATGATAAGCCATGTCTTTCACTAGACCAGGTGAACCACACGGGATACCTTTCAGGCGACTCACGGAAATTGTTTTGCCATTGTAGTGTCATTGGTCGGTTGGTGCGAAGGTGTCATTTGGCTGGGAGAACTGGACGACGGTGGGAACCACGTGAAAAGGGCAAAACTTGTAATGGGTCTTGTCGATTGCCGGGGGCCTCAGCAACACGACTTCAAAACGGGAAAATGAGATAATTGCTCAAGTTGGTGCGGTCGTATTGTGCAAGGTTCCTGCTGAATGACACAGGTGTGAGGTGGGATGGGAAATGTGCGCTGGGATGGCCCACTACTTAGATGTTTCCATTGAACCCTACAGCGGGGTGGGCAAATGACCACTACATTTCACTCTGGTCAATTTCACATGCATTAAGGCATTGCTAAAGTGACCATCGTCCATCCGGCTCTTCCTGTTCTGTTTGCAGACTGTCAGCAGCCCAAAGACATTGCATATTTGGGGATCTGCAGGGATCAGGAACTGTCTACTGGCATCACTCCTCTGGATTTATTCTGTGGAAGATAATTAGTTAACAATATCTGTGGTGTACGCCTGGTTGGTGAAGACCTCAACAAGCCTGCAGACTCGGTCTGACTGGGGAACCATGTAAGTAGAAACAAAGCCATCTCTTGATGTTGCCCTGTCGCTGAAACTTGTGGTTTATTACTGACCCGTTCTTGGTTTATAAAGGTACTAAGTATAAAGTATTATAAATTACTTACATTTTGACTGCTGAAACATGCCAAGAAATCAAAACTTAATTGCAGTAACATTTTTAATGCAGATGTCATACAAATAGTGTAGATGATGATTTACAGAATTATTAAATAATATTATATTTTGTGTTGACATACCATTCAACAGAACTGAATAATGGTGTCCACCATGGCAACACATCACTACTTTTTTATATAGCGTGCCCCAATCAAAGTGAAATAGCAATTGTCTGAAGATATGCGATAATTATGTAGAGCATTATAAAAAAGTTGTTATGGCATAGTATGATGGCATGCAATTATCGTATAATATAATACAATATTTTGAATGATATTGTAAAACATTATTGTACATTACTCTACACAAGTAATTGTACAACACTATGATTGTGTAAAATTAATATATAATAGGGTCTACTATATAAGGCATCACCCATTACACATTGGGATCGTCGGTTATGAAAACAATGTCATAAAATTGAAAACACAATTTCATAACATTTATAACAAATATGTTGAAATACAATAACAGAAAAGCATTGAAGTAATAGAATGTGATCATTTTTATTGTAAAGTGTCAAATATATACACTATTAATTAACAAATATAAATTATAACACATTGACCATACACATGTGTTTTAATTAATGATTTCTGTATGTTGTTCAACTCAGATATTATGTTTACGTTGCATTTCCTCTTTTTCTATGAAAGTTCGGGGTGAGTTTCGCCTCGATACTGGTCCTTGATTTCTTTTTCTTTCATCCTCCCTGGTTTTGCACTGCTGTCTCCACCAACTGGCTCCACTGCTGTCTCCACCAACCGGCTCCACTGCTGTCTCTACCAACCGGCTCCACTGCTATCTCCACCAACCGGCTCCACTGCTGTCTCCACCAACCGGCTCCACTGCTGTCTCCACCAACCGGCTCCACTGCTGTCTCCACCAACCGGCTCCACTGCTGTCTCCACCAACCGGCTCCACTGCTGTCTCCACCAACCGGCTCCACTACTGTCTCCACCAACCGGCTCCACTGCTGTCTCCACCAACCGGCTCCACTACTGTCTCCACCAACTGGCTCCACTGCTGTCTCCACCAACCGGCTCCACTCCCCTCTATATCTTGCTCTCATACACCACTCCTCTCACAATCCTTCCTAATCTCAATTTATACAGTCCTTCCATCTCTGTCTTGGTCATCCTCGTCTTCTTTTACCGTCCACTTTCTGGGCATCTGCTTTCATCACTAACCTTCCTTCTTGTCTTTGTTCCACATGTTCTTTTGCTGAACTGTGAGGTCAATATTCATAGAAAGAAAATGGCATGTTTTTAATGAACACAATTGAGTCGTCACGAACACAGAATAAATATACTTTATACAATATAACTTGATTTTAAGATAACAAACTTTGTATCTCTACAGTATACTGCTTTCATCTTTGTATCCTTAAGATATGGTTTGATGTAGAAAATTTGAAATTTTCTACAGTGTACTTACTTACTCATAGGCAGGATCTGTTGGTCTTTTTGTGCACCACAATAAATGCCATTGCCATGAGATGGACATTTGTGAGACAATGACAGATGACACCCTAGTTCTATACAAGGACTGTGGTGAAGATGTCACCACAGTCTCTCTCACATTTAACAACAGGTAGCTTTCTCCCACTGATCCAGGGGGTGTCACAGGGGGTGGGGTGTAGAGGGGGGTAAGAGTGGTTATTCACACCACCGTCATGTCAGTTCATTGTCAACTTGTCAGACGGGAAGACGGACACTTTCTCTTTTGTTTGTAACCTTCATTACACTGGGAGGAATCCCCAAATAGAGTTGATGTTCCCTTCTTTGTTCCTGAAGTCTGGGGTGAGACTGGCATTGATGCTCATCCTCTATTTTTGTTTTCTTTTTCTGTCACTGATCCTGTTTTACTGCCGTTTCCACTGCCTGTCCCCACACTCCTGTCCCTTGCTCCACTCACAACACTGGATGTAGGACTGTGGATGCCTGTCCCCACACTCCTGTACCTAGCTCCACTCACAACGCTGGATGTAGGACTGTGGATGCCTGTCCCCACACTCCTGTACCTTGCTCCACTCACAATGCTGGATGTAAGACTGTGGATGCCTGTCCCCACACTCTTGTCCCTTGCTCCACTCACAACGCTGGATGTAGGACTGTGGATGCCTGTCCCCACACTCCTGTACCTTGCTCCACTCACAACGCTGGATGTAGGACTGTGGATGCCTGTCCCCACACTCCTGTACCTTGCTCCACCTCCACACGCTGGGATGTAAGACTGTGGATGTGCCTGTCCCCACACTTGCAATTGCTCCACCACAACGCTGGATGTAGGACTGTGGGATGCCTGTCCCTGCCACCTCCGTACCTTTGCTCCACTCCACAATGCTGGGATGTAAGACTCCTGTGGGATGTGCCTGTCCCCACACTCCTGTCCCTTGCTCCACTCACAATGCTGGATGTAGGACTGTGGATGCCTGTCCCCACACTCCTGTCCCTTGCTCCACTCACAACGCTGGATGTAGGACTGTGGATGCCTGTCCCCACACTCCTGTACCTTGCTCCACTCACAACGCTGGATGTAGGACTGTGGATGCCTGTCCCCACACTCCTGTACCTTGCTCCACTCACAACGCTGGATGTAGGACTGTGGATGCCTGTCCCCACACTCCTGTACCTTGCTCCACTCACAACGCTGGATGTAGGACTGTGGATGCCTGTCCCCACACTCCTGTACCTTGCTCCACTCACAACGCTGGATGTAGGACTGTGGATGCCTGTCCCCACACTCCTGTACCTTGCTCGACTCACAACGCTGGATGTAGGACTGTGGATGCCTGTCCCCATACTCCTGTACCTTGCTCCACTCACAACGCTGGATGTAGGACTGTGGATGCCTGTCCCCACACTCCTGTACCTTGCTCCACTCACAACGCTGGATGTAGGACTGTGGATGCCTG
>CM034540.1:6309337-6594337 GCA_020002185.1 Paraescarpia echinospica
CACCACCACCACCACCACCACCACCACCACACACACACGCACACACACTCAAACACACACACACACACACACACCATACAAACATACACAACACACCACCACCACCATTACCACCACACACACACACACGCACACACTCACACAGACACACTCACATGCACACATACTCACACACACACACACACTTTCACACACCATACAAACATACACAACATACCACCACCACCACTACCACCACATACACACACGCAGTCACACACACGCACTCAAACACACACACTCACACACACGTACTCACACACACTCACATACACCATACAAACATACACCACCACCACCACCACCACCACCACCACCACCACCACCACCACTACCACCACACACACAAGCACACAAGCACTATCCAATCAAAGAACCCATTATTTTTACTTACCCAATATATTCACAATGCAGCTCTAACCATACTTTCTGTCCATCTGCACTGACAACATTGGCTGTAGTGCCTTCTTTGAAAAGTACACTTTCTGACAGCCAATACACCAAGACTGCTGTCTTCATTATCATAATGAAGAAGTTAACGATGACCGTAAGAACTCAGAAGGTCGGCAGTAAGAAGGCAATGGCAAATGTTGTGATATTAGATCACCTGAAAATGTCACCTGTGGTTATCACACCACATGATAATTTCCTTACCCTTTTATAACAATGTTTGCATATAACTATATAAAAATAGTATTCTTACATGTTGTAATGCCAAATACATCGGTTAATATTACATTTTTAAAGTTGCAATTTTTTGCCAGAATGTTTGAGAGATCCACACCAAAGCATGTTGATTGTGTGCTGGGAATGACAGCTTCAGTTGGCCAGCCTCCAGACTGTCTGGCATGGAACTACACAAATGTGTCAGATGACAGCAAGCTTCCATAGATTGCAGGTAATTTCTGGTTTGATCTCCTGCTTAGATTGAGCCAATCTCTGTCAACCTGTTTTATCTGATGTTCCACCTTTGTGTCTCCCAGTTTGAGACAAGAATTCGGGAGGAATCGAACAGGTTCCTGGTGATTACTCACAGTTTGTTCTCCTTGAAGTGAGCAGGATTTGACGAGGAACAGCAAGAGTTACAAGTTTTGTTATCATAGGTGGCGTAGTTGAGAGGTGTGGACATGGTGGGGCACACATGATAAGCCATGTCTTTCACTAGACCAGGTGAACCACACGGGATACCTTTCAGGCGACTCACGGAAATTGTTTTGCCATTGTAGTGTCATTGGTCGGTTGGTGCGAAGGTGTCATTTGGCTGGGAGAACTGGACGACGGTGGGAACCACGTGAAAAGGGCAAAACTTGTAATGGGTCTTGTCGATTGCCGGGGGCCTCAGCAACACGACTTCAAAACGGGAAAATGAGATAATTGCTCAAGTTGGTGCGGTCGTATTGTGCAAGGTTCCTGCTGAATGACGCAGGTGTGAGGTGGGATGGGAAATGTGCGCTGGGATGGCCCACTACTTAGATGTTTCCATTGAACCCTACAGCGGGGTGGGCAAATGACCACTACATTTCACTCTGGTCAATTTCACATGCATTAAGGCATTGCTAAAGTGACCATCGTCCATCCGGCTCTTCCTGTTCTGTTTGCAGACTGTCAGCAGCCCAAAGACATTGCATATTTGGGGATCTGCAGGGATCAGGAACTGTCTACTGGCATCACTCCTCTGGATTTATTCTGTGGAAGATAATTAGTTAACAATATCTGTGGTGTACGCCTGGTTGGTGAAGACCTCAACAAGCCTGCAGACTCGGTCTGACTGGGGAACCATGTAAGTAGAAACAAAGCCATCTCTTGATGTTGCCCTGTTGTTGAAACTTGTGGTTTATTACTGACCCGCTCTTGGTTTATAAAGGTACTAAGTATAAATTATTATAAATTACTTACATTTTGACTGCTGAAACATGCCAAGAAATCAAAACTTAATTGCAGTAAATGTTTTAATGCAGATGTCATACAAATAGTGTAGATGATGATTTACAGAATTATTAAATAATATAAAAAAAAATTTTGACATACCATTCAACAGAACTGAATAATGGTGTCCACCATGGCAACACACCACTACTTTTTTATATAGCATGCCCCAATCAAAGTGAAATAGCAATTGTCTGAAGATATGCAATAATTATGTAGAGCATTATAAAAAAGTTGTTATGGCATAGTATGATGGCATGCAATTATCGTATAATATAATACAATATTTTAAATGATATTGTAAAACATTATTGTACATTACTCTACACAAGTAATTGTACAACACTATGATTGTGTAAAATTAATATATAATAGGGTCTACTATATAAGGCATCACCCATTACACATTGGGATCGTCGGTTATGAAAACAATGTCATAAAATTGAAAACACAATTTCATAACATTTATAACAAATATGTTGAAATACAATAACAGAAAAGCATTGAAGTATTAGAATGTGATCATTTTTATTGTAAAGTGTCAAATATAGACACTATTAATTAACAAATATAAATTATAACACATTGACCATACACATGTGTTTTAATTAATGATTTCTGTATGTTGTTCAACTCAGATATTATGTTTACATTGCATTTCCTCTTTTTCTCTGAAAGTTCGGGGTGAATCTCGCCTCGATACTGGTCCTTGATTTCTTTTTCTTTCATCCTCCCTGGTTTTGCACTGCTGTCTCCACCAACCGGCTCCACTGCTGTCTCCACCAACTGGCTCCACTGCTGTCTCTACCAACCGGCTCCACTGCTGTCTCCACCAACCGGCTCCACTGCTGTCTCCACCAACCGACTCCACTGCTGTCTCCACCAACCGGCTCCACTGCTGTCTCCACCAACCGGCTCCACTACTGTCTCCACCAACTGGCTCCACTGCTGTCTCCACCAACCGGCTCCACTCCCCTCTATATCTTGCTCTCATACACCACTCCTCTCACAATCCTTCCTAATCTCAATTTATACAGTCCTTCCATCTCTGTCTCGGTCATCCTCGTCTTCTTTTACCGGCCACTTTCTGGGCATCTGCTTTCATCACTAACCTTCCTTCTTGTCTTTGTTCTACATGTTCTTTTGCTGAACTGTGAGGTCAATATTCATAGAAAGAAAATGGCATGTTTTTAATGAACATAATTGAGTCGTCACGAACACAGAATAAATATACTTTATACAATATAACTTGATTTTAAGATAACAAACTTTGTATCTCTACAGTATACTGCTTTCATCTTTGTATCCTTAAGATATGGTTTGATGTAGAAAATTTGAAATTTTCTACAGTGTACTTACTTACTCATAGGCAGGATCTGTTGGTCTTTTTGTGCACCACAATAAATGCCATTGCCATGAGATGGACATTTGTGAGACAATGACAGATGACACCTCCTGATGACACCCTAGTTCTATACAAGGACTGTGGTGAAGATGTCACCACAGTCTCTCTCACATCTAACAACAGGTAGCTTTCTCCAACTGATCCAGGGGGTGTCACAGGGGGTGAGGTGTAGAGGGGGGTAAGAGTGGTTATTCACACCACCGTCATGTCAGTTCATTGTCGACTTGTCAGAAGGGAAGACGGACACTTTCTCTTTTGTTTGTAGCCTTCATTACACTGGGAGGAATCCCCAAATAGAGTTGATGTTCCCTTCATTGTTCCTGAAGTCTGGGGAGAGACTGGCATTGATGCTCGTCCTCTATTTTTGTTTTCTTTTTCTGTCACTGATCCTGTTTTACTGTCATTTCCACTGCCTGTCCCCACACTCCTGTCCCTTGCTCCACTCCCAACACTGGATGTAGGACTGTGGATGCCTGTCCCCACACTCCTGTCCCTTGCTCCACTCCCAACACCGGATGTAGGACTGTGGATGCCTGTCCCCACACTCCTGTCCCTTGCTCCACTCCCAACACCGGATGTAGGACTGTGGATGCCTGTCCCCACACTCATGTGCCTTGCTCCACTCCCAACACCGGATGTAGGACTGTGGATGCCTGTCCCCACACTCCTGTCCCTTGCTCCACTCACAATGCTGGATGTAGGACTGTGGATGCCTGTCCCCACACTCCTGTCCCTTGCTCCACTCCCAACGCTGGATGTAGGACTGTGGATGCCTGTCCCCACACTTCTGTCCCTTGCTCCACTCCCAACACTGGATGTAGGAATGTGGATGCCTGTCCCCACACTCCAGTCCCTTGCTCCACTCCCAACACTGGATGTAGGACTGTGGATGCCTGTCCCCACACTCATTTCACTTGCTCCACTCACAACGCTGGATGTAGGACTGTGGATGCCTGTCCCCACACTCCTGTCCCTTGCCCCACTCACAACGCTGGATGTAGGACTGTGGATGCCTGTCCCCACACTCCTGTCCCTTGCCCCACTCACAACGCTGGATGTAGGACTGTGGATGCCTGTCCCCACACTCCTGTCCCTTGCCCCACACCCAACGCTGGATGTAGGACTGTGGATGCCTGTCCCCACACTCCTGTCCCTTGCTCCACTCCCAACGCTGGATGTAGGACTGTGGATGCCTGTCCCCACACTCCTGTCCCTTGCTCCACTCACAATGCTGTCCCCACACTCCAGTCCCTTGCTCCACTCACACCCCTGGATTTAGGACTGTGGATGCCTGTCCCCACACTCTTCCCTTGCTCCACTCACAACGCTGGATGTAGGACTGTGGATGCCTGTCCCCACACTCCTGTCCCTTGCTCCACTCACAATGCTGGATGTAGGACTGTGGATGCCTGTCCCCACACTCCTGTCCCTTGCTCCACTCCCAACACTGGATGTAGGACTGTGGGTGCCTGTCCCCACACTCCTGTACCTTGCTCCACTCACAACCCTGGATGTAGGACTGTGGATGCCTGTCCCCACACTCCTGTCCCTTGCTCCAATCACAACGCTGGATGTAGGACTGTGGATGCCTGTCCCCACACTCCTGTCCCTTGCTGCACTCACAACTCTGGATGTAGGACTGTGGATGCCTGTCCCCACACTCCTGTCCCTTGCTCCACTCCCAACACTGGATGTAGGACTGTGGATGCCTGTCCCCACACTCCTGTCCCTTGCTCCACTCCCAACACTGGATGTAGGGCTGTGGATGCCTGTCCCCACACTCCTGTACCTTGCTCCACTCCCAACACTGGATGTAGGGCTGTGGATGCCTGTCCCCACACTCCTGTCCCTTGCTCCACTCCCAACACTGGATGTAGGGCTGTGGATGCCTGTCCCCACACTCCTGTACCTTGCTCCACTCACAATGCTGGATGTGACTGTGGGTGCCCCTGGACAGTAGATGACCAGTCATCCTACCACAACAGTTCTCCCTCCTCCCTGCCTAATACAACAAAACTTCCCAACATAACACCACTTTTTTCGTTTAGTCTCAATTTTAGAATATAAGTGACAAGTGTTCTTCTGTTTAAACCACAACAATTATCATTCCATCTGTTGGACAACTGTATCACATTTAAACATTATTTACTGTATTTCTTATTTTATATGTTGAAAGTTACAACACTCCTGGTAGTTGTGTTTTTAAATCATATTACGATAGCTTTTTAGTTTTTATCATAAATTGTAAACCAGTTTGTCCTATTTTGTTGTTGTTTATAAACAAAGCAGTGGCAATTTACATGATGACAGAAATACATTATTATGCATACACCTAGCATAATTATTGAAACTTAGCTACCACCCACCCATGGAACAATGGTAGAAAACAAACCGCTTGTTAATGGTGGTGCCATCTGGAGAATTTGTTGTCACTCAATTCTCTCAGGTAGAAGAAAGGCCCTCTCGGAAACACAGCATATCAAAAACATGTTTACTAGTAAAGAACTGGATAAATAAATATCGTCTTTCTGATGTATATCACTAATTGGTAGTTGGTAGATCAGATGTAAATCAATGGTTTCAAGGAAATTAGTTAATTTAGAAAGAGGCGAGTAGACCACAGCGCCTTGAAGGAGGTGCATTTATAATATTCCAAATTTAGTAAGTTAATAGGTAAATCAGTATGATACCATATAATATGTCAAGCAGATTCTTGTTCAAACTGCTTTTTCAATACTGTGTCAGTATTTTCAGTCTCAGTGGTTGTCTTGCACACTTTAAAGAATTGCAATATTTCCACCCAATTGCAGCCATCTATAGGAGGGTATCAGCAGGGGGTACTAGGGGAGGGGGAGTTAGCAAAACTCAGAATATAGTTGGGAGAAGACACCTTGACTAAGGAGAGGGAAAGGCAGAGTAGATGCCACTCAACCCTCTTCCCTTAGGGCATGGAACTGTTCAAACCCATCAGGGAACAAATTATTCACCCATGCATCATTAGGTAGGATGTGGGAGGGGCACTCTGGACTTTTATCCCTGGGCACTGTCTTCCTTTTGTTGGAGCAACCCACTTGAGTAAATACAAAATATGCTGAAAATGGCAAGAATAATAATACGTTATTTTAAATATGATGAGACAAGTGTTCTTTGGGTCATAATTAGTAGTAATAATATTTTTTTTTAATATGTTGTATAGTGCCATACCCATAACATTCATAGCACTTTATATAAGCCTAATACATAAATAGTAGAATAAAACAGATTTAAATATGGGAACAAATAAATATTATTTATTAAGATAATAGTGCTATTTAAGTGGAAATATTAAATACATTTGAGTGAATATTAATCTTAATCCAAAACATTAAACTGAAGATAACAAAACAATTATGTGGATAACTTTGATAAAAAGTAACTTGTAGATCTCACTTGTGCTCAGATATCACTGAAAATATGCAAGACTATGCCAGAGTTTCTTTGGAATATTTGTTGTAATAATTAATCAAACTTAGTTGTGTTTAATTAAAGTGACAATACGCAAGACTGTGGTAGAGTTTCTTCAGAATAGTCATCTTAGTCATCAAACTTTATTGTGTTGAATTATTAATGAAAATATGTAAAACTTTGTATATAGTAGTATTAGAATAAACTTTGCACCCCTTACCATCCTGGATGACAAAGACACTGACCTGAACTTACTGACCAACACCTTCAACAGAATAGTGACCGATGCATCCAGTGAGATCCTCAGCAAACATCGTCGGACAAAGAAACCGTTGGTCACAGGAGACATCCTTGATCTCTGTGACAAAAGAATAGAATTAAAGAAGAGAAAATGTGATCCTGAAGGAACAGCAAAATACAGAGAAGTGAACAGGAAGATCAGACAAGATATGGGAAGAACAAAAGATGACTGGATAGCAGAACAATGTTGTAAAATTGAAGACAGTCTGAACAAGAACAACAGCAAGACGGCCTACCAAGTTGTGAAAGACCTGACATCAGTGAAGAAAAGGATAACCACCATCATCCAAGACAAATCAGAGAAATGCCTTACAGAAGAACCACAGATTCTAAACCGATGGACAGAATATTGCTCAGAACTGTACAACTACAAGACCAAGGGAGACCCAGTGGTAATAAATTGTCCACAGACCACCGAAGGCTGCAGTGAAATCTCTGAAAAAAGGAAAGTCAGCAGGAAAACATAACAGCAGAACTGGTTCAAGCTGGGGAAGAAGCCTCACAACAATCTGCAACAAGATCTGGCAGACAGAAGAATGGCCCACCTTGGATCAAACAAGTCATCAGACCATCTGTTCGCCTACTCCCAGAGGGCTGTGGAGATCAGTGAAACGTGGATGGATCTGGTTAAAAAGTCAACTTTTTCTGGCTACTTTATTTCCACCCACTTTACAGATCTGTTGAAGTTTATCAGATGTTTTTATTTTGAACAAGACACCTAGTAGTAGAATTAGAGTGGCTCTTTGTATGACTAGTCATAGTGGGTGTTGTATGACTGCAACCATCACTACATTTAGTTTACTCCAAGCCACAGATTGTCATAACCAGCTATACACCTCTCTCCAGGAAGCCACAGACCTGCTGCAGTATATGAACTACTCAGGCTAAGATGTGCCATTGTTTTCTGGTTATTCTTGTTTTCTTCCCAGTTGGCTTCACTTACCCAAGGCTTCACTTGTATGCTGTGCATTCTCAGTAATCGAACATGCGCATTTGTACAAAATGCATGCATGCACACACTCATGCTAGCACAGTATTTGCATACACACACATAATTAATATTATATATATATATATATATATATATGCACACTTGCATACATCCACATGTATGCATGTGGACAAATACACATGTATACATATACACACATGCATGCAGGTGCACTCATGCATGCATGCATGTGCTCACACATGCATGTGTATACAGTACATGCATACACATACAGTTGAATGCATATACATCTACGCACATTGTTACTTTTTATATATCCTAATATCATTTTCCTAAACGACATTAGATTATTATGTTGTGGTACTTACTTTTTGTTAATTTTTTCCCATTACTTTTATCCTAACAAAATATGTTACTAGCTTTCTTTTATGTTTCCACATATAGTGGGAATTTCTCCATAGGGACTTTTTCCACAGAATTATTACCAGATACTATTAGTTTAGCACACCACTGTCTCTGAGGTTCATTCAGCTGCCCTGAACAATTTGGAATGGTACTAATGAATAGCTCAGGTTGAAATGTATTCACCCAGCTCAAACTCCCATGGCTTCCCACTTAAGGCTGCTGCCATCCCTGGCAGTGTTTATGGGACATTTTACAAGAGCTAAGATTACCTGCCAAAGTCAGGCACTTTTAAGAGCCTGTGATTGGTCAAATACAGTCATGTGACAGATTAATGCAGGAACAATGTGTTCTAAATAACCCCATTGCCATTGTCATAACAGTGCATAGTTACACAAGTTGTGTCCAGGGGTTCCTAATGTCAGGCAAGTCCAGGTAGGTCTCAGAGATCCAGGGTTGCATGTCCCAAAATGTTGGTATTTGTTTTTTGTTTTTTTGTCCAGTGTCATTTTGTATATCGATATATTGTCAAGTGTCATTTTGTGACTGATATATTGTTCAGTATCATTTTGTGTGTTGACATATTGTCCAATGTCATTTTGTGTATTGATATATTGTTCAGTGTCATTTTGTGTATTGATACATTGTCCACTGTCATTTTGTGTAATTACATATATTCCAGTGTCATTTTCTGTTTTGATATATTGTCCAGTATTATTCTGTCCTTTGTCTTATTGTTCACTGGCTTTTTGTTTGTCTATTGTTGTTTTGTCCATTTGGCATTGTCATTTTTCCAGTGTCCATTTTGTTCCGTGTCATTTTGACCAGCGACAGTTTGTCAAGTGTCATTTTGTCTAATGTCTTATTTTCCAGCACTTGGCACTTTTTGTATATATCCTGTCACATATAGCCCTGTGTCATTTCACCTGTCATGTCCTAATGGTCATCCTGACACTGTATGTCTGCAGGCAGTGCTCTGTAGGGAGAGGAACAACAACATAATCTCCCACAGAGGGTTGACATGAGGATGACACCCACAGGATGCAAGCATGGCCTCCCCTTCCAAGGACAGAGTATGCCCAACCCCCGACTTGTGGCCCCTCCCAGGTCACATCTCTACGCCCAGGGTAAGTTACACACACATCCCTTTATCCTTTACATTAGCTCCTTAAAGGGGAACTATTGTTGTTTAATTATCAATGTCCTTCCTCATGCATTACCATACAGAATAACTTTGCAAAATTGAACCTATAAATACATAATAGTCATACTGAATTCTTTGTTTCAACACACTTTTATTTATGTTTGTTGAAATCATTGAACAAACTATTAAATTAGGGGTCCAGTCAATTTGTTGGGAAAATGGTGGAAAAAATGGTACAGCTGTTCACATTATCACTAGTTACTTGATCCAATGATCAAAGTCAATTTTTTCTATTCTAGTATTGTTAAATTTATGGGGCATGTTACTATAACCAGGGTTTGCACTGACCACAAGAGTAAACATTGTGTAAATATTTATGGAATTTTTTAATTTGTCCTAGAATGTTTTCCACCATAAATTCTGCAATCAATGACACTACACAGTCTATGCCTGGTCAAAATGGTCACTGTTCATGTAATAATGTGTTAAACTGGTGTAGAATTTTGTTAAATTTTCATTCATTAAAACGGAAAAATCTAGGACCAGTACTGAGGGAGGAAACTAAATAACTTTCTAAATTTTTTTTTTTTAAATCAACAACTGATAGCTGAGAGGCCAATGGTCCAATCCAGGGAAGTAAAGGAACATAGAAAGGGAAAGTGGACTTAGCACCTTTTAGGAGATACACTTTCAATGATCCAAAGTTAGCACATATTAGTATATAGATTGTGTGAGATTGATTGTATTTTTACTGACCAGTTACCTGCCTGACTAACTTCAGTAGAGGGCAAACAATGGGAACAGTAGAAAGGGGGCGTGGCAATAAGTGGGAAGGGCTCTTGCTCTTGGATATGGTAAATTAAAATTACCATTAAATTCATTTCGTACACATAGTGCCTTGGATGTGAACTTGTCGCTTTTATTTGATAGTGGGATATTGGTGGGATTTGAATAATTGAACTGTAGCTGCAGCCATAAAACAGTTCCAACACACAACAGCATCATACATTTATAATAATAATAATATTAACTTTATTTAGACACTAAAATCCCAAGTAGAACTCTGTTCAGTAGTGTTGACAATAGTTGTTAGAAATTATAAGAAATAAATATAATAATAATACAAGTAAAACATATAAATACAAAACTGAACTAGTTAAACTGAATGAAAGATGACACTGATGTATACTGTATTATATATCATCAGTAGTAAAAATAAATATATATATATACATAAATATATATAAAACAACTATATAGTACGTAAATTGCGAGATAAATATATATTAGTTAATTAATATCATTAGTTTCAATTAAAATTTCAAATAATAAAATAAATATCGGATATGATGACTAAAGTATAAAATTATGACGAAACATTTATATAATCATTGTCTTTCTCCATTCTTTGTATTAGGAGTTATTATAATAACAAAATTTAATACCATTGAGATATAAAATTATCAAAATTACAGCTTCATCTACAGGTGTCTTATATTGTGGCTGTGGTAACTCAGAATGTACGGAATCTTGGTGTACAGTTCGATGCCGAGATGAAGATGGAGACGCACGTGACTGCTGTCTGTAGATCTGCAATTTTCCATCTCCGAAATATTGCAAGAATAAGACGTTATCTAACACCGACACCGACAGAACAAGTTATACATGCGTTTATTACCAGCAGACTTGACGTTGGCTATGCATTACTCCACCGACTGCCTGTGAAACAACTAGAACGGCTGCAGAGAGTACGGAACTGGGCAGCCCACCTTGTCGATGGCGCCAGGAAGTTCTGTCATGTCACACCTCTGTCGATCAAGGTGCACTGGCTGCCAATAGCAGTTATAAGATACTTCTACTCATGCACTGAGCACTGACTGGCTGTGCACCACAGTATATCACCAAATGTTTGAACAGACATCAGCCAACTCGATTGTTGCGCTCCAGTGAACACAATCATTTATGTGTACCATGTGCATCACGTCGCTGGGGTGACAGATCATTTTGCATGGTAGCCCCAACATTATGGAACTTGCTGCCGCAAAAGCTGACTGCAACAACAATAACAAACACTGATTTTAAATCAAACGTTAAGACTTATCTGTTTTCCCAAACATTTTGTACGGCGCCGTGAGCAACGATTGTTGGAACGGCGCAATATAAATGTCATGATTTTATTTGATTTGATTTGGCTCATGAGCAAATGACAGAAATAATGTTAACATATTTTGTTATTAATTATATTAAAAAAAATTAATTACCATGTGGTTTCTACGAGATGTCACATTCACATAGAATGAATTGTATAAATTCAGTAACAGTTGATAATAGAAATGTAAGATATTGTGTAATAATCGGAAATAAATGAAGAAAGATATTTTTCACTACATACATATTGAGTGATATTTATTAATTAATACAAAAATATATTCATTATGTAATATTGATTTACCATCCGTGAGTTTGTTGATTTTGAGTCTGAATATTGTATATGACCTAATATAAATGGGGAACGTTTGCCTTTAAGGTTTTCATCTCAGTAGGTGTTTTTTAGTGGTATCACATCTTAGCAGACTTAAGATTATAACCTAAATGGTATGTTATTCAGCATTGGTTTATCTGTAAGTCTTAATCCTGTAAGTTATGAATCACTGTAAGTTACATTAGGTGCTATGAGTTACAACCCACATTTCTGTTGATGGCTACCGTCTTTGACACAGCATCTCAAACTGGACTTATGGTAGACTTTACCCCTAACTATCTGGTGTCAAATTCTTTACTGGAAGTTGTTAACAAGAAAACTTGAAATAGAACATGAAAGAAGCACACACTGTCCAGAGCAAACAAAGTCCACCTCCACAAGAAGTCACAGGACAAGAGAAGATTGGGGAACTCTTTTACATTCATCTGTCTCCACTTATCTCCTCTCCACTTATCTCCCTGCCACCCCACCTGCCTCTCTGTCAGCATATGATCACTTAACTGCTTCCCAAAGGGGCACAGAATGGGCTTGACATCCAGCCTGTCATTAACACCCCAGGGGATGGGGGTAATAAAACACCCCACTACCCCAACACATCATCCCAGTCACTGGGGTTATGACTACATGACCATCACTAGCCAAACAGGAACTGGGGGGATTTTAATGATCAGTGCACAAAACAATAGATGGGGCAAATGAGCTTGATTAAGAGGGCTACATGGAGGGGGTTGTACCTTTGGGGGGAGGTAGCTGGGGGTAATTAGTCAGAAGCTGGATACAGCAGGTGGGTGCCACTTGATACCTGTAGAGGGAGATGGATAAAACCACAGGTAGATTAGGATAATGTGCATTCAGTGTTTCCAATGTGGTCATCATCAGTAGTAGTAGAGGACGTAGCTCTAGAATGTCTTGTATCAAATCTGTGCTCAACAGCTCATGCAGCCTTGAAGGTAGGCTTTCGAAATACGTACTCTGTGCTGGTAATTAGTTATTATTTGTAAGAGTGTAATACCAGTAGCATAAATAATTATGTGGAACTGTTTGTGCTGTGATTCCTGATTGTGCTTGAAGAAATGCGTAATTTAAGACATAAAACCTGGACAGTGTATGTCTTTAATTTTGTTTTGTTGTTCTGGGTATCAAAAACAAATTATTTTATGTTTTTGTTAAACTGTTTAAAAGTTAGGCCTTCACAAAAGTTAATGTACTGCTGCATTTGCTAAGTTACTTTGTGGAGGAACATGACAAACTGACTTCTAAAAACTTCTAAACCCTAAAAACAGTAGGTTTGTTGCAGCTAGTCAGTTTGTGACATCATTGCAATTTGTGGCAATTTTGGTAGTTGTTCAAACTTCGGAACGATACTTATATAATAGTTTGTTGTGATGCAGGAATAGAACCATAAGTTTGCCCATTTTTATTAGATTACAGATTATGTTTGTGAAGTGTAATTAATTACAGTTATCACATGTGATTGAGTGCTGATGCTATAACAATTCATTTGGGGAAGTAACAATTAGCATTCTGCTCAAAAGTGTTCACATAATTTTGAAATGTATTTATATTCTTTATATTATGATAGCATTAAAATTTGATAACACGAGAATGTTACTTTCTCTCCATTATGTTTAGTCCTTACATTTTTTCCTAGCAAAACAGTTGTGGAATAATCTTTCTGATTACCGGAATATCCAGTTATTCACTTTAATTTGATTATCCTGATTGTTTCTGCAGGTCAGCTGAAGTTGAGAGTTTATGTCAACCAGGGGCTACTGACAGTACATGGTGAGTGGGAGGTAGTCCAAATGGATAATTCGAGTAGATAATCACTATAAACAAAATCCAACAACGTGAAAAGTAAACACAATTCTGCAATACAATATTTATGTTTTACTCTCAAAATGTGCTTTTCTAGTTTTTTGGAAATCACACAATTCTTTCTACTTTTCAAGCTAATGACACACCATTACTTTGTATAAATGCCTGTAAAACTAGAAACTGGACAACTAATTACTGACCAAGGAAGTCACTGCTCCCAGAAAGACAAGCCTCAATTACCTCCAACAAGATACCAAGAAACACAGGGATTTCAGCAACATCATTTCGGCAATATAAAGTTATGAACTAGATTACTGGTATAGTAAACCAAAGTATTATATTCTAAAATTCACAATTACAAAGAAAAATGTGTAGCAGTGTGACGCAGTTTCTTTAGAGCAGTCATCTTAATTATGCATCAGTCTTTGTGGTGCTCAGTTATTGGTGAGAATAGTAGTCAGATTGTATTGGGCTGAATTAATGGTCAGAAATTTGCAAGACTGTATTAACTACATATCTTCCAAAAATAATGTTGGGACTTTATTTCTTGTAACTTTCCTAGCCCAAACTGCTCATTTTTGTGACATTTTGTGTGACTTTAATTCTGTCCACCAGTTTGATATAATCACAGTGGCACAGGTGAGGGGCTTGTGTGTTTATAACACATCCCATGCAGAGAGGGCAGAGATAAACACCAGAATCTAGAGATCAAAGTGAGTCAGGTAGCAATGATTTCAAGTGCCATTTCACACCTTACCTCTCCTGTGAGCATATGCTACCAGGGCTCTCTCTGGTGGAGGGTATTTCTCAAAGTGAGTTTGTAGCCCCTTCAGTTCTATGTCATTAATTAAGTGCCTAGTGTTGTTAATTTCCTGATCATCAGCTTGCTAAGACATCATCTCAGGTATGCAGGATCTTTACAAGTGTAAGCCTTTGAACGATGTTTTGACAGAATATAGAAAATAGCTACTCTTCATTAATAAGCTCTTATATAATGTAAGTTGGATCTTGTTAATCGTAAGACTTTAAAACAAGGGTGTCTATGCCAGGAAGGTTATAATTACTTCTTCTTTTTTTAAATAAAAATCCATTATGCAAGTATATGAACTTTGCTTACAATTAATGAAATTAATAAGGCTAAAAAGGGTAATGGTATTATTTTTTATTAGTCTGCAATACTATGGTTTAGCAATACTAGAGAGCATAAGGCTATTTGCACTTTTGTCAATTACAACATAATTACCAAAATGAATATTTTGATGATTTTATCAAAAATACATTCTTATTAAAACTGTGCATATTATTTAACCTATTCGAACAGTTAGATTTGATCATCAGGGAACCAGACCTGTGATGGGCTAAGTCAACTGAAGGTGAGAGTTAAGAAGTTGCAAAGATTACTCACACAGTTACTGTAATTCCTAATTGTTGTTAGACCTTACCAATTGACCCTACCCCAGTCAGTAAGGGTGTGTATCACACTGGCTCTTCAGTTGGTCAGACTTATGCAATGATTAGAAAATAAATTGGGTTCTCATCAGTCAACTAAACTAATCTCAGGTGTTCTCTATTCTAATTGGTTGACTGCTGTAATTGGTCCTCAGCTCTAATTGATTTGTGGGGCATGGTAGTCCTTTTTAGAATATTGTCCTGTCAATTGACAGAACCAGTTTTGAGTCCTCTTGTTGCTGTGTCAGAGTTTAACAATTTCTGTAGAAAGTGCACTTTGTGTCCAGGAACAAAAAACTCAAGATAATTAAATGTAGATTTAGTCCCAATAGATACTGCAAATTTATACTAAGCATAGCAGACAATAGAATGTCCAGAACATTGTTTCCACTATATATTTGACTCACTGTAAGTTTTGTTTCTTCTTTTTCAGTTCTCCAGGCAAGACACCTCTTAAGTCCCACTGGCTCTCTCTGTCACTCGTTTGTACAGGTAACTCACATTGTTGTTTCTCAATGCAGCTTCTCTTTCCTTTATTTCTTTGAGTATTTTGTGGATGATTTTTATCTGTGTAAATAAGTTACTTTTGGATTTTCCTAAAATATAACTTTTATTAGGATTTTATATTATTCCTTGATGTTTTATGTATATTATTTTCAACAGTTTGAACGCAATCATGAATCATCTCACGACCATAAAATTAATTATTCTAACCTATGTTTTTCAGATTTAATAATCAGTTTCCAACTAATTCATTTGGTTTAATAATATTGACACTTTTACTTTGCTGATGGTGGTTTTCTGTAACTGTAAAGAAACAGCATAATTACACAATAGCCATGGATTTTCCTGCTATCTTCAAGCAAGACATATTTTATAATATAGTTTCCTGGCTGGAAGGGTAATTATCCAAATGCACTGATTATCCACCTATTTCTGCCACCAGGTGTCCGTCTTGCCAAGCGTATCGAAGGTGCCCGAGTGTCAGACAGAGATGATTTACAACACCGACTCTCCTGTGTATGATGAAATATTCTCTCTGTGAGTATTTAATTGAACCATAGAAAATAGTTGTAATTATTGTCTCTCAGGGAAAAACAATTGTTGATCATATAAAAATGACCATGAAACAACTGTTTATAAGTAGTTCAGATGTAACAATTTGATATTCTGTATTTTAGCAGGTGACTGTGATTTTAATTATCTACTTGTCAACTTTTTCTTTATTTAAAATCGCCTTCCACAAATTATTTGTCCAATCATAAATCAGGTTTGTTATGTTTTAAAATTAGAACAAGACCAATTTGGTTGTGCATTTCCACATCATTTTGTTTGTATACAGAGAATGTTGTGGTCCAATGATTTTACCAAAACGAAGTAACACATTTCTACAAACAAATTGGCATATTGTAGTGAATTTATTTCAATTTATTTACACAAAATGAGTCGGATATTGGTTTTGGATAAGCAAAATGTCTTGAGGAGGGACATTTAATATCACACTATTATCAAACTGTGTATAATTATTGACATAATGTTGTAGTTGTATATTCTAAAGGAGTCCCAGAGCTGCAGGTGGTCTGCTACCCTGGCATATATGACCCTTGAGTCTAGTAGAGAGGGTGTTGGGGAGGATAAATAGAGAGGGTGTCTCCAGAGATGTCCTGTCAGTCTGTCAATTTGAAGTGACAGCCACGCTGTCACTCATTTGTGGACATCTTCCACATTGGTTCTCATATGTCTGCTCTATATTTTATATGTAATCCAGACATTTTCGGCTATTAAATTGATTAGACATTTTATTTCGAAAAAAGGGGTTTCTTCTGAATAGTTGTAAGTAAACCTAAATTTTTTGGGAGACAAATTATAATAAAACCAGTCACAAAGGTAAGTTTGATACAATAATAACATACCATGATATTTTCTTTTTGTTAGGATGTTATGATAAGATTCACACTTGCGCTGTTGTACGTTATGTGTGTGCTCATTATAGTCCTGACGTACACCTCTCTGTCTTAATGACAGCTTACAAGACCTTGCATGTAGCTGACATCAATAAGGGCCTGGCAAGGGAGCTGGGAACATCAAACGAAATGTAAACAGGATGTATTAAGACTGAGGCAAATCACAAAGTGTAGCTTCCCTGCTAGGGTTGTTTATTGAGTAACATTTGTGTACTGCTGGGGTACATTACACAAGTTTGTTGGTCTTGTTCTTTGACTGAACACTTCACAAGAATATGTTAACTTGTGGCACACAGACACTGGATGCTGTGTTGATTGACACCTGTCAATCAAAGTTATTCAGGTAGTACAGAAACATGCAGTTGTTGCTACTAGTCTTTGCTCTTGTTCCAATTTGTCAGCCAGGGTAGAGGTGTATCTCGTTTATAGACAACTTGACATATCACAGTATACGTGTAATAATTTTAATTCAGATCAACAAATTGAGTTGAGGTATGTGTTACGTAGTTTTTTTGCTGAAAAATAGCGTCAAAGAAAGAATTATGCCAATTTGTGTGTTTATTGCACTGATTAAAATTTAAGATTCATCCTTTTACTATACATTATACAGTAGTTTATCATAATTATATATGTGAAAACAAAGGTTTGTCTGGATAAATGTAAATAAAAATCATACAAGTACATTTCATTTTTCAATAAATAATCACTACAAAACTTTCGACATATTTAATGATAAACAGTGTAAAAATGGCTTCGTTTACATTACTTTGCGAAAAGGTAAATAAAAATACATTTTTAAAAACGTTTGGCGTTAGGCTTGAACCCATGTCAGTAGTAAAATCAGTTGTATGCTGAGCCAACGCATTTAACCACTCGACCACAGATTCATGATTATGCTAATTTGTACAGCTCTTCCTTCATGTAATGTTACGATATCATTTAACGTTACTTTCTGTAGTTGGATGCAATATTTACATGTGTGTGTGTGTGTAATGTTTACTGATGTAGATTAGTTTTCCTGGATCGCAATAGAAACCATTTTTCTCAAAATAAGCTGAAGCGGCAAAGGTTTTTGCAGTCGGCTTGTCATGCTGACGTTGTTCTATCGCTTTTTCTTTTTTAACAAAGTTGGTATTCGTGTGGAACCATAAAATAAATGCTTGTTCCTCTGTTATGGCTAGTGTTTATATTATTGGAATACCACACAATAACTCATTCGGATCCTCGCTTCATTGTAAACATGCAGTGAATGTATTATCAGCACTGGTATCTTACATTCGCGCTTCTGTCGTCACATCTTGGCATACCTCAAAAAATATAAGTATTCAAAGAAGACCAGTTGCACAGAGTAAATTGTAAAATTATTAATATATTGAAATCTGGTAAAATTATTGTTTTGGTGGAAATGGAAATATACAGGAATATGTAATACCATATGCATTCAAGCAATAGGGTTTTTTATTCCCTTTAATAAGTAAGAGAAATATGATGTCCCCATGGACAGTCCAGTGATACCATGTGACATAACAATTAGGCTGCAGCCCAGAAAGTGTCACAATGTGTCAGCCAGATAAATGAAGACACATTTGCCAACTGTTGATATCATTCTTAATTCACCTATCACCCCTTCTGGGAGGGCCCACTCCCTGGTGGGGTGCTTAGAGGCTAATTAACTGTTATAATTACCCATTCTCATTAACTCCTAGCCACCAGTAACTATCATAAATGTTTATTTATGTAGCTGTTGGAATGGCCTGTTGTTGTTGATGTGGTGTTTGGTTGATAGGTGGGTTTGCCAAACTTTCCCTGTACTGAGGGTAACACAGTGTTAGTTCATTATACTTAATATAAGATGTTATTTAGGTGTAACAGGGCAAGTATTTGTAAGTGTTCCACTTCTTCTTGCCTTTTTCGATAATTGTATATATCTATAATTTTATAATTAGTTACTTTACTATGTCTGTTGTTGTTGAAATAAACTGTCATTCATTCATTTATATAGTAACTGATCTAAGAGTAATATTTATATGTGAATAAATACTTACATGACTTACAATACTTATATTATGTTACTATGTAAAAATATGTTTCTTAAATCCTTTTATGGAATTTAATATAGTAAGTGATATAACAGCAGTATTTACAGAGTATATGTGAAGACATTGAAATACGTCCATTATCTATTATTGTGTAAAATAATAATCAAAGCTATTTTTTACAAAAAAGCAATATTTGCATCAAATCCTTTTCCTTGAAAATCAATGTTCGAAAAATGTTACAAAAACAACATTTTGTCTACATATGCAGGGGATACATCCATCACAAACTTACCCACCTATTGTCAGCCAACCACTAGAAATGGATGCCTCTGACCAAAGCAAAACCCCTGTAGTCCTCCCACTGCCCTGGTCAAAACAAGTTCTTCCAGGAAATTTGGTTGTGTTTGTTTGCAGTGAGGGTCACGAGTTATGTTTGTTTGCAGTGAGGGTCACGAGTTATGTTTGTTTGCAGTGAGGGTCACGAGTTGTGTTTGTTTGCAGTGAGGGTCATGAGTTGTGTTTGTTTGCAGTGTGGGTCATGAGTTGTGTTTGTTTGCAGTGGGGGTCATGAGTTGAGTTTGTTTGCAGTGAGGGTCATGAGTTGAATTTGTTTGCAGTGAGGGTCATGAGTTGAGTTTGTTTGCAGTGAGGGTAACGAGTTGAGTTTGTTTGCAATGAGGGTTACGAGTTGAGTTTGTTTGCAATGAGGGTTACGAGTTGAGTTTGTTTGCAGTGAGGGTCACGAGTTGAGGAAGAAAAAGAGACTGATGGTGTCTGTGTGGCACAGAGAGACCACAGCAAGGTACTGTCACATCTTCATAGTCACACGGTCACATCACGGTCTGAGACTTTTTACTATGCAATTTATGTTATATTAAACAATATTTTACTTGTAGAAATCAGATTTTATAGAATAAAATGCAAAAGTATTCATTTTGTTGATATCAAATATTTTACAACAAACAAAAACCTATGTAACAGTGAAGGTCTAACAAGGATCGTTTTCGTGACATTTCAGTGACAGCACATTCATGGGCTGCATGTCATTTGGAATGAAGCATCTGCTGAGTGTGTGCTCTTCAGCAAAGAAGGTAAGAATTGCTGTCACATGACTATGAAATCGTAATAATCAGGCACCCGTCTTACTGGGAATTTGTGGAAACAATTTTGACAGAAATTTCATTTCCTTGCAGCTCCTAGATTTAACAAAATGTGGTGAATGAAATTCTGCTTATTAGTATTTGTCTATATTAGCAGGTAGCTGTGACAAGTCGCTATGACAGGTAGTGATGACAGGGGTAATAGGTAGCTGTGACAGGTATCTGACATGTAGCAGTGTTTGTTGTAGGGTGTATGTGGCTGGTATCATCTGCTCACAGACAGTGTTGGTCGACGTAAACATCTCCGCCTGAGCACACTCGGCAGCAAGAAACACGCAGTCTCAGAACTACCAGGTACACACATGTCTGAATAACATCTTGGTGTGACAACTCCTTTCTCTTTATGGTTGATTCTACTAAAGATTTAAAGTTTGACTATCACAACGATGTTCCAGAGGGTAGCTTATGCACTTCTTTATTATTATTATAATTACTAGCGTTTCTATAGCGCCATATCTCCGGGACCAGCCCGTTCATAGGCGCGTAAGCCTTATGCACACAAAAACAGACACGTGCGCAAACACACGCACGCATGGGCAGACACGCACACTCACACACACGGACACACGCACATGAAAACACACATATTTAGTTAGAGTCTCAAACACATGCATGGTCACACACATATATTTCAACACCATATTTTATTCTATTTATTAAAATATATACATCATTTTTGTATTCCATTTATTGAAACAAACAATTTAAAGGCAATAACGTTACACAGCACAGTATATAATATATGACATGTTTAAATCACAACTAGGACACCACAACTCCATCCAGACCCCCACTATATGTTTCTTAGGTTGAGCAAGTGACGTAGATTTCTACCTACTTCCAGAGAGGCCATAAAGCCAGAGATATGTAAAGATGGTATTCCCTGCCCCAAGAGACCGTGATGATGTAACACATTATCACCCCCTTATCATCCATATAATGGAGTCATTGCCTACCACCCTTCCCATACTGCAACATTATGCTGCTACAAGCTATCTTAATGTGGTATGTTGCACTATATTGCGGGTGCTTTAGGGAGCACCAGGCGTTTTATGACAGTGATTATCACCTATCTAAGGTCATCGAACTACTCTATTGTTTCTCCACGAATATATTTTAGTAGTTAAAATGTCCTGCTTTAATTGTGAATCATTATTGTATTATGACTCTAACATGCACCACTAGTCATCTGGACAGGATTAGAACCAGCATCCATAATCTCAATAGGGTATCAATCTAAAGTGGTCATATCAGCAGGGGTTTAATCAACAGTGGTCATATCAGCAGGGTTCCAATCAACAGTGGTCATATCAGCAGGGATTTGATCAGCATCGGTTGTCTCAACAGGGTTTTATTCAACAGTGGTCTTTTCCGCAGGATTTCAAAATGGTCCTTTCAAAAGGGTTTCAATGAACAGTGGTTATTTATTCGACAAGATTTCAGTCAAAGTGGATTCAGCAGGGTTTCAACCAACAGTGGTCATCTCAACAAGGTTCCAACTGTCACTAGTCAATTCAGCGTGATTGTAGCCAATACTGGTTGTCCCAACAGAGTTTCAACCAACACTGTTCATTTCAGCAATTTTCCAACCAACACTAGTCATTGCGACAGGGTTGCATCCACCATTGGTCATTTTAACAAAGTTACTGCCAATGACATTAATTTTAGCAGACTTTCACTTATCTTCTTAGCAGTATTCCAACCCCACTGGTCGCATATGTGAGTGGTTGATGCTGTCTGACTCATATACCCAGTGGTCATCCTAACAAGGTTGACCACTGGTTCAGTTAGCAGCCTGTTGTTGTGGCTGTCTACCCAACTTATCTGCTGTCAGTTAATTAATTAATTACTCAGTCAGCCTCCACAGTGGGTTTGAGTGGCAAGGGTGAACAAACCCCAGAGGGTTGTGGGTGGGGCCCTGATGTGATGATTTTACCCCAGATGTGTAATCATTTGCTGGAGGTAGGTTTGTTGCTACCAGTTGGATATTTTCAACCCTAGGTGTGGTGCAGAAGCCCATCCATGGAGTATTTTCTCATGTGTGGGGGGAGGGTTAGACGCAAGATGGAATCCAGGATTAAGAACACTCCTCTTGGACTAAGACAGTGTAATGGTGAGTCTTACAAATGATCCTCTCTCTCGTATGGGTACAACTTCCTCCTCCATGGTTTGGCCCTTCACATATCATGTTCATTGATGCTCAGATGTGTAGTGTAACATAGTCACATGATTATATAGTCACATGTTACATAGTCACATGATTACACAGTCCCATCATTACATAGTCACATGATTACACAGTCCCATCATCACATAGTCACATGATTACATTCAGAGAAGAAAGGATCACGCCAATGTTGGTATTTTTCAAATTGTGAAACCTGTCTTTGCTTAGAACCCCCAACATAATATTTGCTTTCTTCTGCCTCTGTTATAACATAAAGCTTGTGGCACCAGGCAAACGAAGGATGATTTATATTGATCTTTTTTCTTTTTTGTTTACCACTACAATATGAAATAGTGTAGTGTTGTCTTTTCTGCAGCCAAACAGGTGTTTAGCAGAAATTTGAGTAGTTGTCTTTAATTGTCAGTGTTGATAGAGTGTAGTGACTGCCTTAATTCAGCTGTTGACATCTACTGCCATCTCTAAAGCCCCTCTACGTCCACCATTTGTCCAATGCATTGTGTTGTCAGTTTATTCCATTTTTATTCTACCTCTTCAGTTTGTTTCCTGTTGTTCTTCTGTAGTGCTGCTAGTACGCCATGCCAAGGTCGTCTTTTCCAGTTGCTGTAATTAGCTGGGTTTTTTTCTTCTTGATTGTTCTTAACAAGAACAGATGATTTGTCCCAAACATGCATGCACACATGCACACCTGCACAAACACTACAATATATTATTTTAGCCCAACATATTGTAAGTATGAAAATCTAATTCTGATCAAGCTAGCTTTAACCTTTTCCTCTTAGTCGGCTTGAATCTCGAGCGCCAAACTTCCAGGGATTAATCTATGACCCCTAGAATAGGACATATATCTTTTAAAATACCCAATATATATCAAGATTCTAACCTTCTGTGGGGTAAACCAGTTGTTTGGAATTTAAAGGTAATGTGTGCAGCATGAACCACTAGGGCACACCTTCTTTAAGACTGTCATTACAAGGCTGCATGAACCACTAGGGCAAACCTCCTTTAAGACTGTCATTACAAGGCTGCATGAACTACTAGGGCAGACCTCCTTTAAGACTGTCATTACAAGGCTGCATGAACCACTAGGGCAGACCTCCTTTAAGACTGTCATTACAAGGCTGCATGAACCACTAGGGCAAACCTCCTTTAAGACTGTCATTACAAGGCTGCATGAACTACTAGGGCAGACCTCCTTTAAGACTGTCATTACAAGGCTGCATGAACTACTAGGGCAAACCTCCTTTAAGACTGTCATTACAAGGCTGCATGAACCACTAGGGCAGACCTCCTTTAAGACTGTCATTACAAGGCTGCATGAACCACTAGGGCAAACCTCCTTTAAGACTGTCATTACAAGGCTGCATGAACTACTAGAGCAGACCTCCTTTAAGACTGTCATTACAAGGCTGCATGAACTACTAGGGCAGACCTCCTTTAAGACTGTCATTACAAGGCTGCATGAACTACTAGGGCAGACCTCCTTTAAGACTGTCATTACAAGGCTGCATGAACCACTAGGGCAGACCTCCTTTAAGACTGTCATTATAAGGCTGCATGAACCACTAGGGCAGACCTCCTTTAAGACTGTCATTACAAGGCTGCATGAACCACTAGGGCAGACCTCCTTTAAGACTGTCATTACAAGGCTGCATGAACAACTAGGGCAGACCTCCTTTAAGACTGTCATTACAAGGCTGCATGAACAACTAGGGCAGACCTCCTTTAAGACTGTCATTACAAGGCTGCATGAACCACTAGGGCAGACCTCCTTTAAGACTGTCATTACAAGGCTGCATGAACCACTAGGGCAGACCTCCTTTAAGACTGTCTTTACAAGGCTGCATGAACCACTAAGGCAGACCTCCTTTAAGACTGTCTTTACAAGGCTGCATGAACCACTGTGGCAGACCTCCTTTAAGACTGTCTTTACAAGGCTGCATGAACCACTATGGCAGATCTTTAGGACTGTCTTTACAAGGCTGCATGAATTATAGGAAATGTCCGAGTGGCATCTCTTAGTGATATGTCAAGTAGGATTAACACAGACCAGACAGGGTGACAGTTATGTAGAGTTCTGGCCCAGATATATAATGTGTACATGTCTAAAGTGACATCCAGTCTCCCTGGTCCAACAACTGTCTGATAAGAAGGTGCTTACAGGCACAGTCCAGTGGCATTGTCCACCCCTAATGTCCAACCTGTCAGATGAGGTCAATTTAAGAAACAGGCCATAATATACATGAAGTTTATTTTTGTACTACCGGGGTACGTCGCTTGTACCTCAGTTTAATATCTGAATTCATACCAAACTTAGTACCCTGTAGTCATAACGGAAAGTACTAACAACTATCAATTTTACAATTGTGTAACTGTGTTACATGAATCCTGTTACAGATATAGGCACGTAACTTCCATTATTTAGAAAGTGGTTAAACAATGTCTTAACTAATCATTTTAATTAATATAGTTACTTAGAAAATGTCTGTCTTAACTAATATACTTTCATATATAAATGTATTTATTAATTACCTGGTTTTGTTCGCTACATCTTCATAGCATGTTAATATTCAGTGAGTATAAGTTTAAGTACCTAGTCATGATTTGTATATTTTTATTGACGTGATCAAGAAAAGTTGTTTTTATATATAAACTGAATCTGCAGGTAGTAGTTTAGTGTCCTAGAGGGGGGCACTGGTGGCCCCAGTCACCCCTTTATTTTCCCTGTAGAGGTGCAACAGGTTATATTGGGGAAAAAGTCAGTCATGGGTGAATGCTCCCCCAATGTAATACCACTGGTACACTTGGGGTGGTATCCCAGATTCCCATTAGATTATGTTAAGGGGTAGCTAGGTTGTGCTGGATTATGTCACAGATTAGACAGTTCTGGAGGGTATATTCACCAGCAGAGATAGCTCAGTTTTATAGTTGATTAGGGGTGATGAGTGGGTAATTACCACAAGGGCTGCCCTGGAGCCTGAGGCAAGGGTGGAAGAACCACCAACTATCACAAATGAACAAAGTTTTACATGAAGTGGTAGTTTAGGATGTACCTTGGGTTAATTGTGATCGCAGGATCCACTTGGTTCCACAATGATCAGATCTTTATCAGAATCTAACATTAAGAGTTTATAGTTCCCGGTTCCAAAGGTTTGTGTTAGTATTACATCATGATCATGTACCAGAAATATCACCTGGATAGACCAGAATTAATCTATCTCTGCAGTAGATGGTGTTTAAGTGCGTTTATTGATCCTGCTTGTGTCACTGATCCGTAAGACTGAAGGCTTTCTTTGGGTTAGTTTATTGATCCTGCTTGTGTCACTGATCCATAAGACTGAAGGCTTTCTTTCTTTGGGTCAGTTTATTGATCCTGCTTGTGTCACTGATCCATAAGACTGAAGGCTTTCTGTCTTTGGGTTAGTTTATTGATCCTGCTTTTGTCACTGATCCATAAGACTGAAGGCTTTTTTTGGGTTAGTTTATTGATCCTGCTTGTGTCACTGATCCATAAGACTGAAGGCTTTCTTTCTTTGGGTTAGTTTATTGATCCTGCATGTGTCACTGATCCGTAAGACTGAAGGCTTTCTTTGGGTTAGTTTATTGATCCTGCTTGTGTCACTGATCCATAAGACTGAAGGTTTTCTTTCTTTGGGTTAGTTTTACTCGTTGCATAAAACATTTAAGAATATCTCCTGGTTCCTGTCCCTCACCCCATTTATTCAGATTCAGACTGTTTATTACCAAGTAGCATTTAAAAAATGTACGAAGAATTCTTGGCATTGTGGCGTCAACATACACGCACGCTTTAAACAGTTTTGTTAAGGTTTTGTCTTATAATTCATACATGAAACGTCTGTCGTATTCTCTCAAGTATCTTAGTGAATGTAATTTAAGTGATTTTAGTCTTTCTATATACAGTGTTCATTAGGTCTGTCTTTTGAGGTAGCTCTTCTCTGGGCGCGTTTTTACTGCAGTTTTACATTGCTTGTACCATCATTTCATGAAGTGTATGTTGTTGTCAGCACTGAAGGAAGTGACAGAAGTGAACAAGGATGTGATGTGGATGGAAGCATTGACTGTAAGTGATGGTTAATGTACTTTCACAAATTCAATTTTATTTTATTTTATCCATTGTTAATTAGGTGTGTTGACTTTCAAATCTAACATGCATAGAGGCCTAGTTGGCTTACTAAAAAAGGGTGTACCTTAAAAATCATCGAAAGAATTTTATTTTATTTTTGTAATAGTTAGCTTGCGAAACTGTATCCTCATGTGGTAGTGTCAAGATTGGGCTTTTGATTTTTACTGAATTTTGGTTCAGCCAAATCATAACTACCCGGTAGTAGTGTTGGTACTTGTAATAGTTTGTCCAATGATTTTAAAATCAAAACTAAATAACCCTTTTGCAGATATGACATAGCATGATACTAGATAGGTTTGAAAAAAAAAAAAATCACAGGGGCAGATTACAAATAACATTTATGGTTGTTTCTGAATGAAGGGAAAATAACTTCACTCATTGATTAAGTCATGATCTACACGCTATTTTTATGTCATTCTCAAAACGATGTCATTATTTGTGTTACAGATTGTGATCAGCAGAGGGCGTGGCGGGTTCGCGTTCAGTATCGCTGGCAACAATCCAGTTCGAGTGAGTCGACTTGATGAAGGTAAGTGGAACGACAACCAGACTTAAATAGCAGGACGCTTAGAACAGAACATTTTAAAGTACATTTTGAATTAAACAACCATTTTAAAGTGACTTAAGAATGTGCGTGTACGATACGAAAAATGTGTACTTATTTGATTATCAGTGTTCGTACTGACGCCGTTTTTTGGCGATACATGTATTACACAGTTTTTAAAGTTTTACTGCGTACCACGGACACGGTTTTTCACGTTTTGCTGCATCCCTTCGACGCAATTCTATGGTTCTTCAAAGTTATTTCTAGTCCCATGTTAGACAAGTCGCTTACAAAGAACTACAACAGATATCCAATTTGTGTGTCGACAAGTGCACTTTCGTTTCACGCCACCTAGCGACGAAACTGTGAAAAATGGAACACTAAATAGTAATTTCCACTAATGCACGTCAGTACCGCCTAACAGCTAATTCGGAAACTAGGTAAAATGACTTTAGTGTAGTGTCCGGTCAGCATTTTGACATCATGGCATCGCCAGCGGCTAAGAAGCCAAACAGAGATCGAGGCCACACATTAATTTAGTCCAATTAATAGTCCACATCGTTGGACCCCATTTTTTGGGGGGATCCCATTTTTTCTGGCCCATGGTGTCCCAGACCCCGTTTTTTTTAAACCCTAACCAGGGGTAGAACTACCCACTAGTCCGCTAGTCCGTACACTAGTAAAGATTATGGCGGACTAGTAAATCTGCCTACCAACTAGTCCGGCTGTCTAGTAAAAATCAGCATGTTGCATGATGCCACCATCCGTACCATTGACAAACTAATTCTTTACGTAATGAGGCGACAGTGAAAAGTGAAACAGTGCTGTTGATTGGCTGTTGTGTGACATCGAATTCTGAAATGACAGTTTTGTTTGGTTTAGCGTATCTGGTAGAGGGGTATGGCTAATGAGTGCAATTGGTGGTCATTTTCAAATGCACGGTTTTCGAATACGGTTTACATCTACATTGCTTTATTAGTCTACGTTTATGCACGATGTATCATTACTTGACTGGGGTTGCAAAACCAGCAGAAAAACGCAAGCTGGAAAAACACTGCAACAGCCCACCGAGCCATTCAAGTGCTGAAAACGGCCACCATGGACTGTCTGACGCATTTGTTGCAATTTAAATTTGTGTTGTTTTGATATTTTCAGGACTAGTAAACCTTTTGGTGGACTAGTAAACTTTTGTCTTTACTAGTCCTGCTGTCCAGTAAAATAAATGCTGAAGTTCTACCCCTGCTAACGCGAACAGTGTGATCATACATGTTACTTTGGCATTTTATATGCTATTTGATTAATTATGCTTTCGCAGATTTAATGTTTCATCTTTTGCACCATGTTATCTTAAAATTGCCTGTCAGGTGAACAAAACTATATGGTGTTGAGGAAAGTGATGTATAGTGTATGGAATATGATGATTCACTGGAAAATTGTATTTAAAAGATGGATGATCTCAGAATGCATCTTTAATGGAGTAATTATTTTACATAAAATTATGCGGGAACGAAATTCATATTGGGGTGGCTACTGGAGCTTCAGCACCACTGCAAAATTTTTGCCACTGCAAATCTTCACATCTTCCTTCACCTTGTGGCTGTCTCGCTTGGCTCAACTGTGCTATCGGAAGAAGGTTGGGGGGCTTCAGCTTCTCCGCTGTCTCGGCTGTGAACTCATGACATCCGAACAAACACGGGGGGACAGTGCTGTTCATGTTCACAAATTGTATTTTTACGTCGCGCCGCTGCTGTCAATTTACCTTCTCCAGCTTCTCTCTGCTGAAATTATGACATCCGAAGATGGGGGGTGCTTTGGAAACATTTTTTGCCACCACGCCACCTATTACTAGCCCTCCAATTGGACACACCTTTCACAGTCGACAAAACTACACATTAATCGTCTCAAAAAATTTACATTTCCACCCGCCATTGACACTCACCACAAAAACAAACATTCATGCTCACATTTAATGTGGGGGCAGAACCATATTCCTCCCCCCTGTTCCCACACTTATGCACTTGGCTGAGATGGAATCATGCCTTGTTCTTGTTATGTTAAAATGTATCATGATGACTGTTTAGAAGAATCAAATTGATCTCGTCCAGAATTTTTTATAATTTATTAATGAAATGTAGAGGTAATTAAAATAAAATATAGTTTATGAAATGTTAAATTGCTATTTTAAATACATAAATATTGACGTTGATCACTCAGGTTCCCAGGCTGACATTGCTGGACTGAAGTCAGGTGACTACATTGTGCGAATCAACGGACAGAACATATCGCGCTCCACCTCAAACAGCGTCGCAAAGATTGTCAGGTACGGCCACCAGACGGCTCCCCTCCATTAATATAATGATACAGGAGGGTAGACAGGGTACACATATCACCCCACAACTTTTACAAACACACCTTTTTCCACTGTTAGCTCCCTCTTTGTGGGCTTTGCCAACTGCCTCTGTCAGACTGTGTTCTTCGTGGAAATTAACTCATCCAGCCTTTTCACTGTATATTCTTGAATGTATGCCATGGCTAAGGTAGGATTAAGCATAATAATATGGATTTGTTGCTTATCTTATTTTCAATTAATGTTGGAAAAAATCATACTTGCCAACTTGAGAAACACTACACATACGTGCTGAGGTGTATACTAGACAGGTAGGGCACCTTACTGTTATCTTTCCATGATTTAAACACTGCACATACGTGCTGAGGTGTATACTAGACAGGTAGGGCACCTTACTGTTATCTTTCCATGATTTAAACACTGCACATACGTGCTGAGGTGTATACTAGACAGGTAGGGCACCTTACTGTTATCTTTCCATGATTTAAACACTGCACATACGTGCTGAGGTGTATACTAGACAGGTAGGGCACCTTACTCTTATCTTTCCATGATTTAAACACTGCACATACGTGCTGAGGTGTATACTAGACAGGTAGGGCACCTTACTGTTATCTTTCCATGATTTAAACACTGCACATACGTGCTGAGGTGTATACTAGACAGGTAGGGCATCTTACTGTTATCTTTCCATGATTTAAACACTGCACATACGTGCTGAGGTGTATACTAGACAGGTAGGGCACCTTACTGTTATCTTTCCATGATTTAAACACTGCACATACGTGCTGAGGTGTATACTAGACAGGTAGGGCACCTTACTGTTATCTTTCCATGATTTAAACACTGCACATACGTGCTGAGGTGTATACTAGACAGGTAGGGCACCTTACTGTTATCTTTCCATGATTTAAACACTGCACATACGTGCTGAGGTGTATACTAGACAGGTAGGGCATCTTACTGTTATCTTTCCATGATTTAAACACTGCACATACGTGCTGAGGTGTATACTAGACAGATAGGGCATCTTACTGTTATCTTTCCATGATTTAAACACTGCACATATGTGCTGAGGTGTATACTAGACAGGTAGGGCATCTTACTGTTATCTTTCCATGATTTAAACACTGCACATACGTGCTGAGGTGTATACTAGACAGGTAGGGCATCTTACTGTTATCTTTACATGATTTAAACACTGCACATACGTGCTGAGGTGTATACTAGACAGGTAGGGCACCTTACTGTTATCTTTCCATGATTTAAACACTGCACATACGTGCTGAGGTGTATACTAGACAGGTAGGGCACCTTACTCTTATCTTTCCATGATTTAAACACTGCACATACGTGCTGAGGTGTATACCAGACAGGTAGGGCACCTTACTGTTATCTTTCCATGATTTAAACACTGCACATACGTGCTGAGGTGTATACTAGACAGGTAGGGCACCTTACTGTTATCTTTCCATGATTTAAACACTGCACATACGTGCTGAGGTGTATACTAGACAGGTAGGGCATCTTACTGTTATCTTTCCATGATTTAAACACTGCACATACGTGCTGAGGTGTATACTAGACAGGTAGGGCATCTTACTGTTATCTTTCCATGATTTAAACACTGCACATACGTGCTGAGGTGTATACTAGACAGGTAGGGCATCTTACTGTTATCTTTCCATGATTTAAACACTGCACATACGTGCTGAGGTGTATACTAGACAGGTAGGGCATCTTACTGTTATCTTTCCATGATTTAAACACTGCACATACGTGCTGAGGTGTATACTAGACAGGTAGGGCATCTTACTGTTATCTTTACATGATTTAAACACTGCACATACGTGCTGAGGTGTATACTAGACAGGTAGGGCACCTTACTGTTATCTTTCCATGATTTAAACACTGCACATACGTGCTGAGGTGTATACTAGACAGGTAGGGCACCTTACTGTTATCTTTCCATGATTTAAACACTGCACATACGTGCTGAGGTGTATACTAGACAGGTAGGGCACCTTACTGTTATCTTTCCATGATTTAAACACTGCACATACGTGCTGAGGTGTATACTAGACAGGTAGGGCACCTTACTGTTATCTTTCCATGATTTAAACACTGCACATACGTGCTGAGGTGTATACTAGACAGGTAGGGCATCTTACTGTTATCTTTCCATGATTTAAACACTGCACATACGTGCTGAGGTGTATACTAGACAGGTAGGGCATCTTACTGTTATCTTTCCATGATTTAAACACTGCACATACGTGCTGAGGTGTATACTAGACAGGTAGGGCATCTTACTGTTATCTTTCCATGATTTAAACACTGCACATACGTGCTGAGGTGTATACTAGACAGGTAGGGCATCTTACTGTTATCTTTCCATGATTTAAACAAAAGTATGCACTTTTGACTGGCTGTGGATATTACAAAAGTGTTTAGAAGGATTAAACGTGATGGAGATAAACAGCATTTACAAGATGATCTTGACAGGTTTATCGAATGGTCTGAAAAGTGTCAAATGTTGTTCAATTTTGGGAAATGTAAATGCCTCCACACAGGACATGGGAACGAAGATGTACAATATACAATGGGGGTTTGAATGCAGCTTCAAAGGGAAATCAAATCCTTGGATTAATTACTAATTAGGCGAAATAGAACATCTAAGGAAAAAGAACTAATAATACCACTGTACAAACAATAGTTAGGCCTCATTTAGAATATTGTATACAAATGTGGAGGCCATACCGCAAGAAGGACATAGATATGCTAGAAAGAGTACAAAGGAGAACGACTAAAATTATACCAAAACTGAAGGATCTTAGTTACAAAATATGCCTAAAAGAATGTGGTTTAACAACACTAGAGACCAGGAGATTGAGAGGAGATCAGATACAAGTGTTTAAAATATTGAATGTTTATGAAAATATTGATAGACATTTTTTTTTCTCAGTTAAAAAGATAAAAGGACTAGAGGACATGAAGTTACATTAGTAAAGGAGCAGTGTAGATTATTATTCACACATTACATATTTGGAAATAAAAACAAAAATTTCACTTGTGGAAGCAATTTTTAAACACCAAAGTTGCTGTGCATAAATTAGGTATACCTGGTAATTTCACAATTATATCAGACAAAAGCCAGTTGTTTATACATTTATTTTTACATGTATTTTGTTTGCAGGCTTTCTCGTGAGCAGATCGTCCTTGACATTCAGCGACCCTATGGTTCAAAGGTCATTCCAAGGTCATTGTCATCAGGCAGCTCATCAGAAAACGGGAGCGACAAAGAGAACTTCGCTCCTGTCCAACATGACCAGCCGTTGCCATACCAACAAATCTGCAGTGATGGTGTGTTGTCTTGGCAGCCAAACACAGAGGAATCGTCATGGCAACAGGATGAGAAGAGACGCATTGTTTGTAGTTCGCTTGAGATGATGACCTTTAGGAAGGAAGATGTGATTGAGCAGAACACGTCCATAGACACTTGCCTGCCGTCTAGCACAGATGTAAGTTCTTGTTTCATCGTAAAATTAGACATAATTGTTAATTTGTAGCTGTATTGGTTGTCAGCAAAACGGTTTTATTGTTAAAATCGGAGCTTTCAAACTGAAGTACCGCCCAAAAAAACAGTACCATATAATACAAATTGTTGCGAGTTGTATTTTCAGCAGAATCTTCCTCACTGTCCCTTGAACTCATCGTTGTGATGTACATGAATTGCCACCTCTCTCTGTGTTGTGTTGTTTTACCAGATTGTATTTCGGCCTCAGATTATGCAGTTGTGTTCAAACCTTGTAAAGGTGTATACTGAACCTTTGACAGACAATTGTGATTTTACAGCAAAACTAATTAGAAAGTTATGCTATGATAGATGCTGCCACCTAGTGATTAACATGCCAGTTAAAACAGAAACATCCTGTGCTGCCACCTGGTGATTACATTGTAGATGGACTTGCTACCTCATTTGTGTGGGGAAAATCCTACACTTCCCTGCCGTAATCTACAAATATTTTCCACTTTTCTCTCCAAAAAGTTGTTCTGATAGGGACTAACTGTTACATTATAGAATACGTTTGTTATAAGAACCACCTCTAAAAATATTGAAACAGTTGTTTGGGAGGACTGGTAAATGAACGTAGAAAGAGGCGAACAGTAATCAGCGTCTCGGAGGAGATAAACTTATAATGCCTCCGAGTTAACGTGTTAACATACAGATTGCGTTCTTACTCTGTCTTGTAACAGTAATAAACATTATTATTCATTTTGATGTTTTCAGACACGGAGCTTTCAAGGTGCAGCCGAACTTCAGCGTGATTTCGTCCATCAGGGAGTACTGGCATTCGAAAGCGAGTTCGTTGATGTGATGCAGTCTGGGATACAGAGATATTCACGTCCACTGAGACACAGAGTTATTTCACACTCAGAACATGTCAAGTTGTTTCAGAACGTTGAAAAGGTATGCATTTTCATTGTACATGCAACACAAAGGAAATGTTATTTATTAAGACTACTATATATATATATATATAGTAATTACTAAATGTAGTAGACAAAGTAAAGGAAACTAAAATATTTGTTAGTACAATACATTCTCCAATCAAAACAATATTTTCTTCCATAACAATTCTAGTTATCTGTGTAGATGCGAATGATATATGAAGATCATTTGTGGATTCTAGTAATTGATGAAGATCATTGTGGACGCCACTGCCAGTGATCTGTGAAATCTGTAGAGATCCTTGGATATAGTAACAACCGTTGGAGATACTTGTGGATAATTGTAACCTATAAAAATGTTTATTTACGCTAATGATCTGTGATGCTCCCTATGGATACTAAGATATAATCTACAAACTCCTTTGTTGATACTGGTGATCTATGAAGGTTCTTGACCCCGTTATAAATTTGGCCGCTTGTTGTGGATTAATGTAGTTTACCTTTGTCTCACAGTTGGTGGCTATTTCTGAATACCTGGTGCGACGTCTACAAGACCAGAGCAACTGGACAGTGGGCAGTGATGGAGTTGACCATGAAACTGGACATGTGGATATTGGCAAGACATACCAGTCGAAGGTAAGTAAATCCACCGTCAATTTTATTGCTTAGCCATGTAAAAATCACAAACAAGCAAACATTCATTTCATCATTATTGACATAGTCATTCTGCTAAAACATAATATTATAACATCTTAGATTGTGATGAATAGTTTTCTCTACAGATGGAATACAGTTTCTTAATGATTCATTATTATCGGGTGAGAACTAGCAGGTAAATCAAGATGACCATGGTTGAAACCCACCTGCTGCCATTTTGAAATTTGGGCAATTACATTAACACCACACCGTCTGCGTCTTTCAGAAGAGACCCTAAGTGCAGTTGGTCCAGACTACCTGGAGTCCAGTTGTAGATCCCACACGTGTGTAGATGCATACTCTATCATGGACTTGCTAACTCTAGGAAAGGAAATCGCTGAACCATGTCAAATGAGTCTTGTGTCCTTCGTGTATATAGCAACAGACAAATGATGATGTCTTTGTTATGACTCGAGGACATCAGGGCTTGTTTCACTAAGATAATGGGGCCATAGGAAAACCCATCATTAAACAGAATCCGTTGTTAATTTAAGGAGCATTTTCAAAATGTCACTGTCATCATCACCAAGGACACTATTTCCGTGACACACTGGCAAAAGTGTCCTGGTGGCATGTTGTGGTATCGACGGTTTTCACTATACAAAATCACCTTTAAGGAGCGAAATCGATTTTAATAGGAGGCTGCATGGCCATTCCTTGTTTTTTATTTATTAATTAATAAACATGTAATGTTCTTCAGACTACGGTATGTTGAAGGTATACTGCCTGCCAAATTGTGTTTAATAAACCCGTAAAATTTTTAAAGTTTCCACCCGCAGCATGTTCAAATTGCAAACAAAACATCCAGTTTCTAAAGAAGCTTTATTGGTAATACAGCCGAGTCGGGCTGAGTTAACCCCAATACCAAGGTATGAGGTTCAACAATTTCCCATTTTCACACGTTCAACACAGCCACTTCAGCAGACTTCATGTTACAGATTAATACGCTGATTACTTGTGGCTAGAGTAAGTCAGGCTTATGAGCACGTAAGAATGTTAGTGAAACAGTGTCTGAATCATGACCACCAAGTGAGGCAGTTGTTCTGTGTTTAGGTAACCATGATGGCGGCTGCCTACGAGGCGTACTGTGGTGGACTGAGACGAGCCGTGGGGCTGGTGGCAGCGCTGCAGATGAGCTCACAGTTCGACGACTTCCTCAAGGTGGGTGCAGCTGCAGCTTGGGTCATGACGAGAGACTTCCCCACAGTCCCATCTAAGTTACTCCCCGATTGTTATAAGTTATTCATGTTCTTCCCCTTGCTCCTTGTTGGATGGGGATAGATTACTTACTTGGTCTGTTCCTCGATAAGTCCTCTCCTGTTGACACAGTCCTCTGCTCATTCTGGATGTCTTCTTCTGTTTCTGCCCACCAATTCCAAGTAAGACATTGCTATTAAATACTTATACATTTATGTGTATCATTTTAGCAACTCGGGTGCACCTCAGGGCTGTGTTCTCAGTCCATTTTTGTACATTTTATATACTGCCGATTGACGGAGTGTTGATCCTTCTACTTTGTTTTTGATTTTTTTCTGACAATGCAGCCATACTTGCTCTTGAGTGATTCAGCCTCATACCAAGCATATCTGTCTTCAGTGGTACATTTCTCTAGTTGGTGCAGTGCCAACTTTCTATATCTTCTCCAAAACGAAAGAAATGTGCATTGACCTCCATTGTAATACTACTGCCGTTAGTCCCTTTGTCATTAATGGTGAGTCTGTGGAACAGGTCGATTCATTCAGGTACCTTGGTGTTGTGTTGGACCAAGTTTTCCTTCACAGAGCACGTTACAGTCATGCAAAAGAAGTCTCAGTGGCGACTGCACGTTCTTTGCAGGTTGCACGCTTTCAACGTTGACCCTAAACTTCTTCTCCTTCTCTACCGCAGTATAATTGAGTCTCTCTTAACTTATTGCAGTATTTGTTATTACCCTGCTCTTTCAGTGAGCAACTGAAACATGCTTCTAGAAAGCTCACCTATTGCCACCAAGATCATTGGTTTACCTAGTCCAGTGCTGTCCGAAAGGATTGACCGTGCAACTTTGCTAAAAGCTTGTGTTGTCGCTGCTGACTCAGACTGCCCGCTCCTCTCTTACTTTGATATTCTTCCATCTGGTAGGAGGTATTGGTGCTTGAAATGCAATAAAGGTCGGTACAACAAGAGCTTTGTGCCTACAGCAATCAGAATGTTGAACAATTGACATTAATAACTGTGCTCTGCTTTGATTAGATTTATACTTTACATACCTGTATATACACATCTAACATGTGTGTCTTTCAAATTATATTTGTATGAGATCATGAGCTGTAACACAAATATCCTTCCCAGGACAATAAAGTGAATTGATTGATTGGTTGATTTTTTGTGTTGTGTTGCCAGGAGCAACCGTTGCAGAGTGGCCAGCCAACCATCACTGAGTTCATCTGTAAGCCGCTCAAGGTAAATCTAAGTGTGTAATATCTGTAAAACCAACCTGCATTCTACTAAATACCTTGCTCTACAGAAGAATGGTGAACCAGTTTCCATATTGAATGTCACGGGAGAATGTCTACAATATGTTATTCACTTAAGTTTGTATTGTGCTCATTTTAGTACACCTACATATAGAATTGTATGAGAAAGATACGTAGCAGTAACAGTCTTACTGTGCTCTACAATCATGTGACAACGTCAGTATAGCTACCTGTGGGCATCATGTCTCCTTGCTTTGTATACATGCAAGTGAGATCACATACCGTATAGGTAGTCTGTATATCTTTCTTTATATTTATATTATTCAATTCTTAATTATGCATAGCGACATGAGTTTCTATCCCAATACAACAAAATTCTTATCTTTCCAGCCTCTGAGAATTAACTCATGGTTTTGTCAAAAAAGTACATAATAATATAAATCACTGAAACAATGTGAATGTGATGTGAGATTGATTCAAATTTGGCATTTATAACGTTATCTTAATGTTTTAATGAAGTGATTACTAGAGCATACTATGCGAACTGAACAGTCATTGTGTTGTTTCTGTTGGACTGTGTGGCAATAATGCAAAAATAAACTAAATGAAGCTATGGTTGGTTTCTGTTGTTTTGTAGCATCTCTACGACCTTGTCTTGACCCTCCAGTCAGTGATGACTTCAGACCACTCATCGGACAGTCTCCGGAATGTTGTCTCAGGTAACCATGTGACTAGTAATAACACTCGCAATCTGAATTTCTTATTTCTGTGTGGCCTCAACCAAGGTTGAGACATGTATTATGAACGTGTCAGTGAATAATGGCATTGATTCTGTATTAATTTCTTATAGATGGTGCCACCATGAGCAATGTGCAGCCATCTTGAGAGTTTGTAAAGATTCAGTCTCATTGCTTTATGATACAGTAAAACCTGTCTTGTGCAGCCTCTGTCAAGAGCGACCACTCACCTTGAACAACCATTTTCCTAGACATTAAAATGTGATTAAAATGTACCCGCTATGAACCTGACAAATGTGACAAGTTGTTCATGCGACCATTGTGACAAGTTGTTCATGCGACCATTGTTTTCACCTGTTAGCAGCGACCGGAACATGTTTAGTAGTCCATTTCGAGTTCACATTGAATAACGTTTATTTGATTGGTCATTAAATAATAATATTCAATTTATCTGATTGGTCATTAAATAATAATAGTGCTCCGTTAATTGATAGGTGGAGCACTATACTATTTAATCGCCGCCATTTTGTCCATGCCGTGCTGATGTTGTTACATTCACGTGAATATTATTTTGTTATCGTTAATAAAGCTTTTTAAACTAATCGAGACAGGTCAGGATATTTTCTTGTTTTATGTTGTACATTACGTAATCATTATATAAGACTTGACAAAGACACATTAATAAAGTATTATAATTAGCCAATATCAGTATAGCGCTATGCCTATGACTGTCTAGGGACTATGTCTGTATATGGCCTATGCCTATGGGCGTATGGCTATGGTCGTTCGCTAGGCTCGCGCCGACGGTTATACGATGACTATGTGCACTTTTTATGCAACCTGTTATGACCGTTTTTGCTGTGCAGAAGGGGCGGTCTCCAAAGACAGGTTTGACTGTACCTTTGATATGTCTGTCAAGACTATATAATGGGTATAATATATATATAAATATATGTTTCTTCATGTTTTCATAGCTGTCCTAAGAATCCTGTAAAAAACCTTTAGGAATCCAATGGCAAAACCCCTGCAACAACTCAGATGCTTAAGTTGTCTACCTATGCAAGAGTGTGTTGAATCAACCAGTTGTGTCGTGGCATTGCAGTGCTACGGAATTGTTGCAACCAAATCAGTCAAATGCATCCTACCAACACTCAGCTGCTGATATCTGAGTCATCGATGACGTCAAGGTCAACAATGATGTCAGGGTCAACAACAATGATCTCAAGGTCATCACTGACGTCAGGGTCATTGATGATGTCCGAGTCATCAAGTCAGCTGACAGAGTCATCGTCACTGGAGTCAAGTTTGAGTGGTGGACAAGTCAGTGTCGAGATGAACAATGTACTGAGTAGGCTTGTGTTCCCACGTCATCTGCAGGTAAGAACGGTCGCTCCAACAAGACAGGTTGCCTTAGAGTGGTCGCATTAGACAGGGTTGTCAGTATACTGGTTAGGCTATGTCCTGTTAATTTCTAATAGAAATAATCGCTTTTTTGCATTTCTGGACACTGCATTTAAGGAGAAATTTTATTGACCAGCTGCCTGGCAAAGTACACTAGTTAACTTGTCAAAATGTTTTATTTTATTTAACAAAGAAACAATACTAATTGATAAGCAAAGCCAACATTTTATTAATTTGCTATGATTATAATTTAATATAGATGTTTCCATGAATCAGTGAACCATGACATGTCATGTGTTGACAGAGTTTCCGATTGACTGATCAAACAAGACACATCATCTACTCGGGCGAGCTTCTGTTTGACACAAGACGACGTGTCAAGGTATGTCATCTTATCTGTGTCATTAGGGGACCCGTAGGCATGAAGACTGGATAAAGTTAAACGTGGATAGCTGCTATCTTCTGTTCTAATTTCATATGCACAAGTCATAAGTAAGGCCGTGGATAGCTATCTGATTGTGTTTGGCCATATAAAGAAGTTATGGAAATGTCAAGGACGTGAGTAAAACGCACAAAAGCCAAGATACGTTAACAGTGCAAGTGATTATTGCAGATATGGCCTTATTTGGGCAATGATGGATACAATTTTAAAAACTAACATTAAAACACGTTTTTTGAACACAGTTTACGTTGCACGGAGCCACGATGGGTGGAATGGCGGCTAAATATTAACTTATGATTTTATTTGATAACATTTTATGATCTGCCCCCTGGACATACAGTAGACACGTATTCATGATACCAAGGTTTATTTGGTGTTGTTTTCATTTGACAACTTTTACCTGTTTACCGACAACATCGTAGTTGTAAACTGTTCTGGTGACTACACTGATACTTAGTCGACATTATATTCCTTCCTCTTGTCGTTGACAAATTCATGCTCATTCTCTGACGAAGTTCGACAGTTTTATTTCAATTTGTGTTCCATCAATATGTTGGGTGCAGATCTGCAGATGTACTAGATTAAACCTCAGATCTAACATAAATGTGTTTAGATTTACAGTTTACAAATTCATCAGTTGCGTCTTTAAAAAACTAAAGTAGAGGAGTAGCCAGACAATGCTCCGGGTGTACTGCCAGTGTTGGTGCAAACAGCACAACGCAATCAGCAGATTATTCATTGTTAACCAATACTAATACCATTAAAAATTAACTTGGTAAAACGTTGCTTTATTCCAGTATGCTTGGTGCTTATTTGGTAGTCCAATATGTCATCCTGAAAACTGCCGAGGTATCATGTTACAAGCACTTGTAGCAACAGCACCAATGATCCAAACCTCAATCTCTTGGTGTGTCGTCTGTAATAGTTATGCCTACAACGTCTTGTTGTCTACAGCGAAACTTTATAACTAGTTGTTCGTCTTCAAACGTGTCAAAATTATAGTTTCAGTCCCGATTTCTTCTCAGCATTCACGTTGCAGGATGAGAGCAGTCAGTTTTATCCAGCAGATAAACCACTATACACAGGAAAATGTGTGCATAACTTTATGTGCGTTTACGTCACCGGATAGTCTTATCCGCATTTTGTGCATACCAAGTTAGTATGTTTAGCCGTTAAACGTGAATAAGAGAGTTGTCCACTCTTCATGTATACAGGCCCAGTTAGATTATGGCCATTATAGTGTATTCAGACAACTGAATCGACTGGGTTTCTCGTGGAGCCACTTCTATTTTTATTTAAAATAATTGTTTAATTAATCGATGTTGCCTTGCTTGCAGACAGTACTTGTGCTGGCTAACAAAAAATATATTACCCGGTAATTAAATAAAATTTCAAAAAAAGACATAATTTTGTGTACCGTAGGTTGTCCAACCTTTACATGTAGCAATATCTTGTGATGACGCTTAGTAATTTAAATAGCAAGGCAATACCAGGCAATTAAATTTAAACACCCATTTCTCCATCTGGTGATTAAAATTAAATAACATGCCACCGTCAGCTTATTGAAATGGCAATGTATGACGCTGCCATCTGGACTACATCGCCTTCCAAATGCAGCAGAAAAACCATCACCCATTGCTCAAACCGCATTATGGCAATTTTTTGGTTAAAACGGGCCAGGTCAGAGGTAAAACCATATTAGATTTTATATAGGCGGCCATTATAACGTTTCCTTCATGACATTCTTATACCTTGTTTTTCAGTAAAATCCACTCTCTCAATGCCGGACAATTTTGCCCCAATCTAGTGATGGATTTTGAAATGTTGGTGTGTTCTACGAAATAACAACTGTGCAAATACGTGAATGATTAGCGTACATTTATTGCTACCTTGTGAGAGATCTAATGCAGTAGTACATTCAGTATTCAATGGAACAACACGTCCCACAGAAAAGTTCTCAAAAAAATTCACACATCACACTAAAATGTTATTTTCAAGGGCATTCTTTAACTCAGTAATGGCCGACGAATCCATAATGTGGTCTTACGCCACCTGCTGAATATAATAGCCAAGTGAGATGCTGACATCTGGTGATTAAGACGTTATATTATGATTAAAACTTGTATAATAGGGGCACTGATTTGACGCTGGTGCTTCCGTGTGTAGAAGAGAGTAGAGGTAGTTGTCAGACAATTGTTGTGTGTCCAGGTGTGGGCAGTGCTGTTGAGTGACCTCCTCCTGCTGACCCGGCCAGACTCAGACAACCAACTCGTTGTGGTCGACATTCCCATAATGCTCCAGGACATCGTCAGCCATGACTTCAAGCGTCTTCATCGTAAGTCCAATGGCTGCATTCAGTGACATATCTGCGCTCTTGAAACGTTCAAAAGGGTGTGGCAAAGCTTACTTGCTCATAAGTTATTCATTCTAAAATGTAGTAGCGAAAAATTTAAGATCAAATTTTCAGTCTATCATGCTAGTTTGCGTTGACCTGTTTATCACACAAAGCAGCACATTAAAACATTGTTTTGGTAGTAAGTCGAATGATGTTACTCAAACCCTGATTTTCTGTGTTATTTGGATGTATAAAATGAAATAGTTTATGGGAATTGAGAAAATGGGATTCTGTTTTTTCAAACATCATTAGTTATACATCTGTGTAATATTGTGATTTGTCTCAGGTAAGATTTAGTCATCAAAATTGCTATTTACACTCACAATGTTAACAAGTAATTGGCATGAACCTTTATTGGCAATCCAAACTGAAAGTTCACAATAATTCTCAAATCGGACACAACAATGATCAAGCTTCATTAATAATAAAATGTGACATCTTCATATTCAGCGTCGGAGTTTGTCCTGGCAGTAGACAGTTGCCATGGAAACAGACACGGTTATGAGATGTGCTTGCTGATGTTCTGTGCACCAAACATTGAACAGAAGACAACATGGCGCAACATTCTGCTACAGAGACTGCGAAGACAATCTCTGGTCTCTCATGGCAATGGAGACAGCTTCTTGTAGCAGTCTATGGATGTCACTGTGTATGCATTCATGATGCACGCCACACACATGCAGGCATGCACACACACACGCATGCACACACACACAGACACACACACGCACATGCGCACACAAGTGCACACGCACACACACACAGGGTGAAATAAATATTGTTTCATGTAGAAGAGTGAATGTCAATTGCATGTGATCGGAGCATGGCTTATGTTGGAAGATGTTTGATTGTAGTGAAAAACAATTTGTGTTATGTCTGGTTTTGTTGGATTGTGTATAATTATATTATTGAATTCTAGTTTAGACTCGACCCACCCAGTGTTAAATTAGAATGCGGTGAAGATTTGTATCATATCAGGCTAAACACAGCAAAGCAGGATTTGGACTGAACTAAATATTCTAGCTTTAGATTATTTGTTTTTAATTACCTTCATTTTGTATGACTGTATAACGTAAAGTTGAGTTGTTAATTGTTACGTTGTTTGTAAAATAAAGTGTATATTATTTTAAGTGTTTTGTCGGCATTTAATTCGCAAAGGCTCTTTGTTCAGGGTTATGGGAGAACATCAAAGTGCCTGGAAAGAGTTGGTTATTTGACTGAATAGTAGTTTTGTTATTAACCAAAAATTTAATATTTGATTATACTCCAAATACACACATGACAGAGTTTCCAGGGGTAAAACTAGGTTGCTCGCCTATAATTTTGACTTGTGCAGTAACACTAGCTGTCATCATACAAATCACAGCAGATATGTAGGGAATACTGTCGTAAAGATCGTATTTTGGAGGATTCACGAAGCATTCATATGTTATATACCTGCCTACTTTTTTGAATTTCGGGAGATTCTTCAGCGGTTCAGCACGCTTCCCGTGTCATGTTGTCTTGGATCTTGACATCAGAAGACAAGCGGATGCTGTTGGAGGTTTAAGCGAAACTTCTGGAATTTTTCCTGTATTCTGGGAGACCAGAAGATACACCTAAAATCAAGGAGACTCCCGGAAATTCTGGGAGGGCTGGCAGGTGTAATGTTATGTTTGAACCTTCATACGAAAGGAACGTTATGTAATTATGTACAACTAGCAAAAATGCCCATCAACTGACGTATTATAGATTACAGTCGTGATAGTAATATTTACAGAATGTTAAACAACACATAGGATCATTACACAAATACCATATCGCGCTCGCAGATACACGTTGTATGTTCAAAATGACGAAGATCGGAGAGAATGTGAAGTTCATGTGTATCGATAGGCCCTAGTCGTGATAGTGTAGAATTGTTAAATAATATTCATATTGCTATACTATTGCAGTGAGGGTCGACATAAGCATAACTTGTGTCGGCGTCTAATCTGTATGTTGCCAAGTCTATCATGACGCATCATTTTCCCGGAGTATGCATGGTTCCTGCCACTGTTAGGTTACATTTTACGCACATGTTATGTTTTACATTACGAACAATTGATTTACCCAATAGAAGGTTAGAATCTTTACATGTTTGGAGTATTTTGAAAAGTTATAGGTCTCAGGCCCGTAGCCTGTTCGCGTGAACCCCCCTTTTTGTGAACCCCCTTTCTCCAAAATGTGAACCCCCCCCCTCAAAATTCATCTTTAAAATGTGAACCACTAATTGTATTCCATATTTCTCAAAAGCGTTAACTCCCCTCCTAAAAGCTGCTGGCTAGTGTTCAAGCATTACAAGGAATGCCAAGAAAGTCTGATTTGTGCAGATGATAAAGGGAGAACTGTTATATATTAAGTGATCATCACTGAATGTATAGGAAGCTGGCTGAGGTGTCTGTCCTCAATGCCATGGGTGAAAAGGACAGTCACTACAGGAATGTGTGTCAAAGGACCTTTGCATCCAATTAGCTATGCAGAAGGACTTCACACTATCCCAGGGTCTCCTGTTATGTACACGTTTGGGGTAACAAATACACAAGAAGCCAGTTTTATACCAAAAGTAAAATTATGAGTCCTAATTGTAATCACTCGGGGGTGACAGATGCAGACAAAATACTGGTGAATGAACAGGGTGATGATGACTTAACAATTATGAGCACATAAATTAAGCCGTATGTAATAATTCATTATTTCTCATCAGAACTCTGCTAAAAAGTGAACGAAAGTGCCTTTTATTTTTAGTCCTTTGGCCGAAGGTCCAAGGGACTATTGCCATCACTCTGCGTCCGCCGTCCGCCGTCTGCCGTTAGCTGCCGTATCTCAGAAACCGTTCAGCAACTTTTTTTCTAATTTTGCGTACACATATCTTAGGGCACTGCCACTATGCATGAGAAATCTGTATTTGAGTGAATCATTTTAAGGGCTCCCTAGGACCTCCAAGGACCCCAAAACTGGTAAAAATGTAACATGTTGCCAATTTTTTTCTCAAACTGTTCAGCAACTTTTTTTCTAATTTTGCATAGATGTTCTTAGGATGCTGCCACTATATACAAAAAAATCTGTATTTGATTGAATCATTCTAACAGCACCTAAGGGGCCCCCAAAGTGCAAACGTTTTACATTATCTAGTGATGTGGTTTTGAGAAGGGCCCTTGAGACCACCCCAACAGTATATTTTGTTTAATGTGCCAGAAAGCCAGCAGCTCGACTAAACTCTGCAGCATAGTGCTATTCTTCCATTGAGACCTTGACTAATCTTTAATTGGTCACAGGGCCCAGGCAGAGTAGACACTTGACCCCTGTTAGACTGAACAGTTGCCTAAAACTTTTAAACTATTGATTTTCTATAATTGCAAGTTGTGTTTATTTTGATGTTTATTTAATTATTATAAAACTGTGTGACTGTGGTGTCTATTGGTTAAAGATGTATTGTCTGTAGAAACCTGTAGGTGACAAACATAGAAAATTAATATTCTGTCACCTGTAGGTAACAAACATAGAAAATTAATATTCTGAACAACTATAGAGTGAAATATCCTACACTTTATTGATATCAAATGCATTCTACTGTTCTGTTTATGCTTGCCATGCCTTGTGTAGACATGGTACTGTGTAAATCAATTGTATCAATATAGACTAATAATTACAGATTCACAATATAGTTGACACCTGAAACAACCAAAATTAATGTCAACCATTAGAAGAGTTGACATAGTTCCGCTATACACAAGCAAGAAATCTGTATTTGATTGAGTCATTCTAGTGTCATCAGCATATAGTAGAACATACATTTTCTACATCATCATCACTAAAGTTGTTATAAATTTCACCAGCTGCCATGTCAAGTCCGTTAAAATTATGAGTAAGTGTTCAAAATTATTCAGGTAAATAACAAAGGACACAAGTTTTCTCCTTGCTATACCTCTACATTACATGAGAAGAAGGCTGACACAGCCTGGCCCTGATTTATACATGATTTAGCATTTTTGTACATGTTGCATGAAATTATCTTAGACCACAGTGAGGACCGGTCTACTAAATCAAATGCTTTCTTATAATCGATGAAGGCACAATAAAGCCTTTTGCATCGAGACAAATACAGTTCAACCAATACCCCTATCTGAACACTGCCTGTTCTTCACCTATTACATTCGCTTGTGGTCAGTCTGGTGTTCTGAACAATCACTAAGGATTAATGAACAATTGTGCAGAATGTCACCCACTTGGCAGGTTTAATTGATCTATTCAGCAATGAGGACACTGCTTAGGCCTCACTCTGGACACTGTCACTCAGTGTTGTGTATTGTCTTAGTTGGTGCATTGAGCTAATCTACTTGACCATGAATCAGTGGTGGCTCTTGGTTATGTATTACACCCAGACGTGGAGCTAAGATTCTCTGCCTACTATTGTTTGATGGAAACTGTGACTAATCTGTAATTGGTCACTGGCAGTAGCTTGTGTCAACAGACAGCTTTAAGCCACTAGACCCCTGTTAAACTGGACAGTTGTCTGTAGGTTTTAAACTGTGTCAAACAGTGAGTCTACCTTTTGCTCTCAAATAATATGTCCTTAGTTTTACACATAAAGACATAATCTGGCATAACTTGATAAGTCTTTGTAGCAGCACATTTGTACTTCCAGTGTATCATTGCAACATAACATACATATTACATACTATGTGCCACATTTGAATGTTGTGCATGTAATATTTCCATGCAATCCAGTTGCATATATAATGTAAAACTTCAACAGCCGTTTTCTTCATTTTCACTTTTTGGCCCGTACCATGTTCAATGCTCCATAACTTTGCCAATTTTTGTAGCAGTCATATTTGTTGAAACCGTGTAAAGCACCCTACCAAACCTTTACAAGGATGTAAGAAAACAATGTTAAAATTTTTCCGACTTATCACTCATTTGGTATATATAGACGTATTATTCCAAAGGACTTCAGGGCCACTTGGCCCATTTTTTAGTATGCTGATTAAGGTAACTACCGACTGTCAAAGAGGCTATTCTGAACAATCAACAACTTAATATGTGTAGCGAGTGTATTTCTTACAAGCTGCAAACCTGGTAGACAAACTCATCTAGATTAACACAAATCATAATTTTCAACTATTTAGCTGGAATGCAAATTTCGATGAATAATTGTATTTAACCAATACAAAATAAAATTTAGCTTCATCTATTTTAAAATGCGCATGCCGATGAGAAATTAATTAATCGTGTAATTGTGTGGCTGTATGGTTGCCGAAATACTGTAGTTGGTAGTTGCATGTTTGTAGATCTCAGAAAGATGAGGCAAGAATGTGTGAAGGGTCTTTAGTATAAATATTATGTTCATTATGTGTTCTGTATAGATCTAAAATACAATTTGTGTTTCTTGTCATTGTAGTGTAGAGGATATGGTACTTGACTGTTTGACACCTAGAATTTAATTCAAATTCCACAAGAGGACAATAATGTGTTCTACTCTAGCTTCCATTTACCGGGCATGTTTTAAGAAGGTTTGCTAATTTACTAACTTAATTATGTTTATGATAAATTATGGAACTTTTGCACATCAGATCAGATAAATATAATATGTATCAATTGAGTGAAAACCATATTGTAAATGTCACACTTTAACTGAATATTCTGAAAAATAACTTGGGCACACATTCACTCCTCGGTGCCTCGTTTATTATATTAATATGAACATATTCAAAACAATTGCACACACGGCGAAAGGTTTTGAGTAAATAATTCAGTTATATTAACAACATACTATCCCTGCGTGTTGGATTTTATGAATACAATTGGGTGTAAATTAGGCTTAATCAAGCAACAAAATGGGACCAATCTCCACAGACTACATACGAGTCCCACTTTGTCTGAAAACGTACTCCCAAAACGACCTTATTATGGATCTGCTGGGGATGCTAATGTGGTATTTGTATATAGGATCAAAGAATATAAGACAAAACCACACGGTCCACCAATCTCACACCCACTTCATTGTTCTTCCAGTTAGAAATGTAACCTTCTGCATTGTTGTAGCATTTCTGCTAATTCTAGATGTTTAAATCTACTTTCCTGAGGTTTAATTTTATAAAATTAATGAGTAAGGTCAAGTCAGTAGATAGACATATTGTTAACCAACCGCTTTAGTTACGTAATTACAGCAACTCGGTTGCAGATGCGCTCAGTGAAGCGTGGTATTCTGTTGCTAGTGTTTCTAGGCAAGCAGGTGGTTTCACTGTAATCTTAGAGAGGGTGTTCCACAATGCCTAGTTTGAATTGTATATTGCATTAGCCAATAGAAATGATGGAAACCTGTCATATGATGTGTAATTATGTCTGCTTATATAAACGTTTGTTGTACGCATTTCGCCATATGGGCGCTGGCGAAGGACTGGGACAGATCCAGGGTTGAACTAGACAGGTTGCCCTGCTGCCAAGAGATTGGCAAGGAAAGTCGTAAAGCGTGGTGGGAATCGTTAACGTGGGTTACGTTCCCAAGCTTTTGTGTGTGTGTAATATTCAGTGTCCAGAGTGACTATTCGATCGAACTTCGAAGAAACCAGCACGGGCCATCCTCGAACAGCGGTCTCACAGCGAAATCGTCAGAAAGCTTGACCAAATGCGACTAGTAGCGGCCGGCGGTAAACGTATTCTGCCAGGCGTCGTCATTCGCGCGAACCCGTTCATCCGACTTCTCGATCGTTTGCGACAAAACAAGACCTCTCGTTCGAATTCGTAGCGGCCGGGGGTAAGCGTCTACTGCCCGGCTTCGTCTTTCAGTTGAACGTATTCAACTGACTTCGCAATCGTTTGCGACCGTGCGATCATTGAACGGACGCGACTCGAGAATTCGCGGCGTACGACGGCAATCGTCAAGTGCCCGGCATCATCACTCGTGCGCCCGAGATACACCGTTCTAATTGTGTTCCGAGCTCGGCGTGTTGACTTCAACAAACGTTCGTATATATTCGAGATGGGACTAGCCCAGTATAAGTGTTTATTTTCTGATTGAACGTATCTATTATTTGCTGTATTATGATTAGTAGTTATCTGTGGGTTTTGAAGTGAGGTATTATTACCCATGAAGTATTCACATATATATAAATATATGTGTGTGTTGTAACATATTGCTGTAATGAGAGTCCGCGAGGACTAGCTTATACTGTGTATTTACATTATGAGAGTTATTCTTAGATAACAATTGGCGCCTAGTGTATGGTCGTGTAGCGGTATAATCCACCTTAGAAAGGAAGTGGAATTTGATAATCGAAAGATTCAGTGTTATTGTTTATTATGTTCTATTAAGATTTGGTTACGGGATTTCTTTTTTCTGTTTATTTTGTTAATCGAGATATTTACCAAAAGGAAGATATCTTGTAATAAAGTTTATTAATTTTTCCTCGTTCTTTGTTGCTTGTTCACGATAACCGTTCTTTCTCATATGCGTTGACCTTGATATATATATATATAAGAACCATACTAGACTGAGCCATCTAGTGTACGGAGACCTCGCTAATCCGTGACAATTGTGAGCCCCCATGTGAACACGTGGGGGCTCTCTACATTGTGAAAAAATATAATCCCACATGAACTTAATTGTTGCGCCCCCGGAATCTGAATTGGTAAAATGTGAACCCTCATTATGAAAAGCTGCCTACGTGCCTGCGGTCTTATGTCCTATTCTATGGGTCGTAGATTTTGCTGCGTTCCAATGGTCTCGTTAATATCGTGAACACGACTTGGTCTTGGTGATCTCAACAGTTCACGGGCAGTCCGACTTTACGACTGGTAAATTTATGCAACTAGGTCAAGTAACGTAGGTGTTACGAAGTCGTGTCCACATACTCAACAGCACCAGCAACCAGATAGGGGACCGAACCAAAATTCATACTGGGTGGGCTGAGCCAATGCTTTAGTACGACTCCGCCTGTCGCGCTATCGGGTCATGACATCGGAACACAGCGCACGGGGGTTGGTGCTGTTGAAAAATGTTCAGCTTCAGCGATTGGCCCAGTAGGCGACACGATGGTAGCGCTCTGTCAATGCCGCAATTGGCCCGGTAGGCGACACGATGGTAGCGCTCTGGCAATGTCGCGAATAGCCCGGTAGCCGACACGATAGTAGCGCTCTGGCAATGCCGCGAATAGCCCGGTAGCCGACACGATGGTAGCGCTCTGGCAATGCCGCGAATGGCCCGGTGGGCGACACGATGGTAGCGCTCTGTCAATGCCGCAATTGGCCCGGTAGTCGACACGATGGTAGACCTCTGGCAATGCCGCGAATGGCCCGGTAGCCGACACGATAGTAGCGCTCTGGCAATGCCGCGAATGGCCCGGTGGGCGACACGATGGTAGCGCTCTGTCAATGCCGCAATTGGCCCGGTAGTCGACACGATGGTAGACCTCTGGCAATGCCGCGAATGGCCCGGTAGCCGACACGATAGTAGCGCTCTGGCAATGCCGCGAATGGCCCGGTGGGCGACACGATGGTAGCGCTCTGTCAATGCCGCAATTGGCCCGGTAGTCGACACGATGGTAGACCTCTGGCAATGCCGCGAATGGCCCGGTAGTCGACACGATGGTAGCGCTCTGTCAATGCCGCAATTGGCCCGGTAGGCGACACGATGGTAGACCTCTGGCAATGCCGCGAATGGCCCGGTAGTCGACACGATGATACAGACGTCTGAAGCGACAACAAGCCGTTTGATTTAATGTGAGATCCTAGGCGTTTTGCTACAACTTGTTCAAGTATCTTGAAAATGAAACTGAGATTAGAAATTGGTCTATAATTCTTGAAGTTATCTTTAGGAAGATATATCTTCTTGAGGAGGGTTTACATAGGCATGTTTAAAATCGTGTCGAACAAATTCCCGAACTTAGTGACATATTTATAATATTTGTAATTGTATCAAGCAGATCGTTATGACATGCTTTTAACGATATAGTTGACTATGTAGCGGGGGCACATTCAAACACGTTTAGGGCACGCCAAAGGTCTAGGGGGCACGTACCCCTCAGGCCCACCCTGAATCCACCTATGCCCAGAAGAAAATAGACGAGGATTGATCATATCCTGCATCGAGTGTGGGCACCTAACACAGCATGGAGAAGGCAAGTGAAGCCACAACAGGAGGCGAAACCATGTGGGACCACGGATGGATAATCCGGATTAGAAACTAGTGGAAGACCGTCTGCACAGATCTTGAGGCCTGATTGGTGTAATTAGAAATGAGCGCGTATTAACCTCTCTCGCAGGTCTTAGCACGCATAATCAAAGCGTCCCTGTCCTCCGCCGTGGTCCACGTTCGTAGCGAAGACAGCAGAGGGTTTTATCGCACTGCAGTTACAACATTTCGTCGATGGAAATATTTGACTTGGCTGAACACCCATGACTATTATCTAAGTGTCACCTTTTCAAGAGTTTGTTATAACAAAACGTGAACGTGTGGGAAGAGAACATCCGGCCTCCAGGGTGCTTTATCTTTTTAGATACCAAATGGTGTATTTGGCTAAGAAACACTCTATCCTTAGTGTCATAAAACTGTCCTTTTCAAGTGTTTATGTAAACAAATAAAACGTGTGTGAAGACTTACATGCGTCATAAACCCACCCCTTCGGCATTTCCATTTTTAGCCACACAGTATGTATAAAGTTAAATATATTGACTGGCTATAAGTTTGCTATTAGTCTTAGCAAAGAACGATTTAGTTTGGACAACATTTTTTACAAAGCTTTCTCACCTGAAATGGGTTCGTTGGTGGTATATCTCGCCACCAAAAAACCCCACCCATAGTAAAACCTCTTTTTCGGCTCAAATCCTAGATGGCCGACATTATACACGGTCTAATATTCAAATAGACCTAATTTTGGAACTAAGCAACATAAAAACACATTTGAGGTGTCATTTCCAACTAACTTTAGGATGTCCATTCTTTTAGCGACACTTTAGAGGTCGTTAGAGGTCAAGGTCATGTGATAAGGTAAGGCAAAATTTGAAATGAAGTTACAAACACATATTTAGGTGTCATTGCAACCAAGATGACTATGCCTAATCATTTAAACTACACTTTACAGGTGATTATATTTTATAGTCACGTTTCAATATCAATATATGCATATTGTCTACGTACAATCCTGTATGATCCTGATCAACATCCCGGTTGTAGTGTTCAACTCTGTATAGTTCAATTACTGACTAACTGAGTGACTGTTATCGCCACCTAGCGTATCGAGTTAGACTTAACATCCGGGATAGCTACATCCGGGCGGCTACAGTAAATAAACATTTTCGAAAAGCTCTCGATAAACAGACTCAAAACATCATATTTGGCGACGAGTGATGCAGGTGTGAACTTCGCAACAAAGTTAAGTACTGCAATAATGTCCGATCTGCCAACGTATCCACACTTCGATGTTAGTGCAAGCGGTGACGTCGCAATTCGCTGGACCAAATGGGTCGCTCGCTTCAAAAATCTCATGACGGCGTGCAACATCACGGACGACACACGTCAACGCGCACTACTGCTTCATTATGCGGGTGAAGAAACGCACGATATCTTCGACACGCTGCCTGTCGTCGCTGGTGACGATGACGAAAATGAACTTGAGAAAGCAGTCAAAGCACTCACAACACACTTCGCTCCAAAGAGAAACCGCGAGTACGAAGTCTACAAGTTCAGACAGGCAAAGCAGGAGAAGGGGGAAGACATCACCGCGTACTACACGAGGCTGAGGCAGCTTGCAAAAACGTGTGAGTTCTCCGATATCGACAGAGAAATCATGAGCCAGATCGTACAGAACTGCGAGTCTAGTCGGCTTCGACGGAAGGCACTACGTGACCCCGACATAACATTGACCAAACTGGTGGATGTCGCAAAGGTCATGGAACTGTCCGAGATGCAAGCCAAGGGCATAGAACGCGTCAATCACAACAGTCAGTCGGTGTTTGTCAACAAGATGTCAACCCACAAACCCAAACAATCACAGTGGGTTACGAAACCGAAGGACGAGAATAACGTGTGCCGCAACTGTGCGCAGACGTGGCCGCACCCTGGAGGGAGATAGTCCTGCCCTGCCGCTGGGAAGGAGTGTATGAACTGTCACAAGATGAATCACTTCGCTTCATGCTGCCTGTCTAGACCAACAACGCGCAGACCGACGAAAACGGAGAAACGTAAACCGAACACGCGTAAACCACAGAAGCGAGGTGTACACATCGTTGCGGCTGAAGACAGTTCGAGTGATGACGCGTGTGTCTACAAACTATCACTGTGCAACGTCGGTGTCAACAAACGCGATGCACGTCCACACTTCATTGTCAATGTCAACGGCCACGAACTGAACGTCATTGCTGACTCGGGAGCTGAAATCAACATCATCGATGAATGCGACTACGCCACGATGACACCGCAACCGCAGCTGAGCCGCGATGACACGAAGATCTTCCCGTACGGATCTGCAAAGCCACTTCCTGTCAAGGGTATCTTCACGGCCACTGTGAAATCTGCAACACAACAAAGTGACGAACTGTTCTATGTTGTAGCGGGCTCAGGTGGCTCACTTCTAGGATGGAAGACGTCAAAGCGACTTCATCTGGTACGAGTCGTGCAACCGCTATCGACCAACCAACCACAGACTACAGCTATCGATCGCTTAGTCTCCGAGTATGACGACCTTTTCCAAGGTCTCGGTCAACTAAAGGATTTCAAAGTGAAATTACACGTCGACGAGACGGTGCAACCTGTTGCGCAACCACACAGGAGGATCCCGTTTCACGTCAGGCAGCAACTGGAACAGGAGTTGAAGCGAGACGAGGAACTCGGCGTCATCGAGCGCGTCGAGGGGGCAACGCCCTGGGTATCGCCATTGGTCGTAGTACCGAAACCGAAAAGTGAAGGTCAGATCCGGGTGTGTGTCGACATGCGCCAAGCGAATCAGGCGATCACGCGAGAACGCCACATCACGCCGACCATCAACGAGCTTGTAAACGACCTCAACGGTGCAGCTGTGTTCAGCAAACTCGACTTGAACCAAGGCTACAATCAGCTGGAACTCGAACCGTCATCGCGACCTATCACCACTTTCTCCACGCACATCGGCCTGTGGAGATATAAACGTCTCAATTTCGGTGTGTCTAGTGCAGCCGAAGTGTTCCAGAATGCCATTCGCGAAACACTAAGCGGCATATCCGGTGCGATCAACATCAGCGATGACATTCTCGTGTTCCGCGCAACGCAGAAGGAGCACGATCAGCACCTGAAGGCGACGTTCCAACGACTGCGCGAACATGGTCTCACGCTGAACAAAAAGAAATGCTCTTACAACAAGGGCACGCTTGAGTTCTTCGGGTACGTCTTCTCCCGAGGAGGACTCTCTGCTGATCCAAAGAAGGTGTCAGCGATCCAGAATCTCGACACTCCGTCAAACGCAACGCAGGTCAGAAGTCTTCTCGGCATGTCCAACTTCTGTGCGAGATTCATCCCTGGTTACGCGACGATGACGCAACCTCTACGAGAGTTGACGAAGAAAGATGCGCTTTGGAACTGGACGGATGAGTGCAGCACGTCTCTCGCCTCTATACGTTAATCGCTATCGAAGGCGCCGGTGCTGGCGTACTTTGATGAGCGAAAGAAAACGGCAATCTACGTGGACGCCAGTCCTGTCGGCCTTGGCGCAATCCTCACACAGAGTGCCGAGTCAGACGAGCGTGTCATCGCGTACGGCAGTCGTGCGCTAACCGCCGTGGAGCAGAGGTACTCCCAGACCGAACGCGAGGCGCTGGCCGTCGTATGGGCCTGTGAACACTTTCACCTATACGTCTACGGTCAACCGGTCGTGGTATTCACTGACCACAAACCGCTAGTGTCGATCTACGGCAACTCAAAGTCTCAACCAACAGCACGCATCGAGCGGTGGGCAATCAGGCTGCAGCCCTACAACGCCATCGTGGTCTACCGTCCGGGGTCAGATAACCCTGCAGACTTCTTGTCACGACACCCATGCCAACTAACGCGTCAGACTTCCCGTGAAGAGAAGGTCGCTGAGGAGTTCATCGATTACATCTCGATCAACTCCGTGCCGAAAGCGATGTCGATCGAACAAGTGCGATGCGCAACAATGGCCGACGCGACACTACAAGCTGTAGTGCAAGCCCTACGCACTGGAAAATGCCAGCAAAACTTGTCAGACAAGGTAGACGTCGAGTCGTACAAGTCCTACCAACTGCTGAAGAACGAGCTGACGACCACAGTTGACGGTGACACCATTCTTCGTGGTCATCGGTTGGCCATCCCCGCAATACTGCAGAAAGGTTCCCCGGCATCGACAAGATGGTCGAACGTCGTGTCAAATCATGCATTGCGTGTCAAGCGTCTGTGCCAGAGGTCAAACGTGAACCTTTGCAGATGAGTCCACTACCCACAGCGCCCTGGACAGAAATCAGCGCAGATTTCGCAGAACTACCCATGGGACAATACTTGCTGGTCCTAATGGACGATTACTCAAGATTCCCGATCGTTGAAATCGTATCGTCAACATCGGCAAACGTGGTGATCCCTCGTTTGGACAAAGTATTGTCAGAGTATGGTACGCCCGACACACTTCGAACGGACAACGGTCCACCGTTTAACAGTCGTGACTTTGCAAACTTTGCTTCAGATCTCGGTTTCCGCCACAGGAAGATCACTCCGTACTGGCCGCGAGCGAACGCCGAAGTCGAGCGTTTCATGCGAACGGTGAAGAAAGTCATCAAAACATCTATCTGTGAGCAGAAAGACTGGAGAGCCGAGATTAATCGATTCCTTCGCAACTATCGCGCAACTCCACATGCGACAACCGGATCTCCTCCAGCAACACTTCTACAAGGACGATGGATGAAGGTCAAGTTGCCACAAACGACACCCGAACCGTTCAACAGGAAGGACGTACAACAACGCGACCAGATCAACAAAGCGAAGATGAAACGTGCAGCTGACGACAAAGCGTACGTCAAGCCTTCGACCATCAAGGAAGGTGACGCGGTCATCATCAAACCGCCGATGAGGAGGCGCAAAATCGACCCAGCGTATGATCCACGTCCGTACCACGTCATACACGTCAAAGGTTCCATGGTCACTGCGCAGCGTGGAACGCATCGAGTGACGAGAAATTCGTCATTCTTCAAACACGTCACGAGCGACGTAGTCGAATCGGAAGATGAGTCGAGCTGGGATGATGACATCAGCACCGGTGACATCGGTGACGCCGAAGATCAGCAAATCCTGCCTGATGACGTCGACGAGATGCCTCGCTATCCAGCTCGCATGCGCAATCACCCGCGACATCTCGACGACTACGATGTGTACTAATTCGTATCACTAACAAAATAGTAACATAATAATGCCTTGTCATACAGACACTACCCATAACAATGTTGTAGTCTGGCTAGTAATTGTTTTTTCCATGCAAGGACACTATGTAATCGGGCCTATGCATTTTTACTAATGTGTTTTTTCTGAACGCTGTATCTTTTATCCAGTTTGGGGAGGGATGTAGTGTTCAACTCTGTATAGTTTAATTACTTGCTAACTGAGTGACTGTTATCGCCACCTAGCGTATCGAGTTAGACTTAACATCCGGGTGGCTACAGTAAATAAACGTTTTCGAAAAGCTCTCAATAAACAGACTCAAAACATCATACCGGTCATCATCATCCTGGCTCTCCACTTTTGTCACATTCATGCATGTGATGCCCTTGCATTGGTGTGCGCTGCAGTTCATTCTTACGGCAGTGTAAACACTGTAATATAGCCGCTCCCTGCATGTTATATACATATACTTACCTTACACAAATTGGTCACTCACATAAATTGGACATACCGGAAATCACGTTTAGATCTCGCCGCTAGAGGCATCACTAGGCTATTTTAATACAACGGGGAACGCGAGAGTTAGCAATGTAAACAGGAGGTCAAAACCGCAAACATTTAAAGAAATGACGTTTAATCAAGTATGTGATTATATATTCAGAAATATAATACAACATATAAACCATGCATGATGTGTATACGCGTATAACAGCGTCGTTCTATGCTTACGTGATAATAATTCGTTAATCGGCTGGTGCGCTTTATCGTATTAAGCCACGTGATAAAACATTACCTTTTATGGAATATCTATGGTACGCCTGTCTTGTCATAAAGACTGAAATAATAGTAACGAGTTGCTAAACATGTGAAATAAGTGTAATATATTAATATTATTTACGCACTACCAAATATAGCGCAGGTGTTTAACGATGTATGTAAAGTATGTATATCAGGGCTGTCTTGTTAAAAAGGTGGAATAATGGGAACAATGTGTGAAATTAATGTATTAAAAAAATTGCCAAACTTGTTTATACATTACAAACTAACACTATATCAGTATTTTTCAGCAAACCAAAAGACCAGCTACCTACAGAGATTACACCCCTGATCAACTAAAATATGCTTACAAAATGTGCACAGAAGACGGAGTGTCAGTGCGTAAGGCAGCAAGAACGTGTGGTGTGCCTGTAACAACTTTACGCCATAAAACATTAGGCCATTCTGATCCTTATGAACATAAATATAAAAAAATGATGAGCAGTTCTGCAGAAGCACCTTTCGTGTCCCACGTGAAAGCAGTAGCTGCATGTGGGTACGGATATACGCGCAGAGAATTAGCAGATCACCAAGATCGGCAACAACCACGATCATAAGCTGTATAAATGCAATAGGACAGTGATTGCCTCCTTTCGTAATATTCAAGGGGAAGCGGATGACAGAGGAGTTAATGAACGGCGCTGCCAGGAACACAAGGGACTATGTCCGACAGTGGATGGTCCACAAGTAAAATCTTCCAGGCCTACTTGAGTAAACATTTTCTTAAGTATGTGTCTACTAGCAAAGACGAACCCCTTTTGTTGTTGTATGACGGGCACAGTTCGCACATCAACGTGCCATTAATAGATTGGGCGCACAAACACAACGTGATCCTCTTTCTACTCCCGGCCCATACGAGTCACTTCCTACAGCCGTTGGATGTCGGCGTCTTTGGCCCGTTTAAGGTTGCTTACTACAGCGAATGCCGCAAATTTATGAAAGAGAATCCTGGGCGGGTCGTTACACGCAGTGAAGTTTGTCGCCTTACAGCCAAAGCAATCGTTCGTACTATGACTCCATGCAACATAACTGGAAGTTTCCGACGTTCGGGAATTTTCCCGTTCAATGCCAGTGTGGTTACAGATCAACAGCTTGCACCAAGTAAAGTGGTAAATGATGATAACCAAGCAATAAACGACGCTCCAACTGTAGACGTGCCTGCAGCAGCTGGCAATGTAGATCGCGAAGCAATAAACACTACTGCTGGCTTGTCTGCAGTGGGTAGGCCTAGCAATGTGGATCATCAACCGGCGAACACCATTACAGTTACTGCTGACGTGCATGCAGTGTGTAACAGTGAAGATTACCTAGCCCCGAACACTGCAGTTGTGGACATGCATGCACCTGGTAGCAGGATAGAACACTACAGTTGTGGACATGCATGCACCTGGTAGCAGGATAGACCACATAGCAACGAACACAACAACACACACAAACACACTGCACAACACCACATCTCCCGATTTAGATACGTTTCTTAATTCGAAGAAACCTCGTTTTGTGCCACCATTTAAAAAAGCATAGAGTCGACACGGAATGGTCAATGGTGGTCAAGCTATCACAGAAGGGCGTGGGGTGGAACAGGTATTTCAGAAATTCAAACAAACCAACAGGAAATATATCAAACCCAACAAACAAAGCAAAACACAAACGAACCAAACAACCAACAAACAAACAAACAGGCACCCGACAATCACACATACAAACACAGTGACACATTCACCAACAAACAACGCACAACTTCAAGAAATTGTAACAGATGATGTGTGTTGCGTATGCAAAAGGGAAACACCACCCAATGCCCAATGTGATGTAGATGTAATCGTTTGGGCGCAATGCGATTTTCGTGTACAACCGAGACTCCGATGCAGTCACTGGGTGCACTTGATCTGGTGTACCCAAGTTACAGAGGTGTCACCCAAGGAACATTTCAACTGCCCCTGTTGTGTGGCAAGTTGTCAGGAAGAGTAGTGTTTCAATAATTATTAAAAATAAATGTTCAAAATATTAAGCTAAAATATAAGATTGTGAACACTGCATATGAAAAGCAAACATTGTCAATGCTGGTGTCATCAATTTACCATTAAATGTTTTCTTTTAAACAAACCTTGTCGTCATTAAATAACTTACATTTGCTCAAACACTCATCAGAAGTTAGCATCAATTATTTTCAGTGAATTCTACTATTTACAATAATAACGCCAGGAAAGCTAACCATAAACAACAACGCCATGCAGCGGGCGCCAGCGGTCCCGTGACGTAATTAATTCAGTTTTTGTCGGTACGGCTTGCCATAACAGCCATGACCAATTTGTGTGATAGCGTCGATTCGTGGAGCGTGCTTTTCTGATTTTACAAATGTAAGTATTTCCTTAAAACAACTTTTTTTAACAAATTGTTTGGACAGTATTGATTAAACAACGGCTACTAATTTAGAATATTGAAACTGTTCGTAAAGATTTGATTTGTTTTTTGTGCAAAACGGCATTTTCTGTTAACTATGACCAATTCATGTAACACCAGTATACGTAGCCTATGTATTACGGACGGATCCCGTTGACTTCGGATTTCTCCGGTGCTGGTCGGATTAGATAATAAACGACGGCCATGTTTCATTCAGTCTGATAAATGGTGTGTTTCATTTAAAAGCAGCAATCATACAATGGCGACCAGAATTAAGCGAACCTGCTAAGCCTACAAGTAAGCAACCGCCTGGGGTGAGACCACATTAGATTTCCCCATAGGCGGCCATTATAACGTTTCCTTCATTTTATTGTAAATTTTAACCAACAGTTTTCTTTAAATTTCTACACCATATTTACTCTCTATTCATACACATGCTGTGCAAAATTCGTAAAATTCTCATACCTCAATTTTCCATAAACCACTTTCAAACCTGACACCCCTTCATTTCTGCTAGAACCAGACAGTGATTTGCCTTAATGACATCATACAGCCAAATGACACCTGTATCTATACGCAGAAAAGCACAATTTGACAACTGTCATAATTTGACAGCTCTGGTACCACGCTGCAGAAAAACATAATTTCTACTCAATCAACATTATACAAGTACTCTCAGAAATTCACACAACCTGCATAATGCCATTTCTATTGGGAACTCTCTCGGAGGGTAATGGCGGACGAATCCTTAATGTGGTCTTACCCCAAATAGATCCGCCGAATACTGCAAATCTTTACAAAAGTGACACAGTGCTGAAGCAGCACATACATCCCGATTAATGGTCTAGGGAAATTGCGAGTAAGACACCGAATATTAATTGAGATGTCTTCGAACCAGGCACCCGTCTGCTGAGGAACAATCTCTACTGTGCCATGAATAACGTATATCAACAGGAACTCGGACCCATGCATTAGTTGCTGTGCTCAAAATATATGAATTCTGATGTCAGTGCCTCACTGTGTACACTAAGCCGACCTTGAAAACCTCCCCTTTGACAAATTTAGTGCAATTTAAATATTAAAAAAAAATATTATCCAATATGCTGTCTTTTTATCACAAAATCTTGAACATTTGCCTTTTTTAAGATGACATCTGTTCATAATGGGACTTCTAAACTTCACGAATTATAGACAGTGTGAAGAGAACATGTGTGTTGTTGCATTTTTGGGGTAAACAATAAATGTCACATCAAACACTCTGACAGCATCCCGGTTTCCTATTACGCACAGGTACATGCGAATTGCAGCCATCAGAATGCTGGCCTGTCTCAATATTGACCTTCTACAAGGTCTTCCCAGCCTGACAGAAATCCCAAATCTGGTGTACTTCAAACAGTGAGGGTTGTAAATCACAATTCAAACATACATGGGTGTACTGTTGCAGCCAATGGCTAGCCTGGACAAAACCTTGTGCCCTCCTCTCTTAATTTGGGGTGGTCATATTAGGGTTAGGGTTAGCCTGTCATTACAGTAGAGATCTCTGCTGAGCCAGGTTCAAAGATTTTCTTGCATCTATACCAACTGTGATCATGTGTGAAGTGTTGGATAAACTTCAGCCAAACGCTATACCCAAGCATGACAGGAAATGTGGTTTCAGGAAGGGACATGCTGTGTACAAAACAAGGACGGAAAGCAGTGCCAGTGCATTGGGTGCATTGCAGGACAGTGGAGAAAGTCTAGCTGTATAGATGCCAAGACTCACTGAAGCCGAGTTCGAGCAAGTCACAAAAGTGACACCAGGTGGCCTCATCGAGATTCCCGATGCCGAAGGTCGATCTGGCGAGGCAAAGTTGCTGAGGCCAAAACACTGTGCACCTAACGCCAATGATGACGATGATGATTTGTCATTAACGTATCTGAAAGCAGACGATACACATGAGGAAATGCGCCTTTACGATAAGGGCAAGATGCAATACATGTACAATGAATGCATATTACAGCATTCAACACAGAAACTCAATGAAAGCACAATTTAGCGCGCGCATGTTTCCCGGGTCGACAGCAGTGATTAGAAAGGAACAAAAAAAAATGTTTTCACTGGATGTTAAGAATCGATGCCACAGAATTCACAGTGAAATGCAGAACATGTATGCTGGTAATAGCAGGAAAGTGGCCTCACGCATGCCACGTGTTATCGAGACGACATTAGATTGCTATGGTGGAGATTGTGGAAAGTGCAGGTTCAACTCTGTCGTGTGTGCTGGTGGGAAAAAAAAATTGGTGGCACAGATCTATGTACCTACAAACAGGACGAATTCACCACCTGAACATGACTGATGCAGACAGGGTCACTCTCCGAAAGCTGATTGAAATGAGATTGGGCATTCAAGCACTGGCAATAACAAAACTATGCCTGAACACTAATCGGAATGAGGCTCTGAACCGCTCCTTATCTTCGACTCTCCCTAAGAATGTGAACTTCTCACGCAATGTCACGGGCCGTGCGTGTGCAGCCATAGACCGGCTGAACTACGGAGCAGGGACATCTACCTTGAGAAAACTGGAGTTGAACAATGCTCCTATAACTATAAGCAAAGGCGGCAGTGTTGCAAGAGCTACAAGACAGATACAGCGTGAGGCGTTGTATCACAGGACTTATATGTACCGAAGATCAGTGGTGAGGCGTCTACTGTATAACAAGAGAAAACGGTTTGATGCCATCCGTGCAGCAAGACGGCGAAGAGAGGCTACAGCTCAGACAAGGGCAGATGCTCGGAAACGAGGCTACCGCAAGGGACAGCTAGACCAACAAGTGAAAAAAAATCAAAACAAAAAAAGGTGCTGTCAAGCCAAATAAAACAATCAGTGATCACCCATATTCCCTCCGTGACAGATCTTTAGATGACCATACATACCCGTACGACATTTGACATGTGTGTGCGCTGACCGCACACCATGCACTGACTAGGCAGTTGAGTTGATCGATCAAAGAATTACTTGAAACATCAACCGCAATACATACTCCTTGGATTATACCAGAGAGGAATCAACAAAAGAATGTCACACCTGCGAACACAATGAAAGACACACAGACAGACTGAGTGGATGAGAGCACTACACAAGGAGCTCAGACAGACAGCTTATCTAATGGGGTGAGTACTGACATGCTAATTATAGTTACCTTCATCTCATTTTATTACACAATTTAAAAAAGTATACAAGGCGGGGATTGACCGTGGCCAAAGCATCTCTTTTCTGTAGCACAACGCCTCCTGTTATTGTTCACAATGCATGTCTCTAGGGTCAGATGTTGTACATTGACACATAGAGTACTGTGACACAGATGGCTACAGTGCAAATGTTGGGGAATTTCTGATCTAATATGCAACATGTATGCTAGACGATGGACACGCATCACCCGCCATATATAGCTATCACCATTCTTCAATTTCACTGAAATCACCCCATAATTTCCAGTAACCCTACCCCCTCCCGCTTTCTTTATACAGCCAGTCCATAATATGCACGTCCCATTGGCAGCCGGCACTGTCCTACATCTAATTCTGTGCTCATACTCTGTTATGAAGCTGTCATCCATCTTGTCTGATGATATGTTGTCAAGGAGACAGAAAAGTCTAAAATCTAATTAGGGGTGAGACCACATTAGATTTCCCCATAGGCGGCCATTATAACGTTTCCTTCATTTTATTGTAAATTTTAACCAACAGTTTTCTTTAAATTTCTACACCATATTTACTCTCTATTCATACACATGCTGTGCAAAATTCGTAAAATTCTCATACCTCAATTTTCCATAAACCACTTTCAAACCTGACACCCCTTCATTTCTGCTAGAACCAGACAGTGATTTGCCTTAATGACATCATACAGCCAAATGACACCTGTATCTATACGCAGAAAAGCACAATTTGACAACTGTCATAATTTGACAGCTCTGGTACCACGCTGCAGAAAAACATAATTTCTACTCAATCAACATTATACAAGTACTCTCAGAAATTCACACAACCTGCATAATGCCATTTCTATTGGGAACTCTCTCGGAGGGTAATGGCGGACGAATCCTTAATGTGGTCTTACCCCGCCTACCGTACCGGGTACTTTTGCAGTTTAGGCCCGCATCTCGAGAAAACCATGATAATAGTCACCTACAGTTACCAAACTTCACATCATATATCTACAACACTTATTTTACACATATACATTTGTCACGTGATCAAACAATTAAATTTACTGTCTTATTGATCAAAATATTCGTTTGTTTTTTAGTGTATTCATTAGTTCCACCGTAAACTCCGGCAGGTGGCGACACTTTATGGTTGCCTTCGGCCTATCCCCATGTCTGAAGTCGACCATAAAGTGACGCCACCTACCGGAGTTTCCGGTGGAACTAATGAATACACGCAAAAACGAGTGAATTTCTTGTACATTTTGATCGATAAAAGACAGTAAATTTAACTTTTTTATCACGTAATAATTATGTATGTGTAGATATATGATGTGAAGTTTGGTGACTGTAGGTGAGCGTTTTCATGTTTTTTTTTAGGTGCGGGCCTAAACTGCAAAAGTACCCCGTACCGAATCACCATGGCTGTTCCGATCAATGTGGCCCAACTACCGCCCTTCGATGCACAAAACGAGCCTTCAACAACGGCTGAACGTTGGAAAAAGTGGATACGAAACTTTGACAGGATGGCCAGTGCGTCAGGATGCACCGATGACAAGCAAAAACGTGATTTGCTGTTACACACCGCGGGCGAAGGCGTACAGGACATTTATGATACATTCCCCGAAACAGAAACAAGTACGTCGTCGTCGTTTCAAAAGACAAAAGAACTACTGACGGACTATTTCACGCCTAAATCAAACGTCCCGTACAACAGGCACATGTTTCATCGCGCTGAACAGCATGAAGGCGAAACCGTCGGGCAGTTCGTAACACGGTTACGACAGCTGGCATCGTCATGCGATTACGGGAACAATGTCGATGAGTACATCAGAGATCAAGTAATCGATCGGTGTCGCTCTGATTCGTTGCGTACCAAACTCCTGGCCGCAGGAAAGGATCTCACGCTAAACAGGGCGATCGAGATAGCGCAAACGAGAGTATCGTCAGAACGCCAGGTTAAAGACATGGCTCGTGGCACAGCAAACAACACAGTGTATGCTGCATTCAACAGGTCAGCACGCATACCATTCGAAACGCACACTCGTAAACCGGTCAACAGACATTCTAACACCCAGCAACGTCACGATCGGTGTACTCGCTGTGGCTTACAGGGCCATACAAGTGACGAATGCCAGTGCACACGTGATAAAGAATGTCACAAATGTGGAGCGCGTGGACATTTCGCTGTCATGTGCCGAAGCAAACCAAGGCAGCAGTCACAGCGCAGCTCACAGACGTCGCAAAAGAAACGTGCACAGCCAGTCAATCCAGCAACAAAAGTCAGCCAAGCGCAGCGTATGGCTGAGGACTTCATCAATCACATTGCTGACAGCTCTACGCCAAATGCCATCACTCTTGACGAAATTAAGGTGCACAGAAGACAAGACGCGACCTTAAGTAAGGTCATCGAGGTCATCCGCACAGGTCGTTGGCATGACACAGCTAACAACGAGTCAGCTGACATTGCTGCATTCCGGAAAGTGAGGGATGAACTGACAGTGGGAGAAAATGGAGACTTTCTGCTACGAGATTCTCGCATTGTCATCCCGACAGCACTTTGCAGTCGTGTCATACAGTTGGCACATGAGGGTCATCAGGGCATCTGCAAGACCAAAGCTCTGATCAGAAGCAAAGTGTGGTTTCCAGGCATAGACAAGCAAAAGGAAGCAGTCGTCATGGGTTGCATTCCGTGTGTTGCAAACTCCAACCGCCGCCAGATGGAGCCACTAAACATGACTACTCTACTGCGAGGCCCGTGGATCAATCAGAGCATTGATTTCTGCGGCCCAATACCGACAGGCGAATATTTACTCTGCGTCACAGATGAATTTTCAAGATATCCAGTCGTTCACGTGACCAGAAGCACCAGTGCAGAGACAGTTATGCCGATCATGGAGTCCATTTTTGCCATGTTCGGATATCCAGAAACGATAAAGTCGGACAATGGCCCACCATTCCAGAGTAATGCGTGGTCACAGTTTTTGCAGTCGTGTGGCGTCCGTCACCTCAAAATCACACCGCTATGGCCGATGGCGAATGCACAAGTGTAGACTTCAACAAGCCGATGATGAAGGCAGTACGTTCAGCCATCATTCAACATCGCAACTGGCGTCGCGAACTGCAGTAGTTTCTTCGAAACTATCGTTTTACTCCGCATAGTTCTACGCTGTTCACACCTCACCGACTACTGTTTGGTCGAGAACCGAGAAGACAGATCACCATTTGTTTTCATATATATAATTACAATATATTACCGTACAATATATATATATATATATATATATACAGTTAATACATTCTATATCCATTACGTTATATTTGTTTGGATAAATACAATTTAGAAACATCGTTATATATAATTACCATATTTTTATGGCGAATAAATGATTACTACAAAAATATTTACACACAGCGCATCATAGTATAACAATGATTTGGTTTATATTACTTGGTGAAAACATAAACAAAAAAGTGTTAAAACATCAATGGTTTGGTGTCGGGATCGAACCGGCGTCGCCCATTACAAAATAAATGCCAAGGAACCAACGCCTTTACCGAATGAGTTAGCAGGACCGACAGAATTTCGCTGACTGATTTAAGTTGTTATAATAAATTGTACAACTCCTTCTTCATACATCGATATTCTAGTGGTATTCTAAGATTACACACGTTACTTTCTGTAGCTGGATACGATATATGTTTGCTATGTATGTATATTGGTGTACATTATCTCCCGTTGGTTGCATTCGATATAATTATTCTGAAAACGAACCCAAGCTCGCGATACCTAGTCGACTTGTAGGCTCATTCGCATTCATTGTTTTTAATAAAATTGAATTCATGTGGAACCGTAAGATAACTGCTTGTTCCTCTATGATGACTAGTGTTTGTATTACATCGGAATATTGCACAATAACTAATTTTGAAACTCGTTTCGACCCCAAAACTATCCATGTAAACATGCTCTGAATGCATAGAAAGGGTCGGCCTGCTGCGAGTGTGAGTCATATGTGACGTTAAGATACCACGTGATCGCCTAGCTCATTAAATTTTAATTTTCCGCGGGAATCGCTACACACGGGTTTAAAATCGAATTTATGCTACAAATGTATTTTTCTGTATTTTTTAATATTCTCGAATGTTACATACAATGTTAAACTTTGTGTAAACATGGAAAACGGATTTTAGCTAATGCCTTGTTTTTATTTCCTTTAAGACACGCCAATCATCAAGCGCAACCTGGATGCGGCCGAGTGTGGTGCTCTTGAGTGCATCATCCAGACTCATCTTCCTCTCCTGCACATTTTTCACTAGCTGAGTGATACGAGCGAGAAGAGGAATCGCGTTTAAATCACAAGGGTATAATATATTATCCATAAATGCTGATAGGTAATACACTTAATTGCATAGACATGTCACTGTTTGTACTTATATAGCATGCATGTAGACATCTAGTTTGTACAGTTCATACAAAACTGACCTGCGTGTGCCTGAGGGGCTGTCCCAGGCGGGTCGGAGGAGCTCGACTGCGGAGAGGTCCTACTCGTCTCAGACATGCCTTGCTCCGAGGAGAGGTTTGAACTACATATATAAGTCTATATTATAACTTCTGGCATGTCAACTGGATATATAATGAGGAATAAAGACATGTGCACATGCATATTAACCAATGTTAGCTTGTGCTTACACACGGTTCTTTATATATTTTTATCGAGTGTTAGGTCATTTATTTAGATGTGAAATTATGTGATAATTAATACTCGTTAAATGAAAAGTACCTTTACTTGGTGTCAGATAGATCGTGGGTAGGAACAGCTGCGTGCTTTTCCCTGGTATGTAGTGATTGCATGTAGCCGGACCATAAAGGTCGAGGTTAAAGTGCCTAAGTATAGTCGGAGCAATGAAGTGATCGTAGTCAATAGTTGGAAATGACACATCAAACGTATTTCTAGGTCGATATACATCATTTTGGCCAAATTTTTGTCAATTTTGACGTTGACCTTGTCCTTAACGCATGACCTTAACCTCTAATTACCTCAAATGTCTTACCAAACGAATGGACATCCTAAAGTCAGTTGTAAATGATACCTCAAATGTGTTTTTTAAGTTGCTTAGTTCCAAAATTAGATCCATTTGAATATTAGACCCTGTATAATGTCGGCCATCTTGGATTTGGGCCGAAAGAGAGGTTTTGCCATGGGTGGATTCGGGTGGGGTTTTTTGGTGGTGAGATTTACCACCAACGAACCCATTTCAGGTGAGAAAACTTTGTTAACGTTTTTGTCCAACCTCTATTGACCGCGATCACTTCGTTGCTGCGACTGTATGTGTCGTCATATTGCATCTTTCAAGCGTTCTGTTCAAAATATTTCAAACAGAGATTTAATAATTTATGAGTCAAATGTAGCGTTAGTTATAAGTTGATTTCACAACCTTTGAAGTAAAATCAAACGTAGGACCAGCAGCAGTCCTGATATAGGTAAAAACAAGATTAATACATATAGTTTAGAGGGATTTGCCAAGTACGTTAAACTTTATTTTGTACAAAATTATCAAATTACATGTACAAGGCAAAACTGCTATATATGTAACCAATATTAAACATTACAACCACCTGTCAAATTATTGTTTCATAATAAACGGTGCCTAAACCACAATCTATGTTAACACGTGAACACACACACACACACACACACAAACACACACACATACACACACCACACACACACACGCATGCAGGTACACACATACGTATGCACGCACGCACGCGCGCGCACACACACACATACACACGCAGGTACACACACACGCGCGCGCACACACACGCGCGCGCGCCCTCGTACACACACACACATAGTTATACCTTTTTTACGTTCGTATACATACATAATTATATATTTTCCTTGTTATTTTTTTTCTGGGAGAATTTGATTACGGTAATGTATTGATTCAGCTCAATTTCTTGCACAAAAGGTGGCACCTCGATAGCGACTACTACAGTCTTAGAGCAGTCTCCTGACCCTATTTTTTGGTTATTTACCATACATTATACCATGTTTACCATAAGGTTATACACTTGTTTTTTTTACATGGATGTTTTGTACGAGTCAAATAAAACAAATTCTTCTTCACTGAACATTCTGGGGCTCGTGACACTGCATGGTAAACAGTTTAGGCAATAAACAGTCTTATTTTTTAAGCTTTTCAGGTACAAGCAAATGTGCAAAATAGACAGCATATATTGATTACTTGTGGAGCGCAGTAGCGTGGCGGTACGAGCTTCGGACTCTTTAGTGAGAGAACCCGGGTTCGAATCCTGTGCGGTATTGTCAAACCATAGGCAACTTCGTTTACTCTACGATGGTTCTGTTCACTCAGCTGTATGAATGAGTACATGGCTATAAACAGTGGTGGATATTTGTGTACGAATAGTCTTCGCGCATTAATTGCAGCGGGCTGAATGCTTCCCAGAGAAGTCGAGATGGTGTTTGATTGAATGAGTCTGCCAGGGAGTGAAGTGTAAAGTGCTTTGAGCAGTTCTGAGGACTGGATACTGCACTATATAAGAACTTACCTTTACTTTTTTATTTCAACTGAAGCGCGAAGCATCGAAGGGTTTCTGCCTAATCCAACAGTGACCTCGTTCAGATATTCATTGTTGACGATTGTTTCCTTACGTGGTACCTGTCTCCCTTTTACCTGACCAAGGTCGAGCCTCAATCAGTCAATGTTTCAACTAGACATGGATTAATGAAATCTTGTCCGATAACAAAGGACTTCTTGCTTTCAGTATGATATATTCTTAACGTCCGGTACGTCTTTCCACAACATGTATCTTCATTGTTGCGTGCTTCAAGAGAGTAGTCATGATTAGTATTAACTACTGAAAATCTCTCTATACTTGAAAAAGCTTGTTTTACACCCCAAAATGCCCGAATTATCCACAAGGGGGTAATTATCCCCAGGTTAAATACCGCTGTGTTTGTGGCAGCAACGGGGGCCTATGTGTCAGAGTAGTGGTTTTTTTAAATGATATGGGAATGATATTTATTTATGTAATGCTAAAACATTGCTGTCAGAAATGCTCCAATGTGATCGCAATATTGTATATATAATGTAACTAAAATACATCACATATTTGCATAAATATTAAGATAATTAAGTAAAAGAATACATATTATAATATATAAAATTGTATTAAAAGATAAATAATAATAAATTAATTAAAATATATTAAATGGTAGAAGGCATTGACCCTCACATAATAGGTATAACTGAATCATGGGCCACCACTGATATATCAGATGCTGCATTGGGACTAACAGCTTATGTAATGTTTAGGAAAGATAGAATACGAAGAAGGGGAGGTGGAGTTACTTTATATGTTAAAGAATCTATCCAGGCTTATGAAATAAAATTAGAAAGAGAAGCAGATTGCAGGAAACTCAACGTTAACTGTACGGTTAGTTTATCGAAGTCCAAACATAAGCATACAAGAGAATGAGAAAGTACAAAACGGTGTAAGGGAAGTTAGCAAACGGGACTGTATTATTATGGGAGATTTTTACCAATGTCATATACAATGGAAACCTCTACAGAGTAAGGGGAGTGAGGACAATGTTGTGTATTGTGGAGTTTGCATGTTTAAGGAGACATATTACGAATAGTAATCAACTACACATGAGGTTGGCGGTATCCCAGAGTGCCTCTGGTGTGTATTGCAGAAACTGGTACAAAACACGGACGGACACTTATAGATAGTAACGTCTACTGGGTACCCGTTACCTCAATATACAACATTTCTCCACCTTAAAATAAAACTATTCTAAAGAACCATCTGCGACTAATCTAGCAAGCTTATACTAATAGTAACTGGGTGAATAATCACAAATTCAACTTAACAACAGGTTTGACAGCTCGTGATGAACGCCTGACAGCAGCTGGCGACTGAATGGCAGTCGGTGTTGGTGACCCTAACACGTTAGGTGCCTTAGGTGCTTGTTCTGTTTGCCCTCCATGACCTACTGGGTCGACCGGATCGACCACCACAGGCTCTGGCTCGGATGTCACGACAATGGGAGGTGCAATCGCGACATCGCTCCAACCTTCTGGTGTAGCTGAGTGGTCATCATTCGCGACCATGTGGTCCACATGAACGGATCACCTCCTGTTTCCTGGCAGTCTGACCAAATATGTCAGTGGCCCTAAAACTCTGACTACCGTTCCCAGTGTCCACTTCTCCATTCCTCCTCTCATGTTTCTGACTCTCACTCTGGTAGACGTCGAACTTGCGAATGCGTGAATGAGCTCCATCATGGTGTTGTTTCTGCTTTAATTGCCGATCTTGCACTTTTGCTTCGAGACTGGGTTTCGACATCGCAAGTCTGGTGCGTGGCGCTCGGTTCAGGAACAACACCGACGGCGTTTTATCCGTAAGTGAATGCGGTGTGTTTGGGTACTGGAACAGTATGTCCGACAGACAGGTGCTGCAATGGGAGCTGGCTGTTCGATTTTGCAAGCATCTTCTTGAACGTCTGGACATTTCTCTCCGCGAGGCCATTCGTCGCCGGGTGGTAAGCTGGACACCGTATGTGCTTGACGCCATTCAACCCCAAGAAACGACAAAATTCCTCGCAAGCGAACTGAGGTCCGTTGTCAGATACCACCTCGCGTGGTAAGCCAAATGCTGCGAACATTCTTCTCAGTTGCACTATCGTCTTGCTTGCAGTAGTGCGAGACATTGAGACCACTTCCAGCCACTTTGAATGATTATCCACCACGACAAGGAAGTTCGGTCCGTTTTTTTCTGCATCGATATGCATTCACCGACTCATCGGTTGAGTTTGGCCAGCATCGCAGTGTGAATTCATAGACCTTGGCCAACGTAGGATCCTTTCTGGTAGCCCCAGCAATCATTTTAGCCGTTACTGGAAGTTCGGCCACCGACAACATGCTGACTGCTGCCACCGTTTCATCAGGATCAACCGACTCGGGCGATCCCACCGGCAATCTGCTCAGTGCATCTGCGTTCGCATTTTCTTTTGATGACTTGAATTGGATCTCATATTGATAACCCGCCAGTATCAGAGCCCATCGCTGTATCCGAGCCGCCGTCATCGTAGGTACGCCAGTCTTATCACCGAAGATGCGAACCAGTGGACGATGATCCGTCACCAGTGTGAAAAAGCGACCAAACAAATAGAGATGAAACTTCTTCACTCCGTATATTATCCCCAAGGCCTCCTTTTCGATCTGCGAGTAATTTTTCTCGGCTTTGCTTAGTGTTCGCGAGGCGAATGCTAACGGCTTCTCTGATCCATCCTTCATTTTGTGGCCAATGACTGCGCCAATACCATACTGGCTTGCATCGGTAGCCAACATCAGCTCTTTTCTCTGGTCGTAGTGCGTGAGGATGGTGCAACTCGACAGTACTCTTTTGCACTGAGTGAATGCTGCCTCACATTCCTCATCCCAGGACCACTTGACCCCTGCCTGAAGATGTCTGAAGAGAGGCTGCAACACCGAGGACAAGTTGGCCATGAACTTCGCGTAATATTGGACTAGACCAAGGAAACTCTGCAACTCCGTCAAATTGGTTGGCCTTGATCCTTTCTGATAGCTTCAACCTTGTCCTGCACAGGCTCAATGCCCTCAGCACTCACGATGTGGCCCAAGTACTGCACCGTCGACTTCAGAAACCTGCACTTAGCTTCAACTTCACCCTGTTTTGGTCTAGTCGTGCTAGCACCAGATTCAGTGTTTTTAGATGATCGGCCTTGTCTTCACCCACAACGAGAATATCATCTATGAAGCAGATCACATTTTCAATGCCTCTCAAGATTTTGTCCATAGTCGCTTGAAAAATGGACGGTGACGTCTTCACGCCATATGCTAGCCTGCGCATTCTGTACAGTCCCTTGTGGGTGTTGATTGTTAGCAGAGGAATCGACTCTTCGCACACTTCCATCTGTTTGAAGGCCCCACTCAAGTCAAGAACCGAAAACACCTGAGGCGTCTTGTTTGTCTGAGCCAATTTGGTGAACAAATTCTGCGTTGTAGGAAGCGGATACCTGTCATCCTCGATTGCTGCGTTCAACAACTAGAAATCGCCACAAATCCGCACCGACATCTTACCGTTTTTCATTTTTGGAACATTGACTGTGGGGCTTGCCCATTCACTAGACTCGACACGATGAAGAACGTCAATAGATTGCTCGCTCGAGTTCACTCTCCATGACTTCTCGCTTGGAATAAGGCACCGGACGCGCCTTCTGGAAAACTGGCCTTTGATCTGGTTTCACTTTAAGAGCTACAGTGTAGCCCTTAATACCCTCACGTCACTCGTTGAACAAATTCCCGTAATCAATCAACAACTGGTCTACCTCTGTAGCGATCTGGGGATTGACACTGAACATTGCACCCCAGTCAAGTGGTATCTGCTTTAACCAATCCCGCCCCAACAATGCTGGTCGTGACCCTTTCGCCACAAACACCTGCAATGAATGCTTGTTACCACGATATCTGACAGGCACACACACTTTACCTGCCAATGGGATTAGTTCTCCGGTGTATGACCTTAGCTTCAGACCGGTTTGTTCTAGTGGAAAGCTACGCAAGACATTTTTGTACACATTCTCCGGTACAATAGACACCGCCGCCCCAGTATCTACAAGCATTGACACATTGTGTCCATTTAACTCCATGCCATCCACTTGAAACTCGAAGTGAGGTACCACTTCCCAGAACAGAATGGGGCAGAACAAAGTCAGACATCATCTTATGTCAGGTGACCCATTGTCCAATTAATGGCAGTGTTAAGTAGTGCTCTTCAATTTCCTCTTTCCATCAGCTCAGCTATTTCCAATGTTCCTGCAAATAAACAAAGTTGAATTTAAGAAATTGAGCCTAAATATGAGTAAACTAACTCAACACTGTGCAGATTCATTCAGTTTAGATATTGGATTATGGGACTTATCACCAAGTGTACAGCTGGCTAAATGGAAAAGAAATACAAGAGAACCTTGTTATTCAGTCAGACTAAAATCCCAATCCATTACTTTGGCCAACTTTTAATTTGCTTCTACATAATTACCTGTATGCATTGGTCATATACAGTGCACTCCAGATAACTCGAACTCACATAAGTGGATTTTCGCTAAGTTAAATCAATCTTTTCCTCGGTCCAGGGCAAATGTCCCAATAAGGGGACCTTCTGATAACTTTCTAGTTATCAGAAATTCCATTTATCAGTATTGTCATGGGTCCCTGGAAGTTCGATCTTATCCAGAGTGCACTGTATATTTTCCTTTATTCTTGCTCTAATAATTAATGTTGTATATAATTAAACATATGGGCCATTCTCGTGAAAAGTGTACAGTAACGGTAAAGTAACATGTCAAAAATAAATGTTTAATTTGTTTTAGCGAGTTCTATTATTATGAAATGTGCTATTCACATGAAGCAGTGCAACTTGATCTGATCTATTATTACATTTTTTAAATATATATTCATGGATAAAAACTTATGTATAGTAGAGTGCAGATCTGCTGGTGTCCAACATTCGTGCATCGCAAAATTCCGTGGCAACATGGTATTGTGTACTTTTTAACAAACCTAAAAACGTTTACATTGAATGATAACATGCCAGCCAGGTTTACTAACAATCGTAGCTGTAGCAATAAAAACAGTCTGTGAACGTACGAATCTCACATTTTTATGTTTCGGTTAAAATAAGTGGGGAAACGATTACTTTTCAAAAACGGCTGACTGGAATTTGGAAAGGCAAGACCCGTAGACACACATACCCAAATCCCAGATTTAGCCTTTAGCCAGTTTAGGCAAACAAATTACATCCACGACCAGGTTAATCATCTTGTTATGGTTGCATATACTGATATTTTAGTATGCATTTTCGTTCACTGCATGTAAAATACCGGACAATGCAGTTTTACTAACTAGAAAGGCGAGACCCTTGCCTAAGGCTATGTTAGGGGTCAGCACACTGTTGGTTTTCCCATAGGCGACCATATTAACGTTTTGTCTGATTATAAGAAAACGTGACCTATAAAATGTCTTAAACTTCTCACCTGCTGTTATCATCATCTCATTGACATGCTGATGGATTTTAAAAAAATTGCATACTTCCAGCTCTCGTAAAATGCCTGTATGTGTGACACCCGTCAATATTTACAAATGCCGGCAAGAATTACTCCGCAAACAGGTCACACAGGCAAATTGCTGCCAAATATCCTTCCGCTTATTCAAATCATCTAGAAATCCACCATTTTACAGTCAACACCTTCTACAATCACACATGAAAATCTCCCTACTCAAATGCACTTATGTCACAGCATGTGAATTTTGAAAAAAAATCATTTCTCAAAAATACACTGCACTTTTCTTCGTGTGCAATGAACAGGAAGTCTAACTAGAACATGACCCCAAGTAGGCAAGGCATGTTGAAACTAACACATTTTATACTCAGAATCAGTTTATTTGACCTATAAATACGATATATACACAATGAATAACATGAGTACTAGATAAGGTCGGGAGACTCCCATTAAGATATACAATATCGCTAGCACAGGAGCCACCCTATAAATATAATCAACATCAAAATTTACATGTCACAAATCAGAATAGCATATGCCTTGTTTTACAGTTGATAATTACTCAGTGTATCAACATACATACATAATACAAGGACTGATTAAATGTACTCTTGTACAAATAATTGACGTACATATGGATACTTAGGTATACATTTCAATACGTATTACGAATTACAAATAAAGCAATTATGAATACAACAGGATTCATAATTTAAAATAAAAAAGTTTGTTGTGTATGTTGAAAAACCATACAGACTGTGGGTGTAAATTTTATTAATGATAATACTTGGTGTATTGTTAACTGTCTCAACTATGTTGTGTCTAATGCATTTTTTGGCAAATTCATGTTTGACTCTGGACATATACAGATTATTTCTTTCACGTGTGCAGTGCTGATGAATATTATAGATGTGTGTGTTTGGAAAAACATTGAAGTAGTATGGTAAAAGATTGTTAATTAATTTATAGTAAATTTTTTATTGTTGGATTTTATAAATGTCATCCAACTTTAGCAACTGAAGTCTTTTAAAAATAGGACTTGTGTGAGCATTATATTTACTCAAGGATATTATTCGTATTGCTTTTTTCTGTAATTTGAAAATTCGATGTGCCTGATGATCCCATAAAAGTAAGCCATAATTAATATGAGGGAGAATAAGAGCATTGTACATAATATATAATGTATTAGGTGGTAACAAATGTTTAAGTTTATTTAGTATGCCTATTGTTTTAGAGATTTTATTTGCTGTTTTGTTTGTATGACTCTGCCAGTTTAAATGGTTATTTATTGTGATGCCTAAAAAATTGAAATCATTTACACATTCAATGTGTGCCCCATCTATTTGTAACACAGGGTATTCTATTTTCTTTTGAGGCATACGAAAAATCATGAATTTAGTCTTTTTGGCATTTAGTGACAGTTTATTAGCTTTTAACCAATTACTAATCTTTGTTAGTTCTTTGTTAATATTTTCACTTCGCATTTGGCCTTCTGAATCATTAAACGTTTTAGTGTACTAGTAAGAGTGGTGTCGTCAGCATATGTTATGAATTTGAAAAGGTCACTAGCATGTGCTATATAATTTATATATATAATAAATAAGAGCGGCCCTAAAATTGAACCTTGGGGGACACCAGTGTTGATGACTATTTCCTTAGACTTAACATTTTCAATTTCTACATACTGCTTACGATTTTGTAAATAACTCTTACAAAGGTCCAGAGCCTTGTCATTTAATCCATAGTAATTTAACTTCTGTACCAATATATTGTGATCAATTGTTTCAAATGCTTTTGATAAATCAAGGTATATATTTATTGGAGTAACCGATTTATCAAGTTCTTGTATAATTCTGTCTATGATTTCGTGTGTAGCAAGCTCAATAGAATGTTTCTTTCTAAACCCATATTGGCTATTGTAGTATAACGCTTTAGAATGGAAGTAATCATGGATTTGATCAAACACAACCCTTTCAAAATTTTTTGAAATCACTGGCAGGATAGAAATAGGACGATAATTGTTAAAATCAGAAACATCACCTTTTTGAAAAGGGGTATGACTTTTGCAAGTTTTAATTTGTCTGGAAAAATACCAGTTATTATTGATTGATTGGTTAATAATTAGAGTGACTGCTTTGCTGATATCATTTTTTTATCAATTTTTGTAATTGTGTTGAAATACCGTCTTTTCCACAACTTGATTTTGGAGTTAACCGATCAATTGTATTAACAGTAGTTTCCATGTCAATCGGATTAAATCTGAAAGTGTGCAATATTGGGTTTTTCAGGTAATCTTTGTATGATTTACCTCCACTAGTAGTTGTTTTAGAGGCTAGAGTAGGACCAGCATTAGTAAAAAACGTGTTAAATTTGTTTGCAATAATGCATTTGTAACTAATCATTTCCCCATCGACTTTGAACAAATCTGGAAATTGTTCTTTCTTTTTACTTTTCTTAATAATTTCTTTAATTAAACACCACGTCTTTTTAACACTATGCTTATGCTTTTCAAAACTGGATTGGTAATGCATTTGCTTAGCTAATCTAATATTACTCTTAAGAATGTTATTATAAGTATGTAAGTCAGTTTTAAGTTCATGATAATGCTCTGTATTTACTTGAGTCGTTTTCATTCTCGAATACAATTTGTTTCTAAATTTTATCGACACAATAATGCCATTGATAATCCAAGGAGTTTTCTTATGTTTATACTTGTTAAATTTAATTACTTTAATAGGTATAAATTTATCCATAGCTGCGGTAACAATTTCATCGAGGATATTGTAGTTTTCATTGGGATCTGCAAGGATATCTGTGTTAAGTTTATTATAAATATTTGAGTTTATTATTTAAATTTTAAATTTATTGAGCGAGTCAGGACTTTGTTGTTTTATTCGTATAAACCTTGGTATTGCACTAGTGGTTTCAACATAATCCAGACTTAGAAAGTACGGAAAGTGATCAGAAATATTGCTCACTAAAATACCAGCTGAGGATTTGAAGAATCCTTTTGACAAATTGCATAAAAAATTATCAATGAGTGTTCCACGTTATTCTGAAAGTCGTGTTGGCATAGTAATTTTAGGGAAGAAACCATGTGAAACGATTGTGTCAAAATAGTCACATATTATGGGTTTTTCGTTAATTTTAAGCAAGTCAATATTGTAATCTCCTGCAATTATTATTTCACTTTTAGATTTTTGTAAATCAACTAAATTTGATGCAAATTCTTTTGTAAATATACGGTAGTTTTCGATAATATCTCTAGATGGTCTATATATATTTCCAAGAATTATTTTTTTTTCTTCATGGCACAACATATTATTTCAATAAATTAACCTTGCCAAGTGTCTGTATTTGCACGGATATTTACAGATTTGTAATTGTATTTGTTGCTGAGGTAGATTGCCAAGCCGGCATGTGCACTACAGATTTTGCCTTGGCATATTAATGTATATCCATCTATTTGAAATAAAGAAGTGTCAGCCTCTTCATCGAGCCATGTTTCTTGTAAACATAGAGCATTAATCTCACAGCCACTACTTTTGAATGATTCTAGCTTTATTTTAATTTCGTCAATTTTTGCATTTAAACTCTGACAGTTTAGGCTTAGCACGATAAATTTGCTTTGTTTGTTCGTTAAATGGTTTATTAAATTATCATCGTCGAAGTATGGTGAATGTTTAAATGGTTCAACATCCCCATCTTCATTCATTTCATCCGTTTTTAATATGTGATAGAGAGAATGTTTCTCTAGACCACCAAATTGCGCTAAGAAATAATTGTTATCAACCATATTGGAAAATTGAATAAACAATAGTGCTCTGTGTTTGCAGGACACATCATATAAACATAGACCAGACGTTGTGAAAGAGCTGCACAAGCTATACCCAGAGCATTATACAAATACATTTTATAAAAGAGAATATTACGAATATTCCGCATGCATATATAACACAATGTACTTATTGCATCAGCGCAAAAAAGAGTAAAAGTAAATTACAGCATGTGTACTGCCACAACATGAACGTAGAGTGAGAATAAGCAAATAAGTATATCGAACAAAACACAATTTGAGGAAATAATATATATAGTGCACTGTCCCCCCAAAAAAATGTAAAGTGACTAACACTAAACGTACTGAAACGAAAATGTATAAACATTGCCCTCCCAAAAAATGAAAACAACGTGAATATTGACCGTATATCAATATACATCGATGCACACCATATAGCTGTAGACTAAAATGATATGAAATTGCACTATTTAAATAAAACGTCATTTCATGTGGAGCAGTTCGCTCAAGAGTAACTTTTAGCAAAACAGCATATATCAAAAACATTAAATGTTTTATAGAAAACATAATTGGTACTATAAAGTCCTTTGATAACATTTTGTAAGTGAGCCTATGCAATAACGTTAACATAGCTAAAACGAGTTTAGACATAGCGTTAAGAAAATAGTTAAGAGGGTCACGTTTGGTTTTGTAATAATTACATTCAAAAGCAATTTACAATTAAACGTTACTTTGATTAAACACAAGTGAAGGGTAAGAGGGGTAATAAGGCAAAGAACAAATAATGAAAAACACAAAACAGGTGACTAGGCATGTTAGTCACACTGGAGTCTGACTCACAGCATAACTGATCATAATAATAAATGCAACATAAATGCATTTGCCACATGAACAGAATGATTACCGCTTGGAGAAAAAAACTGGCCATGAAAAGCCATGGGCCATACGGTATACTGACCATGAGATAGTCAAGATCTCCCTAACGACGCTGAAGTTGTCGCAGGTGTTGTTCCGTTGTTAAGGTGACCTTCCTCCCGTTTACCAGGAGGCACACTACACGACCGTTAATTGTCCATGTTGCTTTAATATCCCTCGTTTCCCGGCACTTCCTTAGCAACTCCGATCTTCTCTTTGTGAGGTTTTCGGTAACGACAATCCGGGACCCTTTCAGTCTCCTTTTTGCCATGAAAATGTCATTGCGGACGTTATAGTCTTTGAGTTTGACAATGATTGGTCTAGGATTACGGCTGGTGTCTGTTTTCTGCCCGAGTCGGTGGCTGCGGTCTATGACGTCACGATTCACGTCGAGGCCGAGTTTGGTGTTGAACACATCTATAGCCGCTTTCAACGTGTCAGTTTCGTTCTCCGACACTCCGTGTATGAGGAGGCAGTTGCGTCTGCTGTATTGTTCCATTTGGTCAACCTCGTCGGTAATTGATTGTTTGCCGTTTCGAGATCTGCGATCCTCTCTTGCAGGGTGTAATATAGCCGCTCCCTGCATGTTATATACATACGTAGCCTATGTATTACGGACGGATCCCGTTGACTTCGGATTTCTCCGGTGCTGGTCGGAGCAGATAAATGTTCAGTCTGATAAATGATGTGTTTCATTTAAATGCAGCAATCATACAATGGCGACGAGAATTAAGCGAACCTGCTAAGCCTACAAGTAAGCAACCGCCTACCGTACCGAATCACCATGGCTGTTCCGATCAATGTGGCCCAACTACCGCCCTTCGATGCACAAAACGAGCCTTCAACAACGGCTGACCGTTGGAAAAAGTGGATACGAAACTTTGACAGGATGGCCAGTGCGTCAGGATGCACCGATGACAAGCAAACACGTGAGTTGCTGTTACACACCGCGGGCGAAGGCGTTCATGACATTTATGATACATTCCCCGAAACAGAAACAGGTACGTCGTCGTCGTTTCAAAAGACAAAAGAACTACTGACGGACTATTTCACGCCTAAATCAAACGTCCCGTACAACAGGCACATGTTTCGTCGCGCTGAACAGCATGAAGGCGAAACCGTCGGGCAGTTCGTACATCAGAGATCAAGTAATCGATCGGTGTCGCTCTGGTTCGTTGCGTACCAAACTCCTGGCCGCAGGAAAGGATCTCACGCTAAACAGGGCGATCGAGATAGCGCAAACGAGAGAATCGTCAGAACGCTACGCTAAAGACATGGCTCGTGGCACAGCAAACAACACAGTGTATGCTGCATTCAACAGGTCAGCACGCATACCATTCGAAACGCACACTCGTAAACCGGTCAACAGACATTCTAACACTCAGCAACGTCACGATCGGTGTACTCGCTGTGGCTTAAAGGGCCATACAAGTGACGAATGCAAGCGCACACGTGATAAAGAGTGTCACAAATGTGGAGTGCGTGAACATTTCGCTGTCATGTGCCGAAGCAAACAAGGCAGCAGTCACAGCGCAGCTCACAGACGTGGCAAAAGAATCAGCTGCCCATAGCGACAACAGCGAAAATGAGTACGCATTTACTTTGACGCCTCATTCTAGCATGATCACAGCAATCATTGCAGATGGACCGGTTGACATGATCATTGACTCGGGTGCATCATGCAACATAATCAATTCTACAGTAGCCGCGCAGCTGCGAGAGCGAGGCGAGCAGTTTGAAGCATGCAAACGGACTATACATCCGTGTGGATCGCCGCCAATCGTAGCGCGTAAGCTCATCACGTGTGACGTGCAAATTGGTGACAAGTCGACAATCGCAGAATTTCTTCTCGTTCATGGAGATTCGCCTTCACTTCTGGGTAGGGCTACTGCTAAGCAGCTTGGGGCCCTGAGAGTTGGAGTCAACTTTGTGTCCGACCGACAAACAGCAGACAAGGTCATTGCAAAATATCCGGGCATTGCCACGGGTATAGGCAGTCTGAAAAATTCCACTGTCTAGCTGCACATTGACACGTCTGTCACACCGGTAGCTCGCAAACACAGCCGAGTGCCATTTCATCTGCAAGACAAGGTCACCAAAGAGCTTGAACGTGCAGACGTCATTGAGAAGGTCACAGGACCTACGGAGTAGGTGTCGCGAATCGCCACGCCACCAAAGCAAAAAAGTCCAGACGAAATATGTATCTGCGTCGACACGAGAGAGGCTAACAAAGCCATCTTACGCACGCGTCATGTGACGCCTACAATCGATGAACTGATTACTGGCCTGCACGGGGCCACAGTATTCAGCAAAATAGATCTTCGGTCTGGCTACCATCAGCTAGTCCTGGATCCTGCATACCGTTATATAACAACCTTTTCAACACATATGGGGTTGTATCGGTACAAACGACTGAGTTTTGGCATAAACTCGGCGGCCGAAGTATTTCAGCACACAATTCAGACGGTGTTGAACGGCATGAATGGCGCCATTAACATAAGTGATGACATCATTGTGTTCGGTGCAAGCCAAGAAGATCACGACAGGGCACTGTCAGAGTGTCTCAACAGACTGCACAAGTCCGGGTTAACAGTTAACTTGCCAAAGTGTGAGTTTAACAAAGCGAAGATCGGCTTCTTTGGACATGTGTTCTCGAAGGAAGGAATTTCACCTGACCCGCAAAAGGTGAAAGATCTACAAGAAGCTGCACAACCGCTGAACCAATCAGAAGTACGCTCATTTCTCGGCATGGCACAGTACAGCGCGAGATTCATTGCAAGATTTGCAACAATCTCGGAGCCTCTTCGAGTCCTCACACGGCAGGACCAGCCATGGGTTTGGGAGAAGTCACAGTCGGACGCGTTTAACGCAATAAAAAACGCATTGTCCGAGACGGCAACAAATGCCTACTACGATTCTCACAAACCAACCGAGATACTCGTAGATGTCAGCCCGGTTGGCGTTGCAGCGATACTTACACAAGAATGCAAACCAGTCGCATACACAAGCCGTGCGCTCTCGGACGTGGAGAGACGCTACTCACAAACAGAGCGTGAGGCATTAGCCGTTGTGTGGGGTTGCGAACACTTCAACATGTACACGGATGGCGCTGCATGCACGATAATCACGGACCATAGGCCCCTGCTGGGCATATGGCAGAAGCCAAACCTGCCGCTACGAGTTGCGAGGTGGGCACTGCGTTTACAGCACTACAACATTCGTACAGAATACAGATGTGGTCGTGACAACCCAGCAGACTACCTGTCTTGACATTCAGCAACAAAAGTCACACAAGCGCAGCGTATGGCTGAGAACTTCATCAATCACATTGCTGACAGCTCTACGCCAAATGCCATCACCCTTGACGAAATTAAGATGCACACCAGACAAGATGCGACCTTAAACAAGGTCATCGAGGTCATCCGCACAGGTCGTTGGCATGACACAGCTAGCAACGAGTCAGCTGACATTGCTGCATTCCGGAAAGTGAGGGATGAACTGACAGTGGGAGAGAATGGAGACTTTCTGCTACGAGATTCTCGCATTGTCATCCCGACAGCACTTCGCAGTCGTGTCATACAGTTGGCACATGAGGGTCATCAGAGCATCTGCAAGACCAAAGCTCTGATCAGAAGCAAAGTGTGGTTTCCAGGCATAGACAAGGAAACGGAAGCAGTCGTCATGAGTTGCATTCCGTGTCTTGCAAACTCCAACCGCCGCCAGAGGGAGCCACTAAACATGACTACTCTACCGCGAGGCCCGTGGATCAATCTGAGCATTGATTTCTGAAGCCCAATACCGACAGGCGAATATTTACTCTGCGTCACAGATGAATAGTCAAGATATCCAGTCGTTCACGTGACCAGAAGCACCAGTGCAGAGATAGTTATACCGATCATGGAGTCCATTTTTGCCATGTTCGGATATCCAGAAACGATAAAGTCGGACAATGGCCCACCATTCCAGAGTAATGCGTGGTCACAGTTTTTGCAGTCGTGTGGCGTCCGTCACCGCAAAATCACACCGCTATGGCCGATGGCGAATGCACAAGTGGAGAACTTCAACAAGCCGATGATGAAGGCAGTACGTTCAGCCATCATTCAACATCGCAACTGGCGTCGCGAACTGCAGCAGTTTCTTCGAAACTATCGATCTACTCCGTATAGTTCTACGCTGTTCACACCTCATCGACTACTGTTTGGTCGAGAACCGAGAACTAAGCTACCTGAGCTGCCAACGCTTCAGAGCGTGCACCCAGAAGATGAAGTCGTTCGCAGACAAGATGGTCGTGCAAAAGCGAGAATGAAAGAGTACTCAGACGATCGTGCACACGCTTCACATGTGAACCTACAAGGTTGTGCTTGTACAGCAGCCTAGAGTGAACAAACTCTCTACTCCGTTCGCACCGACACCGCTCATCATCAGTGCAATGAAAGGACCAATGGTCACCGCCGTGCGTGGTGATGGGTCCACGGTGACGCGAAATGTGTCTAAGTTCCGTCGCGTGCGAGGTTTGTCGCCCGATGAAATCGCACGACATCATCCCGAGGACACAGCTGCGGACGACGACCCGCCAACAGACGATGAGTCGTCTGAGACCCGTCACGATGACGAAGAGTTGCTTAAGCCACCTGCTCTGCAAGCTGTCCGTCCACAACGAGCTCGAAAAAAGCGACAGCGCATAATCGAGCAAATCTAGAAATTGGGTGTAGGCGGATCGCTGCCCGTTCTAGATATAGTTAGTTACACGATATAAAGGTGTAGGCGGGTCGCTGCCCTTCATATCCGTTATCTAGTTAAGTGTTCAGTTAAATAACATGGCATGTTTGTGCATTCATCTGTTTTCACAACGAACACTTTTCACAGCGAACACTTATTAGGAATTCGTGTCACAAACTTTATTGCAGTTCAATGTTCCTTTAATTAACAAATGTGTCTAAGTAATCAAGGTAGAGAGGGATGTAATATAGCCGCTCCCTGCATGTTATATGCATGCGTAGCCTATGTATTACGGGCGGATCCCGTTGACTTCGGATTTCTCCGGTGCTTGTCGGAGCAGATAAAAAACGACGGCCATGTTTCGTTCAGTCTAATAAATGGTGTGTTTCATTTAAATGCAGCAATCATACACAGGGCAGCTGCGTTGTCTCGTTTTATGTCCATTTGGCAGGCGGCGTATACGTCTTGTTTGACACTGTCCAACTCCGGTGATTTGATTATCTTCTGGATCAGTTTGTTCATTAACTCTTCGTTGTCCGCTGTGAAGCGAGATAGAGCATTACTGACTGAAGAAACAATTGATTTCATGAAATCCCCATCCGTATCCAGCAGCTCTGTGATGGCCGTTCTTACGCTGTCTTGAACGAGCTGTTTTTCGTCGGTGTTAAGCGTAATAGCAGCATTGTCTTCGGGTGTTTGATCTGCTTTATCAGCACACTTTTCTTTCTTCCTTGGCATCGCGGCGAACACCTGGCCGTTAAGTTAGCAATTAATCACCGGTAGCAACGATACAGTCCAGTGAGCAGGCAAGCAACCGTGTAATGGCTAACACAGTCACCAGTCACAATCACAAGACAATCTCCACGGTCCAGTGCCGATCGTTACAGGCTGCTGGCAAAGTAACCACCTGTAGTGTCCATTGGCGGAAAATAATTGTTCAGATCACAACTAAAAGTTGTACCAATGTCAAGATAGATTCACTTGGAGGTACCTCAAATTGTCTGCATCCGTCTCATCTTGGGCGATCCACGGAACTCTCTGTTCATTCCCAGGTTCGAACATGAAGTTTAACTACACATTTCGTTGCTTATTCGACGAGGCACTATTGTAGCAATGTAAATAGTGTGCGACCTTCACCTCATTACCTATAGCCTCTCCTATCTCATACACTGTGTGATATTTTTTTGTAATTCATCCACGTGTTTGTTTTTTATACACATTTTAAAAGAGCCACCCTACTTGACAGGGCACCGTGTGAATAAGTATTTCACTGTCCGACAATTTCTAATCTGGCATATCTCTACACTGCACACTCATTCTCATGTGGTACGTATGAACTCCTAACACAGTTTTCCAGAAAGTCCAATATGTGCTTTATAAGAATATCCAATTCAGCCAGTTGTTATGATAAATTCCAATTTATCTTGATTTTTTTGCATTTTGCCCTATTTACAAAGGTAAAAATATCAACAAAAATCACCTTAGGGTGTGAAATCATCAAAGGCCAGGCGTCTCAAGCAGTTCAATTGCATAATATTACACAGCCTAATTAGCAGACATCCAGAAGACAATAGCACTTGCCTGATTGGCCAGAAGGCAGAGCCAGTAGACAGTATCACATAACAGTCCTCATTATGGTGGCTCACACCAGTGGCTGTGCTCAAGTGTCATTAGGGTCACTGATAAGGTCTTCACATGTGTTTAATTACCTGAAAAGTAAACAAAAAAGACTGTTGAATTACCATGCTGCAACATGATTGGTTTATTTATCCCCAAAAATTCCAAACTGAGACTTAACTAATGGGATTATATCCCCACCCCCCTTAATTATCACACGCACACAGATCTTCATTCACTGTGATTTGGACTGACAGACTAGTGAGAAGTCTGTAATTTCCAATAACGGTTTGTCCCTTTCAACTGTAATTTTGTCTGGATTATTCCGCTGCGATATTACAATGAAGGAGACTACAAATGAGATTAGTTAAGTTAGTGATAAGAAGCCACTGCCTGTTCGTGGCAAGACGATAAATCCATGTGGTTTTCAGCATGGTCATCGATACTTCAAACCAACACGTGCTGAAACATCAGAAACTCAAGCAGGTCGTGTGTGGATGTCACGACTACATATGGACGACTATTCCAGAGTGGTACAGGAAACTGCGGGTAGACTGTTAACAGTACCAGATGCCGATGGAGTATGTGGCAATGCCAAAATTCTACGACCACGGCCAGATAAGTGCCTGGATTTAACAGACAGTTATCTTCAAGCAGACAAAAACCATAAAGATTCTGAGATGCGTCTGCTGAATATGAAGAAAACTGCTGATATGTGGAATGATTGCTACGCAGAGCATGCAAAGACAACATGCACTTCTGCACATTTTGAAGTACACGAGGAACGACAGATCGGTCTGTGCTGGAAGCAATCACTCCGGTGTACACATTATGATTATCATTCACGCATGTACAAACTATACACTGAGGTGAACACTGGACGCTGTGGTCAGCGGGCCGCAACGACTAATGTGGCACTTCACGTCGGTCTACAGGATTCAACGACAGGAACCACAAAGATCCGACACATTCTAGCTGCGACGAATACGCCCCCACCAAGTCAGTCAGGGTTACAAAGAAATGCAAACAAAGTTGCAACTCTCACTGCCCAGGCAACAATGGATGACGTACATGAGAGAAGACGGAAAACTAAAGCAACTAACATCCTGCGTGGTCTGCCAGAAGACGACCCCATTAACATAAGCGTCGATGTTAGATACAACTCGACAAATCTGAAAAACAGTGATAGTTGTGGTGGACAAAATGCGTCACAGGCAGTGGGAATTGCAGTCAGCTGGCAAACTGGCAATCGGGAAATCATAGCGTTCCACCTGGACAACAAGCTCTGCAAATTAGGATCTTCACTTCGCAGTCAAGGCATATATGTAACCTGTCCTGGGCATGCCGGTTGCGCAGCCAATATGCAAGCAACAGAACCACTGTCTGAGTACAGAATTGGGAAAAAGATTGGTGACAGTCTTACACAAGACAGTGTTGCAATCAAATACGTTGCTATCGACGGAGATGCATTAGCATCTCGGGGTATACAAGATGCCATGCCAGCAGGTACTCAGACAGAGAGACAATCCGATACGACACATCTGTCTCAAACACAATTTCGTCACATCATGAAAGCGTCATTCTCCTCCAGAATGTTCCCAGGAGAGACTGCTGCCGTGCAAACAGAAAACAGAAGTATGTTTGCGGAAGACGTGAAGACCAGGTGCCAGAAGATTTACACAAGTGAGCGATATCGCATTATGTTTAAGATCTGCACAATCACCTACTAAGCCCTTTCATCCAAACAACCTAGTTATTTACACTCAATGCTCACACCAGCCAGACAAGCCAGACAACTTCGGTCGTCTAGTTCGAAGTTGCTATCTGTTACTAGAGTTAAGACAAAGGCTGGAACCCGAGCTTTTTCAGTTGCCGCGCCAGCTATATGGAATTCGCTTCCCGTTAATGTTAAATTAGCAGAAAATATTGTTACATTTCGTCGTCACCTCAAAACCTATCTTTTCAATATCGCCTATTCTCCCTAGCTTCCTAGCACATCCATCCATTTGTTGACGAATTTCGCCTAGCATACGAGTACGAGAATGCTTAATCCTTTGGTTTTGGTGCGCCACTGAGCTCGGATTGTCTGAGGATATTGGCGCTTAAGAAGTTATTTATTATTATTATATTATTATTACATATGCTTCACGACAGCGACGCGACAGTCATAGCTAGTCGTATGCCGGACATCATTCAAGCCACGTTAGACTGCTATTCTGGCACGTGCAAAAACTGTCGCAGACATGGAATTGTCTGCCGTGGTGGTCGCAAGAATTGGTGGAATACCTCACAGCATTTGAAGGCATGTGACCTAAGGCGAGTAAATATGACTGACAGTGATCGAGCAACACTTCAAGGACTGATCGAGATGCGTCTTGGCAATCGCGCATTTCAAATGACAAGAAGCAAATTGACAACTAATTTTAACGAAGGAGCCTACAGACCAATATCTGCTTCTCTCCCAAAAAATTGTAAATTTAGCCGAAATGCATTGGGACGTATGTTTTCAGTCACCGATCGCTTAAACTACGGTGCTGGAATTTCAATGCTACGAAAGCTGGAAAACGTTCAGTGTCCAATTACAAAGGGTGGCAGAGTGGCACGTGCTGTCAAACGGATTCAGCAGGACGTGCTCTACCAGCGAGAGTATTCCAGACAGCCATCGGTTCGCCTACACAGACGAAGAACCAAGTCAAAAAGAATGAGAGAGTATCTCGAGGCAAAAAACAAACAAACGCCAAGACGACATATACAAAAAGAGTCAGCTTGATCCCGAACCAGAGAGTCGTACCAGCACGCTGTCGAGAGATGTAACAGCAACGACAGTCAAACCAAATAGAAGAAGACGCAGACAGCGAAAGCCACCTGTAAATCGCACTGATCACCCATATTCCTTAAGGTCACGCCAATCGGCTGATCACCCTTACGCAAGCAGAGAGTAGGCGTACACGGCATTCTAACAATTGTGACATTCTGTATTTCTGCAGCAACTACTTGAGCTGCAAAGCCGACTGTCCGTGCGAACGCAATGAGAGAAGACCTACACCATCCGGTCTGACATACACGCGACACAACTCCACCTGCCTGCCTGCGAACACAACCAGAACACGAGCACCACAAACAATCGACAATATTACATCATATCAGTTAGCATGAGCTGACTGATATGGACACATGACTGCAAACGCACCCCAGTGACCAGTGATTACGACGATAATTCTGAAAAGTTCATTCTACATTTACTCCCGAAAAAAGTAAGTTCTTACTTATTTTTAATTTTTAATCTATCATGCATGCCGGGTAAGCGCCACGACCAGAACATTTGTCAAAATTACTGCAACGTATCCTCTCATTGTTCACACGGTGTGGCTCAAGGCTTACATGATCGGCTGTTACACACAGGCTATTGTGACAGAGATGGGAAGCATCCAGTACTGCTTGTAGGAATGTTGTACGGTGCTGCAGCATGTAGGCTAAACGGTGGGCTGTTATTGCGCGTCTATTGCCACATGCAAATTTACAATTAATTGCACCATACTTTACGTTTGACCCTTTTCTGCATTTCATACAGCCTGTCCACAATATGCACTTATTGTTTGATGACACACACGCATTTTCATTAATTTTTTGTGAGTATTTCTCATAAAACGTGTCCTCCACGATGCCTCACTGTGTAGCTGTGTTTCCGTTGCCAGGGACTTTATTGGGGTCAGCACACTGTTGGTTTTCCCATAGGCGACCATGTTAACGTTTTGTCTGATTATAAGAAAACGTGACCTATAAAATGTCTTAAACTTCTCACCTGCTGTTATCATCATCTCATTGACATGCTGATGGATTTAAAAAAAATTGCATACTTCCAGCTCTCGTAAAATGCCTGTATGTGTGACACCCGTCAATATTTACAAATGCCGGCAAGAATTACTCCGCAAACAGGTCACACAGGCAAATTGCTGCCAAATATCCTTCCGCTTATTCAAATCATCTAGAAATCCACCATTTTACAGTCAACACCTTTTACAATCACACATGAAAATCTCCCTACTCAAATGCACTTATGTCACAGCATGTGAATTTTGAGAAAAAAATCATTTCTCAAAAATACACTGCACTTTTCTTCGTGTGCAATGAACAGGAAGTCTAACTAGAACATGACCCCGTTATTTACTGTAGTAGAGGCTCGACAGACTCGGTGACAGTGACAGTCCCAGCGCCGCGGCAGCTGACACCGACTGCAGCCGTCCGCGTCGGCGGACGTTATAATTCTATTTAAAGGTACTCAACCAATTCGATTGTTTTGCTCCTCGCGTTTCTTAGTAATTTCACACAAAAACAGAGGCATCAAGTACTCCCAATGATAGACTGGTTCGTTTGTGCATACGTGTTAGTTCGTTTTTTTAATTAATAGTAAAACTGCGAACTCTTTCGTTTTTAGTAAAAACCTGATCCGGTTTTTACTTCGATTTTTCCTGAGTATGGACATTGAACTTTGCGTGGAATCGCGTTCTTGTCTTCTCGTGATCGCGAATTATGGGCGATATTGACCTTTGACCCCAACCTTTGGCGCTGTTGATGTTATGGAATTCCGAGTTTAGGCAATGAGTGGACGTCCGCGAACATATGTGCCACCGACACGAGCTAAATTAGACAGACAAAGACAGTACCCACGCATAAAGGTGTATTTCTGTTTGGGAACGACTATGGAACGAAACAAAGTAAACAGAAGGAGTCGGCGACAGTGCCAGCCGTGGGCCGTTGCCCGTACCGTGGGGTCAGTCACAATGTCAACAGATGAGATGCAGCGTTCGCAGGTTCTTCCAGACAGGTTAGTAATTTCGAATTATTCAGCTATAATCACGTATAGAGGGTGTCTAATGACGTCAGCACTATGCGTGCACACAACCCCCAGCGGCCATATTGGAGTACAAGCGAACCGTTCGCAACCGCCCGCATTGTGTGTGTTCACTGAGCCGCTAAATTGTTTTCTTTGTCGTTGCACCGTGCAGTATGGCTTCAAAGACAGTTAAAGTTCCGTATGTTGACACATTAGATGTGTTGACAAAGCAGAGGTATTTAGATAAGTTACGAATCGTTGATAGCGTTGATCCGTATTCTTTGCCGAATTCGGCATGGTCTAAGAAGGAAGCATGCTTCCCAGCTGTATCATACCCAGACATAGTGAACTACTTGATTTTTAACAAATCTTTCTACACCATGGAAGACATGAAGGCGTGGAAGAGCCTAGAGGCGTACAACCAGCTGACGTCAGGATGGATAAGCGATGTGGCGGTTTTTGTGAAAAATGGCTACCACATTGTACGAGCGAAAGTAAGCTGATTTCAGTAAATTTAGACATCTAGTTTTGATAAGTAGGTAGTCCCCCTATTAATAATATTACGATAGCTTAATGAGGTCCCTATATTTATAAGCATAAAAGGCTGGATATATTTTTTTATTAAGTACTGTTTTTATTATTAATTGCTTTATGCATCAACTTTGTTATGCAGAAGATAAGTAGGTACAACCAATACTTAAGTCCTTACAGCTATATATTTATGTATTTTAAGGCCCTAATTTTTGCATGTATAACATTGTCAACAATTCTAAATTTAGTTTGCACCGTACTAAAATTTTACACTGTTTGACAGGTACTTCATTCGCAGAGACTTCGCGAAAAGCCATTGCAGCCATGGATCATCGCAGATAAAACTGGGACTGTCTGCACCGCCCATTGTGACTGCATGGCTGGGTTGGGTGAGGCCTGCACTCACATCGCCACACTTCTCTTTGCGGTGGATACTACCGTGAAGATCCGTGACAGCAAGACTGTGACGCAAGAGCCAGCTTATTGGCTGCTGCCAGCAACTCACCGAGAGGTTCGTTACAGAGGTTGGTGAAATCGATTTCACGTCAGCCTTGACCAAAAAAAGCAACTGGACGAAGCCATTGCCAGTGGGTCGCCAGTCTCGTCTCGGGTTCGTCAACCAAAGAACATCGCCGCACCAAGTCATGCTGAGCTTGACAGCTTTTTTCGTGGACTTAGCCTGGGTGACACAAAGCCTGTTGTGTTGTCCCTTCTGCCTCCGTACAGTGATGGGTTTGTTCCCAAACAGGCCCAAGTAAATTTTCCAGCAGTGCTTTCAGACATGTTCCAGGATGAGCTGTACAAACAGCCGTTCCATGTCGTCCTGGAGAAGTGTTCGTCTGTCACGTTGGCTGTCACACTTCAACAGGCGGAGGCAGTGGAGATGGCGACAAGGGCTCAGGCCAACTCACGACTGTGGCCAAAGTTCAGGGCTGGCAGGGTGACTGCATCAAGGTTTCACAAAGTGTGCCACACCGACCCCTCTCAACCAGCACCAAGTGCGATCAAGGACATCTGCTACCCGGATCGACACCTGACCACACCAGTCATACGATGGGGCATCAAGCATGAGAACGTTGCGAAGGCTGCTTATCGCAAGACGATGACCGGGCATGCCAACTTCTCCATGCGGGACTCTGGATTAGTCATCCACAACCGATATCCAGAGATTGGGGCTTCTCCCGATGGAGTCGTCCGATGTGACTGCTGTGGGGTAGGCAGTCTCGAGGTGAAGTGCCCCTACCTCGTGCGTGACGAGATCCTGAGTGAGGTAAAGGAAGGCGCCACATGGTTGGCAAAGAATGCAGATGGCACCCTACACTTACAAAAAGGACATGCCTACTACTACCAGGTACAGTGTCAGCTGTTTGTGTGTGGGCACAGCTATGGAGACTTTGTTGTGTGGACACAGAGGTCCTATCACTGTGAGCGCATCTACAAGGATAACATTCTCTGGGAAGAGATGGTACCAAAAGCCCGACACTTCTTCCGAGTAGGTGTGCTACCTGAACTGCTGGGAAAATGCCACACACGTCCACCCCTGGTTGGCTGTGCTGTGAACTCGGACACTGTGAACACTGGTGAGGCTGCACAAGCAGTGTGGTGTTACTGCCGAAAGGAGGAGTGTGGCGAGATGGTGGCCTGTGACAGTGACAGCTGTCAGTATGAATGGTTTCACTACATGTGTGTGGGTGTGCTGTCGGAACCAAAGGGAAAGTGGTTTTGCCCTGAATGCCGAAAGAACAAACGCAAACAGAGAATGGAGAAACGCTGAATCATGAATGCCCAAGAAAAAAATAAAATAAAATAGCATGTCTGACATGTCTGCAGTTTTTCATTTCACATGAAAATCCTAGCTGCACTGATGAGTCCTGGGGGGACGAAACATGTTACTAACAGACAGGTGCAATTACGATATATATATTCATATCAATCACAGTGACACCAATTACAGCATACCACTTTCATCACAAAAATAATTATTCCTTTTGGTGTCTATATTGATATAATCAGGTTCAACCCAAAATCCAGATATATAAAATATCAACCAAAAATAATGTAAATGTGTATTTATTTTTAGAGCATGTTTATTTACACATGTAATTTCAAACATTTATTGTTTTCCATTCAAAAGTTAATTATAATAAAATTTGTAAATGTTATTCTTACCAGAAGCTTTAGTCTTTACACAAAATTATAGCTAGCTGGTGCTATACAGCAACTAATATTAAACAGACATGTTTCGTCCCCCCAGGACTCATCAGTGCAGCTAGGGTTTTCACGTGAAATGAAAAACCGCAGACATGTCAGACATACTATTTTTTTGTATTTTTCTTTTTTCTTGGATATCATTCCACACATGCCATCTCCTACCATTGTGCAATCTCACTAGTCAAATGGAACGATGGGCCCATTCAAGTTTGTAAGTGCACAGCAGACAGTGGCTATTTTGTCAATCGTGGTGATTCCTTTTCCATCATTGATGAAGAGAAAGTCAATTGGCACTGTTTCTCCCAGAAAGGTGTACTTCTGACGAAGCAGGCCAATAACACGCTCAACATGGATTCGCAGATGAGCGAGTTTTCGTGATCGTTCAAGCTCGACTGCTGGCATCTGGCTCTTCCCCTTTGTGAAGGCAGGCATTTTGATGGTTGCCATCATCAGTCCCACATCAAACCCTCTGTCGGCCATCACAACGTCACCTGGGAGGAGGTGGTCGAGGAAACCACAGTGTTCGGTGAGGTACTTGTCACTGACTCGGCCAGCCCAAGCTCTCGACAAGAAGGAAATGGTCCCTTGTGGCGTAATTCCTATGAGGAACTTCACCGTATTGTGATGCTTGTAGGAAGACCAAGTCAGTGACCTTGCTTCCAAGTTTGATGGTGTTTCGATATACACCTCGAAACAGTCAATGATTACCACAACTTTTGACTCGAGATAACGCCGGAACTCCATCGGCATCGTCTTCCTCAACTCATCTCGTCCTGGCCATATACTTAGTGGCTGCATCATGACGTACAGAACATCAAGTGTGTTCAAGAAAATTCTTGAGACGGTCGACTGTCTGACGTTGAACAGAAAACCCAACAGTTCATTCGACACATTCAGGCGGAGCTTCATCAATGTCATCAATAACTGCTGAAACTTGGTCAGGGATGATCTGTGTGTTGTGTGTAGACGCGGTGACACAAAGTTGCACAGCTGCATGAGGATGTAGTGAGTTGGAAGGCCGGAAAGAAAATTCACTTTGTTGTCATTGCCGGCTAAGCTGCACTCAGTCAACTTTGCCGATGCCAACTCCAGCTTTAAGCTGCTGTTCTCTAGCGTCAGCCTCATCTCTTCCTCCATTTCACGCACCACATCCCCACTCATATCAGTCTGACACTCTTTTGTATCATCGTCCGCTGCTGGTGGTACTACATCATGTGCCCGGTCTTCCACTAAGGAGGTCTGCATGGACAGTAGTGTGTGTGTTGGCCATGTCTAGGCGAGCTCTGTTAGCAGCACGATCAACTTTGCGCTCATATCGTGACAAACTGGTTGCTCCATCTGACGGATTGAGCTTGTCGTGGCCAAGATTTATGGTGGGTGCCCAGTCACAGTTTGTTTTGTCATACAAACTGGCAGGCTTGCCTACAAAACAATATATAAAACACATTAAAACATGCACTGAGAATATTTAATAAATATGTAATGTGTATTGAAATTGTCTTATGGCTTAAAAACCACTGTAGCATTGATACACAATACAAATTGTGACTAATACATCCATAAAACTGTCAGCAGGTATTTTACTGTATAAAATGTTAGTGTTACTCAGTCAATGTTATATTTTTTATTATATTGTATTAATAAAGAAGTGTATAATTCTATGTTTATAAATTTGCTAGTCAATCAATTACATAGGCTATGGTTGCTATGGAATTTATGGCAAAACACAGCCAATAGCATAGCCATAGGTGATAGGCAAAGCCAAGGGCATGGCCGACACAGACACAGTCACAGGCTGTTATTGTTAGATAGACAGGCTGTTAGTTACATAAACCTGACTTCATTTTATGTATGTAACATTTAATAATTTACACGGCCTTAACATTAATCTTACTTACCAGTCACAAAGTGCAACGAGCATACACGAGTGTATGGGTAGTTGGACGGCTTAATGTCTGACCGGCCTATGTTGGAAAGCCAGACACGCTGTCGTTCCTCCGAAAGTTGTCGAGTTTGTTCCCCCTGCGTATGGCGAATTGTGGGCAGTTGAAGTACGACAAATGACTGTCTCTGTCAGCTCGTTTGCCGCAAGCAAATACTCCACAAAAGTTTACCATCCTTCGCGAATAACGGTGTAACGATGAAAAGAAAAGATTTACTGCATCAGTAAACATTCACAATGCGGGTGCGCGCGGGGCGGTCTGTACTCCAGCGCTTGTACTCCAAGATGGCAGACCGCAAAAATGGTGACGTCACACGCACAGCCTCTATATTTAGCCGTATGAGTATACATATTAATGTTGCTTGTACTACATTTATTTGATTGTTTACGTTTTAATCATAGCCAATGGCAATGGCGGCCTGGCTGGGCCATGTTTGTGTTTACTATAGACTAATATCAGCTAACAGTACGACGCTATGGCATATACCTATGTCAATGATAGTGACTATATTATGTCTATGTCGTACTTATGGTAGTAGGCTAGTAGCCTAAGTAGGCTTGGGATAATAGTAATAGTGTAAATGCATTATAAATAATCCGTAACAATTATAATTATTGAACCAATAGTAATAGATTGAACAAAAACAATGTGTACATAATTGACTAATAACAGTAATGTAATAGTAATTTAACTAATCTATTACTTTTATGTTAAAAAATAATATTATTGGACATTTCAAAATTAAATTTGAATTCAACTGTAATTGTATGTAGTCTTGTATTTAATTATTTACAAGGAAAAGAATATTCCAGTAGTTTCACCAGGTTGTTTGATTGCCCCTTCTGTGAGTTTTTGTTATGTTCAGAAAACCAGCGCCCCTCAATACCGTGAAAATTAATGCCCATAGCATGTATATATATAGATAGATAGCTTTTGACCGTTGGCATTGGTTGCATTTGGCAGGTGGTCGTTCATTGCATTGCAACTTTTGCAAGTACATTAAAATTATTATTGTTAGAAACAATCAGTGCTGACTATTAATACATGTACTATATTTTCAGAACTCGAGGTGTGTCAACATCGAATTACTCGTCAACACCACATGCAGATGCATGCGTCAAAGCTCTTCACCTTCAGGTAAACGAGTGTTGTCAAATGTAGTTACTCTGTCAGAAACCTGTTATCAAAATTATAAATACAAGCAATAAACAAGTATGTCATAGGCGGATCCAGGCGGGCCTGGGGGCACGTGCCCCCCTAGACCTTAGGAATTTGTCTGCAGATCTTTTATAATGGGCCCACGCGACTGTGTCCCCCCAGACCGTATGAAATGTGCCCCAGTTTAGGTGATAATAATAAGCTGAAGTTATGGCGTCTTCCAATATCACCACTCCAGACTCGATTTCTGGATCCACCCCTGTATGTGATAGTTTTGTTTGTCTGCATGGGGATTTGCATATTGTTGTTAGAAATGCATGTGAATTAAAGTAAAGGCAACGTAAAGTAAAAACATTTTATTGAAACTATTTGATGAGATTGACTACAAAATAATGAAAAGCACAATACAACTACAGGTACAATCACTGCACTTGATGTGTATAATGTAATAATTTTTAATATCACATACACATCACATGCACATAAAATGCAAAACAACAATAGAAACAAAAATTAGGAAGAGGTTAACAAAATTTTGTTACACTGTACATATACAAAAACAGATACTTTTATCAAGATTCTTTGTCACAAAAAACAACACTAGTACACATGATGTCAAACGCTAGTTGTAGTTTATACATGCCTTCTGTGTTTACAACTTACAAAATTACTGACTAAACAATTATATGTATTTAACAACAATTTTTAATATCGCATGCCCATAAAATGTAAACCAAAGAGAAAAAATTACTTAGGAAGATGTTTAGTTGAACAAATGTGATATGTACATATCAAATAAAAATAACTACATTATGAATCATATTTGTTTTTTAACAAAGAATCACAATTTATGATTCTTTGTTAAAAACATCATGATATAAAATTCGAAAATTTTGTAGTTTGTGCAATGCTCGGTATGTTTACAACTCGCAACTAATTGTGACTAGACTAGTTAGGGTCATCGCCATATGACTGAGAATTACATGTACAATCACTACATGCTACGTTACTCAGGTTTACTCAGCTGTTTGAAGAGTACCGGCTACAGACAGCGGTGGATATTTTGTACGAATAGTCTTCGCATATTAATTTCAGTGTGGCTGAATGCTTCCCACATGAGTTGAGATGGTGTTCGATTTAACAGGTCTGTCAGGGAGTAAAGTGCAAAGCGCTCTGAGCAATCCTGAGGACTGGATACTACACCATATCAGAACTAACTTTGCTCAAGTGTTGTTTATAACATAATTAGTACAATATGTACAGGTGTATAATCATCATGCAAAGTGAAAATGTAATGTAAATTATTTGTGAAAATATCAATCAGTGATAAAAAAGAATAATTTAGAAATATGAAATGTGGCATAAAAAGTATAATAACAGTCCTCATGATACATAGAGAACTTAAACAAGTAAAATGCTGCTGTCAGTGTATCAACAGATTGTTGTTGAAAAATGTGAAAATGTTTTCAATACCATTACTTCATCACAAACTTGTGTTGTACATAACAAGTACTTGGTGTATGTTGCAAGAACTCAGCTGGCTGCCACTGACTATCAGCAACACAAAGACAATGAAACCCTACCATTGTAACAATGCTGGATAATTGATGTATTGTTTCATGGACACTGCTAAAAGTTAAAGTTGAATTGAATACAAATACCGTGTATTATTGACTTTTGATAAATGTGTCATCACATATAAAATATAATACATGTCAGAGCTATGCTAATTGTCACTTTGTCTCCTGCGTAGGTAGATGTGGATGTACAGCAAAATGTCAGGAAGCTGGTATGCAGTACCATCGAAGACAGCGAACACATACAGTGATGTCATCGATATCCAAACCGATGTAGTTCACCGAAGAATGCTCGACACTGAACCTGTCTCACAGCGTCAAGAGTTGTTGACCAAAGACTCATGCTATATCTGCCAGATCCTGGCACCCACCGTTCCATCACCAACTGCAGAGCTAATCAGGCATCACCATATTCGTATGTCGAGAAACCTGCATTCTACATTGGTTTTTAGTCAGTCAAGCTAACTGACTGACCTGAAAACCAGTGTACACCCCATCGGCACTGGGGAATCTGTCACGGATGCAACACATGACACAACTGGGATCACTCGGTGGACATTCACACGACAAACCATTAATATGCATGGCTGTAGAATCTTGTCCGAGATCCTGGACAAATACAACTGCCCAATATGTCATATTAACTCGGAGAACTAGTGGTACTAAGCACACTAGTCCAATCTCCTGCAAAGAAAAGCATATATTCAGTAAACAAAAACAGGTATCATTGTAGTGTTGGGAGTAAATAATTATGGAGTGTTCATTGTCATAATCAGTAAATATAAAATAATGTTTCATGTGTGACCTGCAGCATTTCACAAGAAAAAAGGCAGCAAGAAATGTGCTACTACAGCTGCATCTATACATGTTGATATCTTAGGAACAGTCAGTGTTTACCGGGGTTGTTCCGGAGAAGGGAGAGGGTGGCTTGATACAGCATGCAGGCATTAGTAGAATATGCTCTTTTTTAAAACGGTGAAAAATGTTAACTATTTTTCTTACAAAGTGTTCATTGTCATCACATGAATTAAAACTTGTTCAATTTCATTACAGTGATGCCTGATCTTTGTCAATATTATAGACTGATTTGAATTCTGCTAATCAGTAAAGCGCATTTATATTTTTTGTTTTGTTTTCAGTATTCAAATTCATGTCAGTGTCTGCCATGTGTAACTACTACACATATTCATGTTTGACATTTTAAGGTTCTGTCTGAGGTTGAATGGTCAAAGTGAATGTTGGAAATAACAAAATGAGGTGTTATTGTGATGCTAACTGTATATTTTCCTCGCCAAGTATTGAAAAGTTCATAATATGTATGTCTACCTTCTTAAAAAATGAATAGTTTATTTTATAAACTTATTTCTGAGTCGTCGCCATATGCTAAATTCTTCTTAAAGGTGTATTAATATGTATGTGTTGATACACTGTGGGTATAATATAAGTGCAGAAGTCAACTTAGTTTTCCATGTCCAAGATGTTATTATTAAAATGTGTATGAAAACAAATATATATTTAAATGTGCACATTAAATTTTTTTTATAACTTATACGTGGTTGATTGTTATAAATTTGAAATTACCTGGATTTATCATATGTGGGCCTCCCGCTGACTATATATCCTCCCTGTGTCTGCCTGACCCAGGTGACTGCCTTAGTCCTCTTCTGCCTCCTCTCATTCCCATTCAGGAGTTGCAGTGTGGCATCTAGCAATATCATAATTCAAGTTACGTATTATGCATTCATATATTGCTGTGGTGAGAATATATTCACATATTGGTAAATACACAAGAATAGCAGGCATATGTCAGTTGAAAGGTATCACAGGATACCAATTACATAAACAATAGCCAGGCACCAAAGACCACAACGGAAACAAGTGCGAGCATTTACTTGTGTAATCCTTATATATGGTGTACTCTAGCTGTATTTATGTTTTATGCATTTACACGTTTACATTTTTATATTGAATAAAATCATCATCATCAAGGTTATATAAAAAATCTTAATTATTTTAAAACTACAATGCAAATCAACAACATTCTGCAGTAATAGTATCCAAATATAAATCACAAAACATTGTTTTAATAATTATGATCACCAATATAATACTCCCGTGTTTGACGTTCTCTTGCACAAAATTACGGATGCTCTCTGACTAAGTTACTTGCACGATCAACAGGGGCCTATTGCCAAACCAATGTTACTTGTCATTTCGCACCCTCACGTCGTCTACTCTCTATATATATTGTCGCAATAACAGCTTATCAACAAGAACCTACGTAACCAAATACAATACATATCAAATAGTATGTTTGTTGTCACAGCTTCTGACTGAATCTCTGGCTGATATATATGGACATGGTGACTGGCTTAGACATAGTTCTTCTTCTTTGTGTTAGGCAGCCACCATCCGTTGAGCAGATCGAGTCTGTTAGACGTTAGAGTCAGCTTCGAGTCGAGTGTAGACGTTCGCAAGGTGCATTAATACACGGCTACACGTTCTTGTTGCTAACTGCGATAGTGTAATACGTACCTTCGTACAACCACTTCGGAATCTTCATCTTGATACACCAAAGCACGTGTGTGTTGTTATTGTTTTCGAATGCGTGAGATGCCGATCTTGCATAAAGCACGTGACCGAAATGGCCCAGGAGGTCGACAGCGCAATTGGCTTTCGCCAGCTATACCCGGTGTAACGACAAATCTTTTTATTGACGATTAAAAAACAAGTACGCACTTTTTTATTAAACCGACTGAGCACACTAATTAAATTATTCACACATTACACATCTGGACCTAAAAGAACCGGATTGGCGATGGGCAAACGAATTGGTTGAGGACCTCTAATCGAAACGTTACTCGGCTGACTGCATTGGGAAGCAGGATAAATAAACAATGCATACGCTTCCTACACTTATAAAAGTAGCTGTCAATATACATATGTCTACAAATTGCTTATTTACAATGCCATTGCTTGAATCAACTCACCTCGAAATCAGACATGTTAGCTGTGTGTGTGACGTCAACGGTCTGTGTGTGTTTCTCTGCGTGTGCATGAATATTCATTATACTCGGGCTGCAGAATGAATCATCCACGTGGCAACAAGCTCAACATTATTCGCGTAAACACAACTAGCTGTTTATCGGCTTTTTGCGCAGATAACACCCAGATTGTGCATAAGCATGCAAGACATAAGTAGCAGAGAAAGTACTTATGTGATATTAATACGTTTTGATACAGTACACCTCGAATGTATATTAGCTTATAAAGAATCCCTTCAATGTACTTGATCAGCTGACGTCAGCCTCGATTTGGGGGAAACGTGGCTCCGCCATGATGCTGTATTACAACATGTTCATTGTTCCGTGTTATCGACATAACATAATTTGGCGACGAGGATGGCAAAAGTAGGTTTACCGCCCCCTCAAGCGTTTCTCACTTCACCAGGCGAGCCCACGGTGCCATGAAATCGATGGTACGTGAATTTCCAGACATCTTGTGGCCAGCGGCCTTGAGTCGACGGCGCGAATGTAGCCGAGGCTTGGCGTCGAGCCATACTAATCCACTGCCTAGGAACAGAGGGGCAGCGAGTGTTTGCTTCATTGGCAAACACGGAATACGTTCGACAATTCCGTAACAGCGTTACGGAATCCTTTCGGCCCGAAGAGGAGTCATGATGGAGCGATTTGTTTCGCCAACGCGCACAACGTTCGGGCGAAAACGTGCAAGCGTACATAAGTTATAACGATTAACGGCGCTGCGTGAACTAGTAGTGAACTGTAGTGTTGGGGATCTCACAGAAGAACTAATTCGTGATCAGTTGATAGAGAAAACCAGCAATCCACGAATTAGGGAACGATTGCTAATGGAACCTGACACTCTCACATTAGGCTTAGCCAAAGCCCTAACACTGGCGTCTCGTATCGAAGTTGCTATAGCCGAAAGCACACGCATTCAGAGACAGGATGAACCTACAACAGACAAGTTCAAATTGGAGACACCAAGACAACCTTCTAAGGTACAAACAATCGGGAAGAAACAAAACAAATGTAGAAGCAACCTCGCGCATGTGCGTCAAGCATGTTGCAACTGTGGTTATAACTCTCATACCCCAGGAAGTCCTAGATGCCCTGTCATAGGACAGAAATGTCGGTTGTGCTCCAAAATGAATCATTTTCAGAAATGGTGCCGGTCTGCAAATTGGGGTACAGTCGGGCAAATTCACCAGTCGGACAAAATTGTCGGACAATATTGTCAGTATGACTTTGACATTTGGTACACTGCTAGTTCTTGAAACCAGGTACCAGATATGCTCAGCAGGCTGGTCAAAGAAGAACCGTGTGAATCGCCGACAGACGACTGTGTCATGGAAATAGAGTTGGACAACCTCGTTACTGCAGCCAAGTTGAAAAACGCTTCTTCCGAGGATGCCACATTGACGCAGGTCTGTCACGTCGTACAGAATGGTTGGCCCAGACACCCACCCCCGACATGGAACAGTCCTGCAAACGTACCGATCGACGCTACACGAATTGACACAGCGTACTCCAGCAGAGTTGATGCTAGGTCGTAAACCACGGTTTCCTCTGGAAAACCTGAAACTACCTCAGGCATCTCCACTGAATATTTCAGTGTTAGCTGAATCGATCGCAAGGAAGCAGGAACGAAACAAAGCGTACACCGACAAACGACGTCGTTAGCGAAATACGATGATGAAACGTGGAGACTGGATCAGGACGAAACGACCTATCCGGAAACACAAGCTGGCATCGTCATTGTCGAACCCGAAGCGTATCGTCGCTAAAGCTGGTCCCAATACGTTCGTGCTTGAAGACGGGTCGCGCTGGAACTCACGGCGTTGTGTTCGATCGCGACAACCAGGGAATCAACAGCTATCGTCGGACGCCCACCTTGACGACCTTGACATCGGAGGTTTGCTTGCTCATCAACCCGGTTACCCGCAGTACCAACGGCCCAGGCGAAACCGACGTCCACTGCGGTACCTCCAAGACTACCATACGAACTAGTGAACGTTTAGTGTAAGTCTACGTAAGTGTAGTGTTGCCTGCTTTTCAAGCAACCACCGCTAGCGGTTAGGTGACAATTACCCTAGCAAGTCGAGGCCTTAATTGGTTTCTGGCGTGTGTCGGACAGCTGGCCAGGCGATCCGGGTGGTCGATTTTCAAAACCAATCTCAATAGATTTTGTAACTGGCCTCGCGGCAGTTTCAATGACGTCGTAAAAATGACATGGACGGATGTGGAAGGGTCAGCCCGGCGGACCCGTCCACAATCAATTTTCACCCGTCCCAAATCGCATTTTCGAATTTATTTTACCCGTCCAAATGACTGGTGGACGGGTCGAGGCCCTGCCGAGGCCCGGCGTCGAGCCATACTAATCCACAGCCTAGGAACAGAGGGGCAGCGAGTGTTTGGTGTTGATTGTTATATTTCCGTGTTATCGATAAACACACACACACGTGTGTGTGTGTGTGTGTGTGTGTGTGTGTGTGTGTGTGTGTGTGTGTGTGTGTGTGTGTGTGTGTGTGTGTGTGTGTGTGTGTGTGTGTGTGTGTGTGTGTGTGTGTGTGTGTGTGTGTGTGTGTGTAGGTTTACAATTTGAATACTTCGTTGTCGAAATATTAAAATTGCGAGCACTGTTTGCGTGTAGTATCACAGTTTTGCTGTCAGTATATATAGGTTACCATCAACGTGTATGTGTAACGGGGGATTTAGCATGAAGACAGATCAACACATATTAATGATGAATATTATTTATTATGTGAAATCTAAAATACGAGATAATCCTGCAACATAATAACATATGATTACTACACGTGCAACAGTGGTTACAAACTATCATTCAACAACAGCATTAAACATAATGTTCTAATAATACTAATTCATGAATCAGTACTAAAACACATCCACTTGCCTTGTTTCTAATTCCTTAACACCGACTGTATGCATGTATAACTATGAGACTAAGTGTGTCTAACCAATTAGTAGTACACCATGATATTATATGTGACAGTGCTCACCCCAACTGGAAACTGCATTCTAACATAGCGCCTGTGCACTTTTCGGTGCAATCACACCATCACTGTCAGTAAATAAATAAGCAAATGTAATATAATATTGCACAGCACTGCTCTAACTATTGGTTTTATATCAGTTACTGAGTCTTGTTAAACAAGACTCAGTAACTGATATAAAACCAATTATCAGTTATAAATGTATAAACCAAATACTGACTAACACTATAGCATTATATGTATGCTGACATAATGATTCCCTTTAAAAGCACTAAAATAGCATCATTCTACTGTGAGAACACCTGCTAAGTGTCACATATATAAGCTGGCCTTGTCTAACTTTGCAAGTAAGTGTAACTGCTAACAACAATTAGAAATCAACTTATTGCTTAAAGCAGTGATTAAACACTCTTCTGCCAATCGATCATATTAACATACAAGTTACCCAGTACAGTAGTCCTTCAATAGAAACTCATTACGACCCTGCTAAACTCAATGGGCGGTCGTCTATCCACTGACAATCAACATGCTGTCCCTACTCCCTAGGGAATAGCATACCCAACCCCACTGCTGGGGAAACTGATACCACAGGTGAAGCTGACTTACAGGCTCTTCCAGGCCATATATGTTACACTGGTGAAATGGGGTCTACAGACTTAAAGGAAATAAAAATAAGGCATTAGCTAAAATCCTTTTTCCATGTGTACACAAAGTTTAACATTGTATGTAACATTTGACAACATTAAACAAATACAGAAAAATACATTTGTAGCATAAATTCGATTTTAAGCCCGTCTGTGAAGCGATTCCCGCGGAAAATGAAAATTTAATGAGCTAGGCGATCACGTGGTATCGTGACGTCACTTAGGACACACACTCGCATCAGGCCGACCCTTTCCATGCATTCAGAGCATGTTTACAAGGATAGCTTTTGGGTCGAAACGAGCGTCAGAACAAGTTATTGTGCAATATTCCGACGTAATACAAACACTAGTCATCATAGAGGAACAAACATTTATCTTACGGTTCCACATGAATCGAATTTTATTCAAAATAACGAATGCGAATGGGCCTACAAGTCGACTAGGTTTCGCCGAGCTTGGGCTCGTTTTCAGAATAATTATATCGAATGCAACCAACGGGAGATAATCTACACCAATAAACATACATAGCAAACATATATTGTATCCAGCTACATAAAGTAACGTGTATAATCTCATAATATCACTAGAATATCGATATATGACGGAGTTGTACAATTTATCATAACAACTTAAATCAGTCAGAGAGTTTCCGTTGGTCGCGCTAGCTCACTGGGTAGGCGCGTTGGTTACTTGTCATTTATTTCACAATCGGGCGACGCCGGTTCAATCCTGACAGCATGCAAACTTTTGATTTTCTATACACTTTTTTAAAAATGTTTTCACGAAGTAATATAAACAAAATAATTTTATACTATAATGCATTGTTTGTAAATAATTTTTGTAGTAACTATTTATTCGCCACAAAAATGAAAATATGGGAATTATATAACGATGTTTCAAAATTGTATTTATCCAAACAAATATAATGTAATGGATATATAATTTATTAATTGTAAATATATTGTACGGTAATATATTGTAATTATATATGTGAAAACAGATTGAGATCTGTCTGGATAAATACCATTTAGAAACATCGTTATATATAATGACCATATTTTCATTTTTGTGGCGAATAAATAATTACTACAAAAATTAAAAAATATTTACAAACAGTGCATTATAGTATAAAATTATTTTGTTTACATTACTTCGTGAAAACATAAACAAAAAAAGTGTAAAGAAAATAAAAAGTTTGCATGCTTTCAGGATTGAACCGGCGTCGCCCGATTGTAAAGTAAATGACAAGTAACCGACGCGCCTACCCACTGAACTAGCGGGACCAACGGAAACTGTCTGGCCGATTTACGTTGTTATGATAAATTGTACAACTCCATCATATATCGATATTCTAGTGATATTATGAGATTATACACGTTACTTTATGTAGCTGGATACAATATATGTTTGCTATGTATGTTTATTGGTGTAGATTATCTTCCGTTGGTTGCATTCGATATAATTATTCTGAAAACAAGCCCAAGCTCGGCGAAACCTAGTCGACTTGTAGGCCCATTCGCATTCGTTGTTTTGAATAAAATTCGATTCATGTGGAACCGTAAGATAACTGCTTGTTCCTCTATGATGACTAGTGTTTGTATTACGTCGGAATATTGCACAATAACTCGTTCTGACGCTCGTTTCGACCCAAAAGCTATACTTGTAAACATGTCCTGAATGCAAGGAAAGGGTCGGCCTGATGCGAGTTTGAGTCATAAGTGACGTCACATCTCGGCATCCCGAAAAGCGCGCCAAAAATATGCACATTCGAAAATGTCCGGATGCACACCATAAAATGTGGCATTTCTAATTCATTTATTTTTTTGGCTTGGTGGACGTGGAAATAGATAGCAGGATGTAATATAACGTGAATTCGAGCAATATATGTTTTTATTCCCTTTAACACACTAAAAGTAATGAGAACAAAAACAGTACTTGAGTTTTTAAATAATGGAAATAAATAATTAACTAATTCGTCAGTAACCCGGTTACATATGTATTCTATCAAATAAAAATTATATTTAAAAGGAAGATACAGCCGCGGTATAAATAAACACACCTAACTTACACATGTATGTGTAATGTATATAAGGCCAACATCACTGCGATTGTACCAACATTTTTCCCATTAACGTTGCCAACAGTCACAGCCTAACAGCTTGGCTATGTCATCGGTGATATCTAACTAACGCTAACACCGCCTTCTTGAAGGCGTCGAACTTCGCGATGTAGATGAACGGGTTGATGCAACAGTTAATGAACACCAATATGACAGTAGCCTGGTAGAAGTTGTCGAATGTAGAAATAAGTCCAAGATCATACATGATGATGAATATCTTGTGCGGGGTCCAGCATATAAAGTAACACGCTGTGACGAGAGCGAACGTCTTGATCACGTTCCTCCTCGTTATCTCACTTTGCCTCTGCCTGTCACTCTCCAGAGCGTTGATAGTAGTCGTCTGTTCCGGCACTGCCACGAGAACCGACGTGTTGGCAGCAACCGAATTCAACGGAAAAACCTGCGCGCGATTGTTCGAGGTGCCTGGCGTTTGATTCGATCCTCGCAAGTCCGCGGCTCGTTCGTCCGTCGGAGTCGGGTCGCAGGGGCCTGGCGCGTTTGTGTTGGAAACAATTCGCATTCTCAGAATGACGATGATGCGACAATAGCACACACAGTGCAGGACGAGAGGCAACAACCAACTGACGACGATCCACAAGGCGCACAGCGTCCACGGGACCACCCAGGTCGGGTAGAAATACGCGCGATAACACACACCGTCGACGACTCTGCTCGTCGGAACTACAATAGGCGACAAGTAGGACATACCGAACAACCATATGGCGACCATCGACACGCGCGACTTAGTGGTTGTAAACGACATCTTGTGCCAGATCGGGTGAGCCACGGCCAGGTAGCGCTCAATGGAGATCGCCACTAAGTTGTATGTTGACGACATCATCAACCCCCACAGCAGCACCTGCGACAGCCAGAATTTGCAGTACATCTCGGCCGAGAAGTCATCCATGTCCGACATGAGATCGGCGTGCAGGAGAGCCATCGGGATGAGGATAGCAGACGAGATGCCGTCAATAAAGCTCTGGTTGATGATGTACACTGACTTTATCTGTCGTCGGAACAGCTTCTTGTGCTTGCAGACAATAATGACGACCAGCATGTTGCCGATGACACCCGTGACACCGATACAGACTTTGATACTCGTAATAATTGGGGAGCCACCCTCGGTTACATCCAGGGGATGATTCGTTCCATTCGACAACACTCGCCTGAAGTCGGTGATGTTCTCCACTGCGTTTCCTTCCATTTTGTCAACGATAAAGATATACAATTTACCTTAAAAATATGGTCACCAAATGCTGGAACAACCTGCGAGATCGGTATGTATAAAGTTTTAGAAATCGCTGACGCGCCGATGTGCTTCGTGTGAATTCGCAGCGATGATTGGTAATGCCCGGCTCAAGCCAAATGAGAACGTGTGAGGTAACTAACCATGATTGGTGCAGGTGTGTGGCCAAGCCACACACCTGCACCAATCACGGCGCAGGTGTGTGGCTTTGGCCTACCACATAGTGTCAATAACGATAATGACATTCATATTATGCACTTGCGCAAATCCGAGCACATTTACAGTTATGTGCGAGCGAGCGCGCTTGAGTGGTGCGTTTGTTCTTTCAAATGCTAATTCTGTGCAATTGAAGACCGGCGAAGTAGGCGGCTATTGCCCGATATTAACCAAGCGCGTACGGATGCACGCACTCACAGACACACACACACACATTTGGCTTTGGTGTGGAACATGGCATTATTCCAGACGACTGCATGAAAAGATATACTTTTTCAGTGGATGAAGGAGTCGTCAAAGATGAGATCAAGGCGAGTTTCTTGGCCTGCAAGAAGACAGCACGCTGAACGAAGTAACATTCTGAAAAAAGTATGCTTTTCATACCCAAATAAATTAGACATAACTCTCACTTTCCTCATCCAAATGTATTTCTGTGGAGATTGGCATTTCTACAAGGATCAACATTAAAACTAAGGCAAACAAATATACTAGATTTTGCTGATGACCTGCAACGTGCTCTAGCTGTGATAAAGCCTCGCATCTCAAAGGTTATCAAGAAGATGCAACTTCAACCATACGCAAATAATTTCATCTGTAAAATTTTGCTTGTGATACGTTTGATCTTATTTTTAAACTTGGAAGTTAATGTGTAGTTAATGTTATATTTTATTATTCAATTATTATTAAACATCAATTATGCGACTATAAATGTTCTTTAAAAAAATCTTTTTTCTTCAGATTGGTATTTTAAAATGGAGGGGAATTATGGTTTTGTTGGCTCGCTAAAGGGATAATAGTGCCAAATGGAGGGGTAATGGTGGTTTTGTGGCTCACTAAAGGGGTAATAGTGCCAAATGGAGGGGTAATGGTGGTTTTGTTGGCTCACTAAAGGGGTAATAGTGCCAAAAAGGTTAAATACCGCTGCCTTACACAAAACTGTTGCCCTCTTAGTCCATGGAAATCGCGGGACATGAAATATTCTAGTCACGTAATCTATATTAAGCGCTACTATATCAAAGATGAGCTACACTGGAGGAAAAAGACACGTTCATCTTACTGGGAGATAGTGAAATCCCTTAATTGGGCAAAGCACCCACATTGCTGTAAACGAAGTTCTGTCCACGCTCGTGTTTCTGACTTTCCATGGCACGTTTTTACAGTTTCATGTTCCGAGTTAATTAAAGGGACCCTGTATAATAGATTGCGCTATTCCACGGCAGAAGTATTTTGTCGGCCGACGCTTGGCGCCTGTGGCTATTTATACAACTGTCTCGTGCAGGCGATATGTTTGCCGTCGTTAGTTCTCGGGAACACAAGACAAGCGCTGAATCTAGTGATTGTGTTGTTGATAAGGATTTATGTATATCATATACTGTTACAAACTAACTCCTTATCAACAACACAATCACTAGATGCAGAGCACGCTTGTCTTGTGTCCCCGAGAACTAACGCTGCAAGCATAATCGCCTGCACCAGACTGTTCTATAAATAACCGTAGACGCCAAGCTTCGGCCCACAAACTATTTCTGCTGTGGAATAGCCATCTATACCGTGCCCCTATAATTAAGTGACAGCGTTGCTGTAACGACACTCACAACCAGATATGTTCCGTTCAAGAGACTTGCCCGCAGCGAGCGGAAATTATCATATCCAATAGTCACCACAAGAGCTCATCGCTGGGTATCAAGATATCAATATATTTGCCTTCTCGACATGCCACCTCTGTAGCCGACAGCTGCGTGCAGCGACAGACCTCATGTAAGGTATTATATATCCGGCTTTTTCTTCGAATTTAATACTTCACGTGAGAGGTCATTTAATTGATTTTGTTCCTATCATTTACACTGAAAGTTGCTAACACAAAAGTTAATTTCTTACGTAGTGCAGTATTCAGTCTTTAGGGCTGCTTTACCCTTTACTCCCTGGCAGTCCTGTTCAATCGAACACCATATCGATTACTCATGGAAGCATTCAAACACGCTGCGGTTACTGCGCGAAGATTATATATACATGTGCAGAAATATCCACCACTGTTTATAGCCAGGTAGGCCGTACTCATTTATACAGCTGAGTGAACTGGAGCAACGTGGAACGTGCCCAATGTTCAAAACGGCAGCTAGAGGACTCTTACAAATAGAAACAACTACATTCCTTAATACTATAACAATAAATCCTTAATAATTTATGGGATAATCAGTAGCCATAACAATATCAATTAACAATAATTAGAATAATACATTATCAATTTTCATATTAAAACTAATAAAATAATTATAATAATGCATTAGTAATTGTTATAAAAATGTTTGATGGCCGAGAAGGGCCATCGCTTTTTTGTATGGCAATCTGTACCGCCATGGGGCGATGACGCGATGCGATGGGCGAAGCGATGGACGTTGCGCGATGGTATAAATTATAAAGATCCCGCAACGAGCATGTGTACGCCGAAAACGAGACTTAGGAAGCCATTTGTATTTGATTAAACACATTTCTTTTCGTGTTCACAGCATGTGACGATGGCTGATGACGCCGACTGTACGGTTACATATATATAGTTATTGTACACAAAATATTATATGTTTGTACTTCTAAATATTGTCACGTAAATCTACTAGGATTTAATTTAGCCGGGCATTAAATAATATCTGGATGACGTTTCTGCGCGTGCGCGTATCGAGTGGAATGTATTCACCACCAGCTACGACTGTCGCGTTTTCATTTATCCGGGCGTTATGTACGTTACTGTGTGCGTCGGAACATGATGGATATGTGGTGGGTTGAGGCTCTCCAAAACCTCGATTTGCACTCCCCCTCTTGAGGCTCGCCAAAACATTTACCTTGGGACTCTCAAAAATCACAATTTGCACCCACAGTGAGGCTCGCCAAAATAACTCCATCTTCAGGCTCTTCAAAAACCTCGATTTGCACCCCCACCCCCGAGGCTCACCAAAACATCCACATTGAGGGTCACCAAAAACACAAAGATGTCAAAATGTAGCATGGGAGGTGGTGCTGTTCTAATTATAGCTCCTGGCCCAGGGAATATCGTCTCCACAGACGCACCAACTTTGACACATCATGTAATCAATCCACTTACCAGACAAGAGATACAATTAACCGCAAGTGCTACTTAATCACTTTAGTCCACCAGCACTTCCAGATGTAACTGACAATTTTTTGACATACCCGTTTGTGCTGAATCATATAGAAAACGATATTGCTCGAAAGTCTCAGTAAATCTAGCTGTGTTACAGCCGTACTACGGTGTATCAGAATGGGACGCGGAAATGCGAATGTGTTTTTGGAAGACGTTCGTTCAGATGGGACCACCTTGATGATATGTGGTCCATGGACGTTCCATTAGAAACCAGGTGTATACGCCTCAACAACAAAATATTGAATAAGTATCGGTTTACATAACTTAGTAATTAAATTGTTACATACGTATGTACGGTATTAGTTGTATGCATCCTAGCAAGCCAGGGCTATTCGCCATGCTAAACTAGCCCTGGCTGATCCCCTACGCGAAGTGCGGAAGTTAGCTAGTCAAACTAGTAATTGACTTCGCCAGTCGCGACTGCATCAGCCGTGCGAACAGCGCAAATACCCGCCCCAATTTGAAGACGGATAAACGACTTCTGAAAATCCCAATATAATGACCCGTTCGCCCATTAGCACGAACAGCTGAGCGGTATTGTGTATTCGAATAATTGGTTGGTTGAAATTAGTTTTATTATGCCCACCTGACCTGCCGACAACCACTAATCTAGTGAGCGATTTCATAGGCTGAACTTAAATTCAGAGTTTCGCAAAGCGATCAGCCAGGGGGTACTGCTGGCTGGCACTGACGTAATCAGCAGCAGCGACCCCTGGCGCGCGAGGATGGTAAACGGTGCCTCAGCAATTCGATTCACTTAACGAAAAAGAAACAATTACACGGTAGACAGGAAAAAAACATGTGACGCAAGTGACGACTAAAATAAGTTTTTTTCGAACTTTTAAACAAATGTACATGTTTCGTATTAAACCGACTTCAAATGTTGTAGCTATTTATAGTATTTAAAATTATAAATTTTGACACAAAGAAACGGCATTTGCAATAAGCTAAAGTTTAAAAAAAACAGCTTCAAGTTGTCGTCTCATCCAATGTATACAAAATACTTTTTATATTTTCTACCAATTATATCCAGACGGAAACAATTTAACAAATACAATATGGGCGGTAGAAGAGGTGCATATATGTCATGTTAAAATATATTTTTGCCCCAGGCTTTCGTCATAACATTTAGAAGTACGAACAACAGCTTCTTTGTGCAAAACAAACATGTATAACCGTATACGTCATCAGCAAGCATCAGATGCTCTGAACACAATAAGGAATGCGTTTAATAAAATACAATTGGCTGCCTAAGTCTCGTTTTCGGCGTACGCATGCTCATTACGGCATCTTTATAATTTATACCATCGCGTCGCGCATCGCATCGCACATCGCATCGCGTATCGCATCGCGCATCGTCCATCGCATCGCCCATCGCATCGCCCATCGCATCGCCCATCGCATCGCGCATCTCTCATCGCATCGTCCATCGCATCGCGCGTCGCGTCATCACTCCATGGCGGTGTAGATTTTTACACAAAAACGCGATAGCCCTTCTCGGCCATCATAAAAATGTATTATGATAATGAGACTCATTACGTATCAAAACTAAACATTATAAGCGAGTTTGAAGCAGAGTAATTTAAGATTGGATTTAAATGTCTCCATGCACTGGGTAATGGAACGATATTAGGGCCACAATTCCATCATCTACCTGCAATGTGCTACGTGAGACTGACTGGACCTCTCCGGACAATGCCTACGTGAGACTAAGAACTCGGAACTCAGAATCAATTTATTTGACCTACATGTATACAATACACATACAACGAATACTTTAAGTAATACGTAAGGTCGGGAGACACCCTTTAAGATATATTATATCGTTAGCACAGGAGCCACCCCATCTCTGTAAACAACAACAACATTTACATGAAACGATCAGAATAATATATGACATAAATAGATACCTGAGGATTATTCAACGTATCAACATCCATAAATATATATATATATATATATATAATTATATATATAATTACTTATTATATGTACTCGTGTATTGTCGTACATATAGATACATATGTGTACATTTTAATATGTATTATGAACTACAAATATAACAATTGTAAATACTACAGCAGGATTCATAATTTGAAACAAAGTAATATTTTGTGTATGTCGAAAAATCATGTAGACTGGATGTAAATTTTATTAATGATAATACTTGGTGCATTGTTTACTGTCTCTACAAGGTTATTTCTATTGCATTTTTTTGCATATTCATGTTGGACAAATACAGACTATTTCTTTCACGTGTGTAGTAGTGCTGATGAATGTCATAGATGTGTGTGTTGGGAATAACATTGAAGTAATCGGGTAAGTGATTGTTAATTAATTTGTAGTAAAATTTTAGTTGTTGGAGTTTATAAATGTTATCCAACTTTAATAACTGAAGTTTGTTTATAAATAGGACTTGTGTGAGCATTATATTTACTTAATTACATTATTCATATTGCTTTTTCTGTAGTTTGAAAATTATTTGACGTGCTTGATTAGCCGCAATTAATACGATTATGATTATTTAATATGCCTATTGTTTTAGGTATTTTGTTAGCTATTTTGTTTGTATGACTCTGCCAGTTTAAATGGTTATTTTTTGTGATGCCTAAAAAATTGAAATCATTTACACATTCAATGTATGCCCCATCAATTTCTAACCGACGGTATTCTATTTTCTTTTGAAGCATAACAAATCATGAATTTAGTCTTTTTTGGCTTTTAGTGAAAGTTTATATGCTTGCTAATCTTTGTTAATTCTTTGTTTATATTTTCACTTAACATTTTACCTTCTGGGTGTTTAAATTTATTTAGTGTACAGAAAAGGGTGGTGTCGTCAGCGTACGTTATGAATTTGAAAAGATCACTAAAAAGTGCTATATCATTTATATACATATATATTATGAATAAGAATGGTCCTAAAATTGAACCTTGGGGGACACCACTGTTTATGATTAATTCCGTTGACTTAACATTTTCAATTTCTACGCTGTTTGTGATTTGGTAAGTAACTCTTACAAAGATCAAGTGCTTTGTCACTAAATCCATAGTAATTTAATTTATGTAGCAGTGTATTGTGATCGATTGTATCAAAAGCTTTTGATAGATCGAGTTATACATTTATTGGAGTAGCCGAATTGTCAAGTTCTTGTGTAATTCTGTCAATAATTTCGAATGTTGCAAGTTCAGTAGAATGTTTCTTTCTAAAATCATATTGGCTAATGTAGTATATATAACGTTTTGGAATGGAAGTATTCATAGATTTTATCAAACATGACCCTTTCAAAAATTTGTGAAATCACTGGCAGAATAGAAATGGGGCGATAATTGTCAAGATCAGAAACATCACCTCTTTTGAAAATGGGTATGACTTTTGCAATTGTTTATTTGTCTGGAAATATACCAGTTATAAAAGATTGATTAATGATTAGAGTGACTGCAATGCTAATATAATTTTTTTTAAATAAATTTTACTGATTTAGCTAATATACCTTCTTTTCCACAGCTATATTTTCGAGGTAAGCTATCGATTATACATTACTAACAGTAGTATCTATGTCAATTGGGTTAAAATTAAAGGTGTGAAACGTCGGGTTTTTCAAGTAATCTTTGTATGATTTACCTCCAGTTGAAATTATTTTAGAGGCCAGAGTAGGACCGGTATTGGTTAAAAAACGTGTTAAACCTATTTGCAATAATGGATTTGTCGCTAAACATTTCCCCGTCGACTTTGAAAGAATCTGGAAATTGTACTTTCTTTGGATTTTTCTGAATAATTTCTATAATTAAACACTGCGTCTTCTTAACATCATGTTTATGCTTTTCAAAAATGAATTGAAAAAGCATTTTCTTGGCTAACCTAATTTCTTTTAAGAATTATATTATTATCTGTATTTGCGGGAGTTTGTTTTATTCTCATATACATTTTATTTCTAAACTTCATCGACATAATAATGCCCTTTATAATCCAACGTGTTTTCTTATGTTTTTATTTGTTAAATTTAATTATTTTAATAGGTAGGAATTTATCCATAGTTGCAGTAACGATTTCATCGAGGATATTGTAGTTTTCATTGGGATCTGCATGAGTATCGTTGTTAAGTTTACCATAAATATTTTAATATTTTAATAGTTTATTATTTCAATTTTAAATTTATTGAGTAAGTCAGGATTTTTTTGTTTTATTCGTACAAATTTTGGTGTAGCATTAGTGGTTACAACATAGTCCATTCTAAGAAAGTATGGAAAGCGATCGGAAATATTGCTTACTACAATACCAGCTGGGGATTTAAAGAATCCTTCTGACAAATTGCAAAACAAATTATCAATGAGTGTTCCGTGATGTTCTGAAAGTCGTGTTGGTAATGTCATTTTAGAGAAGAAACCATGTGAAATGATTGCATAAAAATATTCACATATAATGTTTTTTTTGTTAATTTTAAGCAAATCAATATTGTAATATCCTGCAATTATTTCACTTTTTTATTTTTGTAAATCAACTAAATTTGACGCAAATTCTTTTGTAAATATTCTGTAGTTTTCAATGATATCTCTACGTGGTCTATATATATTTCAAAGAATATTTTTTTACTTCATGGCACAAAATGCTATTTCTATAAATTGCACTTCCTGGTCTGCATTAGCATGGCTATTTAGAGATTTGTAATTGTATTTTTTGCTGAGATAGGGTGTGCAGCTTGCGTGTGCACTACGCAATTTGCCTTGGCTTATTAATGTGTAGCCATCTATTTGAAATAAAGAAGTGTCAGCTTCATCATCGAGCCATGTTTCCTAGCTGTAAACATAGAGCGCTAATCTCACAGTCACTGTTTCTGAGTGTCTCTAGCTGACAATTTAGGTTGAGCACGATAAATTTACTTTGTTTGTTCATTAGGTGACACCAATTTGATTATTCGGATTACGGACCCGCCGACGCTGTTTTTGACAAAACGAAAATAAAATTGCAATTTTTAACTTTAATTTCTGATCGAAATGTCGAACCAATGATTTTGTATCGATTCATGGAGCATTTACGGACACTGATTTTCTCTGATCGCTGGAAACGAGAAGAATTCGCAGAATCGGCGTTTTGAAACAGAATTTGCCTTTTCAAACGGAAATTCCGCGATCTTAGAAAACGTGTCGTATGGAATTCCGCGTAATCGACATTTCGAAACGGGATTTGTGTTTTCGAACGGAAACTCCATAAACGCTCAAAGAGTAGAATCACCAACACCGTTAACGATGCTGACTTTATTGGCGATATTTTGAAACAAACTTGATTACTCTGCAACGGTATTCGTTTGTTTTGGTGGATTTATTAAGCAAGATTTTTAAAACGCGCAAGGCAAATTGCTACGAAGTGTCATGGCATGGCGCCGACGACCGATGTAAACAGGGACGCGGATGGAAGGCGCTACCATAAACCGTTTCGCGGTCATTGTCTGGTTGTTCGCTAAGCGCATTGAAGATATGTTGCTAATTAAATGTAGTTGTCACGTCGTTAGAACACGCTTAAGTGTACATATTCCGGTTTCGAAAACAAAACACGAAGGATTAATAACAGCCTAGGTTACGCTGGTTCAAAGTGATATAGTCCCCATTTTGTAGTTCTCACAAATTCCGTTGGATGACGTCACAATAGTTGAACAAAATTATCAGGGAAACAGCATCAGTGATTTGAACATTCATAAAGTTATGTTGATATGATTGTTTGTGTAATTTACATGTGTTAACAATATTATGCACTGCTGCATTAGAAACAACCAGTCATGTATGTTATCGTGTGAGAGGAATTATTTTATTATCTAAATTGATTATGTACGGTTGTTACTGTGTTGCAAATATTGCACAAATAAATGTTGTTAGAACCACACAGTAAACAGTATTATATAGATGTATAGATTGTGATATTTTAAATATTTGGCAGAATGTATTATTTTTCAAAGTTAACTTTGAAATATTTTGAGGTACGACAATCAAGTCCTAATTATGGCAGTCAAATTAATATTATCACAGCAAGATATATCCTGCCTCTAATCTACACGTTTATGGCTGTAATGTTAACACACCATAATGGTATCTGCCAAGTCTTGTTATCAGTACTCGTTATTTTAAATTGTAAGTCTTCAACTTTTATTAAACTTTCATAAAAGTACATGTCTAGTAAGCATTAATACAAGACTACAAATAGTTTAAGTTTTTATCAATGTACTGCATGGCTCATATGACAATTCACGTATTTACGCAAAACATCTTTCTCGTGCAATGACTTTTATTTTATTCCCCCCTCCTCTAACAAAAATGTCTCAAAAATCCGTAATCCTAACAATAAAATTGGTCTGGCCTTAGGTGGTTTATTAAATTGTTATCATCAAGGTATGGTGAATGTTGCAATGGTTCAATATCCCAATCTTCATTCATTTCATCTGTTTTTAATATGTGACAGAGATAATTTTTCTCTAGACCATCAAACTACTCTAAGAAGTAATTGTTATCAATCATATTGGATAAATTGGATAAACAATAGTGCTCTATGTTTACAGGACTCATCATATAAACATGTACTAGTCGTGGTGAAACAGTTGCATAAGCTATGCCACGGGCATAATACAAATATAATTTGTAAAAGAGAATATTACGAATATTTCGCATACATGCAGTGTTTCCCCTGGTATATAACAAGCGAGGCTTGTTATACACCAGGGGAAACGAAATTGCCGCCTCGTAGCTATTTCATACGCCCATTTTTTTTCGTTCTTTCACGGTATATTCAACGTCGGCGAGCGGCACGTAATGACACCACAAAGTCACTTATATTCCTGCAAAATCGCAGATTTGTAGCAACATCGTTTAGCCGTCATTGGACAACGTGAAAGATATCACTTGTCAGTTGTCCAATCACTGAATATTCCTGCGGGATCCCCGGTGTCTCCAATGGTGACACCTTGCGGAGTTTCGACATACTAGAAATCTAGACATTCATGTAAAATGGCGCCCAAACGGTAACTTCCGTTTTGGTTTATGACGGTGGTGGGAGTGAAAACCGTGCAGGCTGATGGCACTACGTCACTTGTGTCGAATCCGGACTCTTTCGAAGCCCAAATAAAAACCGTGCATCCTAATCCTATTCACTAGTCGGCATTTGTATCGAATCCGGACCCTGTTGAAGTTCAAATACCGACCCGGTTTGCGCTAGTCTGTGCCGCTGCGGCCGTGCGTTACCGCACAGCGAGCGTAAAAAGATATATATATATAGCAGCGTATGTCGATACAAACCGGGGCGCTATTTACGCCTCAAATGGACGTAAGACGCAATATTCTTAAAGGTAAATATGCCTAGGATAATGTTGAATGATGGAACTACAGTGTATCTCACTGAGGTATCAAAGATAAGCAAAACTCAAGCGGCAAAATCAATGACAAAGTAGGTCCGGGTTCGACGCAAATGCCCACAAGTCTATTCAACTAATATTCTATGCGGTTTTGTCTTAGCAAAATAAGGAATGTGATTCGTAAGATATCTTTGTGCTACATATATAATACATATTCCGACAAAGTTGTGCAAACAAACTTTTGGGAAAGTTGATTTGAGTTAAATACTTACGAATATAAACCAACGAAGTTCACATCTCATAAAAAAATGCCTACTACCCAAAACCGTGTATATTAACGGGTTATCAATAACTTGGGTTAGACAATGATATGTTTGCACAGCAATTGGATGTACTAAACAACTTATACTGTTTTATAAAAAGGACACAATTTGAGAAACATTCTTGCAATTAATAGAAACATACTTTTGTGGCATTCCATAAATGACTGTTTAATTAATTGTATAGCATTCTAGCAAACAAATAAAATATAATCTTTTGAACATAAACCACCAATTTACCATAATATTATGATATTAAAATAATTTAAAGGTGATGATGAAAGAGTCTTCAGATGATATCACTGGATGCTTCCCAGAGAAGTCGAGATGGTGTTCGACAGAACAGGTCTGCCAGGGAGTAAAGTGTAAAGCGCTTTGAGCAGTCCTGCGCTATATAAGAACTCACCGTTTACTTTTTTATTGACTCTGTCAGCGAGGTAACAAGGCATAGGGTTAGTGCAATAAAACATAACCATAACCAAGTACCAGTGGTCAAGTGGAAACCACACCTCTACTGAGTACCAGTGGTAGAATGGAAACCACACCTCAACACGATGAAACAATCATGATTACTGACTTTTATCAATCATGATTACTACATTTACAAGTAGTGTCTTATTATTTTATATCTTCCTCTGTATATTCAAGAGTAAAGGTTAAAACATACCTCAGAATGCACCATTTTAAAGCTAGTTAAAAAAAATATCCGGGCGAGCATGCCCCCGGACCCCCCTAACAACGCTTCGCGCCAGCGGCGCTCGCGTACCCCACCTCTACCACCTCGCCCATCATTTCACCCAGGGGAAACACTGACATGCACAACACAATGTACTTACTGCAAAAGCACAAAATGTGTGAACATAAATTAAAGTACATGCATTGCCCCAGCATGACCACAGAATGTGAATAAAATGTGTATATTAAACAGAACACAAAATTATTATTGTGTAAACACTAAGCGTTGGGAAAATTCTATATATGCACTTTCCCAAAAATAAAAATGTAATTGACTAACGCTAAAATGAGTGAAAAGACGATGCATAACTATTGCCTTCCCCAAAAAAAAACAGAAAACACATCGTATATACGACGTAATTATTTTTAAATGAACACATGATGTAGTAAGTATGTATAACAATATTATGTAATAGAGAAACGTATTGCACAAAATATGTTTATCTTTCTTTGATTGCCGATTTCTTTTACATTGATGTTTCTCCAGTGGACTACAGTATGACTCATAGAGCATGTGGTATCTCCTGTAATCATGAATGAATTAAATGAAATTTATTAGACCAATAATTACAAATACATATTATGACTGAGTATATACAATAAGTCAGGAGACTCCCGTTAAGGCATTTAAATGCTGCCACGAGAGCCACCTTGAATAATAATAATTATAGTATAATAATAATAATAGTATGTTTACAAAGTAATGTAACTGGTAATACACGAACATGTCACAGAAAATATTATAATCAATAATATTATAATTATAATCAAAAGTACGTACAGTTGCTGACACATACATGTGCACATATACTCAAAATGCATCAACAGACATTACAATAAATTTAGTTAATTATCTTCCACATATATAACAATTAATAATAGTACAAGCATTCTGATATCTTTCAATATTGTATCTTTTAATATAGGTGGAGAATCTATGGATATTGTGCGTGAATATTTTATTAATAATGATATCGGGAGAATTATTGAATATCTTTGCTTTGCTGAACCTGATGTTTCTTTTGGCGAATTCGTGATTTTCTCTAGGGATAAATTTGTGTATACCGTAGTAGTTTGTAACTAAATTTAAGTAGTTTAATGTTATATATGTCATCAAGCTTTAAGGGGTAAAGTCTCTTAAAATTGGTTCACTATGAGCCAGGTAATCACTAGAAGTTATAATTTTAACTGCCCTTTTCTGTAATTTGATAATTTTGTTATTTATGTTACTCTGAATCCCCACACCAACACTCCATAATTGAGGTGGCATACAATTAGGGAGTTATAGATTGTTCTCAGGATGTGGATTGATAGGATATGTTTGAGACTATTTAACATTCCTGTTGTTTTGAATATTTTTGAAGTCAGTGCATCAATATGACTTGCCCAATTTAAGTGTTTGTTAATAGTGATACCGAGAACATTAAAATTATCTACATATTCAATATTTGATTCAGCTAATCGAAGGAGAAGAAGCTGAACCTTTTTTCGTGGCATATGAAATGTCATGGCTTTTGTTTTCTTAACATTTAGTGAAAATTTCTTCACTTTGAGCCAAATACTTATTTGTTCTAATTCACTGCATGTTTAGTCTTTCATTGTGAATATCATAGTGTCCATTATAATTGAATAATATGGTGTCATCTACAAACATTATGAACTTAAATGAATTACTAGAGCGGATAATATCATTCATATATATTATGAACAATAAAGGACCCAATATTGTGCCTTGGGGAACACCCATTGTTATATCGGCTTCTGACGATTTAGTGTTATTAATCTGAACAAACTGTTTCCTGTTTGATAAGTAGCTTTTGCAAAATTCTAGCGCTGAATTTGTAAACCCATAAAACTGTAATTTAGATAACAAAATATTATGGTCAAGGGTGTCAAACGCTTTTGACAAATCAAGGTACACATTGATTGGAGTCATACCTTGATCAAGTTCCTGAGATATTCTGTCAATGAGTTCAAGTGCAGCTAGGTGAGTGGAGTTTTTTTTTCTAAAACCATATTGTCCATCGTAATATAAATTATGAGATGAGAAGTACAGGTGAATTTGACTGTGCATTACTCTTTCAAAGATTTTGGAGATTGGGTAATATGGAGATTGGACGCCTTTTTTTTAAGTGGTATTACTTTTGCCATTTTTAGGGGACAGGAAAAATTTGCGTTGTTTGTATTAATTATCTCAGCTGCTAATTCGGGTCCTACATTTGTATTAAAAAAATACATTTGTTAGCAATGACATTAGTATCACTTATCACTTTATTGTCAATCATAAAATGATCTGGTAATTCAAATTTCTCCGAAGTCCGACTAATAACTTCTTTGATAGTACATCATGTTTGCTTAATGTCATTCTTACATTTTTCAAAACGATTTTGATAATATGTTTTTTGGCATTATGAATGAGTTTTTTTTCAGAATTCTTTGGTAAGTGGCTAAGTTAGTTTTACGATTTATATAATGCTCGGGATGTGCAGGTGTTTGTTTTAGTTTTATGTATAATTTATCTTTGTAAGCAATTGACCGGATTATACCATTTGTGATCCATTGAGACTTGCTGTGTTTATGCTTATTGAATTTGATCGTACGTACTGGCAAGTGTTTATCTTTTGCCCTGGATATTACTTCATTAAGAATGTTGAGATTGTCAGTTGGATTGGCAAGGTTAGTTGTGTTTAGCATGTAACAAATGCCTGCATTATTTATTTCCGTTTTAAATTTATATATGATCTATCGATGCTGTATTCCAAGTTTTGATTCTAATTGATTTGGTGGCATTTACACGCTTTGGTTCTAGATAATCTACAAATATGAAGTATGGTAGGTGATCTGATATCGTGTTTATTAATAGGCCGGCAGTTGCCCGTGAGAAGCCTTGTGATAGCTTACATAGGAAATTGTCTATGAGCGTACAGTTTCTACTCGAAAGCCTGGTGGGTAGTGTAATTTTAGGGAAAAAAACCTTGAGCAACTATAGAATCAATATATTCACCAAATATTGCATTTTCTTTAATTTGCAGTAAATCAATATTGTAGTCACCAGCAATGATGACTTCACTTTTACATTTTTGAAGATGATCAAATAAAAGGATAAATTCATTAACAAATGTCTGACATGTTTCGTTGTTATGCCCGGGTGGTCTATATATATTTTCTAATATGTCTTTTTTGTCAAGTTGCTTTCCTGTAATTTCAATAAATTGTACTTGTGAATTCTGATAGATGTTTATTGAATTATAATAATATTTGTTGCATAAGTGGTCAATGTTTAACATATGGAATAGTCAACATGAGTCCGGTGTGAATTAGCTCATGTAGAATCCCGTTCGCTTGATCTTGTCAGCATCCCATCCAAGCTTGAACAGGTCATCCGGGTTTGCAAGCGTCAGTTTCTTCTCGTGGTTGCGCACTATCGCCACACAGTGAATGCGGCCGTCACGCGTGAATGCATATTTCACCGACACGTCGTTCTTTACTTCACGCAGCAGTTTGCTTCGGAGGGATGTCAGATCTTCATAAATCAATCTTGGGGCCACTGACATCTTTCATCCTTTTCTTCGATTTCATCACGCTGATTTTTTTTCATGTCGCACGAATTTAGCGACTATGGCGAAGGTAGTCGGTAGCATTCGCTTATGTCGTTTGTTGTTGTAACGTTTATCCCGATGCGTTTACACGTGTCGACGACCAACTGCGCCGTGTCTTTAGATTCACGCTCAGCAGGTTCAGGATACCCGACGATTTTTATGTTTTCTCTCCTGCTGTATTGTTCTGTTGCGTCGATGTGCCAGTTCTGTTGTTGCAGTTCTCTTCTCAAACTACCTACTTCGTCGTTGAGTTTTTGCATCCATCCAGCTAGCTCTTGTTTAAGTTCCTCCACTAGAATTGTTGTAGTTTCTGAGAGAGCCGCGGTCACCGCCGAAGTCACCGATGATGATCGGTTCTATTTACGCAACGATTTTGATTCACAATGTCATTGACGGCGGACGCTTCGAAGTTCGCACCTTTTTTCCCGTTTGCCTTTAATGCTCGTTTTCTGACTGGACCTCTCTTGGCACTGCCTACGTGATATTGACTGGACCTCTCCGGACACGGTCTACGTGATATTGACTGGACCTCTCCGGACACGGTCTACGTGAGACTGACTTGATCTCTCCGGACACGGCCTACGTGAGACTGACTTGATCTCTCCGGACACGGTGTACTTGAGACTGACTTGATCTCTCTGCAAACGGTCTACGTGAGACTGGCTGGATCTCTCTGCACACGGCCTACGTGAGACTGACTTGATCTCTCTGCACACGGTATACGTGAGACTGACTTGATCTCTTTGCACACGGTCGACGTGAGACTGGCTTGATCTCTCTGCACACGGTCGACGTGATACTGACTTGATCTCTCTGCACACGGCCTACGTGAAACTGACTTGATCTCTATGCACACGGTCTACGTGAGACTGAGTTGATCTCTCTGCACACGGTCTACATGAGACTGACTTGATCTCTCTGCACACGGTCTACGCGAGACTGACTTGATCTCTCTGCACACGGTCTACGTGAGACTGACTTTATCTCTCTGCACACGGTCTACGTGAGAATGACTTGATCTCTCTGCACACGGCCTACGTGATACTGACTGGATCTCTCCAGACAGTCTACGTGAGACTGACTCGATCACTCTGCACACGTTCTACGTGAGACTGATTTGATCTCTCCGGACACGGCTTACGTGAGACTGACTGGATCTCTCCGGACACGGTCTGCGTGAGACTGACTGGATCTCTCCGGACATTACCTACGTGAGATTGACTGGACTTCGCTGGGCACCGCCTACGTGAGATTGACTGGACCTCTCTGGACACGGCCTATGTGAGGTTGACTGGACCTCTCCGAACACGATCTACGTGAGACACATGGGCGGATCCAGAAAGGGTAGTCTAGGGCCCTAAAAAACCTCCACTGGCGGCAGAAAAAAATAAAAAAAAATATTATATTCGGTGGTCTGAACCTAAGCTTCAGCACGATTCTGCTGTCGCACTGTCGGATCATGACATTGGAAGACGGGGTGGGGTGCTGTTGACAACTTTTCGCCGCCGTGCCGCCATAAATTTAAGCTCTTCAGCTTCTCCGCTGACTCTCGGCTCCACAGATGACACCGGAAGACGGGACGTGGGTTGCTGTTGAAATTTTTCGCCGCCGCGCCGCCGTAACATCAACTTCTTCTAACCTAAACGGGGGCACATTCCAAAGGTATGGGGGGCACGTAAAGGGGGCACATTCAAAAACGTTTAGGGACACGCCAAATTCCAAAGGTCCAGGGGGGCATATGCTCCTCAGGCATCCTGGATCCACCTATGCGTATACGCGCGTTCGTCGCATGCATACGTATATCTTATGTAAGACTGTAATATAATTATTATAGCCAGCAAAAATGCCCATCACCTGGCGGGATGCCTTGGTAGAAGACAGTCGTGAAATTAATATGTACAAAATGGTAGAAAACACAGAGCATCATTACATAAACACCATAACACGTTGGCAGATACTCGTTGTTTATTAAAAATGACGAAGTTCGGAGAGAATGTGATGACAATTCAGTGAAGTTCACGTCAATCTGTAGGCCCTAGTCATAAGATTGTCAAAATTAATAATATTCATATTGCTATGACGCAGGGGCCGATTTCCTGAAGTTTTTTCCGCGCGTGCATGGTTCCTGTGTACCGGCCCAAAATTAAGTTCCGGTGTGAAAGTATGTTCCGGTTGCGTATTACGCATGCGCGTGTACATGTCAAAGATTAGCGCCTACTTTCGGCCCTCTATTACACGTCCGGAAGTAAGTTCCGGTCTGAAAGTAAGTTTCGGTTCCGTTTTACGTATACGGGTGTACATGGCAAAGGTTGGCGCCTGCTTTCGGCCCGCTTAAACCACTGACCTATATTAAAGACAGATCAGTGGCTTAATCACTGTATCTGCCGAATGTATGCGTGACCCATTTATATTAGTCTGCCTCAATGATACATAACAACACAATTAGCATAACGTTTTTCCATTAACTTTACCAGAGCCGACTTAGTTGGCATAAGATTTTAGACCGTAGCCGCAGGAAGTGATGGAGACCATATTAATTTTGTAGAAATGTTTTGTTGTAAATCAGTGCAATAGTATACTCAGGGTTGTGCGTGGTTTCGATATGTATAAATTAATGATTTTTTTTCATTTTATATATAATTTAAGAATAGTATTTGAACTGTAATGTCACTTATTATATTAAAGTAAACAACTGCTATGTCACTCATATACGTTGATATTAAAGTTTTAGTTATGTAAATCTTGATGCGTGACTCGTTTCCCTGATGATGTAATACTATTATTTTAATTATGATATCACATAATTATACACGTTGACATGATAACGCATTTTTACTTATTTAAATCGTGACTGCATGCCTCATTTCCATAAATGCATTATTAAAAAATAGCCGAGTTACCGGGTGTTGCATGGGAAAAAAGAGAGTCGCCTATGCAAAAACTGTTTGGAAAGTGTGACCCCAAGACCCCCACCATCCGAACGAATTTTGAACCACCCCTATGTGCCTGCTAGGCTGCAATCAAAATGTCAGCCCACACATGCAAAACTGACGGCGGGGATAAGTACCATTATAAAATGTTAACCCCACCCCCCGGACGAATTAAAAAATATATAAATCTACGAGCCATCCCCCCAATGGGCCCGCTAAATTATAAAAAACATTGCACCTCCCAAACGCCCACTCTAACCGAAGAATGACTTTTCACTCCTATTTAGGAATGGCTGCTAGAGATGAGTGTTGGATGAAATGATGTAGAACGAGTGGAACAAGAATTAGGCGACGGAAGTTCGCTAATTGAGATGGTGATGCCAGCGCTTAGCCTTAAGACTGAATGTTATTAATGTATACAAACAACGACCGACGAAGCAAAAACACCAGCTATTAAGAAGAGATAGAGGTGTAACGGTTGTTCAAGAAGTACGAGCACGAAGAAATAAGACAAGAGTTACCAAGTTGAAAAATATGCTTGAGGCTCAGTTTCCCAACAGGATACTAGGTAGCAGCACTATTAGTCATTCAATGTTTCCCGCTCTACCCGCCCGTGTGCATCTTTTAGAGCAAGAAAGTTAGCACATTAGCATCATTAAAAAAATTTGCAAATATGCACGAGATTTGAATAGGAGAGTGAAGAGTTGGACGTCAAGTAGGGGGTGACCTACATTTAGAATAAAATATAATTCTGTTATCAACACTTACAATGCTATACTTCCATGTTGAAGGATTCTACTGTAATGAACACACAGACACACGACACAAAAGGAACAAACGCAGCAACGTTGTTTCGAGAATGATTTATTTATTGCATGTAACGGGTGTTGTGTGTCTGTGCTCACGCCTTGACGGCGTACTTCCGCATCGGGTACAGCCTCTGTTTCCTCTGCGTCTTCTTTGTCTTCAGTGACAACTCGTACTTGGTGAGGGCCCGTCGCATCGCGCGCGTCTTCTTCGCACGCAGGTCCTTCGGCTTGTACTTCTTGTCTCGGTAGAACTTCCTCAAGTTCTCCTTCTGTGTCTGGTTGATGACGGTGAGCACGCGCGCTATCGACTTGCGCACAATGTGACTGCAACATCACGTAGGACATGTTAAATACGGCGACATAGCGACCCAGGGTATTGGCTGCATCTAACACAATTTGTCCCCTGAAAAACACACAAGGTCGTGACATTTTCATTCTTCTAACATACTCAATAAGAAACTTAGGGTGCTAATTACAAATCAACTGTTAATTCTGGTATAATAAGGGCCTTACTATACAAATAAAAAAATACATTTTGCATTAGCACAAATATGTCACAGCCTTGTTTCTTATGGGATTAGTAAAATTGGAGAAAAAAAAACAACTGCACGAATGGCATTAACCTCCCATCCACTAATGTACACAAACCACTGTTTTATTTAAATCAGAGATTACTAGATTTGTTGAAATCAGTGCATGTTTCTTTTTTTTAAATGACACACTGATGCAGGTGTGCACTATTTTTGTGTGTAAAATTATGTTTAAGACTAGGGTAATTTTTTTCTTCAGTACAAAAAAATGAATGAGTACTGTAACATTGTCACACAAACTGAAATATAGTTTGCATAGTCAGTCTTTTCAGAAACCGGCTGTCAACAACTCTTTCAGTAGCAGAACTGGTTGAGTTACTCATCACCAAAGACACAACAATGATAAACCAACGCACAAATGTACAACTTCCTGAACAGTTCCAAGAAAAACACTACAAATAAAATTGGTGCATTAATGTGCTCTTTTTATAAATTAAACGAAAGGATGACCAAATGGTATTTTCTTAGCGTTACCTTTCAGAACGTTTATTTTCAATAGGAAATGAAAAAGTAACATTACCACTATAAATGTTTAGTCATTGTCTTTTCAGAAACCGGATGTCAACAACTGTTTCAGTAGCAGAACTGGTTGAATTGTTCATCAACAAAGACAACAATGATAACATACAAATATCGCATTTGAAAACATAAAATGTTCCTGTTCTAAATGTTTACCAGGAAAATAAATAGTATGGTATAAGATTTGGTGTAAATTACGGGTAAACAGAATTCATCACCAGAGGCTTGTCATATAACCTGCACTGATAAATTATTTTTGGAAATAATTTACAGTGAGTGGATTAGTAAGGTAATGAAAAACATTAACAAAATGTGTAAGTAACCACTAATAACAATTTACATATTCTTGCAAGTTACTTGCAGATGAAACATTAGCGACCTTGGCAAATGAAATGATTTATTTAAATGTACACAATTTACACAAGTTAGGTACACATCAGTCCTATCGATCCGTATATTAAACTTCAAGAGTAATCAGACAAAGTATATATTCATCATATGTGCACCGTTTCCAAGTAAGAATTACAACAATATAGACAGCACTCACTGGCGAGTCACCGCAGGTATTGGGGTTTGCTCATAAAGTAGGTTAAATAAAATTTAATAGTGTGTGTGGGTAATTTTTGGGCCAATGTTTTTTCAGTATCATAATTATGTATTAACATAAACTTCATCAATAAATAATTATAGCAATCTAAAGGAAAATAAAAAACTAACATTGAAATAATGTGGTGAGGAAGAGAGAAAGGTCAACTGAGAAAGTGTTCTCTTGTTATGTGGCTGCCTTCTCAGAAAATGTTTCGCATCAACAGATCTCAGTAGCAGAACTGGTAACTATACAATTCATCATCAAAGGCTTCCCAAGTGTGCTGGATTATACCAAGATATTTGGTTTGTAGATTCTATAATCTGTTAAAATGTGTGTGCTAGTCACAAAACTGAACGTACGACTACTAAAACTGCCATATTCACTTTTTGCTGCATCTTGACAATTACTTTGTTGTCTGCCCAGGAGAAAACATCACCTTCATACACAAGTTATTGAGTGTTCTTTAAAACTAAATCCAAACTTTAAACAAAGTGGAGAATAAAAGAAAATGGTTAACTGAATAATATTTGTTATTATGCCTTCTCAGAAATTTTTTCACATCAACAAGTATCAGTAGCAGAACTGGTATTTATACAATTCATCATAAAAGGCATCGCAAGTGTGCTAGATATATCACACTTGATTATACACTGCACAACAGCCGCGGGAGACCAACCAGGAGAATCTATTAAAAATGCAACAAATGTAGGACACAGACAATTTAGATGTTATTATTGCAAAATATCCTACTCACGTGCCCACACAATATTTATCACAAACAGTATTCTGAAAAAGTTGAGTAATTCACCTTGTTGTCAGTGGGAAGTAATTAAATTCCAAATATGCATTGTCTGTATTACATTGCTTTTGGCATCTTTGTTGATCACATCCCTTGCAAGTTAACATTTCATGAAAGGCACACATCAGTCCTATCGATCCAGGTATTACACTTCATAATAAATCAGACCAAAGATTCATCCTTTGTGCACCTTTCAAAGGTTAACTCGGTTATCAATGACATAGTCGAGTAGGATATTAACATTGAAGACTAACATTTTATTAGGAATGTGAGAAAACTTACATTTTGGACAGCTTAGATGCTACACCTCCAGTCACCTTGGCCACACGAAGCTGAGACAACTCCTACAAACAAGACTGCCATTTCAGGGCGACTTCTACACATGCGTACATTACAACATGGTCTAATCCACATTTGGTATTTACCTTTTTCATCATTATAAATATTAAACTTGCAGGTATTGTTGTACAAAGGGCAACTAACTACCAATCAGTTTTTAATGGGCTATATTATAAGCCTATAAGATATGGGAGGTAAACAGGAATTACAACATCCAAACCTGTTGTAAATAGACAGCTTCATAAATTCATATTGATATATAAATAAAAAAAATGACACACAAGTTAAGACCTGGAGCAACTGAGGTGACTTACAGTCTTCAAATCGCCGAGCTGCTTCTCGAGATCATCCTTCTTCTTGCCACGCAAGTCACGCGCCTTCACCTTGACCTGAACAAACACATAACCTTTCATGACCAACATTCTGAACCACGACCGTAATCACAAACTTAGGCCTGTTTAAGTTATATTTGTTCATCATCACCATACAGAACGCGAATACCTACAACATACTCGAAATGTTATAATGGCAAAATCAAGGTGGGCTCAGATTTGACACAATCGTAATTAATTCACCCGAATTTCAATGTATTTTCAGGCAAAAAAACAGCAAAATCTAGGTGTGCCCAGATTCGGCAATCTTACTCAACTGGCTTAAATTATTAGCAACGTCCACCTACTAACCAGGTACTCTCTTGTGTGTTTGGCCTTGGGGTGATGGATACGGTTAATACAACTAATTTTAGGCCATTTCAGTAAACTACTACTCTGGATTCTACACAAGTGGCCAACTAACTTTAAAGTCAGTGCAGGTTATGTTTGTGCTAGACGGTGTTCATATTTATGATGGACGGCGATCTTTTACTTCCTGACCTAACCATGAAATTGACCACCTACTGCCACAAAACTTCTCACATATCTTACGTACATATAAATACTAAATTACAAAAACAATTCTCTTACATTCCCATAACAATAAAAATTCACAAAACATTCTCAAGTAAAACGACATTGCCGGCTGTGATTACTGTAGCTCCATGATTACAGTGAAATTTATATTGTGTCGAGGAGTCGTTAAATAAATGAGCTTCACAGAAATTCCGTACAGTGGCGCTATCGTTACTGTGTGCGTATATTCCCTGTAGGCTGTATAAAGCTTAACATGTGTGCACATGTTTGCGACGCCTCGAGTTTGACACAATATCGATTTTATTGTAACCGCAGAGCTACGGGAAGTCACTGCTTTAGTCGAGTTTGTTTTGTGAATTTTGATCGTTATGGGAATGTAAGAGAATTTTTTGTAACGTAGTCGTAGTGTGTATTACTGTGTATGTATGTAAGAAGTTTGGTGGACGTTTTCGTGGTTAGGTCAGAAAGTAAAAGATCGCCTGATCAGGCTGATGGGTCATTTAGTTTCCAATAATCCTGCAGATTTTAACAAGCTCACGAACATCTCGTCGTCACATGGATTATGGAACGGGTGATGGAATGACACTGCCACTGGACTGGGCATTAGTCCTAGACACAAACCAACCAGCATCGCAATAACATTAACGATTACTAATAAATTGCATTATTTTGTCCAAATACAGTTATACGCACATGCAAAGGACAACAATATTGGATGCGTCTGTCTGTTTATCCGTAAATTTATAAACGGGAAAAAGGGACAAATATGTAGCATGTACAGTAACGTATGAGGACTGCAGTGTATGTGGAAAGCATGACAAAATTGCATTTGTACAGCAACGTATCTTTGGGAAAATATAGTGAAATTAAAACATATAATGACTACATTATATGGCATTCGAATGATATGGATTTTGTGAAATTTCTACAATCAGAAGTTACGGATGGAGAACGATAAAACGTTCAAATACATATTACTAACCATGTTGACAGAGTAATGGCCGCAAAAGGCCGAAACCGAGGCTGGTAGAGATTTCCTTTACTCTCGAACCTCTAACTAACACGTGAAAGAAACACTAATTAATAAATATATGAATCATGATTAATACAGTGAGCATATAAAATGTTAAAAGATCTGATGATACATTTTATTATAGAAATGTATCTACCCTGATTAAAACTCGAGGCTTTGCGTAGGCGTACTTCCGGGTGTGAGCGAAATATGAGTGAATGTGCTGGAGTCCACTGAAGTTAACAGTTTTTCAGTTTTGTTTGGAAGCAAATAATATATTATTATAACATGTCGAAGGACACCAGAAATACACTGTTTAGGAAAGTTGACGTTGACCAGTACGCGGAAGACAAGTTCGAAGAGGATGAACAAGGAGACGGAACGGTAAATGGAGTTGGGCCAAATGAGGCGGAGGTACAAACTCTACTTAGCCAGTATCCTTTTCCAGTTATCTATGACAGATGAACCAAAAATCGCTCTTACTAAACGCACATTGTAAAGAAAATATAACCATATAACTGTGTTGATGCATTTCCTTTTTGCTACTAGCACGTTTTCTTCATCACTACTAAGCTTCCACACAACTCTAGACTAGGTCTAGCCCTGGCCTACGGCTGGGCAATTGACTCAGTCAGTGACTGTCAGTGTCACATTAATTATTATTTCGTAAGTCACCATCTCATTTGTCATGACTTATGGTTTGAGACCGAATAAAGCAAGCATTGGAAGCAGATCTGCCTCATTGAAATCTTCCATAGAGTCGATGATAGAGTTATGACTAGGCTATTTTAATACAAATAACATTGTCTAACTGGAGTAATTGCGATATTACATCAATACACTGTGCACATTTTGGCAGTCATGGCTTTTGGGAAAAACACATAAATTCATTTTTAATAATTGTAAATATTTCACACAAAACAAGTTGTTTGCATTAAATTTCAGAAATAAGTATTATACATTTAGAACATGGATCTCTGACACAGACAATTGTCCAGCTGTTTATATAGTTATATAGTTTTACTATAAAGAGCGGCAATCTTTTACTTTCTGACCTAACCATGAAAACGACCACCTACAGCCACCAAACTTCTCCTCACATATTTTACACACAGTACGTTACAAACACAATTCTCTTACATTCCCATAGCGATCAAAAATCACTAAACAGAGTAGAGTAAAACTCGATCGACGTCGCTGGCGGGGACTACCCGTAGCTCCGCGGTTACCGTAAAATTGATATTGTGTCGAGGTGTTGCTAAGTAAATGAGCTTCACAGAAATTCCGTACAGTGGCGCTACCGTTACTGTGTGCGTATAGTCCCTGTATAAAGATAAAACTTTACACAGGGACTCTGTGTGCGCGTGTTCGCGATGCCTCGTCCTTGACAATATCGATTTTATGATAACCGCGGTGCTATCGTTCTCTGTGATAGCATGTTTTATTTGAGCTTGTTTAGAGAATTTTTATCGTTATGGGAATGTAAGAGAATTGTTTTTGTAATGTACTGTGTGTATATGTATGTAAGATATGTGAGGAGAAGTTTGGCGGCTATTGGTGGTCATTTTCATGTTTAGGTCAGAAAGTGAAAGATCGCCTAAAGAGCGTATTTTTAATAATATTATGAGAAGTAAGGCAGACATAATTCCAACCAGTATGCAGTTTTTATACATAGAGAAGAATATGTATGCCATTATGACAAGAACATGTGTATGATTTTGTAATCTTTCAAGCAGTTTTGTTTACATATATGCTGTTATGATTACAATTAAGATATCGGAAATTGACATTTCATTTTTTATGTAAAACTTATTTATAATGACATGAAAATGGTAATTAATATTGGTTCATTGGGATAATCGCAATGATCATAATAACACTTAAAGGGTCATAATCACTTGCATGATAATGAATGTTTTCCAATGACTCTCAGATGTGTTCTAACCCTTGTTATGATGTCCTTAATTCATAATCAGGGGTAAGAATGTTGACGCCCTGAAGGTTGCTCTACGCAACCCTCCAGTCACCTCCAAGAACCAGGCAGTGAAGGTGAGTGACGGTTGACATTTAATATAATTATGAGGCAAATAATATTAACAACATATACATGTACTTGTGCTGTGCTTTCCTTCTAACAATTTGGTTAGCAGTATCCATAAAGTCGGTGTTTATTTCTTGTCTTATCATGCAGCATTCCATTCTGTAATGGACTTTATGTTCTTAATATGATGAGCCACTTTCTTCTAAGTTACACATCTGACAGGCTTTTCCAGCATCAAGTAGGAAAGTGTTAAATCTGATAAAACCAGACTTAATTCTCTGGAAGTCTCTGTCAAAATTGTTCATCCGCCATGCACTGGTGTTTACAAACCAAACTTGAGATGTGTATGTCCTGTACTCAACAGTTGTGTTTTAGGACAAGTCCCTCCAGGTGGTGATGAGGGGGTCTCATGTCCTTCAAGTCGAGTGACAATTGTTGTGTTTTAGGACAAGTCCCTCCAGGTGGTGATGAGGGGTCTCATGTCATTCAAGTCGAGTGACAATTGTTATGTTTTAGGACAAGTCCCTCCAAGTGGTGATGAGGGGGTCTCATGTCATTCAAGTCGAGTGACAATTGTTGTGTTTTAGGACAAGTCCCTCCAGGTGGTGATGAGGGGTCTCATGTCATTCAAGTCGAATGACAATTGTTGTGTTTTAGGACAAGTCCCTCCAGGTAGTGATGAGGGGGTCTCATGTCATTCAAGTCGAGTGACAATTGTTGTGTTTTAGGACAATTGTCTCATGTCATTCAAGTCGAGTGACAATTGTTGTGTTTTACTACAAGTCCCTCCAGGTAGTGATGAGGGGGTCTCATGTCATTCAAGTCGAGTGACAATTGTTGTGTTTTAGGACAAGTCCCTCCAGGTGGTGATGAGGGGTCTCATGTCATTCAAGTCGAGTGACAATTGTTGTGTTTTACTACAAGTCCCTCCAGGTAGTGATGAGGGGGTCTCATGTCATTCAAGTCGAGTGACAATTGTTGTGTTTTAGGACAAGTCCCTCCAGGTGGTGATGAGGGGTCTCATGTCATTCAAGTCGAGTGACAATTGTTGTGTTTTACTACAAGTCCCTCCAGGTGGTGATGAGGGTTCTCATGTTCTTCACGTTGAGTAAAAATTGTTGTGTTTTAGGACAAGTCCCTCCAGGTGGTGATGAGGGTTCTCATGTCATTCAAGTCGGGTGAGATCGACAACGCAGTTAAAAGTCTTGACTCGCCAACCAAGGATGTCCTCATGAAATACATCTACCGAGGCTTCGAGATTCCAGCAGAGGGCAGCAGTGCTCAGTTATTGACGTGGCACCAAAAGGTATTTGTTGCAACTATGGTATAATAATAGTGTCTATTTTATATAGCGTCACATCCATGATGTTCATAGCGCTTTACTAATACATAAATAGTAGGAAAAAAAAACATGTAAATATAAGAATACATAAATTAAGGGGCATGTGGGACCTGGGACTGTTAGTTAGGAGAGCTGGGTTTAAAATCCTTCGACTATCATTTTGAAACATGGGGAGTTTTGTGCACCTCACTGTACCTGTGTCTTTCAAAGAAATGCTATAAGCAATTTGTCCCTTTTATGCCAGTGGAAGTAAAAGATCCCACACAGGGGGTAAATGTGTAAGCTGCTGTCGTGGACTCACGGAGTAGTGGTCTCTATCTACAACCCACTGGATCTTGCTCCCAGTGGAAGGAGCTGGGTCAGGCATGTGAGAGACATTGAGCAGGCAGTAATGTCGTCACCGACTCCCTATATGGTTCAGTAGCAGAATACGGAGGCAACTTGGCATAGGTTGTTCTTAATATGGTAGGGCTACCATTTGACTTTATACGATACTTTGCCTTGGTATCATTTAGCACACGATACCTTCTCAATTGTCCTTTGAGTGTCTCCACTTTGAGAGTAGTCTGACACATTTGATTTGCTACTCTCGCATTTAACATGTTTTCCCAACATCTGTCATCAGCCAAATTCAGTGCTGTTTTCCTTACTCTAAGCTTTCCTGTGCCGAGTTTTCTCACGACTAACTTACCTGGTGAACCCCTTCTGGTGAATAAACTACTCACCAATATACCATTTTGAAATTCATCAGCCAATATCGAATGTGGCTTATAATCCCAATTTTTTATAATATACTCTGACCAACTGTCACTAAATTAATCAAACATTCTGAAAATAAAATCTCGCATTCTCCACCAATTTTTAAATGTAGCCCTACTATATTAGAAACAGTGGTGGCTAACTTGACAGACCTGTAACTAATTACTAGACATTTGCTGGTTATGACATTCACTCAAGCATTTAATAGTGAAAATCAGCTGGTTTGATGAATACTGATAATTCATGATTTTGTGGATTTTCTTAGCTATCTTGGTGAATCTTGAAAAATATATTTTCTTCAAATTTGGTTAGTCGATTCAATAAAAGAATTCTTCACTTCATCACTTATGAACCTAGGTGTGAACAAATGAGGGAAATACTGCTTGTTTCTCTACTGCAACATTCTCAACAAAATATCCCACTTCTTAATTCTCAAGCTTAATTGCTTACAGTAAAACAGTAAAGTCATCGTTTACTCATGCATATGTTCAGCATGTGAATGCCAAATCCAGATGGCAACCATTTCAAACAACCCGTGTAAGCCTGCTAACATGATATTTACAATGATGAGAATCTTTTTTATTTTTACATGAGCAGATGTTGACATACCAGGGGTATATATATATATATATATATATATACATACATATATAGAATCATATCACTTTAAATTGGGTCAGTTTTTATGTTCACAAATAATTTATGTTTTTCAGGTGATTATTAAAATGTCTTCCTCTATCATTTCTACAATGCTTATTATTGGTTCTGTAACATTAGTCTATTAAAATTGTAATTGAACTTATTATTGGTTCTGTAACATTAGTCTATTAAAATTGTAATTGAACTTATTATTGGTTCTGTAACATTAGTCTATTAAAATTGTAATTGAACTTATTATTGGTTCTGTAATATTAGTCTATTAAAATTGTAATTGAACTTATCATTGGTTCTGTAACATTAGTCTATTAAAATTGTAATTGAACTTATCATTGGTTCTGTAACATTAGTCTATTAAAAATGTAATTGAACTTATCATTGGTTCTGTAACATTAGTCTATTAAAATTGTAATTGAACTTATCATTGGTTCTGTAACATTAGTCTATTAAAATTGTAATTGAACTTATCATTGGTTCTGTAACATTAGTCTATTAAAATTGTAATTGAACTTATTATTGGTTCTGTAACATTAGTCTATTAAAATTGTAATTGAACTTATTATTGGTTCTGTAACATTAGTCTATTAAAATTGTAATTGAACTTATTATTGGTTCTGTAACATTAGTCTATTAAAATTGTAATTGAACTTATTATTGGTTCTGTAACATCAGTCTATTAAAATTGTAATTGAACTTATTATTGGTTCTGTAACATCAGTCTATTAAAATTGTAATTGAACTTATTATTGGTTCTGTAACATTAGTCTATTAAAATTGTAATTGAACTTATTATTGGTTCTGTAACATTAGTCTATTAAAATTGTAATTGAACTTATTATTGGTTCTGTAACATCAGTCTATTAAAATTGTAATTGAACTTATTATTGGTTCTGTAACATCAGTCTATTAAAATTGTAATTGAACTTATTATTGGTTCTGTAACATCAGTCTATTAAAATTGTAATTGAACTTATTATTGGTTCTGTAACATCAGTCTATTAAAATTGTAATTGAACTTATTATTGGTTCTGTAACATCAGTCTATTAAAATTGTAATTGAACTTATCATTGGTTATGTAACATTAGTCTATTAAAATTGTAATTGAACTTATCATTGGTTCTGTAACATTAGTCTATTAAAATTGTAATTGAACTTATCACTGGTTCTGTAACATTAGTCTATTAAAATTGTAATTGAACTTATCATTGGTTCTGTAACATTAGTCTATTAAAATTGTAATTGAACTTATTATTGGTTCTGTAACATTAGTCTATTAAAATTGTAATTGAACTTATCATTGGTTCTGTAACATTAGTCTATTAAAATTGTAATTGAACTTATCATTGGTTCTGTAACATTAGTCTATTAAAATTGTAATTGAACTTATTATTGGTTCTGTAACATCAGTCTATTAAAATTGTAATTGAACTTATCATTGGTTCTGTAACATCAGTCTATTAAAATTGTAATTGAACTTATCATTGGTTCTGTAACATCAGTCTATTAAAATTGTAATTGAACTTATCATTGGTTCTGTAACATTAGTCTATTAAAATTGTAATTGAACTTATCATTGGTTCTGTAACATTAGTCTATTAAAATTGTAATTGAACTTATCATTGGTTCTGTAACATTAGTCTATTAAAATTGTAATTGAACTTATCATTGGTTCTGTAACATTAGTCTATTAAAATTGTAATTGAACTTATTATTGGTTCTGTAACATTAGTCTATTAAAATTGTAATTGAACTTATCATTGGTTCTGTAACATTAGTCTATTAAAATTGTAATTGAACTTATCATTGGTTCTGTAACATTAGTCTATTAAAATTGTAATTGAACTTATCATTGGTTCTGTAACATTAGTCTATTAAAATTGTAATTGAACTTATCATTGGTTCTGTAACATCAGTCTATTAAAATTGTAATTGAACTTATCATTGGTTCTGTAACATCAGTCTATTAAAATTGTAATTGAACTTATTATTGGTTCTGTAACATCAGTCTATTAAAATTGTAATTGAACTTATTATTGGTTCTGTAACATCAGTCTATTAAAATTGTAATTGAACTTATTATTGGTTCTGTAACATCAGTCTATTAAATTGTAATTGAACTTATTATTGGTTCTGTAACGTCAGTCTATTAAAATTGTAATTGAACTTATTATTGGTTTTGTAACATCAGTCTATTAAAATTGTAATTGAACTTATTATTGGTTCTGTAACATCAGTCTATTAAATTGTAATTGAACTTATTATTGGTTCTGTAACGTCAGTCTTAACATTGTAATTGAACTTATTATTGGTTCTGTAACGTTAGTCTTAAAATTGTAATTGAACTTATTATTGGTTCTGTAACATTAGTCTATTAAAATTGTAACTGAACTTATTATTGGTTCTGTAACATTAGTCTATTAAAATTGTAACTGAACTTATTATTGGTTCTGTAACGTTAGTCTATTAAAATTGTAACTGAACTTATTATTGGTTCTGTAACGTTAGTCTATTAAAATTGTAACTGAACTTATTATTGGTTCTGTAACATTAGTCTATTAAAATTGTAACTGAACTTATTATTGGTTCTGTAACATTAGTCTATTAAAATTGTAATTGAACTTATTATTGGTTTTGTAACATTAGTCTATTAAAATTGTAATTGAACTTGTTCTGTTTTAGGTGTTTGCATTGGCTGGACTCGGCTGTATAGTTCGAGTACTGACAGACCGAAAACGAGTGTAAAAACGTGAACTTTATAGCAACATTTCCCAACATTTCCAAGCATACCTGCATGGCAGGTAGATCTGCCGTTTTATATCCTGTAGCAACGCCGGGCTCCACCCGTTTATCAGCATCTAAATGTACAGCACAAAGGTATAAATGGGCCAACACAAATTGGAGCCAAGTCATGTCTTCACTATATATATATATATTACATGTTACGTATGTGTTGGAAATAATTAAAGTAATATTAGTAGGTCAAGCTGCTTTATCACATGGTTCACCATTTGTGATACGTCACGTTGATCGGACTGCGAGGTACGCTTGATCGATTGCAGAACATGTCAGAGAATAACCACAGAAGTAGAACTATTGACTTTGAGATCTTTTTAGAAACACAAACCAATTTACTAATGTTTTGAATGATACAATTTGTAATTAAAATCTCAAAAAAGTAAAGTGCTTTTGATGTGTTTTTTGATTGAGTGTTAATTGATACTTTCAGTAAACTGTAGACCCCAATTTCTCAAAACTTGAATTTATTGTGCAAGACACTTCAGCCACCTTTATTTTCACACACAATTCACTTAAGATGATGACGTTGGCACCATTGTAAAGCTGAGATGTTGACTTTATAACATGGCCCATGATGCCACAATGTCAAGATGTACATTATGGTCCAAACTAATGCAATGTGTCACATTTACGTAATGGCACAGGAATGGGCCAGCAGTGTCTTCTAGTTAGGGTGGAAATGAATAAATCGCTTTGGCATGTAAACATATTTTTATTTTACAATCTGCTTAGAAATGTCTGCAAAATACTTCATTGTCTTCATGGTACACTGACATCTATACGTCTATGTTTCCATCAACTGACATGTCTGATGGAATGAGCCTTTTATAATTGTTAATAGTATAACCAGGGAAGAGCATTATGGTATATATAACACATCATATTTAAAGAAATTAAAATCATGTGCATGAAGCTGGCTAAGCTGCAAGATTTAGTATGTTTTACTGGTGTCTAATTTTTATATACATCTGGGGGAATAATTTCTTTGTAGCTTTGCATGGATATTCTGAATTGTCGATGTTCATTATAGAAAAGTTGGAATTGATAGAAACACTTCTTTTTCATGGGTTATATGGAGCATCATCAATATGATATTTTCATGACAAATGCATTATATAATTGTTTATGTTTGAAGGATGCATAATGTATTCAGAGCACTGCCTCTCAAAGTATCACTCATTTATACGAAGCTCTCGTCCTTTGTATCTGCAGAATTATTAACTTGTGCCACATCAATGGAGTTACATATTTGGATGTAATCCACCATTGTCATCATCTATTAAAATGGTTAACACAATAATTTGTTATGTACCAATATAGTATATGTGGTATCTATATTTACATGTCTAATTATTTTCTCATGTCTCGTTTTTTATTCATGTAAAAATCAAACCTACCGGCATCTACCAGTCCTATCACTTGTGAAATGTGTTATTATAGTTAAATGAAATCACTGGACAAGCTGTTTTTGTTTGACCGAACTGTAAAAAAGGTTACCTTCTTCTACATACTCTGTCATATAAAGTGATCTAAAACAACATATAAAGTGATCTAAAACAACTATGTTGATGAATTTTAACAAGAGTGCACTCTTTATTAATATTTAAACTATTCACACTATACAAACTTTATTTGTAAATCTAGAAAAAACTATAAACATAAATTTTATTTAGTATTGCTTGTCCACTGACTATACAAGAACTAAATGTTTGTTTTGCAATAGTACTGGAGTATCACCCTCCCCCTGAAGTATCCCCCTCCCCTGAAGTATCACCCTCCGCCTGAAGTATCACCTCTCCCTGAAGTATCACCCTCCCCCTGAAGTATCACCCTCTCCCTGAAGTATCACCCTCCCTCTGAAGTATCACCCTCCCCCTGAAGTATCACCCTCCCCCTGAAGCTATCTTTCATGTAAGAAATGTAGCCGTGTAATAGGCACATTTAAATGCTACAATACCAGTATTACATTTCTGCAATATTGTAATTTATGAATGTCAATATTCAGAAAACACCCATTCAACAATTACCCACACAACATTGATTTGCATGTTAAAAATCAAGTTTCAAAATTTAAATGTTGCATTGATCAGCAAGTGCTGTTTCAAGAACAGAATTAATTTGGCCAACCATGTTATCTTATCTTGGAAGACTCCACTGAACTTCACGATCCAATATGACCAATCAAGTCGAGAATTCTCTGTGAGCCTGTTTATTTACATACATGAATACACATCAGCCGGGTATTTAGTCGACATTTCTGTACACATCTGACGATATGTACAATCCAACCACGAACAAACATCAGTTTCATTGTACTGTACTTCTATATACATCAGTTGTCCATCACAATTTCGCCGCAGTCATTTTATTATTGCAGATTCCTGTATCTCTCACCGACTACACACCTAGTTTTCTTCTCTCCTGAAAACAAATCTCATTAATTAAACAACAGCAACTCAAAAATCTTGTGTTTGTTCATCACAGGTATTCTTGAATAACAAGTAAATACGTTCTTCTAGGAAGACCAAAGATACAACGCCAACTAGAGGAGACATCTGTAGATTCGGAACATACATAGCAGTAGTGGATGCTGCTGGTCACCTCAACACTTGACCATCACATGTCCATTCTATCTCGCCTCCATACACTATTATAAAATACTAGTTGGATCAGATCAAGTATGTGTAAGAGCAAAGTTTGTAGATATACCACTGGTGTATTTATGGTAAGGAGCATTTGGCGTGTATTTAGGGTAGGGGACATTGGGCGTGTATTTAGGGTGGTGGACATTGGGCGTGTATTTAGGGTGGGGGACTTAGGGTGGGAGACATTGGGCGTGTGTATTTAGGGTGGGGGACATAGGGTGTGTATTTAGAATGGGAGACATTGGGCGTGTGTATTTAGGGTGGGGGACATATGGTGTGTATTTAGGGTGGGGGACATTGGGTGTGTATTTAGGGTGGGGGACATTTGGCGTGTGTATTTAGGGTGGGGGACATAGGGTGTGTATTTAGGGTGGGGGACATTGGGTGTGTATTTAGGGTGGGGGACATTTGGCGTGTATTTAGGGTGGGGGGCACTGGCCATGTATTTAGGGTGGCGGACATGGACATGTTATGCAGCCATGAACAGATAATGGAGTCTTGTACGATATGAAGGACAGGTGCAAAACTGTGCATTACAATAATCCATTTTAGTATTGGTAATACTTTTGTATTTGCAAAGTCAGTATTTGAGTATTAATTTTGTTCCCCTAAGAATCCCTAATACCACAAGTGTTATCATGTGTAGAACATGAAATAAACAAGTTGTCTCTAAGAAGAAATACACGCTGCCGCAACAAATATTATTAATATATATTATTATAGAGCATTGCAAAAACATATTGCAAAAACATATTTCCAATGCTACCTGGCAAATGACTGTTTGCAATAGTATAACGTATTGCACCCGTTACAGCTGGAGTTGCCCTTTTACAAGACTTAAGTCTTGATAATGTACGGTAGGTCTTACTCAGGATGTGTCAGTCAAAGATTGAGTGAGAATTCGATCGAGCACTTGAGCAAAGTTTAATTACCAGGATACCAGTGTGTTTGTGTGGTGTTTGTGTGTGTGTGCATGCATGTGTACAAGCACACGCATCTGTGTGTGTGTATGTGTGTGTGTGCATGCGCATGCAGGTGTAACTGAGATCTTAGTGATACGCTGTTATTACACCTATCCAAAATTTTGATCAATGTCGGTTTTCCAACAGTTTTGAGTGGCAATGACACAGCCTCGAGATATACCACTCTGTCCATACCACTCATGCCTTACACTATATTGGTTGGACTCATGAAAAACCATTTCCAACAGCTCTGCAATTCACAGGACACTAAGTTCACTCACTACTTCAGCATGGAATCACACAAAGTTATGACTTCTCTGCTCACACTATACTGATGAGTATTCAGGTGTATCACACAAGGAACCCAGTTGAGTTCAGCTTGAAAGAACAGGCAGACACTGAACCAAATTGTCATTTAGTGAACAATGTTAGCATTGTTAGGTCAACATCGACATAATATCCTGCTAAATTGTGTTTCTATACATACACACCTCAGTGGTTTCACTCGTGTATGTCACATTAGAACTCTCCAGTTGGGGAGACAACATTAGTACTTCCTGTCTCAGCAGCTGAATCCATACTTGGACACATTGGCATACACTTGCATTTGCTCATATTAGCAGCATTTTTATATAAATAGTTTATATTCTGCGCATGCCGCTTGTACCCGAAAGCTGCCTTCACCAAACAATAAAAATAAATTACGTACAGTGGCTAAAATAACAGTAAAATTGGGCAGATATCTGCAAATTGCGGCACAAGTTTACAAAGCTGGATGGACCGAGTGCTCGACTAGTTGGCAGTAACCAAAGAGCGGCAGGCGGATGTAAATTGTCAACGCTGCATGGTAACAAAATCATGAGTCAATTTAAATCTACTGTGGCGCATGCATGCAACCGAAGATGTCTCCCACAGTATGTTAGAACATTACGTGCTTTCCACCTCTGTTTTGAGCAGTGAGGAACACATTCCATTTAAATATGATACAGATCTGTTGGAGAGAGTTTCAGTGACACACATTCAAGTAGAACTATTCTATGTTGCACAGGGAAGACTACAATGATCTGCATACTGGAGTAATTCCCCCTGATGTACAACAAAGTGGGCTTAAGATTCAACAATATTTCAGTGCCGAATTGGAATAAAAATCACCTATGTCTAGGTTATTAAAAAAAACCTGCCATAGAATAATAATCGCCAATATTGTAGGAAAATATGTCTGTCTGGGAACTTTGGATTATCGTAATTTGTCATATGAAACAAACTTGCTGGAACAAAGCGTCTGTGCATGACTAGTTAATATCGCAATGGTATGTAACTTCACAAAACCACGTGAGTGTCCAGAAACAATGTCTACCGGTAATTACTGCAGTTTGACTCTCAAACATTTGGACTTATTTGTCTAAGGTTCAGGGTGTTTGCTTAGGGTGAGACATCCAAGGAATGAGACAACTAAAGAAATCACCCCCTCCCCACCCAAAGTGACATTGTAGCATCTGATTCCTCTCACCAACGCAAATACATCACAATGATTAACAACTGTCTTCTCTAAATTCCTGCCTGCCTCAGTATCTACTCCGAATCAGTCCCTTGGCAGTAAGCATGTGCTAAACCCACATGGTGTGCCAGCTTCCCTCCGTACACCAGTGTGACATCACAAATTCTCCAATGACCGCTCACGAAAGACCCAAACACTGTCACCATTGCCACTAGTGTGTCACGGACCTGCATTAAGTGTAAGACACGGCGACAGCAGCATTCTAAAAGGCAGCACAAATGTGAAAGACATGGTCATTGTTGCATCTATAGGACTTCGTAGTCGGACGTCTTTGTGACGGGTCCCGAGTCACCTGCCGGGCCGAGAAACGCCTCGAGTTCATCCATCTCATTCCCCACTGGCTTCTGCTTGCTCTTCCTCTTCTTCTTTCCCTCCTCCTCTCCCTCATTCTCCCCCTTCTCCCTGTGCTTTTTATGCTTCTTCCGCTCCCTCTCCCCGTCCTGTGTTGACAGAACATCAGCAGAATATTTATTAAAACATGAGATGTACAAGGATTGTTAGTGGACACTTGCTGTCTAGATGTTAAAAAATAAATAATTATGTTATATTCTATTTAAACACATACACAGACATTATTACTTATGACATAATTTTAAACTTTTATCTATTTTTAACTAATTTTGTAATTTATAAATTATTTTTCTTTAAAATAAATTTTATATCTTAAAACTTATTTACTTTTTGTACCGTTATATTGTTTTTTAACCTGAAATACATTACCTGGTAGGTGTAATCATCTTTAATTTACCTTGTCTAACAAATTATTTGAGAACTCCATATATAAATGGGACAAGATGTATTTACGACAGAGATTTTAACATTAACATTTTTTTTTACAGTTTGGCCTTTTTTGTTGCTTTTGTAACTCAACTATAACAATATCATAATACAGAAAATCTGAAGACATTTTACTTGACATTAAATGCTTAGATAGACACAGAATGAAAGTTATAAAATGTGGACTGTTCACTTACTACTTACATTGAACAGATAATTCAACCTTTTAAACACAGCTAGTGATATAATAACATAATATAATAAATAATGTTTATTTCAGATAAAAGTAAAAAATACAAAGATATAGTCAAACTTCATGGAATAAAAATATAATGCACCAAGTCACAAAAGTATGCATTAGATTCCCACTGAACAACAATAGCCAACCTTGTCTTTGCTCTTGTGTTTCTTCTTCTTGCGGGACCCTGTCCCACACTCCAGGTCCGAGCCCGTCCGACTTGAGCTCGCTGTGATGTCACTCAGAGACTCAACACCTGAAACATGGGCATAATATGGGAACATTATCTGAAATCCTTCCCCAGCCATTTTGCACATGAAGCCAGTGTTGAATCCAAGTTTCTCACAAGACAGTTGATGTGATATTTAGGAAACAGGGGTTGAATTAGAGGGGTTGAATTAGAGGGGTATGATGTCTGGGTGGCTCCTATCATAGTGACCAAGTCTAGTATGGGTTTCCCTAAACCATAATAACTGTTTTTATCATATTTAAAATGGTAACTGTATACATTGTACATTAATAAACATGTAAATATGTGTATGTTTTATGACGATATATCAGTGCGTGACGTTTTCATAGTATATATTTATGTATATGTTTACAATTTATAATAATATTAATAATAATATAATAACTTCTTTTGCACCCAAATCTTTGAAACCTGAGCTCAAAGGAACTTGAAAATAAAAGCTTTATTCAGTCTCAAAATCAGTCAGCAGCATTGAAGTTGTTTTGAATGGATGACTACACCAGGACGCTAAGCACTGTTGAAGAGATAAGTATTAAGTTGATGACGAAATGATGTCATATTATTGACCTAACACTGAGTGGGAAGTGAATAATGCATGTGTTATATTGGTATGAGGCAAAGCACAACTTCTGGTGGCCTGCCCGGTGCCTATGGCCCAAGGGAGCCAGACAGGTGCCACCCACCTGGTAGACCAGTTGGGTCATCAAAGTCCCGGTCAAGAACAGCGAAGTCTTCAAACTGTAGTGTGGGCAGTGACTGGGGGGGACTGTCTATGTGGTCTCCCGCCTCCTACAAACACCACACACACAAGAGATGTAAGACGTGGGTGGACTATACACAGACGACAAGCCAAAGGCTACCCGGTGAACACATCATCCGGAGCTTGTAGCTTTGTATGACAATCTTACTAAATCCCCACCCACACAATAATGGTGTCTCACTGTATAACTTTTCGAATTGGGATGGTTTTGCGAAAAGTCTCCAGAAAAGTTACAAAGATGACTGGCTGAAATATTGATGACACACCATGGAGTTGTAGTTGGGTAAAACGAGTGATTTTGCAACAAATCGCAAAAGTGGACTTGCGTAGGTACTAAAATAATAACATAATAATAAAATATATTTATATATAAAGCGCCATAATCACACAGTGCTCTATGGCGTTTTACAATACAATGATAATACCAAACCTGTATAGTTAGATCATTAAAATATTAAGTTAAATAATTTAAAAACAATAAAACTAACAATCGTACATTGAATTAAATGGAATAAAATAATTTAAATAATAAATTACACTAAGAGCCATCAAATAATAGTAGTAAGGATGAGGTGGGACTACAATAGTAAGATGACATATTGAAGTATATATTCATGGCATAAAATAAAATAAACTAATAAATATTGAATGAGATTAAAACGGTGGACATATCATTCTGTCATCATTTATATTCTGCCAGGAAAGGAATGTCTTTAGTTGCTGTTGAAAGTTGGGGCAGCTGTCACTGTTTCTGATATTAGCAGGCAAACTGTTCCACAGAGTCGCCGCTGCTTTGGTGAACATGCGATCTCCGTATGTGACTGTTCGAGTTCGTGGCACGGTCAACAAGATGGTAGATTGAGATAGTAGAGGATGTGTTGGTCTGTGAATGGACAGCAGACCACTCAAGTACACTGGTGATTGGTGGTGTATCGCACGGTAGGTATGTCCACTAAAGTACACTGGTGATTGGTGGTGTATCGCACAGTAGGTATGTCCACTCAAGTACACTGGTGATTGGTGGTGTATCGCACAGTAGGTATGTCCACTCAAGTACACTGGTGATTGGTGGTGTATCGCACGTTAGGTATGTCCACTCAAGTACACTGGTGATTGGTGGTGTATCGCACGGTAGGTATGTCCACTCAAGTACACTGGTGATTGGTGGTGTATCGCAGGTTTTTTCACAGGAGTAAGCATTGAATGCAAGTGCTGTGGAACCCCGCTAGTGAGGCGGAACCCCGCTAGTGAGATGGAACCCCGCTAGTGAGGCGGAACCCCGCTACTCGAAAACGCCCATATAACCAATATGCCATATCTCTGTTAGTATTGAACATATCATAACCAGATTAGGAGCACTGATTAGAAAAATGAATGGTATATGATGTGTGAAATATGGGCACGTTTGGTTGTGTATTACCATGGCAATGAACATTTCAAGTGAGATGGATTTTCACATCCTTGAAAATTATTCTGAGCTAACAACTGTATGTGTGATCATGCAACTGTCAAGAATCATTAGCTAGAATACTCCTTTGTACAATAAGGTGGTCTTGGGCAAGGATATCCGACTTCAGTGACTGTTGTTCAGGTTTGAGCATTCTTCAAGACGTCATGAAAAAAGCTCAAACCTAAAGTCCCATCTCACAACAGTCATTGCAGTCAAACTTCCTTGCCCAAAACCACCTTATTGCACAAAGGAGTATTCTAGCTAATGATTCTTGACAACTGCATGATCACACATACAGTTGTTAGCTCAGAATAATTTTCAAGGATGCATGCCCCTCTATCACACTAGACATGTTGATTGTCATGGCACTGCACAAGCAAATGAGCCCACATTCCACATATCATGTATTATTCATTTAACTAATTAGTACTCCAAATTTGGCTAATATATGTTCAGTACTAACAGAGATTTGGCCTATGGCCGTTTTCGAGTAGTGGCTACCCTTAAGGTTACCCTCGAGACTGGGCTACAGTCACCTGAATGGCGAAGTGATTTTATCTGTGAAATTATTATTCCTATTATTTGCTGTTACAGAAATGCTGTTACAGAACTATCCTAGGTTGACCTTAATTGCAGGGTGGCTGTATTACAGATGATGGCTGCTGGTATCGTTTACAGTGGACATTCACCTGAGTGTTGTGATGTTCTGACACAGTGTCCTCTATTGAGCGGTCTGCAGCAGCGGTCACTTCGTCATCATCGCTGACGACATCTTGCAGCGCGGTAACTGTGGCAACATTACCAGCATCATCACTGTTATCATCACTTTTATCACTATCAACTGACACATCCCTCGCACTTGTGTTGCCATGGCAACTAGACCGATCCTGCTGTGGCGAATCGACGTTCGTGTGAAAGTCCGACGGTTTGCCACCGTCACTGTCATTACTAGTGCTTCCACCTGGTGTCCATTGAATGGGCAACTGTAAGTCTGACCGGCTGCTGCTTGGCACTGGAGAACCACTGTCCAAGACACTGTCTCGACTCGACGTCACAGCCGCACTTGAGCTCTTTGTTACCTCCTCTTCCTCATCACTGGAGAGTTCCACGTGTGTGCTGCTTGCGGTCGCAGCGGCACTCCTGGGTGACTGTTGGTCGTCAGAGTCGATGTCGTCTTGGAATCCTGCCACGAGGGGGTTCGATGTCGATTCCTCGTCACTGAAACAAGTCATGATGTAGAAGAGTCAGTGACTGCATTGTTGACGATGGGGGTCTTGAAGGCCTTGATCACTAAATGACATATAAGCAAATGTCATCTTGCTTAGTCCAGGTAGACCACAAGAAGTCTGGATAGTTATCAAACTAATGATTTCACTGTGGGCAAAGTGATTAAAAAATAACAAACATTTTCATTGTTTATGCAGAACTGTGTGTATTAATGATGCACTAGTTTACACAAAGGCCACCAGTTATTACCGCTACAGTACTTGATTAACTCATTCACAGTGGTGCCATCTGATGGGTCCCTAACCACTCTGGTTTCCATGTGTCTCTGACAAACGCATATCACAGACTCATTGGTAAATAACTACCTTTGTACCAATTCGTGAATGAGAGGCGAATGGACCACGGCGGTGAGTGAACATAGAAGGAAGTGAGTCAACGTCGGCACCTTGGAGGAGATGCTCTTATAATGCCCCTAATTAGTGCATCAATACATAGATTAACAGCCCACCTGTCTGAGTCGTCCTCTCGTGTCTCCTTCGTCTCTTTCACCTCCACTGCATCATCCAGGAAACTGCTGTCCAGCTGGTCATGCAGGACAAAGTCATCCACGTCTTTGATGGATGTCTGAGACAGCGCAGGCTCAGCAGCTGCAGCGGGACAACAACACTGACCATGTGGTCAACACATCCGGGACAACAACACTGACCGTGTGTCAACACATCCGGGACAACAACACTGACCACTACTGTTTATTGCAGTGATGGAACTGATAAGTAGAAAGAACAGTACGAAAGATATTCTCCAGAAACTACTGTATGCAGACAATCTAGCGGTGGTAATGGACGGGGAAGTGGATTTACAGAAACAACTGACAGAGTGGAAGGATATCTTCAGCAAACACGGACTGAAAGTGAATCTGGAGAAGACAGAGGTGCTGTGGGTTGGGCAACAAAGCAAAGAACTGGAAATACACCTGGAGGGGAAGAAACTAAAACAAAGAGACAGTTTTGTATACCTGGGCAGAGCGGCATGTGGAGATGACTCCTCAGAGACAAAAATTCGCAGGAGAATACAAGCAGGGGCGAATGCATGGAGGAAAGTAGAACGTGTAATGGGAGACAGGCACATATTGCAAAAACTCAAAGGAAAGGTACTATGCGCATGTGTGACACCAGCATACCTGTATGGCCTAGAGACTGTAGCAATGACAGAGAAACAACAGGAGAGGGTACAAGCGTGCGAAAACAACTGGGTCAGGAGAATTAAGGGTGTAGCGAGAATAGATAAGCGAAGAGTGAAGAGCTGACGGAGGACGTTGGTGTGAAAGAAAGTTTCAAGAAGAAGTTGGTGAGAAGTCGGTTGAACTGGGCAGGACAAGTGGAGCGAATTGGAGAAGAATGGATGGCAAAGAAAGCAGATGCCCGGAGAGTGGAGGAAAAAAGAAGACGAGGGCGACCGAGACTGTGGTGGGAGGATTGCGTGAAGAGAGACTTGGAGGGATGGAAAGGGGAATGAAAGAACAGAGCAAAAGACTGAGGAGAATGGAGAAGGGTGATAGAGAAAGTAGTGCAAGTGCAATGAGGAGGAAGAGAAAGAAAAGACAATGTTGACAATCTATATATAAAGAAACATCTTTTAACATGAAATAAAACTACTCATATTAATCTTTTCCTTGGTTCGTTTTTAAACATGCTCATGTTGCTTACACATTCACTGCCCACCAGTAGTTAATTTGTCCCATCAATTTATCATCCTCTGCAATAACGAATATTGTCTTATATCTAATCTACCGGTACACTTTTCTTTCACTAATCTTACTTCACGCCTTCTAGTCCATCTTTCTTACTAAAAAACAGAAGCAATGATGTATTTTTACAATACGTAAACACTAAACAATATTTTCTTGAAAAACACAATGATGTCTTCATATAATATGTAAAGACTAAACATTATTTTTGAGTTGCATCAGATGACCTGCACCCCACCCCACACACACCGTGCTTCTACACTGACACCAAATTCAAAGTCACCTTGCAGTTGCTGCTGCCGCACTTCTTCTTTCTTCTCTCGTTCTTTGTTCTTGTTTCCAAACAACCGAGACATGAAGCCCCCCGACTTCTGATCCTGCTGCGGCGTCGCAACCGGAGTCACAGGCGCCGACTTACTGGCCATGCCACCAGGGGACGCTGAATTTGGTGTAGTACAGCCACCAGGTGGCGCCGCTGGAGACGTTGGCATTGTCACCATCAGTCCGGGAATTGTGTGTGGTGGCGGAGCTAACAATGTAAGAAATGTCATCAACCAGTGCCTGGCTGTTGGTGTACAACAACAAATGTCATCAACTGGTGCCTGGATGTTATAGAGGTGTACAACAGCACATGTCATCAACCGGTGCCTGGACGTTATAGAGGTGTACAACAACAAATACCATCAACTGGTGCCTGGATGTTATAGAGGTGTACAACAACAAATGTCATCAACTGGTGCCTGGATGTTACAGAGGTGTACAATAACAAATGTCATCAACTGGTGCCTGGATGTTATAGAGGTGTACAACAACAAATATCATCAACTGGTGCCTGGATGTTATAGAGGTGTACAACAACAAATGTCATCAACTGGTGCCTGGATGTTACAGAGGTGTACAACAACAAATGTCATCAACTGGTGCCTGGATGTTATAGAGGTGTACAACAACAAATATCATCTACTGGTGCCTGGATGTTACAGAGGTGGGTGTACAACAACAAATGTCATCTACCGGTGCCTGGATGTTATAGAGGTGTACAACAACAAATGTCATCAAGTGGTACCTGGATGTTTCCCCGGAGTTCCCAAATGGAAACGAGATTTATTGACGTCAATACATTTGAATTATCCAATAGCCTTTCACAATGCTAAGCACTTATTGTTTCTGGCCAAATTATATCTCTTGAGCAATCAGAGGGCATATGACAGAACTTTGTTTGGTTTACGCACAACTTTTTTATTTTACTCAGCTTTGCGACCCCCCATATATAAATCCCCAACAATTTCTCCTCGGACCTGGACGAATTACAGGAATGACCCAATTGGATGCCCAAAACGCAGAAATCCGCGTTTCCATGGAACTCTCATCCCTGCTGCATGCAAGTACAACTAATCTGACACAATTAAAGGCAGTTGAAAATAATTTAACAAGTATTGTTATGAATCCTGCTTAGAGGATGACATAACCAATGGTTGACATGTCAAGTAGCTATGAAATTAACAATTTTATAAACAATATCATGAACAAATTTGGCACAATTTCAACAATTTCTATAACAATTCTCCAATGTTATGAAAGAGAGGATGGTACCTTGGCGGAGGCCAGTAGGAGGCACTGGTGTGCGGCCATTGGGCGTTGGGTCAATGGTGGTAGAGGCTAGAGTAGTGGACAGGTCAGTGAGACTCCTGTTTGATGGACATCTCTCCATCTTCTCCTGGTCGTGTTTTTTGGCCGTCAGTGCTTCCAGGTACCTGCAACAGGGTAAGTGCTTTGAGTTGACACAAGAGTTGAATCTGGTTTGAGGGATCTGCCAGTATACAAGTGTTCATTTATGTAATCTGTGTCTCTGGTTATCAGATGTTGGAGTACACGTGTTCACTGCTTTTTTGATTAGCAGATGTTGATAAAACCGTAATGACATATTGCTGGGTTGATCTCTATCCAGTAAAAAACAGTTTTGACCAGAAAATTATTTTAAAATCCCTTTTAAACCTGGCATCATTCACTCTAACATAGAGCTGATAATGTACAACAGAAAGAGATCTGAGACAACTTACAACCTTCCATACAAAATGTCTTTGAAACATAATATGAAAATTCAAACCATAAGATATTACAAATAAAGAACTGCTTAAACTAACTGCACAAAACATCTAAGCAGGTAAATAGAACTTACAACTCATAGTTCTGGTCCTCTGATCCTTCCTGTAGGTTCAACTCCTCCAGTGTCAACTCTCGTTCCCGACTGTTCGTCTTTAACTGCCGAAGAAGTGTCTCCCTCTGGAGGCAGAAACAGCACTCTTCAATTACATGTAAATGACTGATCAGTGTTAGCCGAGTGTGTGACTCTGAACCACAACTTCAGTGAAATTTTTTTCAGATTTCTTATAATTCACCAAAAGAAGTGTGGTGCAGGCATTTATGGGGTGGAATTGTGATGTAAAAAAAGTGAAGGTAAGTTCTTATATAACGCAGTGTCCAGTCCTCAGGACTGCTCAAAGCGCTTTACACTTTACTCCCTGGCAGACCTGTTCAATCGAACACCATCTCGACTTCTTTTGGAAGCATCCAGCCACGCTGTAATTAATGCGCGAAGACTATTTGTACGCATGTCTATAGTCAGGTACTCATTCATACAGCTGAGTGAACTGGAGCAATGTATAGAGAACGAACTTGCCCAAGGTTCGACACCGCCGCACAGGATTTGAACCCTGGTTCTCTCGGTCGAGAATCAGAAGCTCTAGCCACTGCACCACGGTGCTACAAACTGATCCAAATGTGCCAAAGACAAGATGCAAGACACTGTCTAAGTGGGTATTAAAGTTGCAGCACCAAAACTTTGGAATACATTACCCCAAGACTCATACATTTTTAGTTACATCAATATTTTAAAGAGCAAAATATGCTAATTATTTTAACAGAAGAATAATTATGATACTAAGAATATATAACTAATTCCAATCATTCTAATTAACTGTTTTATCCTATCATAATCAAGTTATGTCATTTGTTTTTACTTTTATACATCACCATAACCTATGTCATATATACATTTGTTAGAATACAAATCAATAAACGTTACAGATAAACAGTGAGTCTATTACAGCAATCAGATGAAGAAACCTACGCATTAATCCGCCCACCTGTAATAGCAGAAAGGGCAGATTGAAGAACTTGTGTATATACTTGAGTCCATATCCATTTCTCATTGACGATTCAGCGTAGCGGATGTCCGCTCCGTCCTCCCCCCTGTAACAAACTGTGCTATCTGACATCGACCAATCAGGCTGACTACCTTCATATATTTTAATAAAATTCACTATTCCATGCATATGGCCAAAACACTAGTAATATTTGTTCTACTTAATAACTGCATCAAAGCCATGGTTAATTGGCATAATCTGAACGTAAACCTAAATAAAATATTCTGAGTGCACAGATAAATTTTAATGAAGTTTGGTAGCAGTACTCAATCTAAATTAATAATTTCAATATAGAAGCAGCTATTTCAGTGCTTATGAAGACCACATAAATTAAAACAGCATAGTCCCATACCATTTTATAAATTACTATTTCATTAATTGTCATTAAAGCAACTTTTTTCTGTATATGTTCACATATCTGAACCATGTGAAAGCGCCATCTGGTGGCCACTCACTGGCGTTGTTCCTCGATGACCCTGTGGTGGTCTGAAAGTATGACCTGACTGTATTGTCCCATACCCCAAGACCCTGTGTGCTGAAATATGACCTACAGTATTGTATTATCCTACCCAAGACCCTGTGTGCTGAAATATGACCTACAGTATTGTATTATCCTACCCAAGACCCTGTGTGCTGAAATATGACCTACAGTATTGTATTATCCTACCCAAGACCCTGTGTGCTGAAATATGACCTACAGTATTGTATTATCCTACCCAAGACCCTGTGTGCTGAAATATGACCTACAGTATTGTATTATCCTACCCAAGACCCTGTGTGCTGAAATATGACCTACAGTAATTGCATGGATTATCCTACCCATAGACCCAATGTGTGCTGAAATATGACCTACAGTATTGTACAGTATCCTATTATCCTACCCAAGACCCTGTGTGCTGAAATATGACCTACAGTATTGTATTATCCTACCCAAGACCCTGTGTGCTGAAATATGACCTACAGTATTGTATTATCCTACCCAAGACCCTGTGTGCTGAAATGTGACCTACAGTATTGTATTATCCTACCCAAGACCCTGTGTGCTGAAATATGACCTACAGTATTGTATTATCCTACCCATGACCCTGTGTGCTGAAATATGACCTACAGTATTGTATTATCCTACCCAAGACCCTGTGTGCTGAAATATGACCTACAGCATTGTATTATCCTACCCAAGACCCTGTGTGCTGAAATGTGACCTACAGTATTGTACATTGGTAAACAAGTATTACTGTCAAAATTATATTCACTCAAATGTGACCTACCCCAAAATGCGTGCAATGAAAACTGACCCCACCCCGATTCATCCAGCTGCTGGTAGACAAGGCAGTCATACACTTACACCACTATAACAACATGTGTGTTGGGAGTTTATGTAGTGCTGGTAGACAAGGCAGTCATACACTTACACCACTATAACAACATGTGTGTTGGGAGTTTATGTAGTGCTGGTAGACAAGGCAGTCATACACTTACACCACTATAACAACATGTGTTTGGGGAGTTTATGTAGTGGTGGTAGACAAGGCAGTCATACACTTACACCACTATAACAACATGTGTTTGGGGAGTTTATGTAGTGCTGGTAGACAAGGCAGTCATACACTTACACCACTATAACAACATGTGTGTTGGGAGTTTATGTAGCGCTGGTAGACAAGGCAGTCATACACTTACACCACAATAACAACATGTGTTTGGGGAGTTTATGTAGTGGTGGTAGACAAGGCAGTCATACACTTACACCACTATAACAACATGTGTTTGGGGAGTTTATGTAGTGGTGGTAGACAAGGCAGTCATACACTTACACCACTATAACAACATGTGTTTGCGGAGTTTATGTAGTGCTGGTAGACAAGGCAGTCATACACTTACACCACTATAACAACATGTGTGTTGGGAGTTTATGTAGCGCTGGTAGACAAGGCAGTCATACACTTACACCACTATAACAACATGTGTTTGCGGAGTTTATGTAGTGCTGGTAGACAAGGCAGTCATACACTTACACCACTATAAAAACATGTGTGTTGGGAGTTTATGTAGTGCTGGTAGACAAGGCAGTCATACACTTACACCACTATAACAACATGTGTGTTGGGAGTTTATGTAGTGCTGGTAGACAAGGCAGTCATACACTTACACCACTATAACAACATGTGTTTGGGGAATTTATGTAGTGCTGGTAGACAAGGCAGTCATACACTTACACCACTATAACAACATGTGTGTTGGGAGTTTATGTAGTGCTGGTAGACAAGGCAGTCATACACTTACACCACTGTAACAACATGTGTTTGGGGAGTTTATGTAGTGCTGGTAGACAAGGCAGTCATACACTTACACCACTATAACAACATGTGTTTGGGGAGTTGGGAGTTTATGTAGTGCTGGTAGACAAGGCAGTCATACACTTACACCACTATAACAACATGTGTTTGGGAGTTTATGTAGTGCTGGTATGTAGTGCTGGTAGACAAGACAGTCATACACTTACACCACTATAACAACATGTGTGTTGGGAGTTTATGTAGTGCTGGTAGACAAGGCAGTCATACACTTACACCACTGTAACAACATGTGTTTGGGGAGTTTATGTAGTGCTGGTAGACAAGGCAGTCATACACTTACACCACTATAACAACATGTGTTTGGGGAGTTTATACAAATATGTGACGCTAAGTAATTGCGTAACTATAAGAACACTACATGAAACCAGCCCAGTTAGAAGACACCAACGCATACTGATTGTCTCTTCCAAAAGACACAGGCAAAGTGGGCAAATGAAGAAATGGTTCAGCCAGATGATCAACATTCCAAAACAACTACCTCATGTTTTCATGTGCAGTGATCCTACAGTCACTGGCATGTAATTATGCAAATAGAAATTTTAATTTGTGCACATGACCATAGTCCTAAAATGACCATATCTTTTTACAACAAATCATTTTCCTTAAATTGTCATTATAAAATCTCTGGGACGTAATTTGTGTACCATAAACATATAAATGAGTGATCAATCACCATGGTTATCAATGATGCAGCTGACATTCTTCTTACCATTGTTTGGTGACGTCGAACATCATGATGACACCGTGACAGGAACTCAGCATCCATCGGTCATCTACAACATGGTCAGTCAGGATCATCGGTCATGATGACATCGTGTGTCATCTTGTATAACGTCCAGGAGTCAGGATCATCAGTCCAGACACGGATCATCGGTCATCTACAACATGGATCATCAGTCATCTACAACATGGATCATCGGTCATCTACAACAAGGATAATCAGTCATCTACAACAAGGATCATCAGTCATCTACAACATGGATCATCAGTCATCTATAACAAGGATCATCAGTCATCTACAACAAGGATCATCAGTCATCTACAACAAGGATCATCAGTCATCTACAACATGGATAATCAGTCATCTACAACAAGGATCATCAGTCATCTACAACATGGATCATCAGTCATCTACAACAAAGACCATCAGTCATCTATAACAAGGATCATCAGTCATCTACAACAAGGATCATCAGTCATTTACAACATGGATCATCAGTCATTTACAACATGGATCATCAGTCATATACAACAAGGATCATCAGTCATCTACAACAAGTATCATCAGTCATCTACAACATGGATCGTCAGTCATCTACAACATGGATAATCAGTCATCTACAACAACGATCATCAGTCATCTACAACATGGATCATCAGTCATTTACAACATGGATCATCAGTCATATGCAACAAGTATCATCAGTCATCTACAACATGGATCATCAGTCATCTACAACATGGATAATCAGTCATCTAGAACAAGGATCATCAGTCAGCTACAACATGGATCATCAGTCATCTACAACAAGGATCATCAGTCATCTACAACAAGGATCATCAGTCATCTACAACATGGGTCATCAGTCATCTACAACATGGATCATCAGTCATCTACAACATGGATCATCAGTCATCTACAGTGTAACAACCATTGTGCACTATGATCATCAAAGCTAATTCTTACTGCCAGCAGGCTACTAACAGAAAACAATATTCAATAAAACAAAGCTAACTGAAAGTTAATTTAAATTATTTAAATTAAATTAACCTCTTCAGAAAAGTTAGTTAATAAAATAAAATAAATTTGTGTATTTTGATAAAGTTAATTAAAATAATTGAGTTAATTGAATTAACACCTGAAATTAGCACATTCCTGGTCCACAATCATCTGACTTAAACACAGTAACAATGAACACACCTGGTCCATAATCATCTGACTTAAACACAGTAACAATGAACACACCTGGTCCATAATCATCTGACTTAAACACAGTAACAATGAACACACCTGGTCCATAATCATCTGACTTAAACACAGTAACAATGAACACACCTGGTCCATAATCATCTGACTTAAACACAGTAACAATGAACATACCTGGTCCATAATCATCTGACTTAAACACAGTAACAATCAACACACCTGGTCCATAATCATCTGACTTAAACACAGTAACAATGAACACACCTGGTCCATAATCATCTGACTTAAACACAGTAACAATGAACACACCTGGTCCATAATTATCTGACTTAAACACAGTAACAATGGTCCATAATCATCTGACTTAAACACAGTAACAATGAACACACCTGGTCCATAATCATCTGACTTAAACACAGTAACAATGAACACACCTGGTCCATAATCATCTGACTTAAACACAGTAACAATCAACACACCTGGTCCATAATCATCTGACTTAAACACAGTAACAATCAACACACCTGGTCCATAATCATCTGACTTAAACACAGTAACAATCAACACACCTGGTCCATAATCATCTGACTTAAACACATAACAATGAACACACCTGGTCCATAATCATCTGACTTAAACACAGTAACAATCAACACACCTGGTCCATAATTATCTGACTTAAACACAGTAACAATCAACACACCTGGTCCATAATCATCTGACTTAAACACAGTAACAATGAACACACCTGGTCCATAATCATCTGACTTAAACACAGTAACAATGAACACACATGGTCCATAATTATCTGACTTAAACACAGTAACAATCAACACACCTGGTCCATAATCATCTGACTTAAACACAGTAACAATCAACACACCTGGTCCATAATCATCTGACTTAAACACAGTAACAATCAACACACCTGGTCCATAATCATCTGACTTAAACACAGTAACAATCAACACACCTGGTTCATAATCATCTGACTTAAACACAGTAACAATCAACACAAACGCCGATAATTCCAAAGAAAACAGTCAAAAATAATTAATCCAAGATTATTTACGATTTGGTGTCATAGTCAAAGTTATCTGTTTCTGGTGATTACTTGTGCCATTCCACTTAGCCATGACACACTTACTATGCAACAAAAAACAAATATTAATGACATGAAATGGAAAAGTCACATGTACCTCGAGCATGACCATCTGCAGCTTATTTCTATATGACTTTACCAGTAGTTAAACAATTGGTGACTGCCAAACCATGAACCAAAACATTTTGATATCTGAATATTTCAATGTCAACTCCCAATGTTTTTTATGCTTACTAATGGCTTTAATCATGCAAATGTTACACAAAATGTAAATTTGTCATAACAAGTTATAAAATAAATACTGGTTATTGCAAAACAATGTTTACGTTAGATAGATATCATGTTTGAAAGGCTAAGACTCCACAGTAACCATAGCGCAACTGTTTAGGGGAAAACCCGTGCACTGTAATTATTACAGTAAGATATAAAATAGGTTAGACATGTATGCTACTACGCTGATACACCCTGTACCAATACACCCTGTACCAAGTCAAAACACTGCAAACAGTCATAGGTAATGTTAATGAACGGTTAACAAGGCAGGGTTAACAAGGCAGGGTTAATAAAAGCCATGACTCATGCAGCTTGAGTTCCTCTCAGGACAATTCGCCTGGGTTGAACGGACATTTTACCACGCAATGCATGCTGGGTAGTAAATACCACAACCTTTTACAGCCATATATTGTTGGAAAGAGCTATGGCATTGTTGTCCATGATATTACAAAATAACTAAGCTGAACTAAGTTGATACGTGACAACTTGTCACATATAAATTTAGTTCCCTCAAATAGTTATTATATGTATGCATGCAATGAAAGACATGCATGATGCCAAATGTATTTGCACAAACCATTCAATTCCACCTAAGAAAGCTTATGTCCAAATATGTGTTATGTATGAGGTCATATTGAAAAGATTGTCAATTGCCCTGAAGGAGGGTTTAATTGTTGTTTTGACCTACTATGTAAAAAACGGAAACACAGAATACTTTGTCATGTTATTTACTGATGGTCGATCAGTCACTAGGATTAAAAACTAGTCTTGCTGTTTTAATTTAGTAATGTGACATCTTTGTTGTGTGGTTCTATGTATGAAATAAATACACCACAAACAGGAATATTGATGTACTATACAGGTACCATTTTATAATGATACACAGGTAATTAACTAAATAGCACCAAAAGTTGATTGACTATCTGCCACGGCAAAGCAATGCAAGATGGGAGATCTCAGAAGATATCACCGATATTTAGAACCAAGTCGATGAGATCAAGAGAAGCAATGGACCGACCCATCCTCGTAGCCTTAGCTTTACAGTGGGCCAATATTGGCTAAAATGATGAGGACGCAAACAGCCAACAGCAGTTTTTCATAAGAACACGAGGTAAAGTTCACACAGGTCAACCACCAGTTTCTTGCAGTGCAACAAAACATGCAACCTATCTATAAAAGAAGAAGCAACTACCAAAGACAGGTGATTGAAAACAAAAGTGAAACTACTTTGCATACCCCAGCAACTGGTGCCTGCTGGGATGGTGGCTTAAGGACACCACCAACGGCAAAGGGGTCAGAGGTCGAAGGGGGCTAAAAGTGAAACAAAACATGAACATGGAGTAACTAGGCACACAATATTGTCTAACTAGATATTCGGGACACTAACAATGCACAAATATATCTATATTCCAGTAGTTGACTTTGTGTGACTTCTGTAAGACTGTATTATAAGCAATTTGCCATTTGAAAATATACCCAAATCTGAATGGCATTAACTAGTGAAGAAGCAGTATTACACTAAAATCCCTGAGATTGTATAATTCATTGTCAAAATAATAGACATACAAAATCAATAATTTTATAAATGTATATTTTCGATTTCACATAATCACTACGGCAACATTTCGTGGAAATAAAAAAATTGAATATGTTGATGATACAAAAAGTCTCTGTAGGCATGTAATATTCTATTACCTTAGGATGAATTATATCTTTAAATGTGGTAAATAAATACTGTGCTTTTGGTTTTGTAATCATTAGATTCTGTCAGTTTACACATCAACCTGAGCTGGGTCCTGCCTAATTTCTTGGAACCAGACATGCATTCCATACAGTATCAACATTGAAGAGGTGAATAAACATTCTTACAAGACATATTTACAAAAAAATAACTGTACAAAATCAGATAAACATGCAGTGAATGTTGAACCTACATCACTGGGACTGGGTGCATGATCACAAATCTGTGAAAATAATCACAAAACGATAAGAATAGACACACTGACCATGTCGAGATGTGTGTCCAGTTTGAGCCCGTCTGTCTTCTTCTTTCTCTTGCCCCTGTCCACCACATCCCACACCTCCACCTTCACAATGTCATCTGTCGCCTTGTAGTTCCACTGGATGCTCGTTGCCTAGCAACATTTAAGTAAATTTGACCATTCAAAATGAGGATATTCAAATATTTTATTCGGTTTCCAAAATGAGAATCAAATCCCACATCAAAGTGATCTTTGAATAAAAGCAAGATAAATCATTATATATGATTTATGCCATTTTTTGCACACTTTTCCTGTTTTAATATTTCTGATTGTGTACAAATACTACAATGCACTGTCAAATTTAACCAACTCGTACAGATGTAACTGTACAACCTAATCATACAGATCTATGTATATTACAGTTTGGATCACTGAAAAAAATGTATGTTTGTATGAATACATTCTTAGGGAAAATCCATAAATATTTTAGCCATTTTAAGCCCCCCCCACCTTTCTGTAATACACCCCACATAAAGCTATGTTAATTTTATGACACCCCAACAATTTCAAAATGCATACATCTGTGTTTGGATATTAATGTATTTTAATAACTAATATAACATGATCTGTAATATTTCTTACAATTTCTAGTGGACACAACAGTGTGATTTGTTAGTGTTATATAGCCATGACTAAGAAACACCTCATCCATTTGTAACACTCCCTAATGCTAAGCCAGACATTGGCAGACACACAAACTGCCAGTGCTGCCAGTGTGTGGCATACTTCATGGATGTCCCCTAAACTTTGGCAGCACACACTCAGATCTGGCAATTACAAACAGTTTTTTGCTTGGATTGAGTGTCGAGCCAGCAGCTTCTGTCGCGGTATGAATACACATGTTTCACAGTGAGAATCAGTGAGGTGTGTCCAACTAGACTTGCCTGTATCTCGTCCGTGGGCAGGTATTCCTCTTTGAACTTCTGGCCCTGCAGCCTGTAGAAGAGGCAACTTTTGCCAACATTCCTGTCTCCCTTCACCACAATCTTCACTGCAACCAAAGGGCAGAGAGATGGACGGGTGGACACAGCTGGTAGACACAGCTGGTAGACACAGCTGGTGGACACAGCTGGTGGACACAGCTGGTGGACACAGCTGGTGGACACAGCCGTGTGGAAACAGTGCGAGAGAAAGTACAGAAAGAAACATTGAGGGCCAGATCGAGGCCTGCCTCATTCTTCACAACAGGAAGACAGAGGGAGCAACATGCAAATCACGTGTGTATATATGTGTGTAATACATACGGATATGTCCTATATATGTAGATACATTTCTGTATATGCAAATGTATGAACATGCAGATGTATTGATGTGTACGTACATCAACTATCATTCATTTATATTAAATAAATGATAGATGATGTACATATAAAATACTCCAATACATGCGCACACATGCGCACACATGCGCACACATGCGCACACATGCGCATACATGTGCACACATGCTTAGTCATCCACGCTCTTTTGTTCTTTCTTTCTTATCCTGCATATCGCACTTCTTTGGGTATAAAGGAGTTGAAGATTTATTATAGTAGCTCCTATGAAAGTGACTACATCTTAATAGGAGTCACTGACCACTTTAATATAAAATACATGAGACTTGTTATGTTGACTGATATTACAAACAGACTGTATATATACTGGGGTCAGAATAAAACTGTCTTGTTATGTTAACTGATATTACAAATAGACTGTATATATACCGAGGTCGGAATAAAACTGTCTTGTTATGTTAACTGATATTACAAACAGACTGTATATATACTGGGGTCAGAATAAAACTGTCTTGTTATGTTAACTGATATTACAAACAGACTGTATATATACCGAGGTCGGAATAAAACTGTCTTGTTATGTTAACTGATATTACAAACAGACTGTATACATACACTGGGGTCGGAATAAAACTGTCTTGTTATGTTAACTGATATTACAAACAGACTGTATATATACCGGGGTCGGAATAAAACTGTCTTGTTATGTTAACTGATATTACAAACAGACTGTATATATACTGGGGTCAGAATAAAACTGTCTTGTTATGTTAACTGATATTACAAACAGACTGTATATATACCGAGGTCGGAATAAAACTGTCTTGTTATGTTAACTGATATTACAAACAGACTGTATACATACACTTGGGTCGGAATAAAAATGTCTTGTTATGTTAACTGATATTACAAACAGACTGTATATATACTGGGGTCGGAATAAAACTGTCTTGTTATGTTAACTGATATTACAAACAGACTGTATATATACCGGGGTCGGAATAAAACTGTCTTGTTATGTTAACTGATATTACAAACAGACTGTATATATACCGGGGTCGGAATAAAACTGTCTTGTTATGTTAACTGATATTACAAACAGACTGTATATATACACTGGGGTCGGAATAAAACTGTCTTGTTATGTTAACTGATATTACAAACAGACTGTATATATACCGGGGTGGGAATAAAACTGTCTTGTTCTTGTACTTTCACAATCATCATATATTTATGAAAGATGTTGTTCATGGCTCCAAGATTGCTCCAAAGTAAGTTTAATTCTTGCTGTTTAGCATACATTTAGTGTTTATATTGCTACTGTAATGTCTTGCACAAATTTGCCAATTTAAATTCTGTGTGTCCGACATGTGACTGATGTATGTGGCGAGAGAAATGAGATGGAGAGATTTTGGAGACAGGTGAGAGCGATACAGATGATGCTTAAGATGACTAAGGAATCATCTTGAAAATGAGAAAGTGGAAATAGCTTGGTCTGCTTGGATATGTCTGACCATCGATCTACCAGCAAAAACAGCATCGGCTTGAACCCCAGAAGGGGAGAGACAGAGATAGAACAAAACATGGTGATGAATCATGAAAGAAGTGAAGGCTCTGAGCTGAGTCTGACTGGCAATGGGCAAGAAGAGTCTTAGAGAGGGGAATCTGGTGAGAGCTTGTGTCACAAAGAGGACAAATGAGTGAGTCAGTACTGTGATTATAATAATCAAAATAGCATTTCAAAAATTACGTAATTCAAGTATTATTCTCACCTAATATAATTCATTGGGACCCAGTCTGTTCGTCTACCCGAATATAATTCATTGGGACCCAGTCTGTTCGTCTACCCGAATATAATTCATTGGGACCCAGTCTGTTCGTCTACCCAAATATAATTCATTGGGACCCAGTCTGTTCGTCTACCCAAATATAATTCATTGGGACCCAGTCTGTTCGTCTACCCGAATATAATTCATTGGGACCCAGTCTGTTCATCTACCCGAATATAATTAATTGGGACCCAGTCTGTTCGTCTACCCGAATATAATTAATTGGGACCCAGTCTGTTCGTCTACCCGAATATAATTAATTGGGACCCAGTCTGTTCGTCTACCCGAATATAATTCATTGGGACCCAGTCTGTTCGTCTACCCGAATATAATTCATTGGGACACAGTATGTTCGTCTACCCGAATATAATTCTTAACATGAAGCCTGCTGTGCTGAACGTAGGAAAATTGAACATTAAAGGGTATTGCAGTTAACTCAGCCCGACTCGGCTGTATTGCCAAAAACGCTTGTTTTGAAACTGGATGTTTTGTTTACTATTTGAACATGCTCTGGGGGCGAACCTTCAAATTGCAGGGCTGCCTACCTGACAAAAACAATCTCTGTAATGACACCCACACCCCTCCCTCCCCCAGTCCACAAGGTTGCCAATCAAACCTTTCTCTGGAGTAGATACAGTGACAAGTCCATTCAAAGTTACTAATATAATCATCAAAATTTAATGTTGATATACTTTGTTTCAACATAATGTTGCTACACTGTATCTCCTGTTGGCAGTTACATGTAGGTCGTGGGTTAGTACTTCAAAGGGATGCTTGTTTTGCAGCATCCAATAAGTTACATTGCGTTGATTGCAGCTGTCAAAGTGCCTGTATGGCCAGACATGCCCAAGTGTTTACGTCTGTAGAGCATCACCGTGGGCAAGATGGCGCCAGTGAATAGGCAATAATCATCCAACGAGCTTCTAAATTTACAACACACAGCAGAAAATATTATATTACCTACTAACAGTCAAGGACAATGTCAAATTATTGTATTCAAATAAAAAAGCTTTAATAGTTTTCTATTGCAATTACAACAATTATAATAGGGCCTACTTATTTAATATTTTATAACGATGTTCATAACTTTCAGAAAACCATAACTATTTAACAAATTTAATGGTTCTACCTAACGTCGTCTTAATTGATTTATATCATTATATAATTCTACACCTGTAAATGTTATTAATGTCTAGACGCGCATTCATGAAATTGATATTTTTTTCTGCTGCAATTGCTTTTGACTAACAGATGCTGACGTAACAGCTAATACAGAGCCAAAGCAGTCACCAGCAGGATGCAGGCAGTCAAAGTTTTTACATTGTACACAGGCACAACATTGGATGACATCACCGCACTGACTTTGAAGAACTTCTAAACATTTGTTGTTAAATTGTAACAAGTGAATGATGAGTTTCTTCAGGGCCTCAGGAGCAGCAATATTTATAGATCTAGCAATTCTTTAATGTGTATCATTTTCTGTAGTCGGATAGTTTTATTCCCGTAATACGACGGCAATTTCCGTAATGCCGTAATCTGAGGTGAATTTCCGTATTGATTACGAAAAATTCGTAATGGTAGGCAGCCCTGAAATTGCAACCACTGTTACGGGCTTACTAAACACAATTTGGTGGGCAGTATACCTTCAACATAGTATAATCTCAAGAACATTATACTAATTAATACATGAAAAACTTGGAACAGACTGCCTTTTAAAACCCAGTTCAAGAAAATCTGTGGATATGGGCGATTATAACTTTGTTTCTTGATGCTTGATGTAATAATCCCTTTACAGCTGGTCACAGCTAAACTGGGATTTTGTAAAACATTGGTGCTTGTTGAATGAGGCGACGTGTGTGGAGCGAGTCCCAGTTGAGTTTGTTTATGAGTGGTTTAATATGTGTTTCTTTTCGGTAGTCGGAGAAGATGAATCTTGCAGAATTTCTTTGGATTTGTTCTATAAGGTTAATTTCTGTTGCTGTGTTGGGATTCCAGACTTCACTGGCATATTCAATTTGTGGTCGGACAAGTGTTTGGTAAGCTTTTTCTTTGACATTTTGTGAGCAAGGTGACAGTGTTCTTCTTAAGAGTCCAAGTGTGCGGCTGGCTTTGGTGGTTATTTTGGTGCAGTGGTCGTTCCATCTTCGGTCATGTGATATTGTGACTTCAAGGTAGCCGTGCTTTTGAACGTGGTTTAGTGATTTTCCCAGTAATGAATATTGATATAGTTTGGGGTTTCGTTTGCGTGTAATGGTGAGGACTGCGCATTTCTTAACACTGAAGTTCATTTACCACTTCTTAGACCATGTTGTGAGGGTTTCTAAATCGTTTTGTAATATATGTTGATCTTTTGTGTTATTTATTTCTCTGTATAGGATGCTGTCGTCTGCAAAGAGTTTAAGTGTTGAATTTATTTGTTCCTTGATGTCGTTTATGTATAGAAGGAATAGGACCAGCCCCGGAAGTGACATTAGCCCAGGAAGAATGTGTGCCATTGACTGAAACAGATTGTTTACGATGGGATAAGAAGCTATTGATCCAGCCAACAGTGTTGTTTCGGATGCTGTAGTATTTTAATTTATCTGATAGGTGGTGATGAGCAACTTTATCAAACGCTTTACTGAAGTCTAGTAATATTACATCTGTCCGACCTTTTTGATTTAGTGTTTCTGACCAGTCATTAGTTGAGTTTATGAGTTGTGTTACAGTAGAGAGGCAGTTCCTGAATCCAACATGTTCATTAATAAGGATGTTATGAGTGTTAAGATGTTTGGCGACATGACTTAGGATTATGTGTTCCATGATTGTACAGCACAAGCAGGTCAAGGATATGGGTCGGTAGTTGGAGGCGTCTGATTTTGGACCGCTCTTATGAATTGCTGTAACCAGTGCTAGGCGCCACTGTTTTGGGACTGTTGCTTGGTTATAGGATTGTTGGAATAGACCTCTAAGAGCTGGAGCTAGTACATTTGCAACAATCTTAAGGAAACGAGGTGACATTTCATCAGGACTGCATGCATTTGATGGGCTTAAGTTAGATAATTGTTTGGCTATGCCGGCAATTGTGATGTGTAAATGAGGAATGGAGGCATATGGAGATGGACCTTTACTGTGCGTTTGTGTATGTGTCTGCTTATTAAATATGCTTTGGAAGTGCATGTTCAATGCCTCCGCCTTATCGTGATCTGTGCTGCACATTTTATCAGAAGTTTTAAGTGTTGGGATTCCTAGGTTTTCTGTGCGAGTGAGTTTTATGTATGACCAGAAAGATTTTGGGTTTTCAGTCATATTCTTGCCCACTATGTTGTTGACATAATCGTGGTGCGCTGAGCGGATACATTTGGTAACATAGTTGCGATATTCATGACAGGCTTTCCAATCTGATGGGGTGCTTGTTTTATGGGCTTTTGAGAACAATTTCTTATGCTTGATTTCAGATGTTATCCAAGGCAGATTTAGTTTTCCTTTAGTGAGTTTTGATGGAACATTGTCACCCACAATTTTGTCCAGTCCATTTCTAATTGTTTCCCAGTTTGTGTCAACTGAATGTTCTTCAGGGTTTGAGGCTAAGAAATTGTTGACAAAATTATGCACTTTGGTTTGCAGTTCTGTCATAGAGGTATATCTTTCTTTGTGGTTTCTTTTGTAACTTAGATTTCATGTTGATATCAAACAGTACAATGCAATGGTCAGAAATGCCTAGAAGCACCTGTATGTTGTCTATGAGATTAGGGTTTGATGTAACTTGAAAGTCCAGGATGCTATTTAAAACAGGTCTTGTGGTGCTGGTAACTAGTTGTGAAAGCGAGTTATCAAGTAAGAAGTCAGTGAATTTCTCGTGCATTGCTTTAGTGTTAGTATTTGTTGTCAACCAGTTGGTCCATTTCATATCTGGTAGATTGAAGTCCCCTCCAATTATTAAGTTTAGGTGCTGGTGTGGGTTTTTATTGATAGTCTTGCTACTGATGAGATTAAGGCGTCTAATGACTGAGTTTTGTTGCCTGGTGGTCTATAATAAATGGCCACATATAGCTGTTTAGAGTCACTGAATTGCATGCATGCCCAGATAATTTCACAGTTTTTGCCTAATTCAGGTTCATCAGAGGTAATGAGGGAGTCTTTGGTGGCAATAAAGACTCCTCCTCCATTTGCATCGCGATCTTTGCGGTAGACAGTGTAGTTTTCTGGGAATAGTTCATATGTAGCCATATCGCTATCTACCGTGTCATTTGGATTCACAACCCAATGAGTTCTGGTTGGTGTTGATCGATTGTTGCATGGAAGGCTGCTTGTTTAGTCGCGCTTTTGATACTGTTACAGTTTATGATCATTGCCCTGAGGCCACGTTTTTTTTTGATGGTAGGCGTGTTACGAGTACCAGATGAACCTTTGGATGGAGTTGAGGTTTCCGGGTGCATATTATCTTCATCATTTATACAATCATTGTCATTAATGTCATCAAGGTCAGACTGATTGGGTTTGAGATATTGACAAATCAAAATTTGGAAAACCACATTTGCAGCAGATCCATGAGAAGCTTGATATGTTTTTTCATGAAGCTGTAGTAAATTTTGGTGGTGTTTATGCATTTGGTATAGTACCTGAGTTCACATTTGTCACACAGGAGTGCTCTGTCATCTTCCTTTACTTCATCTCTGCATACTCCACAAGGATACAAAGATTCAGTACAACTATGGAGACTAACTGGTCCAGGGTTTGTTTCGATCTGGCCAGTGAGAAGTATGATCAATAACAGATGATAATGGTTGGCTTTGACTTTCAGGATTTGGAGACAGAAACAGGATTTCTGTTTAGAGATTATATAGAGAGCTAAACTCCACTTGCCGACACTTTCACTGAAATTTAAGGTGTTGCTGACATTAGTAGTATCGTTGGGCCCTTCATCAATGTGGGAATTACCAATCATTTGAGGCTTATGGAGAAAGGAAGCCAGAGTTGTCAACTTGCAGACTAGGATATTCTGACTTGGACATCCTGTCACCTGTGTTGGAGCTGTAACTCTTGTTTGGGGCTGTGAGTATGGCAAAAATCCCGAGTAGCAGTAACAGAGTGGTCATGTTGAGAGTTGGGATAATTTGATAATGTTTATGCTCGCTAAGCAAATGGAGTGTTCTAACTGTGGATTTTTAATAGGTATCAATTTTAGTGTAGTGCTGTAATTTAATGCACTTTTCACAATATTTGCTTGTACAAATTTGTCTTTATAAGAGTTAAAGACAGTAAATATAAACTATAAAATATAAATTATGATTTATAAAGAAAACAATGTGCACGTGCAGAGTTTGAGGGCTTGTGCAAACAACACAAACAGCCAGATAATAATGTTATTTTTGGTTCTGGGCCGACTCAGAACCTCTGGGTATTTGAAAAACACAGGGTGTCAGTGTCCCGACAATAACACACCACACACCCGAAGATTGGCCTGTTAGTTCAGAGGATGGAAGATAGATGGGTAGGATGATAAACAAAATGGTGTTTTAATCTAAAACTGTGTATGTATGTTTTAAGGTTGTATATAATTGAAGCTAGTTTAATGCAATCAATATCTGTTTAGTTCATATTATATTAAATTTTGAAGAAATGCGCTGTTATTTGAGTTGTGTTTGGGGTGATTTGAGTTATTTTAGTGCTTATTGTTTACATCCGCGCCATCTTGATCTATATTCGGAACCAGTTGCTAAGCATGCTTATTTGACAAAACGTAGTTTAGGGGAGTTTGACTGGAAGTCTTATTACAAGATTATATTCTAATAGTGACACTATTGAACATCTATAAGTTTGAATTTGTAAAAGCTTTAAAAATTTGTGATGTTAACGATAAACACTAGAACAGTAAAAGATACCACTGCACCTGGCACATGGGCACTTCACGCCTTCAGTCTAAGACAGGGCAGAGACAGTTCAATTACTTCAACACATGAGGCTACTCACTGTTATATTGCACCCCCTTGGCAAACTTCCTCTGTAGATTCACCCCCATGGTCTGCACCCCCTGGGGAGGGACAGCCTTATCACTCTTCCCTTTCTCTTGCCGGCTGTCATTGTTACTCCCCAGTAACTTTTTCAGGAACATGGTGCCTTGGTCACTCTCTCACTGATCTAAACAAATCACATTATTCTCAAAATATAACCAAACAATGCTTCAAATAGCCTTGTGTGTGTAGTGTAATTCATAACTATATATTATGTATATAATATCAAGAATACTATCTAGTTTGTAAATGTCAGTGGCTGAAAGTCTGCTTTTCATAATTAGGCAGTAAGTTTTAAAATACTGTGAATTACAACCCAGTTTCTTATGTATGCCTGGAACTGCAGGATCCATTTGTAAACGTTAAATACAGCTCTATTCAAATAAACTGAGCAGATTTATGAAACTTACCACTGTCGAACATTAGTTCTTGCCTAAAATAAAAAATGTATATGGCTGCTTTCACAAAATAAAAAATAAGGCAAATCTTCAACAGTGTTTGTACTTTCTTTAATGTTGTCTTTTAACTGTGTCATTGTTGCTATTACACAAGTTTGTAAAAAAATTATCCATATAATTTAAACAACAAACTGACTGATTTTAGCCATTGACAACTGGTGAGTACTTGACTAGTTAACATTCATGAGGTCAGTTGGGTAGAAAATCATTGCTAGACCAGTGTTGACCACAGCCGGCCCTTGTAGTTGAACTATCAACTTGTCAAACACCCACATTTATTGTATCTAGCCACATTAGCTAACCTGCTAAGTGAGCAGATCCTTGCATGATCTAAGCTTATTTTGGCCTGTTTGTGTAGGCCATTGACCACGGTCCTTCACTGCTGTCTGCTTGTGGCCATTTTCTCCAGTTCTTGTTCCTTTCATTTCCTGTGTCTCATTGCCAGATGTTTCTGGGCCTTTCTCTTCTTTTCCTCCCTTGGAGTTCCATCTGAGTTATTTTTGGGTGATGCTAAACATTCACTGTTGGTTTCCTCAGCGTGTGCCCTGTCCAGTGTCCATCTATATTTTCTCTTCTTTAATAATTATTTCATTTTCTTCCATAGCAGGATGCTGCAGACATTGTCTGACCATTTCAGACACATACTCCTTAAAACAGTCACAGGCATATGACATAAACAAACGTGCTCCGAAGCAACTTGCATTTTCAGTTAATATCCACGTGCCCATAGAAACAAGTACACCTTTTCAACAAGACAGGGCTGTGATAATATAATCTATACACATAATTCACCGAGATTACAAATTATTCAGTAAGTTAATTACTCTGATTATCAGTCGACCAAGATTAAAGCCAGAATGCAGTTGTGGCAAAATGTTCTTTACATAAGTTTGTAACTCAGGATGCAACAATTTCCTTGAAAGAGGCTACCATTTAAAAATCATCCACTGGCACTCTCATTGTATAATATTAACCCCAAGGTTAAGGAGCCAATGTTTACGTTTGTTAATGTTGTCCTGCTATCTTGAAACACACTTTGGGGCCCTCTGTTAACAATGGAATGAGGTGGAACTATTGAGGGAACAAGGCAGAACGGATGTAAACTCTCTTTAGCATTTCGTGTATACTTCACAAGTTCATATGAGACTGATACTTCATGCATAGTTAAATATTGATGTCTGGCAATAGGAAACCTATAATGAAGGCATAATATCTACATTAAGGTATATTGAGACAGAATCTTGTGGAACGACGGTGAAACGATACAGCGGCCATGATTTCACTAGTGATTGCTGGTAGATGTTAATGTGAATCACTGGCCAAAACATTGTTGCCATCGTCATTCCATCTCATAAAAATATAACTTTATTAATGTAGATATTATTCCTTCATATTTTTGGACAAGTTGTATTACATCAATTTATTTATCTATGTATGAAGTATCAGTCTCATGCAAAGCACATATCGAATGCAAGAGGGATTTTATATCGGTTCCATCTTGTTCCCCGGCTTATTACACCTTGAAAGATGTTTCTTGGTAAACCGAGTTCAAAACTATTACATCAAGTGTCCACCAAGCCAAAAAAAAGAAAAAATTCAATGAATTAGAAATTCCACATTTTATGCTGTGCAGCCGGACATCTTCGAATATGCATATTTTTGGCGTGCTTTTTGGGATGCCGAGAAGTGACGTCACATATGACCCATATTCGCATCAGGCCGACCCTTTCCATATATTCAGAGCATGTTTACAAGGATAGCTTTCGGGTCGAGTTATTGTGTGATATTCTGATGTAATACAAACACTAGTCTTCATAGAGGAACAAGCAGTTATCTTACCGTTCCACATGAATCCAATTTTATTCAAAACAATGAATGCGAATGAGCCTAAAAGTCGACTAGGTTTCGCTGAGCTTGGGCTCGTTTTCGGAATAATTATATCGGACGCAACCAACGGGAGATAATCTACACCAACAAACATACATAGCAAACATATATTGTATTCAGCTACAGAAAGTAACGTGTGTAATCTCATAATATCACTAGAATATCGATGTATGAAGGAGGAGTTGTACAATTTATCATAACAACTTAAATCAGTCAGTGAAACACTGTCGGTGCCGCTAGCTCAGTTGGTAAATGCGTTGGTTTCTTGTCATTTATTTTACAATCAGGCAACACTGGTTCAATCCTGACATGAAACCATTGATTTTTTTACACTTTTTTGTTTATGTTTTCATGAAGTAATATAAACCAAATCATTTTTATACTATGATGCACTGTTTGTAAATATTTTTTTAATTTTTGTATTAATTATTTATTTGCCACAAAAATGAAAATATGGGAATTATATAGCGATGTTTCTAAATTTTATTTATCCAAACAAATATAATGTAATGGATATATAATTTATTAATTGTATATATATATATTGTACGGTAATATATCGTAATTATATATGTGAAAATAAATGGTAATCTGTGTGGATAAATAAAATTTAGAAACATTGTTATATTAATTACCATATTTTCATTTTTGTGGCGAATAAATTACTACACAAATATTTACAAACAGTGTATCATGGTATACAAAATGATTTGGTTGATGTTACTTCGTAAAAACATAAACAAAAAAGTGTATAGAAAATCAATGGTTTGGTATCAGGATTGAACCGGTGTCACCCGATGGCAAAATAAATGACAAGAATCCAATGCGCCCAACTGAGCTAGTGGCACCAACGGAAATTCACTGACTGATTTAAGTTATGATAAATTGTACAACTCCTTCATACATCGATATTCTGGTGATACTTTCTGTAGCTGGATACAATATATGTTTGCTATGTATGTATATTGGTGTAGATTATCTCCCGTTGGTTGCATTCTATATAATTATTCTGAAAACGAGCCCAAGCACAACGAAACCTAGTCGACTTGTAGGCCCATTTGCATTAATTATTTTGAATAAAATTGGATTCATATGGAACCATAAGATAACTGCTTGTCCCTCTATGATGACTAGTGTTTGTGTTACATCGGAATATTGCACAATAACTCATTCTGATGCTCGTTTCGACAAAAAAAGCTATCCTTGTAAACATGCTCTGAATGCATGGAAAGGGTCAGCCTGATGCGAGTGTGGGTCATATGTGACGTTACGATACCACGTGATCGCTTAGCTCATTACATTTTTATTTTACGCGGGAATCGCTACACAGGCGGGTTTAAAATCGAATTTATGCTACAAATTTATTTTTCTGTATTTGTTTAATATTCTCAAATGTTACATACAATGTTAAACTTTGTGTACACATGGAAAACGGATTTTAGCTAATGCCTTGTTTTTATTTCCTTTAATATGAGCAAGGAATCAGACAGTCACTAAGTCATGCATATTATTTTGCCAGCCATCCACTAGACAATTTAATCTAGCCACAAAAATGTTGTAGTCCTCAATTCACTGACACAGATAACTGGTTCAAATTCTATGGCATGGGCCATGACTCATGCCCGTGTTTAAAAATAATTTTACAGGCAGCACGAAAAGGCCTCAAAGGTGTACCCTGTCAAAACTACCGACACTTCATTCGTGATATAAATCCAGAAGTAAATTAGTGGCGCTGACACTCACTTTCAGTGCTACTCACTGGGGTAAGACCACATTTAAATTTTACATAGGCAGCCATTATAATTTCCTGCTAAATTTGACGAACAATTTTCTTGAAAATTTCACAGCATATTTAACCTCCATTGACACAATGCTATGTAAAACTCGTAAAATTCTCATACCTCAGTTTTCAGAAAAATCCACCCGACACCCCTCAATTTCACCCCAATCTGGTGACGGATTTTGAAATATTGGTGCGTTCTGCAAAATAACTACTGTGCGAATATGCGAGCGACTAGCGTATGTTTATTGCTACCTCGTGAAAGATCTAATGTAGTAGTACATTTAGTATTCACTGGACTGACATGTGCCATGCCAAAGTGCTCGAACAAAATTCACACATGCCACCAAAACGGTATTTTTATGGGCACTCTTTCGGTGGGTAATGGCAGACGAATCCTTAATGTGGTCTTACCCCAAATAGATCTCCTGAATCTTGCTTATCTTCACGAAAGTTATATTTATATCAAGCTATACATATAACTAGATTAATCACAAAAGGAAATTTACACTGTCTCAGTAATAATTAAAATATGCGTCATCAAGCTGTGCACACCACCAAGCTAAACAGCGTCTTGAGTTGGTTTAAACATGCTTATTCGGTACTTTATATTACATACGACGTTTGCCTGGTATGAATGGTACTGAGCACAGCATACAAGCCAACACAGTATCTTACCGATATGGGAATAAAATATATAGAATATTAACGAAATATATTTTTTTAGTAATTTTTCATAAAATGTTATATTCTTTTGCAAAAAATACACATAATCATTATTTTAAGCAGCATTTTATTGGACATGCACGTTGCAAATCTTCACGAATTTTTTTATTACGTAATGCCCACAAACTATGCTAAATAATCTGATGCAAACATGAACTATATGTCACTCGTGTACGACACCAGTAGGTGTCAAAAGCACAAGCCAGGCATTTCAACAATATTCACAATATTGAACGGCACAGAGGTGTCTTTTGATGGTAACTACAATTATATTGTAGATAACGGGCTAAAATGCTGGGTGTAAATTGAGGTATATACATAGTACATTATGAAACCAAAACTGGGATGCCCAGTGGAACGTGTATCTTGCGTCGCACAAATTGTTGTCCTAACCCCCCTTAAAATAGCCATACTTTTACACAGGCGCAGATCTCTGCTTGATACAGAGAGTCCAAACATCGCCACACGTCAATTATTTGGCCACTATATATTTCGCTGATGTGCATACATTATTGGAAACAAGAGATACTACTGGCAAAATAGTTAATTTCAGAAAGAAAGAAACGTTTGACAAGGACATCCAAGACACGTGATAAAGGTTGTTGACAGTTGTGGCACCCAGTATCTCTCCAAGTACATCAACGAGTCCATTGTCCTAATCATATTTTATTCAAACATCGCCAAATTCTTACAAGGGTACTAACAAACATTTCTGATGTTAAATATACGGATATAACGTACAAAATACCAGTAGAAAAAACAGCTTCTTGTCAGAGTAGTTGACGTCAGCCTACAGTTAGTTTAAGATGCCTTGCCTTGTGCAAACTTCGGTATGATTCGGTTATATTACAGCTGAAAAGCACATGATCGTTGAAAATGATAGCCGAGTGAGTGACAGCCGGGTAATCTACAGACTACAATACACTACAGACAGCCGAGACTGTCAAACGGAAATATTTACATTTAGTGTAATTCAGAACCTGTATCAGTGCAAAATGTCTCATATTAAACAAACACATACTGTACCTTAAAACTGCCAAAGCATCTTTCCCATGAATGTACGGTTAATAATTATTTTGCACGATTTGTTGCAAGCAAAATCCTGCATAAACAAGCCTCCAAACTTGACCACATCTACACTTCCGGAAGTGAGCGTCCCGTCACATCGAGATTCACACGCGACTGTTTTTGTTCGTTCGCAAGGGACGGCAAGAAAAAAACAATAAGGCTGTGCAGAATGTTTCATGTGGACTGCCAAAATGTGGTGTGGAAACGTACAACAAAAATATAATTGTAAATATGGTAGAATACGATGATATCTGAACAAACTAAAGTTAAACCACCTACAAAGCAGTCAGGTTAGTCACAGTCCTCAATGATTGATGAAGGATAAACATTAATGTTCTTTGAATCTAACAAATGTTTGGTTTCTTAGTTTATTTCATTGGACAAAATGTATTACTACAAAAAGAAAATCTGGTTTTGTTCTGAATGTTTGAGTGATTTCACATCAACTATGAAATATTCAGAAGAAACCCCCTCAAGTTTCTTGTTGAGATAATTAAATTATGTTTGTGTATGCATCTATCATGTATGAACACCGAAATGGTTCGTGGGCACAAGAGTGGCTTCTTTGTTTTAATCACCCATTGAAAGACACAAAAATAGTGTATTTTATAATTTGTTATAATTTAAATTAAATGTGCTCACATTTTTTTACACAGTGACAGACATTGGCAATTGACTTTAAACAATCTGTTGACTAGACCCAGAGTGCCTGTGGGCTGCCTGTTACCGTGGAAACACAACTGATGACATCACTTGTTGCCGACATGTCATATACTTATAGCAATACAATTACTTTGAGGGACACTGTGTAAAATTTAAATAGGATACAAAATTACACCTGTTTAGTACATAATAGTAAAATATTACTTTTTAGCAATACACACTTGAAGAAAGATCACTGTTTTGCATAAAACTTAATAGTTTATGCAAACAACCATGATGCTCTTTTTATTGCATATTTTATCCCAAAACCAAGTTGTTAAAACCGTACTGAAATTCTTAAGTCACCTATTTAAATAAAATGGACTTGATGACAAATATCTGCAGTGCCGTCTGGTGGGGAGACTGACTGAAACAAATTTAAATAAAACATCTACAAATATTAATCCCAACCTAAATTGTCACTTTATAAATAAATTAATGTTATGGGCAATGCATATATCTTGGATGGTCTACCATCTACAAAAGGCTGTCCGAGTACAGTGGAAACTCACTTTATGGTCACCTTGGTAATACAGCCAACTTGCAATTAAGACAGTCCCAAATTATTCCCACATACAGTAAATATAGGATATTAGTCCCACTAATAAGGTCACCTCACTAATGAGGTCACTTTTGCCTTGTCCCGGGCAGGACCTTAATAGGAAGTTTTCACTGTAATTAAAAAAACTAACTATAAATAACCTGTAAATTCTTTCATACCATACAACATAAACGCAACATAATCATAGTGAATATATTTAATTTGCAGTATAATACAATACATATAGTTCCACTAGTTATACACTGGCTATCCTGTCTTGCTCTTAACCTAATTGTATACACTGTATATCTTACCAAGACTTAATATCACACAATTCCATTACAATCCATCAAAACAATTTCTGTTTTCAAAAACATCTTAACTTAAGCAATAGAATAAGTAGTTTAAAGATACATTGAATTTCTTTTTTATTCTGAGACAAAACATTGTCTCAATGAACTGGTCATCTGGACAATCGCTTATAATTACAAGGTGTTATGATTCTGATACATGATCGGAGATGATGTATTAACAACTTGCTTTAACACCATAATGAAACCGTGTCAAATTGGCACATACATGCATGCTATCTATCAAAGCCACACATTAAAATGACATGATTTTTGATGTGCCTTTGTACATGACTATTTACAATCTTTGGTGAATTATTTCTTGTCCCATTATCTAAATATTTACAGCAGTCATATGCTAGGTACATTCCTTAGCCATATTTACAGATTTAAATTAAAACACACCAGTAACTAAGATGGCTGCCATCTCTTGTATGTTTGGAACAAGTAAGTTTCATTCCTGGGATATGCGAGTAATTTTGCTATGTATATCACCAAACGTGTCAACTGTATATTACGTACGTGCAATAGCACATGTGTATAACAGGTACTTGATGTATGATGTATTTTCCTTGTTGTAAGAACTTCTATGGTTGGCTAAATGAACAGGACAGGATGAGTATCTGGAGACACAAGTATTATTCTGGTGGGTGTAAGTAATAATTCGCATGTTTCCATTGACATGAAATATGTCAGCCAGTCTTGACTGTGGGAGAATAACTACTTAAATGCAAATAGCAGTATCACAAGTTCACAAAATAATAAATAGGTATAATTCCTAATCCATGGCAAACAGCGAATTAAACTGTTATTTTCAACATGCTGCTGGTGAAGACTTATGTGGATTTGCAGAGCCGTCATACAGTCAGCAGCATGATAAATTGTTACTAGACTACTCAAAAATATACCTGCCCATCAGTGGAAAGAAAACTTAACATAGTTCAACAGTGACATTGTATGACAACATTTGCAAATGCAGGCTTCTATACAGGAGTGTTTTGTGAACATAATACATACATATATACAAACATACATGTACAACTAGTACACTACATGTACAACTAGTACACTACATGTACAACTAGTACACTACATGTACAACTAGTACACTACATGGACTTCCTTTTCTTCATGTACTTTCCCTTAGTAACACAATGGTCAGGTGGATGTGTTTATAACCAGAATTAACAATACAAGGCCGGGCAACACATACATAAACACTGTGGTCCCTTCACTTGAGCAAAATACTGTATGACACATGGCAGAAATGTGCAGTCAATTATGCAACAAATTCTACTTCAAACTTATGAATATGTGTGAATCAGACGTTTTGAAATGAAACTATACGTTTGTGCTATTTTTAGGCCAAGTCATTGCACAAACATCTATATGAAACCAGGGTAATGTTATGTTGTACTATGGCAGACATTCAAATGCTAAAGGTGGAGATTAAGTAATCAGTAACAGGAAATATACACACTGCTGGACTAGTGAATCACATTAGATAGACAAACAGAGGAATGCACACACATACACCCACCCACCCACACATATAATTATATACACACACACATGCACGCACGCACGCACACACAAAAATAAACACAAACATACATGTAAAAACACACAAACGTAAACAACTTACAGACACGTAAACACACATACACACAGTCACGCACGCACGCACACACACACACAGCTTCAGCTCTACACAATGCAACCTGTACTACTTGATAGCAATGCAGTCTCTACGAAAAATAACTTCTTAAACGTATGTTTCTGAACAAATCTTCCCTAGACACACACACAATGAGCCTGTCACACTTTGTTCACCTGTAACGATGAGCACGGGACACTTCTGTACCAACATGAAGACACTTGGCCAATGGACACTTTAGCTGTACAGAAAGAGAAATGCAAGAAAACCAAAACAAGCAGAAATCCCAAGACATGTCCCAGGTCTAAATGATGACCGACACGTTCCAGGCAGTGGCCTATATACATGGGTCTCATGTCCAGAGCACGGCAATTCCAGTTATATTACTAAATATGTAAATAATTTCCGACAGACAAGAGATGGATTATTTGCTTTATAAAGTTATAGTTTTTGAGGTGAAAAGATGATCTGCAGTTGTTCCCTACTGTTTTCCTACACTGTGGATTGTGGTATTTGTGGTAAGCATTTCATTCAAAACATACTTGATGAAGCTCACATTTTGTCTGTCCAGCGCTAGTCAAATGTAGTCCAGGTAGCACGCGGACTTCGTGATGGTGATGTTGACGTGTTAGCGGTCAAATTCAATATGTCACCAAATGGGTCCTGTAAAAGGTCACGTGAAAGTTCAGCAGTTTGGTTTGCGTTTACCCGAGTGTTCGACTTTGGCACGCTGGTGTGCAGGGCAGGTGCCGCCCCTAGTGTGTGTATGGAGAACTGATGCTGGCCTGGGATGTTCCTTGGTGCTGACGTCTTCTCAAATGTATTTATGAGCGACCGCACCCCCATGTGGTTCTGTAACTGCCTCTTCCAGAGGGCGGGAAGGGGGGTGTAGTTTGCCCTAGGGGGCGGTGGGTGAGTTTGCCTTGGAGGCATGTACGACAGCTGCGAGTGACCTTTGAACTGAGCAGGTAGGGTTCCATAGGCCGCCCTGGGTTGCACTGGGGGTGCGTACCCTACTGGGGTGTGGTTGACTAGATGGTGCGATCTCTGTGGTGGTTTGGGTGCAACAACAGGAGGCGCTTTGTCCCTGCCAGTCAACGCCGGTGACATCCGGGAGAAGTCGAGATTCCACTCTCGTAACAGATTTTCCTCCTTCTTCACCCCATTGCCACCAGGGACACCACCGCATGTTCCTAAAGAACCGAGGGATGACGAATCGATGGCGAGTTGTCCCGTTAGTAGAGGATCAAACTGTTCGAGGTGATTAAGCGAATGCAGCGAATGCATTGACTGCTTTGTTCCGTCTGATTCCATGAACGCCGACTTGGCATCTTTTAAAGTCTGACCATCTGTTGCCCATAGTGACGTTGCAGACGATGACTTTCGCACAACAGAGGGCGCCGGTCGACCGTGGAAGGCCGTGCTGCGCTTGAGAGATGAGCGTGGTCTCGGAACGGGACCAGATCGCGTCGCTGGTGTTGTTGCTAGTTCTTCTCCACTAGATGACACCAATGAGGGTGCAGTGGTGCATTCTGGGATAGGCATACATGACGATGAGCTACTACAACTGACAAACTCGCCAAAACTATTTTCGTGTGCGCCGTTGTCTGGCATCCATTTCGTGTGTGTTCCTGACAGAGTCGCGTTTCGTGGTAGTGTCACCGACTTCGATGCTAACGATATTGTGTTGAGGGCCGCGTATCCTGGTGTTTGTTTGCCGGGATGTTCCGACTCGAACGCAGAGTTGAGCTGAATGAGAGGCTCTTCAGTTGCCGTCTCTTCTGCTTCACCAATGCTGCGGTCAGAAGACTGGACAGTGCGGATGTCCGGTGCGGAAGTGGACAGTTTTGAGGTGTGTGCTACTGTCAGATGGTCATTCTCTGTCACGTGTCCTGCCTCATTCAAGTCGAGACTCACCTGAAATATACAAATACAGTGAAACCTCATTTTAAGGTTACCTCGGTAATACAGTCATCTCACAATTAAGGTCACCCTAGGACAGTCCCAAGTTATTCCTATAACTGCAAAGCATAGGAAATTAGTCTCACTAATAAGGTCACCTCCCTATTCAGGTCACTTCTGTCCACTTCCGTAGTGACCTTAACAATGAAGGTCCACTGTACAACATTAATGTGTTATGTCAGAGAGCACCAAAATTACTAATTTAGAAAAATAAAGGACCTGTTGCTATAAAAAACAGCCATATAAATTATCATGGCAATTATTACACAGTAATAATTGTGCTCAATTCAATACTGAGGTGCAGGTATGATTTCATAATTGGACATCAATTAAAATCTGTCAAAAATGGCATTTTTATAATTATGATGTGATCAATTCATGCAAGTGGCCTTTCAAGACATTGGCACATGACCAATTACTAGCGTGAAAGAAGTTTATCATCAAGTTTCACACCTGTGACAGAAGCAGGTGCACAGGGGATTGGACAAGTTCACAAAGTCACAAAATACGTTAAACATTAATTGTTGGAGGTGGGTGAAGGTTGGGCTGAAGAATAATTTAACAAAACGAAAGCATATTGTGCAGTTGAAGATAATATCATAATGTATTGTAAAAATCACAAGTGCAACGCAACGAGTTACTGGGGGAGTTATTTGGGGAGTTATTGGGGAGTTATTTGGGGGAGTTATTGGGGGAGTTATTGGGGGAGTTATTGGGGAGTTATTGGGGAGTTATTGGGGAGTTATTGGGATTATTGTTAATGGGGGAGTTATTGGGGAGTTATTGGGGTGTTATTGGGGAGTTATTGGGAGTTATTGGGGAGTTAATGGGGAGTTAATGGGGAGTTATTAGGGGTAGGGAGTTATTGGGGGAGGTTGGGGGAGTTGTGGGGAGTTATTGGGGGAGTTATGGGGGAGTTGTGGGGAGTTATTTGGGGAGTTATTGGGGAGTTATTTGGGGAGTTATTGGGGAGTTATTGGGGGAGTTATTGGGGGAGTTATTGGGGGAGTTATTGGGGGAGTTATTGGGGAGTTAATGGGGGAGTTATTGGGGGAGTTATTGGGGTGTTATTGGGGGAGTTATTGGGGAGTTATTGGGGGAGTTATTGGGGGAGTTATTGGGGAGTTATTGGGGGAGTTATTGAGGGAGGGAGCCAATGCTAAATGCATGTTTTCAGACTTCGTGAACTTATGAAACCTACCGTAACCAAGTGACAGTGATGCAAGTTCAGCGATACAGAACGTATAGCTCCCCCTACCCCACTTCCTACCCACCCTTCAGCTCCCCCACCCAGCACCTCCCAATCCCCCTTCAGCCCCCCAACCAGCACCACCCACTCTCCCTTATGCCCCTCCCACCTAGCACCATCCACTCCCCCTTCTGCCCCCCACCCAACACCACCCACTCTCCTTTCTGCCCCCCACCCAGCACCACCCACTCTCCCTTCTGCCCTCCACCCAGCACCATCCACTCTTCCTTCTGCCCCCCACCCAGCACCATCCACTCTCCCTTCTGCCCCCCACCCAACACCATCCACTCCCCTCTCCCACACACCCACCCACCTACTCCCCCTTCTGCCTCCCCACACCTAGCACCATCCACTCCCCTTTCCCACACACCATCCACCTACTCATCTTTCGTCTCCCCACTCCAGCACCATCCACTCTCTCCCATCACCTCCCACCCACCTACTCCCCACTTCTGCCCTCCCCCATCTAGCACCATCCATTCCCTCTCCCACACACCCAACCACCTACTCCCCTTCTGCCCCCCACCTAGCACCATCCACTCCCCTATTCCACACACCCCACCCACCTACTCCCCCTTCTGCTCCCCCCACCCAGCACAACCCAGTCCCCTCTCCCACACACCCCACCCACCAGTGCGTCCTCAGCCTCCTCCTCCTCGTCCTGCTCTGGAAGTCTCCCGAAGTCCTCCAGACTGTAGCTCTTCCTCATCATGTTCTGTATGTCTGGGTCTTGCATCAGCTCCAGACTCACGCGCTGGTACTGCAGCAGGTCAGTGTCGTCACGCGATGACATCCGCATACTGACACGACCAGGCGCCGTGTTAACTCTGTCGATGTCAAAGTCTGTCATCACCTTGTACTGCCGCGACCTGCAACAGTGAGGGGAGTGTGTGGGCAATGTGGTGCGTGTGTGGTGTGTGTGTGTGTGTGTGGTGTGCGTTTGTGGTGTGTGGTATGCGTGTGTGGTGTGCGTGTGTGGTGTGTGTGTGTGTTTGGTGTGCGTGTGTGGTGTGTGTGTGTAAGTGTATGTGTGGTGTGTGTGTGGTGTGTGTGTGTGGTGTGTGTGTGTGTGTGTGTGTGGTGTGCGTGTGTGGTGTGAATGTGGTGTGCGTGTGTGGTGTGTGGGGTGTGCGTGTGTGATGTGTGTGATGTGCGTGTGTGTGATGTGTGTGTGTGTGGTGTGTGTGTGTGGTGTGTGTGTATGTGTGGTGTAGGTGTGTGTGGTGTGCATGTGTGATGTGTGTGTGTGTGTGGTGTGTGTGTATGTGTGGTGTAGGTGTGTGTGTGTGAGTGTGGTGTGCATGTGTGATGTGTGTGTGTGGTGTGTGTGTGTATGTGTGGTGTAGGTGTGTGTGTGTGAGTGTGGTGTGCATGTGTGATGTGTGTGTGTGGTGTGTGTGTGTATGTGTGGTGTAGGTGTGTGTGTGTGAGTGTGGTGTGCATGTGTGGTGTGTGTGTGTCTGTGTGTATGTGTGGTGCGTGTGTGAGGTGTGTGGTGTTTGTGTGTGTGTGTGTGTGAGTGTGTGCGTATGGTGTGCGTGCGTGCGTGCGTACGTACGTGCGTACGTGCGTACGTGCGTGCGTGCATGACAGTGTGCATGCATGTATGTGTGTAAACATCAAACCGTACTTTAGTACATTCACAATGACAAAGATAAAATTAAAATGAGACAATGAAAAATATATCTGATGAAACTAAATATTGGAAGTACCAAGACTTATTTGAACTTGTACCTTTACCTCAACAGAACTACACTTTCTCAGCAAGAAACCATTTTTGGATGAATTAATACATACTCAAGAATATAATAAATCTTCATTTGTAAGACACCCTTGGGGATGAAAAGATTTGTGCATACTTGAAAATATTGCTCAAATTGCTTTACGTGATCTACTAGAAATGTTTCTGGTTTTGTCTTAATAGGTTGCGGCACCACTAGGTGGCGCTACAAGTGAATACTCGTACTTGTCGTGTATAGACCGATGCAGTAACGTGTGGCGTTGAACCATCTCTGTAGATAGGGGACTTGGCCGAGGGGGCTGTAACAGTCAAGTTCACATTGTTACATGCCACAGACAGATTGTCTCTTGTCAATACTAATTTTTCATTTCTATTTTTTCTACTAAGCCCTTAAATTAGAAATTACTTTAACATCACTCATCTACCTCAAAGAAACACTCTACTGACAGCTCTCGAACTTACTTTTCCGTTAGAAGGTTCAATCACCATTTAAAAAATATGTTAGCCGGGAGTTAATACACTGTTAACAGAATATACTAATTATCAGTTTTGTGATAACAACAGATTCATATTCGAAATATTTCTGCAATTCATTATCCTTGGTTGGATGCTACTCACAGATAATCAGAGTATGATTGTCATTAAAAAACAAAACAAAAAACTCATGTGGCTAGATGATAAGGACACTACTGTCTTATCAAGAGTCCAACAATTGTTATCCACGCTATCTATCTACCTTGACATCTGTAAATATATTTTTAAAATTTTAATCCTGAATACATTTGCACAACTGATCCCTTTCTGGTATCACCCGCTGTGTGTGAGACAACAACTGATCCCTTTCTGGTATCACCCGCTGTGTGTGAGACAACAACTGATCCCTTTCTGGTATCACCCGCTGTGTGTGAGACAACAACTGATCCCTTTCTGGTATCACCCGCTGTGTGTGAGACAACAACTGATCCCTTTCTGGTATCACCCGCTGTGTGTGAGACAACAACTGATCCCTTTCTGGTATCACCCGCTGTGTGTGAGACAACAACTGATCCCTTTCTGGTATCACCCGCTGTGTGTGAGACAACAACTGATCCCTTTCTGGTATCACCCGCTGTGTGTGAGACAACAACTGATCCCTTTCTGGTATCACCCGCTGTGTGTGAGACAACAACTGATCCCTTTCTGGTATCACCCGCTGTGTGTGAGACAACAACTGATCCCTTTCTGGTATCACCCGCTGTGTGTGAGACAACAACTGATCCCTTTCTGGTATCACCCGCTGTGTGTGAGACAACAACTGATCCCTTTCTGGTATCACCCGCTGTGTGTGAGACAACAACTGATCCCTTTCTGGTATCACCCGCTGTGTGTGAGACAACAACTGATCCCTTTCTGGTATCACCCGCTGTGTGTGAGACAACAACTGATCCCTTTCTGGTATCACCCGCTGTGTGTGAGACAACAACTGATCCCTTTCTGGTATCACCCGCTGTGTGTGAGACAACAACTGATCCCTTTCTGGTATCACCCGCTGTGTGTGAGACAACAACTGATCCCTTTCTGGTATCACCCGCTGTGTGTGAGACAACAACTGATCCCTTTCTGGTATCACCCGCTGTGTGTGAGACAACAACTGATCCCTTTCTGGTATCACCCGCTGTGTGTGAGACAACAACTGATCCCTTTCTGGTATCACCCGCTGTGTGTGAGACAACAACTGATCCCTTTCTGGTATCACCCGCTGTGTGTGAGACAACAACTGATCCCTTTCTGGTATCACCCGCTGTGTGTGAGACAACAACTGATCCCTTTCTGGTATCACCCGCTGTGTGTGAGACAACAACTGATCCCTTTCTGGTATCACCCGCTGTGTGTGAGACAACAACTGATCCCTTTCTGGTATCACCCGCTGTGTGTGAGACAACAACTGATCCCTTTCTGGTATCACCCGCTGTGTGTGAGACAACAACTGATCCCTTTCTGGTATCACCCGCTGTGTGTGAGACAACAACTGATCCCTTTCTGGTATCACCCGCTGTGTGTGAGACAACAACTGATCCCTTTCTGGTATCACCCGCTGTGAGTGAGACAACACTTTTATATTCAATCAACACTGTTCATTTACTAGCACTACTTTGAGTTGTCTAGTTTCAACTGACCCGGGTTCTGTTGGCGACATCAATGCCAGTGACTGTTGATGGCCTGTTGCGGACGATGGAATTCTCTGTCAATCCCTCCTACAATAAAAAGGTAAGTTCCTATATAGCGCAGTATCCAGTCCTAAAAACTGCTCAAAGCGCTTTACACTTTACGCCCTGGCAGACCTGTTCAATCGAACACCATCACGACTTCTCTGGGAAGCATACAACTATGCCTCTATTAATGCGCAAAGACTATTCGTACACAAATATCCACCACTGTCTATAGCGAGGTACTCATTCACACAGCTGAGTGAACTGGAGCAACGTAGAGTGAACAAATGTTCCCAATGTTCAACATGGCAGCACAGGATTCGAACCTGGTTTCTCTTAATGGACAGACTGACCGACCCTCTGGACACTGCACCACTGCGTTAACACCACAGAGCTACAAGACGTTTTAAAGGTTCCTCCTCAATAAGATTGTTAAGCACGTCTCATTTCAAATTTGTTTTGCTGAAACACAAACCTACCTAGTACCCACTATGGTACGCTAGCCCACTTGTGCAACTTTTGCATGTAATTTTGGTAGAATTATCAGACAATTATTAACTTATTTAATTCTGGACCCAGAATAAATTCAAGTGATTCCCAAAATCCGAATCTCCACAATGCTGCGTTTGTGTGTGATGTTTTCGGCTTTCATTGCTCTTTAAAAGAAATGGCCGACAAATTGCGTGGGTTGAAAGCTAAATGTCGGCCAGTAATTGGCTTTGGCAAGTTACAACGATTAAAGTACATTCTTTCGACCATTTAAACAAATGTACACTTTTTTATTAAACCAACTAATATTATTGAAACTATTCGCACTGTACGTAAGTGGACATCAAAGAACTGAATTTACGATGAGCTAATCCAACTGAGGAAGCAGTTTGAACAGACTGATAATGAATTGTCCTACACAGCATCATTATCCACCAAGACACAACACTCAGGGCACTTTTTCCATTATCCACCAAGACACAACATTCAGGGCACTTTCTCCACTATCCACCAAGACACAACACTCAGGGCACTTTTTGCATTATCCACCAAGACACAACACTCAGGGCACTTTCTCCACTATCTGCCAAGACACAACACTCAGGGCATTTTCTCCATTATCTGCCAAGACACAACACTCAGGGCACTTTTTCCATTATCCACCAAGACACAATACTCAGGGCATTTTCTCCACTATCCACCAAGACACAACACTCAGGGCACTTTTTCCATTATCCACCAAGACACAACACTCAGGGCACTTTCTCCACTATCTGCCAAGACACAACACTCAGGGCACTTTCTCCATTACCTACCAAGACACAACACTCAAGGCATTTTCTCCATTATCTGCCAAGACACAACACTCAGGGCACTTTTTCCATTATCCACCAAGACACAACACTCAGGGCATTTTCTCCACTATCCACCAAGAAACAACACTCAGGGCATTTTTTCCATTATCCACCAAGACACAACACTCAGGGCACTTTCTCCACTATTCACCAAGACACAACACTCAGGACACTTTCTCCATTATCTACCAAGACACAACACTCAGGGCACTTTCTCCATTATGTACCAAGACACAACACTCTGGGCACTTTCTCCATTACCTACCAAGACACAACACTCAGGGCATTTTCTCCATTATCTGCCAAGACACAACACTCAGGGCACTTTCTCCATTATCTACCAAGACACAACACTCAGGGCATTTTCTCCATTATCTATCAAGACACCACATTCAGGACACTTTCTCCACTATCTGCCAAGACACAACACTCAGGGCACTTTCTCCATTATCTACCAAGACACGACACTCAGGGTATTTCCCCCATTATCTACCAAGACACAACACTCAGGGCACTTTCTCCATTATGTTCCAAGACACAACACTCAGGGCACTTTTTCCATTATCCACCAAGACACAACACCCGGGGCATTTTCTCCATTATCTACCAAGACACAACACTCAGGGCATTTTCTCCATTATCCGCCAAGACACAACACTCAGGGCACTTTCTCCATTATCTACCAAGACACAACACTCAGGGCACTTTCTCCACTATCCACCAAGACACAACACTCAGGGCACTTTTTCCATTATCCACCAAGACACAACACTCAGGGCACTTTCTCCACTATCTGCCAATACACAACACTCAGGGCACTTTCTCCATTACCTACCAAGACATAACACTCAGGGCATTTTCTCCATTATCCACCAAGACACAACACTCAGGGCACTTTTTCCATTATCCACCAAGACACAACACTCAGGGCACTTTCTCCACTATCTGCCAAGACACAACACTCAGGGCACTTTCTCCATTACCTACCAAGACACAACACTCAGGGCATTTTCTCCATTATCTGCCAAGACACAAAACTCAGGGCACTTTTTCCATTATCCACCAAGACACAATACTCAGGGCCTTTTCTCCACTATCCACCAAGACACAACACTCAGGGCACTTTTTCCATTATCCACCAATACACAACACTCAGGGCACTTTCTCCACTATCTGCCAAGACACAACACTCAGGGCACTTTCTCCATTACCTTCCAAGACACAACACTCAGGGCCTTTTCTCCACTATCCACCAAGACACAACACTCAGGGCACGTTTTCCATTATCCACCAATACACAACACTCAGGGCACTTTATCCACTATCTGCCAAGACACAACACTCAGGGCACTTTCTCCATTACCTTCCAAGACACAACACTCAAGGCATTTTCTCCATTATCTGCCAAGACACAACACTCAGGGTACTTTTTCCATTATCCACCAAGACACAACACTCAGGGCATTTTCTCCACTATCCACCAAGACACAACACTCAGGGCACTTTTTCCATTATCCACTAAGACACAACACTCAGGGCACTTTCTCCACTATTCACCAAGACACAACACTCAGGACACTTTATCCATTATCTACCAAGACACAACACTCAGGGCACTTTCTCCATTATGTACCAAGACACAACACTCAGGGCACTTTCTCCATTACCTACCAAGACACAACACTCAGGGCATTTTCTCCATTATCTGCCAAGATACAACACTCAGGGCACTTTCTCCATTATCTACCAAGACACAACACTCAGGGCATTTTCTCCATTATCTACCAAGACACCACATTCAGGACACTTTCTCCACTATCTGCCAAGACACAACACTCAGGGCACTTTCTCCATTATCTACCAAGACACGACACTCAGGGTATTTTCTCCATTATCTACCAAGACACAACACTCAGGGCACTTTCTCCATTATGTTCCAAGACACAACACTCAGGGCACTTTTTCCATTATTCACCAAGACACAACACTCAGGGCATTTTCTCCATTATCTACCAAGACACAACACTCAGGGCACTTTCTCCACTATCCACCAAGACACAACACTCAGGGCACTTTTTCCATTATCCACCAAGACACAACACTCAGGGCACTTTCTCCACTATCTGCCAAGACACAACACTCAGGGCACTTTCTCCATTACCTACCAATACATAACACTCAGGGCATTATCTCCACTATCCACCAAGACACAACACTCAGGGCACTTTTTCCATTATCCACCAAGAGACAACACTCAGGGCACTTTCTCCACTATCTGCCAAGACACAACACTCAGGGCACTTTCTCCATTACCTACCAAGACACAACACTCAGGGCATTTTCTCCATTATCTGCCAAGACACAACACTCAGGGCACTTTTTCCATTATCCACCAAGACACAATACTCAGGGCCTTTTCTCCACTATCTGCCAAGACACAACACTCAGGGCACTTTCTCCATTACCTACCAAGACACAACACTCAAGGCATTTTCTCCATTATCTGCCAAGACACAACACTCAGGGCACTTTTTCCATTATCCACCAAGACACAATACTCAGGGCCTTTTCTCCACTATCTGCCAAGACACAACACTCAGGGCACTTTCTCCATTACCTACCAAGACACAACACTCAAGGCATTTTCTCCATTATCTGCCAAGACACAACACTCAGGGCACTTTTTCCATTATCCACCAATACACAACACTCATGGCATTTTCTCCACTATCCACCAAGACACAACACTCAGGGCACTTTTTCCATTATCCACTAAGACACAACACTCAGGGCACTTTATCCACTATTCACCAAGACACAACACTTAGGACATTTTCTCCATTATCTACCAAGACACAACACTCAGGGCACTTTCTCCATTATGTACCAAGACACAACACTCAGGGCACTTTCTCCATTACCTACCAAGACACAACACTCAGGGCATTTTCTCCATTATCTGCCAAGACACAACACTCAGGGCACTTTCTCCATTATCTACCAAGACACAACACTCAGGGCATTTTCTCCATTATCTACCAAGACACCACATTCAGGACACTTTCTCAACTATCTGCCAAGACACAGCACTCAGGGCACATTCTCCATTATCTACCAAGACATGACACTCAGGGTATTTTCTCCATTATCTACCAAGACACAACACTCAGGGCACTTTCTCCATTATGTTCCAAGACACAACACTCAGGGCACTTTTTCCATTATCCACCAAGACACAACACTCAGGGCATTTTCTCCATTATCTACCAAGACACAACACTCAGGGCATTTTCTCCATTATCCGCCAAGACACAACACTTAGGACACTTTCTCCATTATCCACCAAGACACAACACTCAGGGCACTTTCTCCACTATCCACAAAGACACAACATTCAGGGCACTTTCTCCACTATCCACCAAGACACAACACTCAGAACACTTTCTCCATTATCTACCAAGACACAACACTCAGGGCACTTTCTCCATTATCTACCAAGACACAACACTCAGGGCATTTTCTCCACTATCTACCAAGACACAACACTCAGGGCACTTTTTCCATTATGTACCAAGACACAACACTCGGGGCACTTTCTCCATTATCTGCCAAGACACAACACTCTGGGCAATTTCTCCATTATCTACCAAGACACAACACTCAGGGCACTTTCTCCATTATGTACCAAGACAACACTCAGGGCATTTTCTCCATTATCTACCAAGACACAACACTCAGGGCACTTTCTCCACTATCTGCCAAGACACAACACTCAGGGCACTTTCTCCATTATCTACCAAGACACAACACTCAGGGCATTTTCTCCATTATCCACCAAGACACAACACTCAGGGCATTTTCTCCATTATCTCCCAAGACACAACACTCAGGGCACTTTCTCCATTATGTACCAAGACACAACACTCAGGGCACTTTCTCCATTACCTACCAAGACACAACACTCAGGGCATTTTCTCCATTATCCGCCAAGACACAACACTCAGGGCATTTTCTCCATTATCTACCAAGACACAACACTCAGGGCACTTTCTCCACTATCCACTAAGACACAACACTCAGGGCACGTTCTCCATTATCAGAGAAGGGCTTTTCCAGCCACTAATGCAACACACATAACAATGTTATTACATTTAACTTAAACCTGATCATTCTAAGACATTCAAAGGCAGCTCAACACAAATTTTCAATCTTTATAATCACAAATATGATAAACGTATACAAACTTTCTTGTTTTCATCCATCTTTGACTTGATGTCTTGGTATGCCTTCTTACTACGATCTTTCACCTGCGTCAATAACAATAGTGACTTGCATTCAGTGATGTCACGTGACATTGGTGGTGTCACATGACATCATATGACATGATGCAAGAGTACAGTGTAATTTGCATATTGTATGCATGTTGTATGCATGTTGCTGGTACTGTACACTAAATAACATTCTTCTTCCTACAATTATGATGACACGCTTAGACATTTTAAATTGATTGTTTATGGAAGGGTATGGTTTACCTACCTTTAAGTCATTTAGGAGAAATTAGGTGAAAGCATGTACTATTAAATCAACTATAACTACAGAGTACATATACTACGTAGCGTATAACTTAATTAAAACTTCATTTATAAAAGATAGTTACCATATTTCTGTCTAGAACAACTCATTTCCATTGGTATACAAATTATATGAAGACAGGAACAATTCACTGTCATTGGTAAGTTAGTTGAATAACAGACTCTCAGTAACTATCACGTAAGTAAATTAGGATTGGTAACTGAGTTAATTAGTGGATATAAGTTGGATGACTGACTGATTGGTAAAATCTACTCACATCAATCACAGCCATTATTGGCTAGTTAAATTGTTTCAATGACAAATCAGTGTCATTTGAGCCATTTATTTAATTTATTCTGATCCATTCAATTTGTTTCACTACCAGTTGTGCCAGCGATAGTAGTGGTAATTAATGTGGGCCCCTAGACTCCCAACTATTAGTTAATGTAGTGGCCCCCTCTAAATTCCACCAGTCTTATCAGTCGTAATTACCCATCTTGGCCAGTCATCTGCCCGTCTTGAAGACAGGCAGACAGGTCTCCGGCTAATACCCTGATTCCAATCAGGGTTGGTTCAAAACAACCTGTTACTACAATTTACTACAGGGCTGCAGGCAGGGATAAATAAGATGTCCTATACATGCAGCATGCTCTTCAGGCAGGATGAGATAGAAGGACATGCACTGCACATGCACTGGACATGCAACAGAACCAAGAAGGAATTAGAAGGCAATGTCAGACAGAAAGGATACACAAGTGTACACTAGACACTTGGTGTATCTAAAGAAGAAGATAACAGAGGTTGAATTTACTGGGGGGGGCAGGGACAGGATACACTGTGCCATCACATAGATGGACACACCATTCGCTGTTAGACACATGATGTATCCCAGGAAGAAGGCAGGCATATATATAGGACACATCATGCTCTCAGAAAGATGGACACACCATCTGCTGGACACTTGGTGTATCCCAAGAAGAAGGCATATATGACAAGTCTGATATATCACTTGCATATATATATATATAATGAAATTTGAGTTGTATATGGAAAATGATGTCACACAACGATATATGTAACAGATACAAGTAGTACCAAAAAGATAACCCATGCAGGTTAGATATGGGGATGAGGGTAGAAAGGGGTAGACTAGGATGAGAGGGGGTTGGGTCACTTACAGACTGGACTGCGAGTTTGACCGCTGGGTTGGCCTGGATCATGCAAACATATACAACTGTGTAGAACATGAAAGAATCACACTAACTTAAAATAACAAGGTCTGGAGACATGCTCAGAACTGGGTCATTTCAGTCATGAATTCTATGCGCAATGTACAGAGAAGGAAACACCAGAGAATACCTTAATGAGAACACATATATTTACTCAAAAGTGATAAAGCAAGCAAGCCTCAATGCTAGCTTCACAGGTGAGTTCCACTAACTTATTATGGATTTAGACTAAACAGTCACTGCAATTTATTCCTTAAAATAATAACTGACAGCTATTTTATTTAAAATGCTGACTATAATAAATTTTATATGGACAATATATTATGACAATTTTGGTCTTTATGAAAAATGTATGAAAGAAAACAATATTTATAAGATGTACTGGAATGTTACCACTGTAGCTACTTAGGGGAATTTACTAGTGCAATTTGTATAAACATTATTACACAGACATTTGATAATGGTAATTTAGAGGGAATGATTCCGGTAAATGAGATAAATCATATGAGCGTACCTTGCTGGTGAACTCCATCCATTTATCCTTGCCTTTCTTTCTCTGCTTCTGAAAGGACAACGGAAAGTTTTCAACTCAAGCACTGTCGATTCATGTTACAGTTCTTACACAGACGTGTTGCCATGGTTACGGGCCATTCTGAAAATTGTCACATGAATTGACGATAACAAATACAATCAGACTATATTGATTTGATTTATTCAATTTAAAAATGTAACATGTACATACATGAAACACGGATATATAATACACTAACATTTTAGCATTACAAAAAAGTGGAACTACTTTATTATTTATATTATGGTGCTTAGAAAAATTAACATACATCATTGGCACTGGTATAAATGTGACTGACTCCATCGAAATCAGGAATAAGTCAGAGATGCTGATGCTGTCTATTCAGCTTCAAAGTGCGCGAATGGGTGTATTTGTCTGGAATGGTTGATTTTCTGATTTTTTTGTTTTTAGTTAGCTTATCTATCCTAGATTGCCGTCACGCTGTTACAAAGTCTTCACATGAAGTCTGAGAAAATACAAAGTTTTGTAGAGCTGTGATGATCTTAAGTGATAAAGAATGAAGGAAACTAAGCTAAATTCTGATGCATTATATCCGTAGTACATCCTATCTACCCCTGCACTGGCATCTTTAGAAAGCCTCAACATTACGGGATGCATTTATGAGTGCTAAACCAGTCACATGTTATTATATAACCAATTTGATAGCTATAAAATGGGGACAAAATATGTAAACGCCACATGGTTACAGGGGGTACAATCACACGGTATGGACAGCCATAGCCAATTGGCAGAGCATGACAGAAACTATGCTACGAATCCTCCACAAAGCCATGTTTATTTTGCTTTTGACATTGTATAAAATCTTCATATGCTAATCAATTACTCAACATTATTGTGCTTATAATTTACAGTTCATACATCAACTTAGGGGCAAAGTGAAAGAGCATGGCTAATGAACAACAGAGTCATCTCAACCTCGCACACGTCAGTACGCGTGGCGTGTCAACCGACAACTTGATGTCAATGTAGCAGATAATCTTGAACATCTTTGTGGTATCGTCTGTGGCTGCAGTTCTGTCAATGGTGGGGCCTTTATGTCATCAATTCACGGATGAGAAAATAGCAGAGATGATGGCAGTGACAGAGCATAGGCTATTTTGAGTGACTATTTTGCCGACTCAAGCCGGGGGCATTGCTCTATTAGTGTCACTCAGTGATAAGGTTTTCAATTTCATTATAGTTGCCAGACGGTTAACCAGTTGTTAATTTTTACTCACACCTGTGAGCATGGTTTTCCATGTCAGACAGAAACACCACAGCATTTGGGAGCAATCAGAAAAATAACACACGATCTAAGACAATGTATAATTTTTATTAGTATCTACACACAAAAAAAACAATGTAAAAATTGTAGCTATCACACATTTAGGACATAACATTTAGGTTATATAATCTGTAGAATTTGTTGCACGCGTGAACACTGCTACCATCCCAATTTGTTGGGCAATCACAACAGATACTTAGGATTGTTTGGTTTTATATCAGGTTTTCGTCCATGAACCGGGAGTTGTTGTTGTTGTTGTGTTTGTTCATAAAAAAAACTGTCATCCGGCAAGGAATATTGATTCTGAACTGCTGCAAAAGCGAGGGATTCATCCTCCAGCAGAACCGCCGTATGTTACCCCTTCCGCGTTCTCTGTTCACCAACAATGGTATCTTCACGACGTGATTCGTGAATTCAGTCATCCGGATTGTGTGGACATTACCTGCCCGAGATCAACAGGAGAAAAATCTCACACGGTGTTGTTGCTATGTAAAAGAGAAAAAGGATCACCAACCAACTGGTGCCAGAGAGCAGCAAAAAGTTAAATAAAGAAGTGAGAGAACAGCAAAGAGATAAAAGAAAGAGTGAGAGAACAGCAAAGATGAATGAAGGAGTGAGAGTGTTATCATCAGTCAGCGAGTGACTGCAATTTTCTGCCTATTTAGCATGGATCTTTAAAAAATTGTATCTTGCGAACTTTCAGAGCTGTGGAAGTGCAATTTCCTCAAAGTATGAATGTCCATGAGTACTATAAGTGTGCAAAATGTTATCTTAATAGGATGCATCTTTGTTATGGAAATGTGTGAAGGTATCTCATTAAATTCAAATTTGTCTGTCAGAATTTTTTTGGGAAATGACTTGGGACATCTGTTTATGAAACGATAACTCGGCATGGCCTGGTAATTACACTGGGATTTCCTGGAGTCACACTTTGATATGAGGCAAGGGCCATCTGCAGGTTCTTATGTTTACAGTTGCGAAAGTCAATTATTATGAAAAAGTACAATTGATTCAGGTAATTTCCATACACTTTGTTGAATATCTGTCAGGCCTTGTGTAGTCAATCACTACCACTAGCTTGCAAGGATGTTCTAAGCTAATAAAATTATAAATAAAATACAAATAAATGTACAAAATATGACAGATATCGAAATACATTAATAGTATATATAGGAGGTTGCATGCCTTCTGACTGTGAAAAATAGAATATTGAAAAAATCTATATCTTTACATGCGCTGCGCACATTACTGTTCAATAAGCCAGGTTCCTACCTTCATATTCTGCAGCCAGTCTTTATACCGTGACTGCGTCCCCCATTTGTCTGCCCATGAATTTGTTTCTATCTCAAACTCGTCCGTGAATCCTTGACCTGAGTTCAAAAGGTCAAGCCTCTCGGTTACGAACTGCTGGAAAGTTTGCAGCTGTAGCAGCTTCTCGAGGAATGGTTTCATAGACAGTGACCTTGACACGATGAAGGCGTCTGAGTCAAAGGTTATCTGCTCGCCAGGACGAAACCGCAGCGCATCTCTGTAACTACCTGTGGACATTTCACAAACATTCACATTTTTTTAAATAAAATTTTTAATCAGGCGGGTTATAAGAAAACATCAATATATGTATGCCGACTAGTTCGATGTAGCTCGAGAACTGTCAAAATAGTAATTGTCTATTCTAAGTTATTATTCTCATGATTAAACGTCTTTCTCAAGTATAAAACTACTGTTAAATTTAGCGGTATTATATCACACTCCAACAAATTTATGCAAATTCGTTTTAGTGGGTCTGCATTTAGAAAATAGTTCTTCCGTTTTCTGAATTTTTTTCAGTTTTATTTCATTTTAACTGTACTGACAATATGGTGAGTTTTGTTTGTCATCGAACAAACATTGTATTCTTTTCTATAATTTTATGTATATAGGCTGTATATTAATTATTACCTTGCCACTTTGCTCAAAATCTAAGCGACAGTCAACTTAATATTACACACCAGTCAGGCCTAGGATCTTGTTAATAAACTTAGATAATATGTACGATTAGTAAGTATGATAATTAATAGTTTGTGTGTGATCATTAAACTGAAATGTATTCAGTACTGAAAAAGGAACAGCAATCGAAATAGATCAATCATTACAAAATAATCACATATATGACCCGCCTTGGTCACCTCGGCATTAAGTCGCATGGCCTATTCTGCTCATGAGCCAAACATAGTTATATTGGTCATATAACATCAATTTTGTGATTTTGGCAGAAATGCATACCTTATTTTATAATCTCATCTGTCAATGTTTAGTTTATTTTCCCCGACAAACAATCCAAAACCATATAATACCTGCATTTACAAACCGATAGATTAAAAAACAACAGACAATAGGAGTCAACATGACCTTCTTCCTCAATACGTGTTTAAAGTCTGCTTCAATTCTAGAAATAAATAAAAAAACTACTGAAGCTATTTTAATAAATGAGGTATCATTTTAGAGCCCATCATCTGTGGAATCCGAAAAGGTAGAAAACACAATTTCAAAATGTTTAAACTTATTACCCACTTTCCTGTGGCATGGCACATATTTCCAGTCATTAAATGCCAGAAAAGAAAAGTTTGAAGTCATACCTAGAACGACAACCATAGCTTTGAGGAAGATTCGAGCGAGACCGTCACCCATCATTCTGTCCGCCTGGTGAGACCGCAGGCGTTTCTTCAGTGCTGACACCTGGGGGGTCGTACAACAGGTCACATGACATTGCTGGCAGTCTGCATAAAGTTCATTTCTCCAGAACACAAACAACAAATTTGTTCAGATGAAGGGAAGGCTGAATGTATATAATAGGGATGGATAACGGTTATGTTACTATTCCAGTCACTTAGATAATATTTAGACTTTGGAGCAGTCACAAGTATTGGTTCCAAATTTTTTTGTAATGAAATTCCACGACTTTCCACAACATTTACCCAAGAGCAATGAATGGGTGAATGAATTAATAAATGAATGAAAGTGTAGTGTGGGTACTGTAAGTACAGACGGTCACATGAATAAATAACATTGTAATTTACTCAAGGCCAAAACATCTAATATCCAAGAAATAAATAAAAGTAAGATTTACAAGAATAGTCCCCAAAAGTATTACCACCATGAACAAGTTTACCCCGTTGTACCCTATAACAGTGACTAGCACTGACCACGTCGGATGGCATGCTGGCGACGTCATCAAACTCTGTCACCACAGTGTCACTATCAGCGTCGAGGATGACAGCGTCACCAAGCTCTTGTTTGTGCAACTTCTGTGGGAAGACACAGGTAGATGTGAGATCAAGGAACTATTGTAAAACACGACACAGACTACAGTTTCCGCCGACATGCATACACGCTCATACGAGCTCACACACGCTCACACACACACGCTCACACGCGCTCACACTCAAACACACATGCTCACACACGCTCACACTCAAACACACACGCTCACACAAACACGCTCACACACGCTCACACACACACGCGCTCACACACTCAAACACATGCTCACACACTCAAACACACACACACTCAAACGCTCACATGCGCTCACACACGCTCACACTCAAACACACATGCTCACACTCAAACACACATGCTCACACTCAAACACACACGCTCACACACACACGCTCACACTCAAACACATACGCTCACACGCTCACACTCAAACACACATGCTCACACACACATGCTCACACACGCTCACACTCAAACACACACGCTCACACTCAAACACACACGCTCACACACGCTCACACTCAAACACACACGCTCACACACGCTCACACTCAAACACACACGCTCACACTCAAACACACACGCTCACACACGCTCACACTCAAACACACACGCTCACACATGCTCACACACGCTCACACTCAAACACACACGCTCACACTCAAACACACACATATAGCCCAGTACAGTTTACATAGCTTCAAGAGTATTTTAGATAAGCCGACTATCTCAGCACATTCAGTACGTATTTTTCATGTCCTTGTAGCAACTTAGATTAAAAATATATAATAATATCAAAAACATGTACCATATCCATTCTAATTAGCGTACAGTACGCTTGACAAATATTTGAGACGCTGAACTATGTCAAAAAATCGTCCCTATTAACCGTACACCCAATTGAGCCTAGTTTAAATAAACGCAACGTCGTTGCTGGCCGAGTTGGTCACTTGGTGACTTGGATGATGCAAAAGGAGACTTAACTGCACCTGGCTAATTCCACCCGTCGTACAGACGATAACTGCATAAGGAAGGGTGTCCTACACAAGCAACGTAATCACCTGTAATTAAATTGTATGTTATCTGAAATTTTTAATCACCGACGTCTACGTTAAAATTCGAAGTCGCAAACATACCCGTATGTATAGCGTCATCTGGTGGATGTGGTAACGTGATTTCCAGGGTACCGTTATTTGTCTTAAGTAAATTAAAATGGTCTCAATGCTTTGTCTGAAGATGCATGTACTTCCCCTGAGATTTTGTGCAGCAAGCAAGCGAGCGGACTATGGCGAATCCGTGGACTACGACACCAGCAAGCGAACCCAGCATCGATCGCCGGCAAGCAAGTGGGGCACTTGTGTAGAATTCGGACCCACCTCGATTTCGTCATTATAACTTCAGTTTTGCCTAACTTTGATATTTCATTACGTTAGTTCCACCATTCAACATCATCCCAGGCATATTTATATTACGAAAATACAACCATGTTAGTGCTAGTCTGGTCAAGCTGCGGCCGTGCATTACTGCATCGGGCGCGTAAAATGAGAAACTAATGCACTAAGGTATCAAAGTTAGGTAAAACTCAAGTTATAACGGCGAAATCAAGATGGGTCCGGATTGACACAAGTGCCGTAAGCGGACTACGATGCTGGCGAGCAAGTGCAGCTACCATCCTCGCGCGCCATAATTTTCTGACCATTTATCAATGTATTGTGTTTGTTTTATCCAAGGTGGCACCATCGTCTCGCCATTTGCGTGTGCTAATGGTGTACGCCAAGTTAGCGTGTCGTCCAAGTTGGACACATTCACACTTTGATCAAACATTGTAATATATTACATGTTTAATACTATTAGAGTTACCAGCTATTTATGTATCCACGTGTGGTCAAGAGGATACAAGAACGCTGCAAATATTACATGTTTAATACTATTGAAGTAGTAGTGTTACTAGCTATTTATATATTCACGAGTGGTCAAGAGGATACAAGAACGCTGCAAAGTCTCAAGACGTGAGAAAAATGTTTATGTAAAAGATCGTCAAATGTCGCAGTAATCTGATATCGAGGGACAGGACATTGCACTGCAGATTCCCAACATCGCAAAAATGGGGGTGTACGCTAATTAGGGCATGTACGCTAATTAGGTTGAATACGGTATATATACATATATGTGTGTATATATATATTATATAATATATATACATATATTTATATATATATTATAAGAAGATTAATTAAACAGTACTAAAGATATTTAATGAAGCATAAATTTTGGAATCTAAGTTTATTCATCACACGTTACGAAATAGAGAGAAAAGAAGAATGGGAGAAATGAAAAAGATGGAGAGAGAGTGTATGATAGTAAACCGGGAGGAAAGACAGATATAATTGGAAGCAGAGTGGGAGAGAGAGAGAACACCCACCGCCTCGTGTAGATAAAATTAATAACTCTAAATAGCTGCCACTGTCTGAAACACATTGCCAATTAGTAGACGAGAGGTGAAAGGTCAAAGGGAGCGAATGAACACAGAAAGAGGCAAGTGAACCTCAGTGCCTGGGAAGAGATTACTTGCAATGATCCAAAGTTAGCGTATTAATGTATAGATCACAATTTAGTTACTACTAACACATTTCACTGTAACAACATACACGCTACAGCAATGTGCCAGATGGCATGAGTGCTTACTTGGAAGAGGGATGAGTGAATACCTATAAGATATGGCATCGGCGCGCTGAAACACAAAGTCAACGTCCATGACTACTCAATAACAAAATAACCACTTGTTGAACAAACCATCAATGTAAATTGTTATCCTATTGATATGGTTTTCAATGACATACTTTGTCACTGCTATTCCTGTTAATAGTCAATTATAAATCCTCCCAAAAGCTATGTTACAATTACAAAATAATTTATAATTACAAAACACTTGTAATTAAATACAAATCACACAATTACAGGTGACCCTGTGTAGATTAACATGTATTCTCTATCAGACATTTTCAAACATATATTATCTCAAACATATATTATCTCAAACATATATTCTGTTGCACATATTCTTAAACATGTGTTCTCTGAAACATGTATTTTCAAACATGTTTTCTCTATCCAGTGTCCAAACTCTCACCTGCAGTAGTCAATGAGGTGTTGGGGCAATACAGGTATGTACAGGTGCTGCCTGCAAGGAAAAGCAATGCTCATTTAGGACTTTATTCAGATTACATATTCATCCATTCAGGTCTTATTAATCTTGTCTTATCATTTGTCAGTGTAGATTTTTTATAAAATAATGTTAAAACAAAAAACACAACTATTACATCAAATCCACAATTCTGTCAAATGTTTCGGGGTATTAATTACATTATTTATCTGGAAAGCCAGAGGATCGTTTCATTAACATTTCTATGTGACATAAGCTTGATTTTGTTCTTTAAAATCGAATTCACTCCTTAAAACAGAGATAGTGATTTTGTAGACTGAATACTGTCAACAGATGTGCCAGCGGCACACCTTTGCAGGTTCGTCACAGAAATAGTGTCCTCAGTGACACCTCCGCAGGTGCGTCACAGAAATAGTGTCCTCAGTGACACCTCCGCAGGTGCGCCACAGAAATAATTTCCTCAGTGATATTGCAGTGGATTTTTGAAAAACTTCTTTCAATTTAACAATGGATTGTGTTTAATAATTATTTTTATTTAAGAGTTAATGTATTGTTGGCTTTGAAGGCTGTGAAGTAGGCATATACTTCATCAAACATATCTAAATTATTGCTGTCATTTGACCCGACAGCTTCAGTGAGTCATATTGACTTTCATCCAGGTCTTCTTCTTGCCCTGTCCTGTGTTGTGCTGTTCTGTTGTCTCTAACTATACCTGCTGCTCTGATTACCAATCACAGAAATTAGCTCTGTTTCTGTCTTGTGCCACTGGCCAGAAGAGCTGTGTTGATGAGTTCTATTAAGAAGTCATCAGTTCCTGTTGCCTGTCATCTGCTTACATGTAAACGTCACACCTCAGTAGCCACACAGCCTCGATACTGCCTCTATTGCCTGTCATCTGCTTACATGTAAACGTCACACCTCAGTAGCCACACAGCCTCGATACTGCCTCTATTGCCTGTCATCTGCTTACATGTAAACGTCACACCTCAGTAGCCACACAGCCTCGATACTGCCTCTATTGCCTGTCATCTGCTTACATGTAAACATCACACCACAGTAGCCACACAGCCTCGATACTGCCTCTATTGCCTGTCATCTGCTTACATGTAAACGTCACACCTCAGTAGCCACACAGCCTCGATACTGCCTCTATTGCCTGTCATCTGCTTACATGTAAACATCACACCACAGTAGCCACACAGCCTCGATACTGCCTCTATTGCCTGTCATCTGCTTACATGTAAACATCACACCACAGTAGCCACACAGCCTCGATACTGCCTCTATTGCCTGTCATCTGCTTACATGTAAACATCACACCACAGTAGCCACACAGCCTCGATACTGCCTCTATTGCCTGTCATCTGCTTACATGTAAACATCACACCACAGTAGCCACACAGCCTCGATACTGCCTCTATTGTCCGTCATCTGCTTACATGTAAACATCACACCACAGTAGCCACACAGCCTTGATACTGCCTTCATTGCCCGTCATCTGCTTACATGTAAACATCACACCACAGTAGCCACACAGCCTCGATACTGCCTCTATTGCCTGTCATCTACTTACATGTAGACATCACACCACAGTAGCCACACAGCCTCGATACTGCCTCTATTGCCCGTCATCTGCTTACATGTAAACATCACACCACAGTAGCCACACAGCCTCGATACTGCCTCTATTGCCCGTCATCTGCTTACATGTAAACATCACACCACAGTAGCCACACAGCCTCGATACTGCCTCTATTGCCTGTCATCTGCTTACATGTAAACATCACACCACAGTAGCCACACAGCCTCGATACTGCCTCTATTGCCCGTCATCTGCTTACATGTAAACATCACACCACAGTAGCCACACAGCCTCGATACTGCCTCTATTGCCTGTCATCTGCTTACATGTAGACATCACACCACAGTAGCCACACAGCCTCGATACTGCCTCTATTGCCCGTCATCTGCTTACATGTAAACATCACACCACAGTAGCCACACAGCCTCGATACTGCCTCTATTGCCCGTCATCTACTTACATGTAAACATCACACCACAGTAGCCACACAGCCTCGATACTGCCTCTATTGCCCGTCATCTGCTTACATGTAAACATCACACCACAGTAGCCACACAGCCTCGATACTGCCTCTATTGTCCGTCATCTGCTTACATGTAAACATCACACCACAGTAGCCACACAGCCTTGATACTGCCTTCATTGCCCGTCATCTGCTTACATGTAAACATCACACCACAGTAGCCACACAGCCTCGATACTGCCTCTATTGCCTGTCATCTGCTTACATGTAAACATCACACCACAGTAGCCACACAGCCTCGATACTGCCTCTATTGTCCGTCATCTGCTTACATGTAAACATCACACCACAGTAGCCACACAGCCTCGATACTGCCTCTATCGCCCGTCATCTGCTTACATGTAAACATCACACCACAGTAGCCACACAGCCTCGATAATGCCTCTATTGCCTGTCATCTACTTACATGTAAACATCACACCACAGTAGCCACATAGCCTCGATACTGCCTCTATTGCCCGTCATCTGCTTACATGTAAACATCACACCACAGTAGCCACACAGCCTCGATACTGCCTCTATTGCCTGTCATCTGCTTACATGTAGACATCACACCACAGTAGCCACACAGCCTCGATACTGCCTCTATTGCCTGTCATCTACTTACATGTAAACATCACACCACAGTAGCCACACAGCCTCGATACTGCCTCTATTGCCTGTCATCTACTTACATGTAAACATCACACCACAGTAGCCACACAGCCTCGATACTGCCTCTATTGCCTGTCATCTACTTACATGTAGACATCACACCACAGTAGTCACACACCCTCGATACTGCCTCTATTGCCTGTCATCTACTTACATGTAAACATCACACCACAGTAGCCACACAGCCTCGATACTGCCTCTATTGCCTGTCATCTACTTACATGTAGACATCACACCACAGTAGTCACACACCCTCGATACTGCCTCTATTGCCTGTCATCTACTTACATGTAAACATCACACCACAGTAGCCACACAGCCTCGATACTGCCTCTATTGCCTGTCATCTACTTACATGTAGACATCACACCATAGTAGTCACACACCCTCGATACTGCCTCTATTGCCTGTCATCTGCTTACATGTAGACATCACACCACAGTAGCCACACAGCCTCAATATTGCCTCTATTGCCTGTCATCTACTTACATGTAAACATCACACCACAGTAGCCACACAGCCTCGATACTGCCTCTATTGCCTGCCATCTACTTACATGTAGACATCACACCACAGTAGCCACACAGCCTCAATATTGCCTCTATTGCCTGTCATCTACTTACATGTAAACATCACACCACAGTAGCCACACAGCCTCGATACTGCCTCTATTGCCTGTCATTTACTTACATGTAGACATCACACCACAGTAGCCACACAGCCTCGATACTGCCTCTATTGCTGTGTCCTCCAAAACACATATACAGTGACACCATATACTGACTATAACATGTCACCATTGAGGACAATGACAGATTTGAATGCATTCACCTGAGGTTGTTATAGGATACTAGTACTTCAGTGTTTTCACAAGAAGTTGGCGACATGGCTGAAGATCTGTATTATTAGACTGACTTTTAAACCACAATGTTGAGCAGCATTGTTTTGACTCTTCACCAGCGATATTTACATATTTGACACCCTCTTAACACTTTCTTAAAGGAATATTAATTGTAATACATACTTGGGAGGGGATGGGAGAATGAAACAGAGACACAAGGGGAGTGGAGCTTCAGATGGCTATAATCAGTGATATGATCAGTGATGGAATCAATTGAGGATCAGCATCAATGCCAGCATCACCACAGACTGCTGGGACAGAGAGGAGACAATGGTTGAAGATAAATAAAAGTGCCTTGGAAGAAATTTGACAAGGTACAGCCGGGAACCTCTCACCAGTGTAGTGGGTAGAGGAGTGACGCGGCCCCATGGATGCAGGCGGTCAGTCGACTCAGCTTTCTGCTTGTGATGAGGACCCGTCTCTCAAATAGCATGCTGCAAGAGACGGTCAATACATGACTGGACAGTGGTCATTCCACAGACTCGTCATCAACAAATACAGTCTTACTTATGACAGAAACCCCTCATCACACAGCAAATAGGTAATACCACTGTGCTTATATTTCCAAAGCATTTTGAACTATGTAGATGTAATATGTATACAGTGTGTGCTTGAGGAAGCATGTATATTTTAACTTCTTATTTATCTTTTTTCTAGCATGTCTGAAAATGATATGATATACGAAACTTTCACTGACCCTGGAAATAATCATTATTATTATTAAACCTATAACAGCCTGTTATTAAATTAACTCACCAAATAAATTATTCACACCAATTCACAAAGTAATAACAGAGGTCTGCTAATAACTTACTGGGATATTTTAATGACAATAAAATTATAATATAAAAACTAATAATAAACCATTCAATTAAAACTTATTTGTAGAAAATATATTCAATCACGGATACATGTTACATAAAAACACTGTTACATTAAAAACTACAGTAACATTAATTAATTCACACTCAACAGAAATATAGGAAATAAAAAATGTCATCTAAAATCAACTGTCAGCTTAACCATAAACAACAAGCTTCAGTCCAAAAAGATTACCCACTACACAAAAATCATGTTAAACAACTATATCATTTTATGTAGCCTGGGCACCCCCCCCCCCTCCCTCCGCCCAAATGACATCTGACATGCAGCATACAGAGTAGGGCAGTCGGTGAACGCTGATGATTGACTTATCTTGTTGCAATGATGTATCGCAAATACTAAAAAACTGCGGGGACTTGTGTAAACAAATGTGGTGGTGAACTTTGAACCCGTGCTACTTTCGGAGCTGCTCACCTTGCAAAAATTACCACCATATTGGCACTGCTGACTGCACTGTAGTACTCTGTGAGATTCCTCTGGAATATCAAATGCAACATCACACATCAGAACATTAGTTGATGGGGACAGATCAGTATTGTTTTCCACAGCCAACCATGTTAATGTTATCTAATGTTGTATGCAAGATAATGATTCGGATTTTATTACAATGGCACAATATATTGTTGCATGTTTTTCAAATAAAATGCTCCTGTCACATGTTGCCTAAATCAGGTAGGTTTTGTCTACACATACAGTTGATATTTAACATTACGACCAGCATAATAGCTGTAGATTTCATTTATGCCCATTTCCGTGTTAAACATGATTTTCTGGGAGCAACTGTTTTCAAAAACCAAAATCACTGGCACTTGATTAATATAAGATAAATTTTAAAGTATAATAATGGCGTGCCTACTGGTATATTTATTGACTGCAGTGCACCCTGACAATATTAAGGTCACCAGCGGGACTGGGTTAACGTGACCTCACTCGGAAGGTGACTGTATTATCGGGAGTACTTTCATAAAGGTTACTAAAAACATTACGAAAAGAATTTGGGACTGTTGCAGGGTGACCATAACTGCAAGGTGGCTGTATTACAGAGGTGACCTTAACTGCAAGGTGGGTGTATTACAGAGGTGACCTTAACTGCAAGGTGGCTGTATTACAGAAGTGACCACAACTGCAAGATGGCTGTATTACAGAGGTGACCTTAACTGCAATGTGGCTGTATTACAGAGGTTACCATAACTGCAAGGTGGCTGTATTACAGAAGTGACCACAACTGCAAGATGGCTGCATTACAGAGGTAACCTTAACTGCAATGTGGCTGTATTACAGAGGTTACCATAACTGCAAGATGGCTGTATTACAGAGGTGACTGTAAAGGTTTGACAGTACTGTGAAACTAATACGGCTGCAATGCTGTCCCGATTTTAGGACCAATAAAAGTGGCCCGACATTTAATGGGACAGGGGGGGCTGAGGGTACAAAGTGTGGCGGATTACTCACATTTTGTGGTATTTCAGGCAGCAGTGCAGGGTTTGGGGCAGTGAAGACAAACTTCTGAAACACACACATGAATCATCCACGTAATCACAGCACCAGCATCATTTGACTTCTCCTCATGCTTCTAAACCTCTACATGTGAATCACCCAGATCATCCCATGACCTTTGAACTGCTGGCTCCCATTTGATATCCTGGCATCTGGGATAGTCCATGACAGTCAGTGCTGATGGCACAGCAGGTTAGACACTCGCTGAAGAGTCTGTGACATTACTGTAGCAGTCACATCACTGTGTCACATCACTATAAATTATGTCACGTCACTATCTCTGTATGTCACCGTGGTCATGTGTGATAAATTGTGTCATCAGACTTCAACTCACAGCAATGGCACTTCCTAAAAATGATAAGCCTCAAGACAGTGTTATGTTACTGGAGACAGGTTGTGTACTGTCCAATACGTACCTGTAAACATCACCTGAACCATGAACCAAGATAACAGACATCATCACCAGTGTGACAGTGCCATATGTGACCTGTGTTATGATACTTGAGACAGGTTGTGTACTGTCCAATACGTACCTGTAAACATCACCTGAACCATGAACCAAGATAACAGACAGCATCACCAGTGTGACAGTGCCATATTTGACCTGTGTTATGATACCGAGTATTTAGTTACACAATTGTATAATGGAGTTGTGTACCGTTTTGGATTCCACAGGTAATAATTAAAATTTAAGATAAGATTTAAAATTATACTTCATTTGTTAAAATATCTTGAGTAGTTTTGGATTTATTGCTACAACTGAAGAAAAATGTTGTAATGCAATGTTTGGACAAATGAGGTACTTTGACTCATGTTATCTACTGTTTCCTCATCTGTACGTTACTAAATGCAGCCATTTGATTAGATTTCTGATAAAAACACAAAATTATTGGATATAACGTAGACAGCTATTGTTGGCTTGTGAATAGAACAGACCGGTGCGACTTAATACCTGATCTGTTGTGGCAAGTCACACTTTACACTGAACTTATTGTTATCAACTATTGATTACACATTCTCAGTCATTACGGTACACATACAGTAGTCTACTAACATCCAACGACAAACCCTCATATGGGCTACAATATGGCAGAAATTGCAAGTTTGTATGAATATCACAGGCAGTTGTTTTATTTACAAATTAAATAGGAAACATAGTTTAGAACACCCTATGCAGTCTCAAGTCAAGTTTGTTGGCTTTGTCAGATGTCAAGGCTGCCGTATCAACTCATATATAGTCTTTATGTAGTGTATATAAAAATTTATGGAGTAGACTTTGTGAATACCCGATGGTATACTATCTGATGACAGTGAGTGACAGAGCTAAGAAGATGCAATAGGAGGAAGAAAAGAAGCACAAATCATGAGTGCAACTGTTTTTTGTTCTTTTAACAAATAACAGATTCTTCTAAATCTCTAACTTCTATTCCATAAAAATTCTTTCTACAAACAAACTGTTATGAAAATTGTTTTGAGTGAAGTACTTATGAAAATAGACAGGTGAAATCAAAATCTCATAAAACACACCTGCGTTTAAAACAATGTGTATTATCTGCGCTGTGTAAATCGCTCTATGGCCAGAACGTGTCACTTGAATGAGTACGAAATCAGACAGTGTATTAAAATAGGCCACGAGCATCAGAACACGAGATTTCAGTTACACAATTTTTGACCTACCTGGGGTAGTACAAATATTCCGGTCATGGGTATATTCAGCATGGTTACATGAAACAGCACAGTCCCGTCTATGAGAGGTATACTCATCACTACTGTACCACAGTCAATTCAGTAATAAATATATAATAATTAGGTACATTTTGGGTGTAAACAAAACTGGTCAAGTGACACCCAAAACTGGTCAAGTGACACCCAAAATTTGAAAAGAAAAGTAGACACACTTTACATCAAATGTCTAAGAATGATTCTTAAAATTAGATGGCCGTTATAACTACTAACAAAGACATTGAGAAAATAACAGCGGAAGAGAGGATCAGGCTATAGGTACAAAGAAGAAGATGGAAATGGATTTGGTACGTGCTGAGGAAGAACTGACGTAGATGCCAGACGGAATGAGAAAAGTGGGTCGCCCAAAAACATTGTGGCAATCGACTGTAGAAAAAGAGTGAGACTAACTGGAATGGACAACTTGGAGCGAAGCAAGATACGTAGCCATTGCCAGGGCGAGATGGCAAACTTGCACAGCAGCCTCATTGACCACAAAGCCCAAAGAGGATGGGTCAGGTGAGGACACCAATAAATATGTGACAGTTTAGAAAAACACACAACATGTGTGTCATGAACTCTTGTGTCATAACACATTTAAAAATTAAAACACAAAAGGTTGCCACCTTCATCCTACACTCAGGTGCCAGGGCTGATGAGAAATGTGGACTCGTGAACAGAAGACATGAAAGCCTTGGTAGGGACTTCCGACTTGTAACGTGAAACAGCGATTACACTCACCTCTGTGAAGTCTGGGGTGACAGCGATGACCTCTGACCCCGGAGAGGGTACTTCGTGTTGGTAGGTGGCCTCCAGTAGACGGTCGACGTGGTTGTTCTCGTTGCGGTTCAAGATGTCCGCCAGGTAGTTGAGAAGTTTGTAGAAGATCTCGTACCATGGTAGGTAGCTACAGACAAGACAGTCAGTCGTGTTTGTAGGGTGACTATTGGGGATAGTTTTACTATCGCAATTTAGTTGTCATTGCTATTGCGATACCATCACGATAGTTTCATGACTATCGCAGTACTATCATGACAGTATCATGAAAGCTAAATATGCTTATGTTCCTGTTTTACTTGACGTGAGTTAAGCTACATATGGCAAGGATTCAGCCGACAGTGACGGGTGGTGCCATCGCAAAGAGTTAGAGTCAGTTGCTTCACAATTTGGGGATCCTTGAGTGATGCTGATTTGATCGATACTTGTTGACATTGGGTCAGTGGACTCGGTAAATAAGTAAACATTACACAATAAAGTTGTAAAATCATGTCTGTGAATAGTATTACAGTGACACATGTAAACTAGCTGATGTGTCTGGCCAACTATCGTTCCTATCAATAGTATTGCACTGCGACATGAACTATCAAAATACATTGACTGGTCTGTGTATTGTTTACACACTTATCTGTTATGGAAGAATGCATCTACACTTCACTTTCCGATCCAAATGTTATACCCATCCAACCACCCACCAACACTGACAAAAAACGTTTATAAGAAATATCAAATTTCGAAGTAAAAATAGTCTCTGAATCATTAATATAGGAATATTAACACAAATTACAGGATACAAACAATGTTATTTAAGGTGACAAAACCAACTGACTCAATTTAACGTAAATCAGCAACATTACATCATGAAATTCACCACATTTGTCAACATTATAGTATGGTCTGACTCCAACCAAACCACATGATTTCAGATCGCCATCCATACAATTGGTGGCCATTAAAATGTACATTTCTACAGCAAAGAAATATTACGTAATACTGAATGACAAAAAACCTTCAAAGTACCACAAATATTAATACAAATATAAGAGAGAAAATATATAAAAATACAGGAACATTGGGTATCCTGCAATTAGTTGCTATGCTTTATGCAGTTGCAGCCCAAACATGATGTGTGACCAAAATGACAGAATATGACACAATACGACACTCACCTGATGATGCAGAGACATGTCAAAGCTCCAGTCGCATGTCGACAGAAGCCAAACTTGAACTTGCCTTCAATGTCCGTCAAGACAAAGGTAAAGTGATCCACTGCAACACTGTAATAGAACACAAACACACATTAGTGAAACCACTGCAATACTGTAATAGAGCACAAACACACATTAGTGAAACCACTGAGACAGTGTAACAGAACACAAACACACATTAGTGAAACCACTGAGACAGTGTAGCAGAACACAAACACACATTAGTGAAACCACTGCAACACTGTAATAGAGCACAAACACACATTAGTGAAACCATTGCAACACTGTAATAGAGCACAAACACATATTAGTGAAACCACTGAGCCAGTGTAACAGAACACAAACGCACATTAGTGGAACCATTGCAACACTGTAATAGAGCACAAACACACATTAGTGAAACCACTGCAACACTGTAATAGAGCACAAGCACACATTAGTGAAACCACTGAGACAGTGTAACAGAACACAAACGCACATTAGTGGAACCATTGCAACACTGTAATAGAACACAAACACACATTAGTGAAACCACTGCAACATTGTAATAGAGCACAAGCACACATTAGTGAAACCACTGAGACAGTGTAACAGAACACAAACGCACATTAGTGGAACCATTGCAACACTGTAATAGAACACAAACACACATTAGTGAAACCACTGAGACAGTGTAACAGAACACAAACACACATTAGTGGAACCACTGAGACAGTGTAACAGAACACAAACACACATTAGTGAAAGCACTAAGACAGTGTAACAGTACACAAACACACATTAGTGGAACCACTGCAACACTGTAATAGAGCACAAACACACATTAGTGAAACCACTGAGACAGTGTAACAGAACACAAACACACATTAGTGGAACCACAGCAACACTGTAATAGAACACAAACACACATTAGTGAAACCACTGCAACACTGTAATAGAACACAAACACACATAAGTAGAACCACTGCAACACTGTAACAGAACACAAACACACATTAAGTGAAACCACTGAGACATTGTAACAGAACACAAACACACATCAGTGAAACCACTGCAACACTGTAATAGAACACAAACACACATTAGTGAAACCACTGAGACATTGTAACAGAACACAAACACACATTAGTGAAACCACTGCAACACTGTAATAGAACACAAACACACATTAGGGAAACCACTGCAACACTGTAACAGAACACAAACATACATTAGTGAAACCACTGAGACAGTGTAACAGAACACAAACACACATTAGTGAAACCACTGAGACATTGTAACAGAACACAAACACATATTAGTGAAACCACTGCAACACTGTAATAGAACACAAACACGCATTAGTGAAACCACTGAGACATTGTAACAGAACACAAACACACATTAGTGAAACCACTGCAACACTGTAATAGAGCACAAACGCACATTAGTGAAACCACTGAGACAGTGTAACAGAACACAAACGCACATTAGTGGAACCATTGCAACACTGTAATAGAACACAAACACACATTAGTGAAACCACTGCAACACTGTAATAGAGCACAAACACACATTAGTGAAACCACTGAGACAGTGTAACAGAACACAAATGCACATTAGTGGAACCATTGCTACACTGTAATAGAACACAAACACATATTAGTGAAACCACTGAGACAGTGTAATATAACACAAATACACATTAGTGAAACCACTGCAACACTGTAATAGAACACAAACACACATTAGTGAAACCACTGAGACAGTGTAACAGAACACAAACACACATTAGTGAAACCACTGCAACACTGTAATAGAGCACAAACACACATTAGTGAAACCACTGAGACAGTGTAACAGAACACAAATGCATATTAGTGGAACCATTGCAACACTGTAATAGAACACAAACACACATTAGTGAAACCACTGAGACAGTGTAACAGAACACAAACACACATTAGTGGAACCACTGAGACAGTGTAACAGAACACAAACACACATTAGTGAAACCACTAAGACAGTGTAACAGAACACAAACACACATTAGTGGAACCACTGCAACACTGTAATAGAACACAAACACACATTAGTGAAACCACTGAGACAGTGTAACAGAACACAAACACACATTAGTGGAACCACTGCAACACTGTAATAGAACACAAACACACATTAGTGAAACCACTGAGACAGTGTAACAGAACACAAACACACATTAGTGAAACCACTGCAACACTGTAATAGAACACAAACTCACATTAGTGAAACCACTGCAACACTGTAATAGAGCACAAACACACATTAGTGAAACCACTGCAACACTGTAATAGAACACAAACACACATTAGTGAAACCACTGAGACAACACTTAGTGGAACCACTGCAACACTGTAATAGAACACAAACACACATTAGTAGAACACAAACACACATGCCAACAGTGTAACAGAACACAAACACACATTAGTGGAACCACTGCAACACTGTAATAGAACACAAACACACATTAGTGAAACCACTGAGACAGTGTAACAGAACACAAACACACATTAGAAACCACTGCAACACTGTAATAGAACACAAACTACATTAGAAACCACAACACTGTACACAAACACACATTAGTGAAACCACTGAGACAGTGTAACACAAACACACATTAGTGAAACCACTGAGACACACAGATTAGTGGAACCACTGCAACACTGTAATAGAACACAAACGCACATTAGTGGAACCATTGCAACACTGTAATAGAACACAAACACACATTAGTGAAACCACTGAGACAGTGTAACAGAACACAAACACACATTAGTGGAACCACTGCAACACTGTAATAGAACACAAACACACATTAGTGAAACCACTGAGACAGTGTAACAGAACACAAACACACATTAGTGAAACCACTGCAACACTGTAATAGAACACAAACACACATTAGTGAAACCACTGCAACACTGTAATAGAACACAAACACACATTAGTGAAACCACTGCAACACTGTAATAGAACACAAACACACATTAGTGAAACCACTGAGACAGTGTAACAGAACACAAACACACATTAGTGAAACCACTGCAACACTGTAATAGAACACAAACACACATTAGTGAAACCACTGCAACACTGTAATAGAACACAAACACACATTAGTGAAACCACTGAGACATTGTAATAGAACACAAACACACATTAGTGAAACCACTGAGACAGTGTAACAGAACACAAACACAGATTAGTGGAACCACTGCAACACTGTAATAGAACACAAACACACATTAGTGAAACCACTGAGACAGTGTAACAGAACACAAACACACATTAGTGAAACCACTGCAACACTGTAATAGAACACAAACACACATTAGTGAAACCACTGAGACAGTGTAACAGAACACAAACACACATTAGTGAAACCACTGCAACACTGTAATAGAACACAAACACACATTAGTGAAACCACTGCAACACTGTAATAGAACACAAACACACATTAGTAGAACCACTGCAACACTGTAATAGAACACAAACACACATTAAGTGAAACCACTGAGACATTGTAATAGAACACAAACACACATTAGTGAAACCACTGAGACAGTGTAACAGAACACAAACACAGATTAGTGGAACCACTGCAACACTGTAATAGAACACAAACGCACATTAGTGGAACCATTGCAACACTGTAATAGAACACAAACACACATTAGTGAAACCACTGAGACATTGTAACAGAACACATACAAATATCAATGACAAAGTATAAATTGAAAAAAATAGACAAAAGATGTCACTGCAGTGATGTGGCCGTGATAAACAGATAACATGCAGCCACTCTGACACTACACCAATACAAGCAGACACAAAACAGATAATAAATGAAGCCACTGTAACATTGTATCAGAACATAAAACACAAATCACAGATAAACAAAACCACATATTTCAAAAAATAGATGTCCACCATCGTAAGACAATTTAGTGAAACGTGAAAAACTTTCTCTAACGTAAACATATAGCATACCTGTCAAACAATCCTATTAATATTAGTAACAGGTAACGCATAATGCCACCAAACGTATGAATATTCAATCTTAGAGCAGATATTAACTTTTGCCTGCTATTTATCCAGTGTACATACTACACACCACAAGTGGTAACAATCATTTAACTATCACCCAGTCAATCCTGTTTAGCCCATGAGATCATATCACAAAATGTACAGATTTGCTGACCAATGAATTCCTGATAGTAATAACATTCTAGCAACAAAGATATGCCACATGTTGTTATACGTTATTTAAAAGGTGTGTTCATTGTACACATATTAATTCATTCAGTCATGCATGTGTAGTTAGATTGTGAATTTATATTAAATTTAAATACAACCGCTGTACAGAATCGACTACACATGACATCTGGGTTCACTTATGTTGTAATTAGAATCGAAATGCAATTCCAAAATCTATGTTGTGTTTCTAAAGTATTTGAAATTGAAAACTTTACTGAAAAACTTTGAATGGAAGATAATGGCTGAATTTACATTTTCTAATTAAACTTGCTAAAAAATATGTTTGGCACAGCATATATCTACATAGCTTGTTCTGTGTACATACTGTTTTTTTTACATGAGGCTGATAATTGATTTTGGAACTGAAATTGTGTTTTTAGGTGGAACTGGAATGTTGCCTAATTGGGATGGATATAATTAATGTAACTGACACCTAGTCTAGTAGTCAGGCATGACAAAACCCATACTCTTTAATGGCTTCATGTTATTAAATATTCATAATATATACTGTGGATGACCCACTCTTTTATCAAAACATTAGTGAGTTTTACAGATAGAGATCATCAGCTCTGTGATTCCATGATAGGATACACCAAATATACCCATGTGGGATATTTGGTAACCGGATATTTTACTTCTCATAGCAGATGTCAGATAGAAGGGACCATCATGTTGGCGTCTCTTCTGAATGAGACAGGCAATGTGGAATGAATTAAGTCTCCCAAGTTTCGAAACAGCAGTAGGTGGATTCGACATAGACTCTACCAAATACCCCAGGTAGATGAAAGATATGAGCCTATCAAATACCCAAGTAGATGAAGATATGAGTCTGTCAAATACCCCAAGTAGATGAAAGATATGAGCCTATCGAATACCACAAGAAGATGAAAGATATGAGTCTGTCAAATACTCCACGTAGATGAAAGATATAAGTCTATCAAATACCCCCAAGAAGATTAAAGATATGAGTCTGTCAAATACCCCACGTAGATGAAAGATATGAGTCTGTCAAATACCCCACGTAGATGAAAGATATGAGTCTATCAAATACCCCACGTAGATGAAAGATATGAGTCTATCAAATACCCCAAGTAGATTAAAGATATGAGTCTATCAAATACCCCACGTAGATTAAAGATATGAGTCTATCAAATACCCCAAGTAGATGAAAGATATGAGACTGTCAAATACCCCAAGTAGATGAAAGATATAAGTCTGTCAAATACCCCAAGTAGATGAAAGATATGAGTCTATCAAATACCCCAAGTAGATGAAAGATATGAGTCTGTCAAATACCCAAGTAGATGAAAGATATGAGTCTATCAAATACCCCACGTAGATGAAAGATATGAATCTATAAAATACCCAAGTAGATGAAAATACGAGTCTGTCAAATACCCTAAGTAGATGAAAGATATGAGGGGTTTCTTGGCAAAACACAATATATCAATTTTCTTTGTTTTGAGAAAAAATCACTTTTGTGTTTCACCCTCAAAGTTTTAATAAGAACTTCTAAAAAAGTTGGTGTATGTTAAGAAACCCAAATCATAGAGAATGTTAGCAAAGTCTGAAATGTTTGTTGCAGACTTGTTATGCAAATTATGATACTAAATGATTTTGTTATCAAAACACGGTTTTTCATACAGCGCACTCTGTCACTCCGCATAGCTGCACGTGAAGCAAGGGGGTGTTGATTGGCTGAAAATGGATATATCACGTTTTGATAAAAAAGACTAATGGCACTTATCGCATTTTGAAAGGAAACGCTCTTTTGTGCTCGTCGTTTAATGGGGATTTATTGTGTTTTGTATAAATTGGATAGTATCCTACCTCAACACATTTAAACAAATGTTTCATCCTGGTTTGGACAAAATTAAAAAAATGGCGTTTATCGCATGTTGCCCTGAAACCTTTTATATGTATTAGAAAATTTATAACTGACCTTTCGTTGGCACAGGGGAATGCGAACTTGGAGACCGACTTGAGAACATCTTCGTCCCCATAGTCTGCCGGGTACTGCTGCAGAATGAAGGGATCCTGGTCACCCTCCAACGGCCGACCAATCTCCACAAACAACTCAAATATCTGCTTGGGATTCTCTCTGCAATCAACAACAATTTCACTGCAACACCCTCTGCAACTATTTTGCAGTCGGTCAGTCAGTCAGTCAGTCAGTCAGTCAGTTCACAGTAACCATTTCACGCCAACCATTCCACAGTGCTCAGCCATTTCACAGCAACCATTTCATAAATTTATGACAACCATTTTACAATTCACAGCAATATCAGTCTAGCGAAATGCTTGATAACATCTTCTAGTTCTAAGCAGCTTTCTGCATTTATAATAGATGCTTAGTAGATTTTGGGGATCACCTACAAATTATTATATAAGTATAAAATGTAGGATGCATAGCATAAGCTGCATCAGATCAGGCCCCCTTAACATGTATGGAATGAATGCCTGCCTGGTGTATGGTATGCAGAAACCTAGAGTGCTAAACCTAGCGCCCTCAGTGACACAGCATATGCAATCACTCCCCTGTAAGTACTGTATAATTGGCCCCTTGGCAAAAAGTAGAGATAGCCCAGCAGCAACTACTCTGGGGTGACCCTAGAAAGGATTAGATGCCAGTGCTAGCTAAATGGCTGATATTGTAAAAATTGTAAATTTCTAGGGTTAAAAATCTTTTAAAAGACGATGAAAATAATGGTTTGGATGAGACATGATTGCTGAATGTTTCTTCTAGCTAGTATTTATGCTAGACGCAGTAAAAGATCTCACACAGGGGGCAAAAGTGTAACCTGTTGTTGACTTTAAGGTTGGGTGCAATTGTCAATTACTATTACTGTACTTTAACCAATTAGTTACCCTGCACGTCCGAAAGCGCCCGGGTGTTTTTTCCCAAGAGCGCCCGGTGGAGATAAAGCTTCTAGCGGTGGCCCCATCTTGTGGATATTTAAGAGGCTTTCGACATCGTAGTTGTTTACTAATGATGAAGTTTATGCTATTATTTCGTTGGATGGGACACTTCTGACACCAAACTAAAGATAAGTTGAAAATATGTTTGGAATGCAACTGAATAAATGATAAAATGGATGACTTGGGCTATGTTTATGTTTCGTTGTCTAAGTTTGGTCACCATCAGTTGGGTTTTCGGCACTGAGACTGCTGTTTATGTTGCTGTATCAAAATTATGTATTTTATTATAATTAATTATTGGGTAAGTATTCTAACACTCTGTCAATTGTTCTAATTGATGACATTTGATTGTTTCAGGTGTCAATACAGTACTAGTGATCAAAATGTCAACACTGATGTCGACACGACACCATATATAGGATAGCAGCAACCAAGATAGTCTATATTTAAACTAATTTACATTGTTTCATGTCTTAGCAAGGCACAGCAAGTGTAAATACACAGTAGAATGTATTTGTTGTCAATCAAATGTATAATATCTCGCTCTATAGTTGTCCAGAATATTAATTTTCTATGTTTGGCACCTATAAATGACAACATATATTTAACCAATCGACACCACAGTCACAACATTTTAAAGATAATTAAATGAACATCAAAATAAACACAACTTGCAGTTACATAAAATTAATAGGTTTGAAGATACAGTTTAAAACCTGCAGGCACCCAGAAATGTTGAGATCTGTGGCAGTAGCCTGGCGAACAGGGACACAAGCTAATTTAACTGGCCAGGGCCTAATGGGTTAAGACATAAACTACAAAGTTAGATAAACGTGACTGGGGTCAACTGCAACCATTCACAGGTTGAGTACAACTTTTTATGTAAAGGAAGATTATATGTGTCTTTGCGCATTCTTAATCGTGCATTCTTAATGCCACGGTTGATTATATATTGTAAATTCTGTACAAATCATACAAAATACAATTGAACTCTGTTGTCTAACAAAGCTGGTGATCTTTATTTATAAACATGCCACAGACATTTCCATAAAAACAACCAGGACTACAATTGCCCTGAGCTTGGAAGTTTGAGAACAAATGTTACTATATCAGACAGGTACAGTTGACTAACTAGTAGAAGATATCTGTAACAGTTTGTATCTCACAGGATCCACAAGACACTGATAGTGGTAATGCCATGTGTAACCGGAATAGTCATTACATCTCTATTCCGTACAGCCGTACCTCCCGAGCCAGAAAGTGTATAAGATACTATCTGCCAACTCTACTCAGAAACATGCCACCTAGAATTACGGAAAAAGTCAAAACTCCTAGTCTCTTTATATCTGAAGAAATATCTCAATATCAAGAGACTTGCACAATTGCAAATTGCTATATAAGTAGGCAAAACAATCATCTGTAATTTTGTGTGTATTCTCAAACCAGACCAGCCCTGGTTACGAAGATCTAACCTGCCTCTGCTTATACTAACCTTTTAGTATTTGTGTCGTGTCTCGTCTTTCATAATGTATTAAGCAATTGCGACTAAAAGCAAACTATATTTTAGTCTAAACCGAGCATGGTATTCTGTTCTCAAATGAAGTGTTTTCCTATGAAATGAAACAGCCATTAATAAATCACATGTAGGCTCATAATTATTGTGTGGGATTATGGCGACCTTGTGTATATTCTACCGAATCACTTCATATTTTTATGGTGTGCAGCACAGTGGGCGAATACGGATATGAATGACATAAAAGTAGTCCACTGAATAATCATTTACTGTGTTTAATTGACTAATTGCAGTAAATATTCTTTTCCGGTGTGTGGCTCTCACGCTGGCAGCTTTTGAGCCTTAGTGAGAGCCTCCCGACATAGACTAACTATTGTAAACATGTGTGTTGCATTGTGTGCTTTTGTTTGTTTATTGTCGGATAAATTATTCTAATTCCAATTCAATCTCTTCTCCCATGCTTCCGCCTACCCTCAACGTACTGAGGATACAGGCGGTGGTTGGTGGGCGAAACAGGAAGTGTTTTAGGTAATTTCTTTATTTAACACAAATAACATACAAATATCAGAAATACGTACAGAAGAGTTTGGTGTCTATATTGTCGGGTATGTCAATGTCTGGATATTCTTTTTGAATGCATCGAAGCTGTTTAGACTAACAGTATGTTGAGGAAGGGAATTCCAAAGGTGAATGGTACTGGGAAAAAGAATATAAATGGTAGTTGCATTTAGAGTGAGGGATTTGGTATGATAATGAATGTTGTTGTCTAGTGACAACATTTATTGGATTAACATTTATAGGATTAAAGGAAATAAAAACAAGGCATTAGCTAAAATCCGTTTTCCATGTGTACAGAAAGTTTAATATTGCATGTAACATTCGAGAACATTAAAAAAATACAGAAAAATACATTTGTAGCATAAATTCGATTTTAAACCCGTCTGTGTAGCGATTCCCGCGGAAAATTTTTTTTTAATGAGCTAGGCGATCACGTGGTATCTTAACGTCACACATGACTCACACTCGCAGCAGGCCGACCCTTTCTATGCATTCAGAGCATGTTTACATGGATAATGTTGGGGTCGAAACGAGCGTCAGAATAAGTTGTTATGCAATAATCCGATGTAATACAAACACTAGTCATCATAGAGGAACAAGCAGTTATCTTACGGTTCCACATGAATTAAATTTTATTCAAAACAATGAATGCGAATGAGCCTACAACTTGTAGTACAAGTCGACTAGGTTTCGCCGAGCTTGGGCTCGTTTTCCGAATAATTATATCGAATGCAACCAACGGGAGATAATGTACACCAATATACATACATAGCAAACATATATCGTATCCAGCTACAGAAAGTAACGTGTAAAATCTCATAATCACTAGAATATCAATGAAGGAGGAGTTGTACAATTTATCATAACAACTGAAATCAGTCAGCGAATTTCTGCCGGCCCTGATAGCTCACTTGGTAAACGCGTTGGTTCATTGGCGTTTGTTTTACAATCGGGCGACGCCGGTTCAATCCTGACAGCATGCAAACTATTGATTTTCTTTACACTTTTTTTGTTTATGTTTTCACGAAGTAATATAAACCAAATCATTTAGTATACTATGATGCACTGTTTGTAAATATTTTTTTAATTTTTGTAGTAATTATTTATTCGCCACAAATGAAAATATGGTCATTATATATAACGGTGTTTCTAAATTGTATTTATCCAGACAGATCACAATCTTTTTCACATATATAATTATAATATATTACTGTACAATATATTTACAATTAATAAATTATATATCCATTACATTATATTTGTTTGGATAAATAAAATTTAGAAACATCGTTATATAATGACCATATTTTCATTTTTGTGGCGAATAAATAATTACTACAAAAATAAAATTATTTACAAATAGTGCATCATAGTATACTAAATGATTTGGTTTATATTACTTCGTGAAAACATTAAAAAAAAAAGTGTAAAGAAAATCAATAGTTTGCATGCTGTCAGGATTGAACCGGCGTCGCCCGATTGTAAAATAAACGACAAATAACCAACGCGCCTACCCACTGAGCTATCGGGTCCAGCGGAAACTGTCTAACTGATTTAAGTTGTTATGGTAAATTGTACAACTCCTTCATATATCGATATTCCAGTGATATTATGAGATTATACACGTTACTTTATGTAGCTGGATACACTATATGTTTGCTATGTATGTTTATTGGTGTAGATTATCTCCCATTGGTTGCATTCGATATAATTATTCGGAAAACGAGCCCAAGCTCGGCGAAACCTAGTCGACTTGTAAGCCCATTCGCATACGTAAATAAAATTGGATTCATGTGGAACCGTAAGATAACTGCTTGTTCCTCTATGATGACTAGTGTTTGTATTACGTCGAAAAATTGCACAATAACTCATTCTGACGCTCGTTTCGACCCAAAAACTATAAGGTACTGAATTGTTGGTATTCTAACTAGGTCATTAACTATCTTGTACATCATACAAAGTTTAGCATCAGTTCGTCGGTATATTAGTGGTATCCATCCTAACGTGTCATGCTGGAGGTGTTATGGTGGCGATGTAGAACATATTGGGCTGCACAGTATTGAATAATTTCTATTTTGTTTATTAGTGTCTGCGTATACGGATCCCAGACGGCACAACAGTTTTCTAGAATGAGTCAAACAAAGGTGAAGTAGGCCTGAGTTTTATTTGCACAAACGGAACTTTGAGATTTCTGCAAAGGAAGCCCAGTGATCTATTTGCTTTTGAAGAAATGTTATTTATGTGGGCATTCCACTGAAGATCTAAGGTTATGGTGACACCAAGATATTTTACCTGTGAGACAGTTTCTAGTGTTTGACCATGGAGCATGTATTGATTGTTTAAGATAGTTTTGTTTCTAGTTACTGATAAGACATGGCACTTTTGCAGATTTAATTCCATTTGCCAAGTCACTGCCCATTTCCCAAGTTTATAAGGATCTTCCTGGAGCGCAGCAGCGGTTGTCTTGGACTTAAGGGCTAGATACATTATATGGGTTCTGTTTGATAAGAATGATGAATTCCATGAATTTGTTTTACCTTGGATGCCATAGGGCCCCAGGGGTAGAACTTCAGCATTTATTTTACTGGACAGCAGGACTAGTAAAGACAAAAGTTTACTAGTCCGCCAAAAGGTTTACTAGTCCTGAAAATATCAAAACAACACAAATTTAAATTGCAACAAATGCGTCAGACGGTCCATGGTGGCCGTTTTCAGCACTTGAATGGCTCGGTGGGCAGTTGCAGTGTTTTTCCAGCTTGCGTTTTTCTGCTGGTTTTGCAACCCCAGTCAAGTAATGATACATCGTGCATAAACGTAGACTAATAAAGCAATGTATGTAGATGTAAACCGTATTCGAAAACCGTGCATTTGAAAATGACCACCAATTGCACTCATTAGCCCTACCCCTCTACCAGATACGCTAAACCAAACAAAACTGTCATTTCAGAATTCGATGTCACACAACAGCCAATCAACAGCACTGTTTCACTTTTCACTGTCGCCTCATTACGTAAAGAATTAGTTTGTCAATGGTACGGATGGTGGCATCATGCAACATGCTGATTTTTACTAGACAGCCGGACTAGTTGGTAGGCGGATTTACTAGTCCGCCGTAATCTTTACTAGTGTACGGACTAGCGGACTAGTGGGTAGTTCTACCCCTGGCCATAGGCATAGCATAGCCATAGTGATGGAGTTTGTAGATCAACTTGCTGTGACTGACCTTATCAAATGCTTTTAAAAAGTCCATCACGATGAGTATGACACCCGTTTGCGTCCTGATCGACATGACAAAGGAAACTATAAATGTGCCATTGGATTAAATAACTGGAGTAGTGAAAGCAAAACAACAACACTGACTCAGACTCAGTGTTCCGTGCCGTGTCACACTCACAACCACAGGCTCAACAATGCCAATGGGTCAATGCTCAACGACAACGATTGTCTACCCGGACAAGGAAATGGATTTTCGGGGTGTTTTATAACTACCATAAATCTTTATCTCTTTACTATAAAGTTACTATAGAGTATATAACGATTCCGTGCGTTCTTCCGGGTGACTTCAATCTTTGATATTTGACACGGACAGCGTGACATCTACGCGGATATTTGACAGTTGACAAGTCCGTATCGTAGTCGTGCGCAGGCTAAGCCGAAAGCCAACTTAACCTGACGCTAACCGCTCCTAACCCCAATATCAAGTAGTTACACACATCGGGCAGTTTGCAGTCTTGTGAGCTATGCATGGCGAAACTCACCTAAGTCGTGATCCCATTTGGTTTAATTTACTAGCAACTTAAACACTTGAACATTTCTTCGTTCCTGTTCGGTAGCTCCTATTTAGGTCTCACACCAAGTCTCGTTCCTCTCTCGCAGTCGTCATACGGCTCCATCTAGTGAATGGAACTGGTGTATAGTGGCGCCGTCTGTTGCATTACTAACTTAGGTTTACGTAGGTTGTTCCTGGGGTGAGACCACATTAAATTTCACTATAGGCGGCCATTATAACGTTTCCTTCATTTCCTGTAAATTTTACCCAACAGTTTTCTTTACATTTCTACACCATATTTACCCTCTATTCATACACATGCTGTGCAAAATTCGTAAAATTCTCATACCTCAATTTTCCATAAACCACTTTCAAACCTGACACCCCTTCATTTCTGCTAGAACCAGACAGTGATTTGCCCTAATGACATCATATAGCCAAATGACACCTGTGTCTATACGCAGAAAAGCACAAATTGACAACTGTCATAATTTGACAGCTCTGGTACCACGCTGCAGAAAAACATAATTTATACTCAATCAACACTATACAAGTACTCTCAGAAATTCACACAACTCATCAACATTATGAACCAATATGTACCGCACCGACTTACTACTTCAAGACACAATCTTCCCTGGTTCAATAAAGATTTAAAGAAAATGTGCAAAATAAAGAAACAGCTATATAACAAAGCAAAAAGAACTAGAAATCCAGAAGACTGGAAAGAATTCTGTGACATCAGGAGAAACATGCATAAACACCTTCGTTCTGCTAGACTATCCTACATAAGTCAATTCCTGACAACAACAATAACAGAGAAACCTAAATCATTTTGGAGCTTCATTTCTAAACTTAGACAGGATAACCAGGGTATTGGGGACCTTAACATTGCTGGTAACATCATTAGCGACGACAAACATAAAGCAGAAGCCTTAAACAATCAGTTCCAAAGTGTCTTCACACACGAAGGAAATTCCACCCTACCAGATATGGCCAGAAGTCCACATGGAGAAATCCCCAAACTAACAATTACACTTAAAGGAGTACTTGATCAACTTTCCAAAATTAACATTTCTAAATCGCAAGGACCAGATGGCATTCCACCATGGTTCTTAAACAGATATGCCTCTCATCTAGCACCAGTAATACATGACATTTTCCAATCATCTGTTGACTCTGGACAAGTCCCCAATACCTGGAAAGAAGCCAATGTAACAGCAATTTTTAAGAAAGGAAGTAGAGCAGAAACATCTAACTACAGACCAATATCCTTAACACCTGTGGTTTCTAAACTTCTTGAACACATCATACATAGTCACATTATGAAACATCTTGAACAGCACCACATTCTAACTGACCACCAACATGGCTTCCGTGCCAAAAGATCAACTGAAACACAATTAATTCAAACAATCCATGACATAAGCAAATCACTTGATGAGAAGAAATCTGTAGACATGGCCATCCTTGACTTCACCAAAGCATTCGATAAAGTTCCACATAAAAGATTAATCCACAAACTCAAACACTATGGCATCACAGGCCCAATATCATCATGGATAAATAGCTTCCTTACAGGAAGAACTCAACAGGTCGTTATAAATGGATCTAAGTCAACATCAACTCAAGTCATTTCTGGGGTACCACAGGGCACAGTACTGGGGCCCCTACTTTTCCTACTTTACATAAATGACCTGCCAGACAATCTTTCCTCAACTGTTCGCCTTTTTGCAGACGACTGCCTGTTATATTCACCGATTAAAACTGACCAAGACACATCTGTCCTCCAAAACGATCTGCTCAAACTTGAGAAATGGCAACACACGTGGCTTATGAAATTCAACCCCACTAAATGTTATACAATGACAATAGCCTCAAGAAAACCGACACCAAATCTCTACACATTCTGCGGACAACAACTTAAATCTGTTGAATCACACTGTTATCTTGGCATACATATATCAAATACATTAAATTGGACAATACAAAGCAACTCGGTCACAAAAAAAGCACAACAGACATTGGGAATGATTAGAAGAAATTTAAATAAATGCCCAACCCAAATCAAGTCCATAGCCTACACAACCCTTGTCCGCCCCATACTTGAATATGCGTCAGCATCATGGGATCCACATTGCCTAAGAAATATCAAACTCATAGAAAGAACCCAGAGACAAGCCGCCAGATTTTGTAAGAACAACTATTCTAGAGAGCCTGGAACGGTAACACAACTCCTTAAAGATCTCCAGTGGGACACCCTCCAATCACGAAGAAAAACCCAAAGACTTAGCATATTATATAAAATGGAACATAACCTCATAGATATCCCACTAGATCAATACACCAAACGCAACACCAGATGCTCACGTAAACATAATAAACAGTTAGTACAAATCAGGCACTCGACAAACATATTTGGAAACAGCTTTTTCCCAGTCACAATAAAAGAGTGGAATTCTCTACCTCCAAGCATTGTATCAAGTACGTCACTGAATTCATTCCAGATTAGCCTAGCCCAACATGTAAAAAATTAATCCATAAGAGCCACCATGCGCACTGGCGTGATGTGTCCATAGGACATTTTGCCAGTCAAAATACAGATACAGATACCTGCATAATGCCATTTCTATTGGGAACTCTCTCGGAGGGTAATGGCGGACGAATCCTTAATGTGGTCTTACCCCTCCTGCTCGGTGGTCAGATCTACGTCTGTTTCTGTAAAAGCTCTACGGCTTCCTGGAAGGCGGCTTTGTAGGAGTAGATAAATTCTTCCGTTCTTCAGTGGTTATCTAGGCGGTTTTTAAATAAGTTGATACTAGTTGCATTTACTACCTGTTTTGGTAAATTGTACCATAATTTTGTAAATCTAATTGAAAGGGTCTCTTTTCTTGAATTTACATGTGAACGTTCTTGGAATAATTTCAAACTACGACCCCTTCTTCCTTCCTTTATTTCACAGTCTTTGCATAACATGACAATCTTAGTAGGCCTCCCCCTCTCCTCTTTGCACAACATGACAATGTTAGAAGATACATTGATTTCATACTTCCCTTTTAACACTTTGTATACCCCGGTACTTCTGTCATAACTTATCTCCGCGTGTTCTTCTATATCATCATCGCAAGCCAGGGCTGTTTGCCATGCACAACTAGCCCTGGCTGATCCCCTACGCGAGGTGCGGAAGTTAGCTTAGTCAAACTAGTAGGCCTAATTGACTTCGCCAGTGGCGACTGCGTCACCCGAGAGAACAGCGCAAATACCCGCCCCAATTTGAAGACGGATAAATGACTTATTGGAATCCCAATATAATATAATGACCCGTTCGCCCATTAGTACGAGCAGCTGAGCAGTATTGTGTATTCGAATAATTGCTTCTACTTCCTAAACATTGCATGTAACACGAGCCACGGTTGGTTGAAATTAGTTTTATTATGACCACCTGACCTGCCGAGATCCAATGACCTAGTGAGCGATTTCATAGGCTGAGCTTAAATTCAGAGTTTCGCAAACCGATCAGCCAGGGGGTACTGCGGGCTGGCACTGACGTAATCAACAGCAACGACACGTCTTTCCTGGTAAGGAATATCCTTCATTCCTGGGAGTTGCTCAGTTGCACGTCTCTGCACATTTTCTATTGCATCTTTATATTTTTGTTTATAAGGGGGCCATAATTATACCAACTATTTTAATGTAATGTTGTAAACGACCTTCTAATAATTGCCATGATACTCTTTGCTTTATTAATATTTTGGTTGATTCACTCACTCACTCACTCACTCACTCACTCACTCACTCACTCACTCACTCACTCACTCACTCACTCACTCACTCACTCATGTCGACCACTGGGGTCGTACATTAGTGGCTTCAATCATCCGTCTCCAGATCCCTCTGTCTGCCACTGCCGCCTTCAGCTCCTCCGTCTCTAGACCTACGTATTCTTTTAAGCAGTCGATGTAAGTTGCTGCTGGTCTTCCTGCCTTGGTTCTTCCGTGTGTCGGTTGCCACAAGATGGTCTTAGATACCATTTCATCATTATGTCTGTAGCAGTGTCCGGCTAATATCAACCGTCTTCTTCTTATTTTATTAGTGATTTTACACATTCCACTGTATAGTTTTATGTTTGTCAAATGATGTTGCCTGTGAATGTTAAATGCGGTTCAAAGCATTCTTGTATAACATCCGTCTAATTGTTTGTCAAGTTTTTCGTCATTGTCCATATTTCGCATCCATAGAGTAGCACAGACTCTACTGATGCGATAAACAGTCGCTGCTTGATTTTGCGTGGGAGTGTAGATTTCCAAATTAGGTTTAGTTGGTTGAGTGCTCTCCACGCCATTGCCTTCCTCGTTTTGATGTCTTTGTCTGTTGTGCAGACCCAGGAGCCAAGGTATATTTGTAGTCTTCAACCTTCTCTAAAACAGTTCCTTCTCTGGCAATGATGCTGGTGTTTACTAATTTTTTGAATGAGATATATTTGTTTTTTTCCAAGATTGATCTTTAAACCAATCCTTGCACATGATGTTTCCACTCGTGTTAGAAGCTCCTGTGCCTGATTGATCACTTCTGGTAGTAGCGCAATATCATCGGCAAATTCGAAATCGGTGATCACCTCAAGTTTAACACGTTCATTTTTCCTTCTTGTTATCTGGAACCCAAGTTCTTCTACTCTTCCGTCGATAGCTCGCCGCTATGCATAGTCAAGGACTATCACGGAGAGGTATGGCGCCAGCGTGTCACCCTGTAGCACTCCGCCGTGATATCAAAAAGCTCAGTTTCTCCATCCGGTTATTGTACTTTGGCGCATGTGTTCCTGTACATGTTGAAAATAGCTGTTACTAGCTCTTTGGGGACACCGTAGGCTTCAAGAATCTTCACCATCTTGCCACGATGAACCGTATTAAATGCTTTTCGGAAGTCTACGAATGTCATAATTGTGGGAAGATGCTTTGCTCTAATTCCTTCAATTAACCTTCTCAGGGTTAGTATATGACCAACTGTTGTCCTCCCTGTCCGGAATCCATTCTGATTGTCTCTTAGGTGGTGGTCAATTTCAGGACGTATTCTGTTCAATAACATCCTGTTGAATGAATTTGCCACAATGGAGCTCAGGCTTAATGTCCCTGTGATTCCCTGCTATGTTTAAATCGCCATTCTTAGGCATTGGAATAATGTTCAGAATTGTCCACTGTAGCATTATTTTCCCTTCAATCAAAGCTCTGTTGCAAAACTCTAGTACGATACTGTCCAGATCGTAGTATTTTAGCACTTCAGTTTGTATACCATCATCCCGCAGCTCTTTCCATCCTTCACGGATTTCTTGACCTTCTCATACACGTCTCCTTCAAAAGGTCCTTTCTTGATGTTGATATTCATTTATATCTGGTTGATATGCTTGTCAAATTCTAGCTTTGAGTCAAAAATAACCCCAATATATTTTTCTTTTTCTATAAGACCTAACTCACGCACCGTATAATTGACTTTTAAATTGTAAGTACTCATATGTTCATTTTTTTTCTTATGTGCACCAGTTTACATTTGTCTGTATGAAATTTTAATACCCATTTGTTAGATCATGATGTAAGTTTATCTAAGTCTTCTTGTAGTGTGTTATGGTCATCTGCGCTATTAACTGTTCTAAAAACGTTGGTGTCATCTACAAAACATATATAAGTCTGAAGCTATATTGCTTGGTAGATCGTTTATATACATAATTAATAGGATTGGTCCTAGGAAACTACCCTGGGAGATGCCACTGGTTACACTTGTCCACTCAGAGTTTGTTCCATTTATGCTGACCCGTTGTATCCGATCAGTCAAGATTGCTTCAATCCATCTTAATGTTGAGCCTTTTGTACCATATGATTCTAGTTTGCCTATCAATCTTCTGTGGGACCATATCAAAAGTCTTCATGAAATCGAAATACACTGTGTCTATAGAGTCTCCTCTATCTGATGCTTTGGTCCACGATTCCATAACATTTAGCAGTTGTAGTACTTTTGAACGACCTTTAATAAAACCGTATTGTTGTTTACTGAAAAGGTTATTACTTGTCATATGATTAACAATATGGTCTTTAATGCATTGTTCCATGTATTTGCATAATATACTCGTTATAATTACAGGTCTGAAATTGTCTGCCTTTTTACGGCTTCCCGTTTTATATATTGCTGAGATCCTTTCCTGTTTCCATTCCGTTGGTAGCTCACTCATAGCTAGAGAATTATTAAAAAGCCTAGCTAATCATATACATTAGTTTTTCGTTAGCCATTTCCTCTTCAATAGTCAAATTCTCCATGCTGTGTTTTAATTCCACCGGCGGTATACGGGGCATGTCGTCATCTGGTTCTAACTTGAAAACACTTGAGAAAAAGTAATCTAAAACATCTGCCTTTTTCCTGTCAGAATCTGTCAGTCTCGATTTCGGGTCATTAGGATCTATGTTCAAATCTGAAACACCTTCCTTACTTTTTGTTTTGGACTTCATGCATTTCCATACTGCTTTTGGGTATGACTTACCTTCTGATGCTAACTTTGTTTCAAATTCCATCTGGCTCGTCCTTGTTAATTTACGGACTTGATGTCTAGCGCTGCGGTATTCATTATAGTATTTCCCTTCTTTTGTTTCCATGTAACGCTTCCATAGAGTGTGTTTCTTTTTAATTGTCTGTACTGATTTCTTGTGTAGGGGTATTTTACCTTTGGGTATGTTTTCTATGTGGTATGAAATCATCCTCAACTTTGTCCATTGGTTATCTGTTGCACCATTGCTAATTACTTCTTCCCAATCAGTGTTATCAAATTTTTCCTTTATACCTTTATAATCTCCTTTTTCATAGTAGTAATTTATCCATTTTCGACTTGCTGTATCAGCATAACACCTGAATGTTATCATGAGAACAGAGTGGTCACTTTTCCCGACAGGATTCTCATATACTATGTCATCAACCATACCTTTTTTATTTGTTATAACTGAGTCAAGGACTTTTTACTTATTTCCTAGTCGCCCCTTGTGGACAGTGTGATATGCTGGAAGAGAAAATTACCTCTTATATTTTCTTAACATTTAAATTCTGAATTATCAACATTATCTGAGGCTATACACCAATTCTGCCAGGCTATATTTGGATAGTTAAAGTCACAAAGCAGACGAAAATGTGAGTGGTGATAGCGCATTGCCTCGCTAATCGCTTTATTCATTCAGATATTCACCATCGATGCTCCAACTCCCTGGGCTTCTATAAACACATCCCGTTAGAAGATTATCTTTTGTATTTAATTTGATCTCCACCCATACTGACTCCTGAAAATTTGTCTCCAAAGACAGAAGGGTCTTGCTTTAAATGATTTATGTGTGTACAGGACTACTCCTCTTCCTTGTTTGTCTACTATATTATGGAATAGACCATATTCAGTTAATGCCTGTTCTGCTGGGTTTAGTAACTATTTCTGTTTTTTTGGTCGTCGTCGTCGTCATTATCATCATCGTCATCATCATCATCATCGTTGTCGTCGTCATTATCATCATCGTCGTCATCATCATCATCGTTGTCGTCATCGTCGTCATTATCATCATCGTCGTCATCATCATCATCATCGTTGTCGCCGTCGTCGCCACTATCATCATCGTCATCATCATCGTCGTCGTTGTCGTCATTATCATCATCATCATCATCGTTGTCGTCGTCATTATCATCATCGTCGTCATCATCATCATCGTTGTCGTCATCGTCGTCATTATCATCATCGTCGTCATCATCATCATCATCGTTGTCGCCGTCGTCGCCACTATCATCATCGTCATCATCATCGTCGTCGTTGTCGTCATTATCATCATCGTCATCATCGTTGTCGTCGTCGTCGTCATTATCATCATCGTCGTCATCATCATCATCATCGTCGTCGTCGTCATTATCATCATCGTCGTCATCATCATAATCGTTGTCATCGTCGTCGTCGTCGTCGTCGTCATTATCATCATCGTCATCATCGTCATCATCACCATATTATATATAATTTTTTTCTAAGTTGGTGAAAAATGTTCGGTTTTGAAGCCGTTTAGGGGTAGGCTAGCAGTTTCATTTTGCCGTCATCTGAAGTGATCTCTTTTTTTAATATTGTTGTTGTTGACAGTTTTCTAGAATGGGTCTAACAAAGCTGAAGTAGGCCTGAGTTTTTATTTGAATAAATGGAACTTTTGAGATTTCTGCAAAGGAAACTTAGTGATCTATTTCCTTTCGAAGAAATGTTATTTATGTAGCCAGTCCACCAAAGATCTAAGGTTATAGTGACACCAAGGGATTTTACCTGAGAGACAGTTTCTAGTGTTTGACCATGGAGCATGTATTGATTGTTTACGAGTGTTTTGTTTCTAGTTACTGATAAGACATGGCACTTTTATAGATTGAGCTCCATTTTCCAAGTCACTGCCCATTTCCCAAGTTTATCAATATCTTCCTGGAGCACAGCAGCGTTTGTCTTGGGCTTAAGGGCTAGATACATTATATGGTATCATCGGCAAATAGTCTAACCGTAGATGTCATATTTTCGGGGATGCCATCAGCTGTGTAGCCAGTAAAGGCAAAATGCTGACTTTGAGTTTGCTCAACGCTTTGCTCTTGAAGCGCCTATTCACATCGGGAAACCGATTATTTTGATGATATATACAAGTACTTCACATTGTGATGTATTATCGGGATCTAATACAGTTGTCGGGGCAGCACATGCAAACAATACCCACCCCAACTATAATCGGTGTGTGTGTTGATGACCTGTTTGGCCGTGACCATGCATGGTTGTTGATTGCGTTGCTGCAGATTGCTGAGAACAGCTCAACATAGTTGTCACCAAGTCGAAGAAACTCAGTTGGCCCGATAGTTTCGAAGAGCTGAGTTCACGTCTTTTCTCAACACGTTTCCGAACTCCATTTCCACTCCTGTGTACATCTCTGCCTTAATCCACTCTCTGGATGGTACTCATTACATACAACAATTACCTGCTTACTTGTTGGAGTTGTGAATCAACGCATGATAATTGCTTAACTTTTAACACTCTCGTGTCCTAGCATATACATGCTATTTAAAATAGCCGGACGTCTGTGATTTTGACGAAATTTGATCAGCATATTGATATGATGGCAGTGGCTATGAAGAAATTTCAGATTTTTCAATGATACAGTTTTATTATAAGCTGCTGACAAAACGTTAACATAACCACCAATGGAAACTCAACAGTGGTATATGCTCATAAGACATAAACAAAACAGTCGACTCTGATCGGGAACATAAACACCGACAACAGACAGACACCACCCGGTCAACAGGATTTAGGAAATAATCTGTTGTTTTTAATCAAGTCAAGCAGATGTACTTTATTTGGGCTTAATCCAAAGCAAACCGTTCAATATTATGTGCACCGCGCTACGTCAACGCCCATTGCTTATGGCTCCTAACATTTTACCACCGGGAGACTTCTTGAGGCGAACACCTTTTATTTTTATTTTTTTTCTACTTCTATGGAAACTTCATTACAACAATTTCTATGCACACGATAGCTAGATTCATTCTTGAAATGCTATTACTGGAATCCAATCACTCTCTGAGGGATCTCGCGGAGTTCGGGGATCCCGACCTGCCCCCTACGATCTAACAGTTCGATTCACAAAAGAAGCCTGTTTACAATCCTTTATTAAATAACCTTTTATGATATCACGTAAACAAGCCAAGTAACCGTATTGGCGAAAATGCAACGTAAGCATGCAGCTTCTTCAACTATGATAGACTCCAATTCAACGAATTGTTGGATTGCAGTTATTTCACGAAAGTCCATATTTTTCTCTCCTCCAAAAATAAAGTTACGCATATATCATTATACCCTCTCAACGGACTTAGTAGACACATCGTTTTTTTCTCATAAAAAAAATCCGCAAATTAATAGCAAAGAATGTGATCGCATTCGCAGTGATCAATTTGAGCAGTCACCAGGATTTCAAGATAGTTGCTGACGCATTTTCCAGTGACGCATCTACGGATGACACAATCTCTGCTGGACAGAAGGCCTTTCCTTGTTTGAATCATGGCGATCTTGGTGAGGGATTGGTCGCTTTGCGTCACAGTTGTTTCTTTGAGATGTTTACTAGATATATCGCGGGTGCCTCCTGCTACAGCACTTGTATGTATTATCACGATACGCACTTGATGGGAAAATCTGACAACTGACAACTTGGACTGGGAAAAATTGTGATGGATTCGTATACGGGGTCTTGTAGAGATACGAATGACTGTTATACTGCAAACTCAAAGGATCTATTGAGAGTCACCAGATTAGTGGGGCGAGCAATGTATTCGTATTGGCCTCCTGTTGGCATGGGATGTTATTTTGTAAAATAATAAGATAAATAATAATAAGAATTCATTTAACCTTTGTTCAAGGTCATTAAAGGTCAACAACAAAATGGCAACATCAGTTTTCTTGTTGCTAAGACATTTGAGAAAGCATTTATAAAGGTTGTAATGAATTAAATATCCGATGCCCTCTGGAAAACTTTGCCCTCCGCCCACTAGATGTAATGCAACTGTAATACTGACATTGATACCCATAGATGTAATGCAACTGTAATACAGACTATGATACCCATAGATGTAATGCCACTGTAATACAGACAGTGATACCCATATATGTAATGCAACTGTAATACAGGCAGTGATACCCATAGATGTAATGCAACTGTAATACAGACAGTGATACCCATAGATGTATTGCAACTATAACACAGACAATGATACCCATATATGAATGCAACTGTAATACAGACAGTGATACACATAGATGTAATGCAACCGTAATACAGCCAGTGATACCCATAGATGTAATGCAACTGTAATACAGAAGTGACATTGTTTCAAAAGATAATGATGACCGTATTCAGTTGTGTGAGGTGTCATTGCTGTATTGATGGTAGACGTTTGCAGAATGATTGTAAACGGTTGTCATCGTCGATTTCGGATATCTCCGTAGTATCATAGACCTATGAGAAATATTATCACAAATTTATGACATTTGAGCGGTTCTTCCAATGAAGTATACCACGTCATATTGACAAGAAATATATAACTGGACAGCCATTTTTAGATTGGTCTAAATCAACATTTTGTTCCTGCCTACATGTCGATAAAAACATTTTTCATTTGTATCCAGCTGATTGTTCCATCTCTTATTTCCTGAACTGCAACTTGTGTAAGCTGCAGACTTTGATATGACACTTTATCACAACTTGTGAATTTTATGTAGCACAATGATGATCAAATGATCAATACAAAGGTTGCCAACCTATAAGGTAAACAGACAGTCGTGCTGACAATCCACTGATAACTGCTCGAGTATGCTTAAGATTAAGTACCTTCTCGTGGATCGACATTCCGGTTGACCCGTGGCTTCGTGTGTTTGCTGTTTGGTTGTGTCCCCACTTATCGACAGGTAATCACGACCGAGGCCTTGCAGAGACGTACGGCCATCGCCGGTGTTCCCGTCGTCGCTGATCCGAGCCCGCCATGACGATCGAGCAGTATGAACTGGATGAGGAAAGGCCCAAGCGGAGGTTCCGTCTCGTTGGGAGAAACACGGCCATCTTCATTGGTTTGACGACGTTCGCAGTGATTGTTGCCGTCGGTTTGGTCGTCTTTTTCCGCTACTACACGTCAGAGAGTTACTCCCACGCCGCAGGTAGACGCGTTTCAACTCTCACGTACATCCTCTGTAGTAATGGATGTTTCGGCGTACTGTCAAAACTCGCTTTATGGTCACCTCGGTGATACAGCCACTTCACAATTAAGGTCACCTTAGGACATGATGATGGTGATGATGCTGATATTATATATATATATATAATATATATATATAATTTTAATATTTATTTGATATGTAATATGCTCAGGACAGTGAACGGGACACTAATGTCTGACTTAACGATGCATAAATCAAGTTTTTGATTTATAATTATTATCATTGTTTGACATTAAAACCAAGGTTCTCCTCGCGTAAACATATGAGAGTTCATTGGTGGCTATACAAACTCGCTTCACGAGCACTGGACGTACCACGCCAATAAATGCCTCAGTCATTTACCTGGTATTGAACATTTCAGCACATCTCATTGGCGGGAAAAAAGCGTTTAACTTCGACGACATCTTCAATCGGAAGTTCTTCCCAAAGCACTTCGCCGGAAAATGGCTCAAAGGTCGGTATTCGTGCCAAGTTTGAACAAACTTGAGCATGTTACACATCTTTTATCGCCACCCTCTTTACAAGGCCTCTTTACAGCAGATGGCACGGTGGACTAACGACTGTGTGTACGTTAACACGCATATTTACACGAGACAGTCTGTTCCTAGTTTTGGTCTTAAGACTATATTAACTATGTTGGAGGTATACTTACTGCCCGCCAAAATGTATCTGGTAAGCCCGTAACAACGTTCGCAATTTGGAAGGTACGACCTCGGAGCATGTTCAAAACGTCCAGTTTCAAAAACAATTTTATTGGCAAATACAATTTGATGTTCAACGATGTCCCATTTTCCCAACGTTCGACACAGCAGACTTCCTGTTACAAATATTACGCCCGCTAATTCCGGGTAGTGGAACAGACTGTGGTTCCTTTTGAAGTCTTGGGTTGACAATCATATATTTTCGATCTGTGATGCCGCTTCCACAATTCTGTCTTAGCCAATCGCGAAGTTCAAATCGGATAACATGCGAAAGTGGGAATTCTGCATTGCGATTGGACGTTATGAATAATTATTATAAGCACGTGGCTGTTTGTTTGTGGGGAAGAAATCGGCACTTGATGTACACTACAGGTACAGGTGACCTCTTATAGGCGCCAACTTTCACAGTGCGATACGGTTGTATTAAATTTGCAACACAATACCCTAGTACCAAAATATGCCATGCTCATACCTCCTCTCTCACCCATTTCACCCGAATAAAAAACTAAAAAGAGATATGTCAATTGCATATTTACATATTACTTTTGTCACTTCCGCTTGCACCAAATCAAATGCGCTCTACCAAATTAAACTCGTATGTTATACGCAGTTGCCAACGATGTGGTGTTCGCTGTAGAACACGAAGACAGTTTTGGTGGTCAAAGTTGATCACTTCGGATCGAATTTGGTCAGCCAAAACTGGATGCATTGTTTTAGCCCCGGGCCGATATTTTTCTGACAGTGCCTATGCTACTAGACAGGTATAGAGTGTATTTGTTTTCGCCAAATAATTCACAAACGAGACGAGCAAAACATAGTAATTATATAATTACGGATGAAGCTTTAAATCACTTCTCAACACAATCGCATTCACCAGTCTTTTTGCGCAAGTTGAGATGCGGAGTAATGTCGTGCCCAGTTAACGTGTTCCCTAAATTACACATTTCTAGACCCGATAGAAGAACGAGCGACATTGTTTTTGTGTGTCAGTCGAATCCAGTACATGGATGCTAAGCAATTCACGTATACCAGTAACCATCCATTTTTCAATATAATCATATAATACACACACACACACACACACACACACACACACACACACACACACACACACACACACACACACACACACACACACACACACATACATACAATGTGTAAATGAAGTGCATTAGCCTATATAATTCTAATACATAACTCAACCTCAACAGCAAAGCTGGGGAGAACCAACCACACTTCAAAAGTATAGGTGATTGATGTAAGGTCACAAAATGTGTAAAAAATTGTGAAACTGTAAAAATATTCTAGTAACACGGAATCCTGAGGTGGGGAGTGGGCCATGCTGGCCGGGTGTGGTTGGTTCCCCCACCTTTGCTGTTGAGGTTTTTGCAGTGACATTTCCAAGTGGGGAAGCGGCAATGGCGCCGCTGCTTTTTATAGTGATAAATTGTCACGTGATTAGGTCCACCGTGAATACCGTAAATTCTTAGGATTGGAGCAATGCCCACGTAAAAGTAATTTGACTTTCGTCATAATGGCATATTAAAAGGTATGGTGAAAGTATACCTCCTTGCCTCACTCCATTTCTAACACCACCGTGTACAGACAAATTGCCTGACCATCTTATACACATAGTTTGATTTGAACACCAATGTATAAGCAATCTAAAAATATATCCAGGTACATCCCTGTCAATCAACTTCTGAAGTAAGATCGTGTTTCACTCTATCAAAAGCCTTAGAAGCATCTAGAATGCAACTGACCCATTTATACGTATGTGCCTGTCTATAACTTCCTTTAAGACATAAATATACATGTGTGTCCCATGTTTTTTCTTAAAGCCAAACTGATTAGATATAGTAGATAGTATTTGTATCGAATATGACATTTAGCTGTGCGTGCTTTGTTGGGGTTTCAGATAAAGAGTCACTGATCTACAAGAAAGAGTCAAATATAATTGTCTACGATGCACAAACTGGAAACACGTCCACTGTCGTTGACAACTCAACCCTCGTAAGTTCATACTATCTGGCAACAAAGTCCATACTATATATGTAGACACGGTGGTGTCTTAGTGAATCTGTGTATACAAACGCCACTATTTAGAACACATTTTGAAGTGTATTTGCATTGCTGAATTAAAGGCTTAGTGGACAGGAAGCAAGAGGCGAATAGACGGTTTAATCGTATATTTATAAATACCAAGCAATCAAACTAAAACACCGCAAGACAAGCGTTAACTGAGAAGAGTTACAGTCAGCCTTACATCATTGCTTTCCTGATCTTATTGTGAACGATTTCATTAACAGTTTCAATTACATTTGAATAATTAGTTTTCAATGCAGAGCGTTGAATTAAATGTGAGCCATGGTTGATCGAAGTATGCCTTTAGTGTCCTTCATAGCCAATAACGAACGTTCGTCCAACTAATTACGAAGGCCAAATATACATGTGACGGACTACGGCTACAATACGAAATGTGGAAGTCAGTGATTGGCCGGAAATCAAACTAAACTAAACAAAGTAGTTCCAGTCTACAAAGTAGTTCCAGTCTACAAAGTGGTCTACTATTCATGGAAAGATGTAAATAATAAATAACGTTTATTGTGGATAAACAAAAATGTAAGCGGGGTAAATGTATGATTAAGAATAACAACAAATAAAATTGATTTGATAGATTGTGAGCATTTGTTAGGCAGTGACGTGACTGTCGGTTTGTTGTGCGTGTAGACCTTGCTGAACACTTCAAGCTACAACTGTTATGTATCGGCCGATCAGCGTTATGCTCTGCTTGCTTATTCAAAGACCAAGGTAAGAGCACGATTCTACTGCACGTTATGACTGTATATACTATATATTGCTATGTTTTCCCTCGTAAAACACATTTTATTAAATCTTTCGATTGCAAAGAAATAACTAATAATAATAATTATTATTTAATAATAATAATAATTATTATTATTATTAGGTATTGTTTATAAATTAACAGGAGCATCACTCTGATTGTATATTTTACACAATCTATACATTTCAGTACGGTAATTTTGGAGCATTATAAGTATATCTTCTTCTCCGGGCGCCGATGTTCTCTCGCATCTGTCTCACTTCCTTCACTTCCTTCACTTCCTTCATTTCCTTCACTTCCTTCACTTCATTCACTTCCTTCACTTCCTCCGCTTCCTTCACTTCCTTCACTTCCTTCACTTCCTTCACTTCCTTCGCTTCCTTGGCCCATTAGCATCTCGAATACCAATTTGCGATGCATTTAAAAACAGAGTCATTTACTTGTTGCAGGGGACACATTCAGTTGTCAGTCATTCCACAGATGGCGTCACTGTAGAATTATGTTAAAATTATTATTTGTTGTATGCTATGCCTAATTGGCGACAGCAGAAAACTAAATTAAAATGACTTGTCAGGGGAACTAGTTTAAGTTAGAAAATACTGTAATGTATTTGCATACGGTGCACACCATAGTGCGGATACAGCACTTGTGCGTAGGGGGTCTACACACAACGACGTTGCACAATCGATTGATAGTCGCCGGGGGGTGCTCCTTATGCTGCTGGATCTTAATGCGGCTTTCGACACCATCGATCGCACCATACTGCTGCGACGGTTGCTTGGATACGGGTTATCTGGCGACGTCCTTGCTTGGCTGATGTCTTATCTGTGCGATCTAACATGTGTAGTGCATGTAAAGAATGGCGTGTCGGAAGTAAACACCACAATGACAGGAGTGCCGCAAGAGTCTGTCCTGAGACAAATCAGAAGCCATTGTCATCCGTTCGCCAAGTCTGCGTTCTCTTATGTCGTTAAGTCGCGTCAACATATGTGGCCAGTTCGTTGACACCTATTATCACCTGTTACAAATTACAAGGCTCTGTTACCACCATTGTATGTAAGAGTCTGGTCCACGGACTAGTGACATCGCGACTTGACTATGGTAATGCGATGCTTTTCGGAATAAACGATCGTCACCTGCACCGTCTGGAAATGGTTCAGCGGTCTGCGGCTCGAACTGTTATGCAGATTTGGCGGGGCGATCGGCAGTCCATGACGACAATACTGCGGAAATTACACTGGCTTCCTGTTAGGAGGCGTATTGAGTTTGTGCACAGGGTAATAATACACGATGGTACGCCAGAGTACCTTGCGGCACTATTACACCAATACAAACCACGGCGTTCCCTACGCCCTACAAGCGGGTTACTCTGTCCGTAGTTTATTGTTCTGGTGGTGGGTGTGAAAAGTTAACTAAGTTCTTATATTATAATGCGATGTTCAATCCTTAAGACTGTTCAAAGCGCTTTACACATTACTCCCTGCCAGACCTTTACATTCCAACACAATCGATCGCGACTTCTCAGGAAGCATTCAGCCACGCTGCAATTACTGTACAAATACTATTTGTACACAAATATCCACCACTGTCTATAGCCAGGTACTCATTCAGATAAGTGAACTAGAGCAACGTGGACTGAACGAACCTGCCAAAGGTTCGAAACGATATCATGCGGATTCGAACCCGGAATATCTTGATCAAGAGTCCGATGCACTAACTGACTAATCACTAGTGACACCACCGTGTTTGAACGACGTGTTTAGATGATCATACTCTGTATCTTTAGCAACCCTGGACACGACACAGTGGTCGTACAAGTGTTACATATGTATTTATGTATTAATGTGCGATATTTTGAATGAATTGTTTCAGGTTTGGCGGCATTCGTTTACAGCAAGATATAAGATAGCCACGTTGAAGCAAGACGGACCCGCAGAGTAAGTGCGACACTGAAAGGCCCACTAACTGTATGATCATGCTTATTACGCAACCTATACGCGACGTTCCTGTTAGTTTGCTAAGATATACGCATACGAACACATGCACCCGCACACACGCACGCACGCACACAAGGAAGCTAACACGCGTGCTGCCTGAAAGTCAAGCCGGTATGCGTTTCATGTTTCAGAGATTTCGTTGATTTTCCGAAAGGCAACAAGTTTAAAGATGGACGCTTGCAGTTCGCTGGGTGGTCGCCAAAAGGACACGCTCTCGTTTGTATCGTCACGTGTTCCATCTTAATGACGTAATCAGAATGCATGGTCACCATGCATTCCGAACTAAAAAAAACATCTGCAACTGGGTAAAGATAATATGAGGTGTTTGTGCAGAGTCGCACATTATTATACTATTCACATAAAACCAGTTATCGGGGCTATATTAATTGACCGAACATTACCGTCAGTAATTGACCCCATTTTCTAGTTATCTCTAAATGACCAAAAATACTTAGCTACTTACCTGAGAAGGAACTCACAGTGGATGGCCGCAATATGTTTTACAAACACACAATTATACCCTCTTGTGTTGATATGCGTGTGAAAAATGCATTGTTTCACGAAGGGATGCCTTCGTAACTATTTGAAGGAGGCTGCATAACTGCCAAGGTAGTTATTGTGTCATTGATTTTGACAGACATCTAGAACTATGCACACGCACGAACATCAGCAAGCCCTCACGCACCCTCAAGCAAACTTGAAGTAATACAGTACAAATTTGTATTTCAGTATTTTTGATTTTCAAGAACCTTCATCAATTTATGATACTCAGCTGCAACTCTGTAAAGTCCATTAGTATTTTAAGTCATCTGTACATGTGTTATTTTGACAAGCCGAACCTCACGTAAAGTCTACTCTCTTCTCTCCTTAGACCTTCGTATACAAGAACAACCTCTATTACCAAGCAACACCATCCAGCAACCCCGTCCAAGTGACAACTTCCGGTGAAGAAAAGTTGATCTTCAACGGAATACCGGACTGGCTTTATGAAGGTAACAACTGTTTTTAATATAACATCATACACACCATGTGTTATCAACACAAGCCGCTTCAAGTAGACATACCATTTATTATAAACATGTAATTATTATAGCAATAGTGCAAATATCCACGTGTGCATGCGTATTTCTACTAGTATTATATACCATTAGACATTACTACAACTGCAGTGCCAGCCAATACGCCAACCCCAAGCTCTGATTAGTAAATACATCAGTTACTTTAATGATCCAAACTCGCTGCCACAAAACCAACATCACATAACATTCAAGCAAACGAGTTTAGCCAGACCAACAATGCAAACCCGTGGAAAACGGATATCCGTATAAATAAATACTCCTCCGCTCCACGTCATGTCATTTAGCATTTTGCGAGACGAAAACCAAAATATATGTTATCATAACCTCTGGTTTCTGTATGATGCAACAATAACGCAGTTATCGGTAATTAACGTGCGGTAATAGATGTTTCTCCGCTCTCTGTAGAGGATGTCCTCAGCTCGAAGGTTGCCCACTACTGGTCACCAGATAGCAAGCACATTTGTTTTGCGAGGTTCAACGACACGAACGTGCCTCTGATTCGGTTTCCTCACTATGGAGACAGGTCGGAGATGTACAATGACATCACGGAGATCGCGTACCCCAAGGTAGGCACCAATGGTCCAGTGCGAAGGGGCAATCATTTAGTGCCCATGTTTGTTTTTTGGTTCTATTTCCAAAGACAACGAGGCCGGTGGTTATGAAAGTATATTGTGCTAGGGAGAGACACTCGTGAAGTTATTGAGTTACGATGGGTGTTTGGCTGTCTCAATACTGGCGTCATTATGAAGTACAAAACTCCAGTGTCTCATATGAGTTTTATTAATTGATTCAACTAGTCGATGAATGAATTGTTGAATTAAACATTAATTAATGATTGATTGGATGAATGATTGGATGATTGAAAGGTTGAATGATTGAATGAATGAATTAATTAAAGAATGAATGAATGAACGAATTAAAGAATGAACGAACGAACGAATGAATGAATTCCTGGTTGATTTATGTAAGGATAAGGATAAAGATATTTTATTTGACCCAAAAGCATTGAAAAGCAGTATAAATTGTACATATATACATACTAATATTGAAATATATAAATATACAAAACAAAATATACATTTTGCAACAAAAAGGAAGTAAACTATTGCTGTGAGACGGGAAGATTCCTACTAAGATCAAAAGTGTAAGCTGTTGCATGCTGGGCGTCAGGCAGGAGACATCACGGAGGACGGAAAACCAGGGCCCAACACCGTGGCCGAGCTGTTCCTCATGTCGACGACCGACCCCGCGGCAGCACCGAGGAAATTGCAGCCGCCGCAGGACCTTCGCGGAGTGTAAGTCGCTCTTATATCCCGGAAAATACGTGGTATTTATGTGTCATGATGTAAATAAAATGACTATACATTTGCATTATAAAATGATTGTACATTTGAATCATTGTGTTTGTGAAATTTATCAAACCTTTGATATCATAGTTTTGTATACACTAGGTATATGAAGGGTGCGGAACTCCATCCACGTTTCCTAACCTGTCACGTTTGTGTGACTAATTATAGACATACCCGTACGTCTACCAACTACCCCTACCTAATACATCTATTTATAATATATAAACAAATGTAAATCATATATTCAGTTTCATGCTTTAAAAACGTTATTGTAAGTCATATCTCTAGCGTCTTGTGTCATGTGTAACTTAATGTAGCGGAAAAAATCATCATAATCATCATGTTTCAATCCCTGTTGCAGCGATCATTACTATACGCGAGTTGCATGGCGGGACGCTAGTCACGTGGTTGTCACGTGGGCCGTGCGTTCGCTGAACCGTAGCATCGTCACCATTTGCGACGCTACGAATCTGCATTGCCAAACGGTGAGTCAACTATTCCATCTGGTAATACCGCAATACATATTCCCATATGGATATTAATAGGCCCTACCCTAATTTTGGACGCAGTTTGGTAGTAACTCATCCACTCACCTCTTTCTGGGTGCATTCTCTTCCTTGGACCACTGTCCTCTGGTCGTGAAATTAGTGAGTTACATAGGGTGTTTGCGGTTGGTTTCAGTGCTAGTGTACGGCCAAATTATGAAGTACAAATATACCGATTTACATAAGAGTTTATTAATCTTTTCTGTGTGTCTTCAATTCTAAGATTCAAATTGGCGATGTATTTCTAAAACAGAGCAGTTGATAATAGCAGTTGTTAGAGAATAGATAGTGTTTGTAAAATCTTAATGAGCCGGTCTCCAGTTGGCGCCACAGGGTAGACATCAGCTTTACGGGGACTTACCGGCAAGCGACACAGACTGGTGCCATTGCTTTGTTGCTCCCTTGGTGGGAGTCAGCTAGTACTTTGTAATATGTTCCGTTTATTGTTCGTTCTAGTTCTGGTGCACTTGTTTTAGTTATGATTTTATTGCATTTTGCCATTGTTGCTTTCAGAATCTGGACCTCAGTGTCACAGACGGTTGGACAGACTCTGTAAGTTGTCGAATGGGGGACATTTAACTAGTATACATGTACATAATTCTATAAAAAAAAACTGTACTCGTAAATTACCAACATATAAAGATGATTTACCACAGCAACGAGTGCATTCCTATTTCTGACCTATATTACACGGCTAATCTAGTTGTAGAGAGAGAGAGCGACAGGAGGGTGGAGACAGAGAGGGGACAGACTGACAGACAGACTGACAAAGAGATATACATATATTCAAGCAAACACGCGCACACGCACACGCACACGCACACGCACACGCACACGCACACCCACACACACACACACACACACACACACACACACACACACACACACACACACACACACTCAAGGAAGGACATTAGTAGGTATAGTGTGCTAAGCTTCCCCGGACCTGTGCTGGTTTTCAGCCGTGGCCGCTTCCTCTCTTCATTGACGGAGGAGAGAACTATCTGACGGTCCTGCCGCATGAAGAAGGACCCAATGGTCCATGGCGACAACTCGCTCTTGTTACCTCCCCGGTATGTCCTCCTCATTCACATCGTGTTTGTAATGCAACATTAATAAAGGTATTTTAAAATAGTTTTTATTCGTTATATATAACATATATTATATACGTTATATATATATATATATATATTATATGTATATATGTGCGTATATATATATACGTACATATATATATATATAATATATATATATATATATATATAATATATATATATATATATATATATATATATACGTATATAATATATGTTATATATATAACGAATAAAAACTGCGTATATATATATATGTATATATGTACCTGTATATATACATACATACACATATATATATATATGCATATATATATATATATGTATATATATATATATATATATATGCATATATATATATATATATGCTAACTTCGGGGCATTGTAAGTGTATCTCCTCCCACGCGCCAAGATCCACTCGTCTGTTTCTATATGTTCATTAATTTCTTTGGATCATTGGCCTTTGATCTACCAACTGGCGACGTATTTGAAAAAACTCAAAGATAGGTTTACTTGTTCAATATAGCCAGTCATTCCCCAGGTGGTGTCGCTGGAGCTGTGTTAAAATGATTATCTGCTGCATGCAATGTCGTAATTGCGGGAGATGGTCGTGGGAACGAGATTACCTTAAAAATACCGTAATTGTGATACCTGTTCCCTTGGTTTCTTGTTCCACGAGTGGGTGTAAGCTAGTTATGTATTATATACGTTTATTTACGTTTTAAGTTGGACGAAGCAGGGACGGTAACGTTTCTGACGTCAGGAGAACAGGAAGTGACCAAAGCGTTAGCCTACGACGAAACAAATAAACTCATGTAAGTGTAGACGTTCCAGCAATACCATTTTTAAAGGTAGAAACTCTTTTCATTTCCATCATACAATCAGTTTTGTCTGTTCTAAAACATTAACTACCGAATGTGTTTTAATGAACACCGCTTTCGTTTAGTTTCCCTTTCCACTAACACATTGCGGTCAAATTATATATATGGCTCATTGAAACACATTTGGACTGTTATGTTATAGGACGTTATGAAAGATGCTTGTTATATTTTTTAAGATATTGTAAGAAAACTATCAGACTGTATATTTAAATTATACCGTTAATTATAATCAAATCGAAGATGAAGATAATACTGCCAATAACAACAACAATAGTAACAATTACATAAACAATAACCATAATAATAATAATATCAATAATAATAATAATATCAACAACAACAATAATAATAATTTCAATAACAGCAATACAATATCAACCACAATAATAATAATAATACTAATATCAACAACTGTAATAATAATAATAATATCAATTACAAGAATAAACCACGACAATGATAGCATACTTGTTCACGTTTCCAGTGGCGCTTGTATTGTCGGTTGTCGTTGTGCATTCCTTCCTTATGGAACTCCGCCGAGGGAAGACGTTCGAAGTGGCCAACTAAATTCTGATGATCTCATCCTGTGTGTTTTCAGTTACTACCTGACAACTAATGGAAACCCGATAGAAAGACATCTAGCCAGGTAAGCGCTGCTATAACCATTATCATCATCACGCACACTGCCATCGTCGTCGTCTTCGAATTGCATCATCTTGGGTGCCATAATTGCGGCAAGTATAGGCGGTCATGATTCATCATTTCATTGGTGTCTTCAAACAGTTCTGTTTTACTTTATGCTGGCCTGACAGGAGGGTTTGAGTGATCTGCTGACTTTGATTTCTCTCCCCGTCAAACTAGCCCGTCATCACTATATTCTCTCTCACCACGCAGCTTGTATATTATATTTGTTGTTTCTTTATATTGCACATAATAATAATACTAATAATAGATAATTTAATTTAACGCAAGATCCATCTTTAAATTGTTTGTGCCGCTTTACACATACATAGAAGTTAAAGCGAAACAGTCAGTTCCTCTACCCACAATTAGCCCGAGTAATAATTTGTAACTGGAAGTCCGCCATGTTGAACGTGAGAAAATGGGACATTGTTGAACATCAAAGGGTATTGAGGTTAACTCAACCCGGGTCGACTATATTACCAATAACGTTTGAAACTGTTTGCTGTGAAAGCTCCGGGGCGAATCTTTCAAATTGTAAACGTTGTTACAGGTTTATTAAACGCACAATTTGGTGAGCAGTATACCTTCGACATAGTTATTAGGTCTTAAGACCATTATATTAATTAATCAATAAACGAAACACTAGGAAGAGACTGTCTCCTTTACAATTATCTTCCTATAGCGTTTGTTGTTCTAAAGATTTATCTGGCTCCACTCGCTATCGACTTGTGTATTGGTGGCTGACTGATGGCCCGAGTGGATATTGTTCAGAGTGGGGACCCCGGCGGCTGAGCACAAGGCGTCGGTGTGTCTGACGTGCGACGATACGAAATGTTCCTACGTGGCGGCGTCCTTCAGCGACAATGCACGATATTACGTTCTGCATTGTCTGGGACCGGAGGTACCGTCGGCCACTCTAAGAAGTGTCGACGGAGAAGTAGGTGAGTATCTGTGCGCGCGCGCGTGTGTATATATGTGTGTTTGTATGTGCGTATGTGTGTGTGTGTGTGTGTGTGTGTGTGTGTATGTGCGTGTGTGTGTGTGTGTGTGTTGTGTGTGTGTGTGTGTGTGTGTGTGTGTGTGTGTGTGTGTGTGTGTGTGTGTGTGTGTGTGTGTGTGTGTGTGTGTGTGTGTGTGTGTGTGTGTGTGTGTGTGTGTGTGTGTGTGTGTGTGTGTGTGTGTGTGTGTGTGTGTTATGTTTTTATGATCTTGGATTTTTAGAGTTATGTTTTTAGTGTTTTATATTCTTGATTCTTGAGTCTTTTAACGCTCTTTGTGTGAGCGCCTTTGAATTTGGTCACCTGGAATCATGGCCGTCTAAAAGTTTCCTTCTTCTTCTTCTTCTTATTATTATTATTATTGTATAACTGAACAACGTTTTATCTCATATATACGTCACCATCATCACCTTGTTTCGACCGTGTTTCCCTAATATATGGGAGTGACCGATCACATCCTCATCTGGCATGACGCCCTGTCCATTGCGTCCTCCCCCACAACCTCTGCCGTCCCCGAGTCTTCCCCACCACGTCCCTCGTTCGTACCCTTTGCCGCCTCCTGCTGTATTTTCCCTCCATCCACAGCCTCCACGCCTTCTTGTTCGCGCTGTCTTCCTAGCTCCATACCACATGTCCTAACCACCGCATTCTGATCGGTCTGTGTCCATCTATTACACACATCCCACCCGTCTCCTTCCTTGTATCTTCATTGTGTTTAATTAGCCGCGCACGCGTTACACCTCTAGTGACGTCACTGGAGGACAACGCGGAGATCAAAGCTCGTCTGGAGCAGAAAGCATTGCCAACCAGAAGTTTCATGGACATCGACGTGGGCGGAGGCTTTCGTGAGTCACAACAACAATAATTGACATGTATCTTTTTTGGAGATCATTAATTGTCGCGACTGCGCATGTGCGTACATGGAATTGTGTGGAGGATTTCGTTCAAAATGTAAATGTAAACAGAGAAATGTGTAGCAAAAATATTCTGTTTGCATTGTAATTGAATTGCCGATTTACTTAAATTAATGTTGTGTTGCCTGCGCTATATCAAGCTCACTTTGACAGCAGGCGTCACAGTTTTTTTGTCAACGTTTGGTTAAATTGAATTTGGCGCTATGCAGATGAACGCAATAATGATTTATCCAAGATAATTTGCGTAGAGCCGAAATTAACCGATCTCCGAACAGGTCAATGACGGCAGCATCGCTGTTCATTCTGTGCGCGTGATGTCATGAATGGAATGGTTTCACGAGCGTGGATATATCTTACATGTATAGTACTTTGGAATGTACGATCGTATGCTGTTCTGAGGCTGGTGCAACAAAGGTAAATAACATAAGATGCTAAATATGTTTTGTCTGATTAAGATACACAATATTTGAATTACAATGTGACCCTGTCCTGACTATTAATTATCGTGTTCTAGGTAGTCAGGCAGAGATTTTTCTGCCACCAAATCATAAAGAAGGAAACACGTATCCCCTACTTGTGTACACGTAAGTAATGTATGTTGAGGTTGAGCTATATATGCTGTACAATTATGTTATACAATTAATTATTGGCTTATTGTCTTGACGGCAGTTCCGTGTTTACATACACATGTTTACAAGAATTATGCTGAATGATGGTTGTGAAACAATTGAGGTTTAAAATAGCTTAAAATGTCTTTGGAATTGCTGCCAACAAACCTGTATGTTGGCACAATATAAAATATTTAGGTGGCGTTATTATTAAGAAACTTGCTTATAACGATCGCCATCTTGAGAAGTTCAAATGACAGGTTTAAATATCGGAGAAGACCAAATGTTAACTGTTTGAGCTTATTCACTCCTAAATCATATATTTTGACACCAACATTACTTCTCCAGTTATTGGGATATGAACAACATTGGTCTTGACCACCATCTTTAAAAATGGCCGCCAGCATCTTCCAGAACAAAATCTGAGATGGTCCTATAGGCAAGTAGTTTTGTTTATGTTCTATGTGAGTTGAGATACAGTAATGATGTAGTAGATCTTGCGTTATCACAAGATAATATACCTTCGTAGCTATGGCGGTCCGGACAGCCAACGGGTGTCGAAGCGCTTCCCGCTGGGCCCCGGCATGTCTAACTGGTTGATTCATGTGATGAGCTCGCACGGAGTCGTCGTGGCCTCGGTGGACGGCCGCGGCACAGCCAGTCGCGGGGACCGCTTCCGCTACTCCGTCTATCGCCGGCAGTTTACAGGGGAGGTGGACGACCAGATCGACGCCGGAAGGTAATATCATTATATAACTATAAGAATGGTTTTATCATCTTAGCTTAACCGTGTCCTCAAGTACTACGAGTGCCTGCTCGGACCGATGCACTGGCCACTGCGTCCTCCCTTATATCGTTTCCACCACCAAGTCTCTCCTCACCACGTCTCTCATTTGTAAATCCCTTACACGGTTCATCATTGTTGGGATATCTTTGTTGGATCCGTTGTTGGTAATCAAGTGGAATTACCGGTTGTCATATACAGTTCGCGTATTGTATGTTTACATCATATCAACAAATCTACGTGTACATATAAGTAGGTTTATGACGTAGCACACAGTGAACACCTAGAATTGTATTTCTTTTATTTCTGGATAATTCTAGCGTTATAATTTGTTAACTTTCAACAATGTTCCGGCAGATATTTCAAGCAGATGAAATTCGTAGATGAGACACAGAAGGCTGCCATCTTCGGCTGGGTAAGTGGTTGCAGAACGGAGACGTCAGTGGGACTTATTCGGCTTGGTAAGTGGTTGCAGAACGGAGACGTCAGTGGGACTTACTCGATACACGCATGTGCATAAAGGGCAGGGCATTTAGTGGTCTCATATTCACTGATTCATTCATTCACAAGCTCATTCTTTCAAAGGTTTGTCATACGCACACGTTGAGTGTCTGTGTTGTTTTGCGAAATGATCCTAAACAAAGACGAGCAAAATTTGAAGTGTGGACGTGGCTTAAATAGTGCAGTTGATACTTACCCATTTATCGGCGAAATCAACGATCGTATCTGTTCTAGTCGTACGGCGGTGGAATGGTGTCTCACGTAATGGGCACCGACAACGACGTGTTTGACTGCGGCGTCGCCGTCGCTCCCGTCACCAACAAGGCCTACTACGGTGAGTCCCGGCATGCAACATTGCAGGCGCTAGTAGTTTCTGGTTAGTCCCGGCATGCATCAGTACAGGGGAAATAATTTAGTTCTGTCCCGACATGAATATCGCACCTGCACCGCCCTCTCCACCAACCGTCGCCACTCCCCGCTATCTCTCGCTCTCTGTCTGCATCGTCATACTTCTTCTAAACTCGCCAAATCTCGCTTTCTACCATCCCAGTCGTGGTTACTTCGCTATCTATTCTCCATATATACGTTCCCCGTATCCAGCCCACTTTAGCCAATTCCTCACCAGCTTCTTTCAGACATTTTTTCCCCACCAACCTCCTCCTTCAGTTACTCCGTTCTTAACTTTCCCATTGTCTTCACTCCCTGTCTTGTTGTTCAGTAGTCATCGCTACGGCCACTATGCCATATAGGTATGCTCGTATGACAAACGAATGATATTGATATGATTCGAAATTACGGGAGCCTAGAGCCATTGCTCTGACACGACATAGTTCTAATTAGAAGTTTGTCGGAGCAGCCACTACCAACCATGTTCTACAACATGACATATTATTGTTATTTTAAGAATAATATGCTACGTCATGTGAGGTCAACTTTTTTTCGAGCGGCGCATATAGTCACGTGTTAATAATAATAATAACAATAATGATATAATAATAAGAAATAAATACAAATAACGAATAACAATATATAAAAAGATAATACTAAGCATTCATAAAGTGTTTGTCACTTGTTTGTTGCAGATACGGCGTACAGTGAACGCTTCATGGGTTTCGCCACCCCTGACGACAACAAGGCGGGATACGAGGTAAGATCTACACCAACATTCACTTCATAAATAACCACTGTCTATGTTTACGTTGAATGCCCTGTCTCAGTCGATCGCGTCTGTCTGCTTGCGTACCTCAGTCAGCCAGGTGCACGTTGGTGCCTCATACTGCCTGCACATATCCCAACAAAGTAGCCAATATTATGGGAGAGAACACTGTTTTCGTAATGTTTTAATTGTGTCCTGCTTGTTTCTTTGTTATATTTAAATGTTAACATCATTGTTCTAATTCGCCATGTGTTAGTTAGCCCCGATTACGATTGTTTATAACTAGCACCATGTGATGGACAACACAATATGAACTTTCGTTGGGACGACATCACATCATAATAATAATAATGACAATAATAATAATGACAAACTTCTATAGCGCCTAAATCCCCAGGAATCTGAGCTCAGAGGAGCAACATACAAAAGTCATTGGGCAAAATTGTTAACAGGGACAAGCAAGAGTCGTCATTAGAGCAAGGGACCGCCGAAGGTTAGGGTGGGAATGCAATTTCAAATAAATAAGTATTTAGTTTTTTTTACGGAAGGTATTTATAGTCTCAGATGATTTTAAAGCGATAGGGAGTTGATTCCAGATTTTGGGTGCAGCTACAGAAAAAGCACGCTTGCCGATATTAAACTCGGTTTTCGTTGTGAAACAGATGATCTGAGATTCCTGGGGATATCGGAAAAACGAAGGACACTAAACAAATAGGATGGGTGTTGCGTAGAAAGGGTACGATATGTGGTAGTGGCTAATTTGAATTGTATTCGATATGTAACTGGAAACCAATGCAACTGTCTAAGTAACCGACTGATAGTTCGCACCTAGAGTGAAAACTATAGGGGGTGAAACCAAGTTAATACTGTGTATATCAAAAGGAAAAAAAACGACCAAGTAACGTAGTGCTTCGTTTTTTTCCAGTTGTCCGACGTTTCTTTAAAAGCAAAGAACTTCCAGAACAAAACTTACCTGATTGCTCACGGTACAGCAGATGGTAAGTGACTCGTGCAACCAATGTATACTGCCGGTGTAATATGGAATGTTCAGCCCATATAATCGTTTGTCAACTAAATCAAAATAAAAAATAAAATTAACCAATCATGTCTCTCTTTAATTTCTATAACAAGGATCAAACTGTATATCAAAAAACATTATACAATTAGTGCTTATGACTACACATATTTACATAATAAGGGATGAAATAAAGTAATATTGCAAACATTGGATTAGGGTGATTATTTTACACAGAAGTGAACACTATATAAAGTAATTTTCATCCTGGGTATATCTACTAATGATATGAAAATACTACACGAGGCGTAAGTCGACAGCGGCATGGGCCGGATGACGGGTGAATAGTGGCGTGTTTTCATTGGGTACAGACGGATAAATGGCGGGTGCGGGTGAAAGGCGGATGTTGACGTACGTTATTGTGATGACACCGCTACGAGGGGATGGTAGTCATAATGATGGCGATGATTACATTGCAGACAATGTACACTTTATGAACGCCGCCCAAGTGATCAAAGCGTTGACAGAGGCCGAGGTTCAATTCAAACAACTGGTGAGTAAGACGCGTGTGTGAGACGATGTAATTACGTCGTTTGGCTTGTGCATCCTTAATTTTGGTAATCAGTTAGTTGGTTATTGCATGTTTCTTTAGTCTCTTTAGCGGCATGCGTTACATCATACGTTTATTACGGGACTGGGAAGTTGGGAACCAATAAACTGGCGTACGATTGCTGAAATAAACGATGTGTTTTTTATGGATGTAGATATGTAAGATTAATAATTTTGTAATTTCATTTCCCAAATCCCCTATGCTTCAACAACGAATTTCTGTCCAATCGAATCACAATAGGCTAACATAACTACAGTGTTATAATCAAGTTTCAATCCTCATAATGTTTGTCCACGGACGCAAGTGTAAATATCAAATGTTCGCGCACGCACGCACTCACACGCTCGCACGTACAACACACAAATACACACACACACAAACAAGCATGCACTCACACACACACACACACACACACACACACACACACACACACACACACACACACACACACACACACACGCACACATGGAGAAGTTTTCCGATTTTTGTTCTTAAAAAATGCCTGACTCAAAATTAACTTTCTTGATGGGATTCAAAGATGCTCAACAGTTAACGATAACATCAAATATAAACGTCAAGATTTAAAAATCAGAGTAAGCAATCATAAAATACATTGTTGTTATTATTTAGACCTACTTCAATAAACAGTAGTCCAATGAAGGACGCGAGAACGCGCCTGTGTGGATGCACATGTTAATGCACATGTCCAGAAACATACGTTCGCTGTGTAAGGGGATAGTCTGTCCTATTCTAAAATTATGGGTAATCTTTTCTTAAATGACCCGAACTATGTGTACATCATACTGACCCTAAATCCCATACCCATGCTTCAACCAGGGGAGTACCTACCGGCAGATGCGACTAATAATGTAGGACAGTTAAGTAAGAGATTGCCAAAATATGAATTTATTCGTTGTCTTCAAGCTTTAGTATGAATATTTGCGATGTTAAGCTATTCGAATGTTGCTTATCTGATACATTTGGAAGAAGAGTATAATATGTGGAAATATTTATTCTAGCCAACTAAGGTGTTGTAAGTTGTATTCAGCACAAATGATCTACAAACTGCCAAAACACATATTTGGTGCTAAAATAATTTATATATTGGAGTAGAATATTTCCTCACACAGAGAACTTCTATTTCCGGACATGCGCATTAAAGGTCGGTGAAGCAGTATTACATGCTACGGCGTTTTTGAAATAGCGGGGATGTGACGTCATTTTTGTTGTAGATCTACATTGACAAGGCTCACGGCATCACTGGCAAGCACACGCGCAGACACCTCTTCCGGGCGCTCACCGACTTCCTGCTCAAGGACTGCTGGAACCGGAAATGAACCATCGTGCATGGGTCATTTTATTAAAGAAACTCTCCAAAATAGACCATGTAATACAATGAGGACTCGTGCAGTAAAGCAATCGACATCCAAAACGAGGCCGACTGCTACTTTGAACGTGAATTATATTTTGGTTGCAAAACGTGAAGTCTTTATATAACATCGTTAATCTAAATGCTCAGTGAAACAGATTAATTATACAATTTTTAGTATTTTGGCATTTTAATCATACGAAACCCCAAATTGGCTGAGTATCAGTGAACCAATGAAAACCCCTGTACGGCGTCATGCATGCAGAGTCCAAGACTGGTAACAAAGACAATATGCCACTAAACCAAATGTTGTATCATGGCAATATGCAGTGCAGTAAGTGTACGATTCTTTGCACACGGTCATGGTATTGTGTGTGTAATACACTGTCCCATCTATCAACCACAATGCTATCTTTAATGACGGATGCAATTGTTCTAGTCACACCAGAACTGCAGGAAAGACGGCGGTAGATAGTTTCACGTAGGGCCTACATAAGCCTCGGCTGATCTCCGATATGTTGCGTATTGATTTCAGTGCGTATGTGAACAGTCCCGTTGGTTAGCGATTTCGATACTATGTTCGAAATCCCGCCTGCAAGATTTCATTTACAAAATGTACAACGATTTGTCTTACCATTGAGACTCTGAGCAATTATCGGCTGCCAAACTAAGCGCCGCAAGGTCTATCATAAACACACCAAATTGACAATTAGATGTTATCAAGAGAAGAATGTATCAAACACTGCAAGCGTGTATATACAAATGCCACGGTCCCACTGCTTTCATATATCCAGCCGCTGAAATGCTGCATCTGACATCATCGTCCACGTATAGCCGAGAAGTAGCGAGATCTCGTGCTCTACGAGATCATACGATTTGCACGTGCGCTTGAGCATGTTCCGGAAGTCGTCGTCCCAATCTTCCATCGGCCAATCACAGCGCAGGAGGACGGCGTTACGTCGAACGTGCAGCGCCTGCAGCGACCGGGCCTCGGTGGCGATAATGAGGAGCGTTGCCGTGGAAACGCGCTCGCGCACGACGAGTGTCTGCAGATTTGTGCATTCTCGCACGAGCAGAACGAGGCTCGAGTCGCCGCGCTCCCTGGAGACAACAAGAAGAACTAATCAGAAATATTGATGGGGATACTGTAGGGCTAACGAATACTGAGCTCAATCATGCCGGTATGATTATGATTGACATCAGCCCTGTGGTGGCGCCTCGGTGGATTTCAAATAACTTATATTCTTTTTTGGGTATACCCTCTGACATTAATGTGAAATGGTTTGTAAAGGAGAAGCAGGTACTCCCAGTCGTGTCGATATCCGTTGACTTCGCACTAAACCAATGTACGATGTTTGATATGTAACCAGAACCTGCGTTGATGCCAAACGTGTGATGGCGGTGAGGTTCAAGTAAAACATGGCTGGCGCTGAGTGAGGTAGCTCAGAAGGCCACATTAATTAGCTCGACCCGAATTTCACTAACAAAACCTGTGTGAAGAATGTGTCTCCTATAGGTATGTTAAAACGTTTGACTGCTTAACCCATTTCCGGCAGGATAGTGCCATTACAGTGTAACTTAAAAATAAAATGGATGCAGAGAGCATCAATGAACATACACCTAGTTTCGTTACTTTGCGACATATTCTGTAATGTTAATAAATATAACAAGATTGGAAACTTGACTACTACATCCTGCACGTGACACGTGGTACACGAGGATGCATCTACGTCTACCTGAAGGCGCGTCGTCCATGCCGTCGTGGGAGGCCCAGGTGGGCATACACGCGCAGACTCAGTCGGTATTCGTCGATCAGCTTCAAGACGGACGGCAGCGTTATCCGCGAGATGACGCTACGATAGATAACCTGCTGCACCGGGGCGTTCTCCTGTGGAAGATGATCTTAGGTGTTCACTTGTCGGCAAATAGATCAGGATTTGCAAAGACTGCCCGAAATTACATAGAAGTTAGGTGCAAATGAACGTGTTAATCGCAAGAAGGTAATCTGACTAGCGAACGAATAGAACTGCCTTATGACCCACTTTTAGCGTTTAACGGTTGGGTGTGCATTATTCTGATCGCAACCAACGAGCACTGCAATAATTGTGACAGCCGCATATTTACTTTTCTGCTAACGAGAATAGTTATCGTTGTTCTGTTTGTCGCGCATCCATCTCTTCACAGTCCCCGTCTATATCTTAGATCTGCCACATCAGCGAAGATATATTTAGTAAATAAGTTTACGCTTCAAATTCCCCCGTTTCCAACTCACAATTGAAAATACGATACATATACTTTTGTATACTATTTATGAATGTTTATGCGTGGAACTAGTTTAGTTAATTGTATATCAATACATTGTTGTACTGTTGTTGTGGCAAGATATTAAAAATAAATATGTTTTGATTTGAGTAAAACATCAAATTACAAAGACATGAATTCCTCAGATCACGGTGCAAACCTGAATAGGCAACTCGCTCTCCGCCAGACGGCGACACTCGAGGGTGACACGCAATTGCGGTGACGTCATCTTGACGTCCCACCAGACCCTCGAGCTGATTGGTTCCGCCGGGCCGGCGTGAGGATCCTGCACAATGACGAGATCCCGGAAGTCGTCGTGACGCGCAACCATCACCAGCACTTCCGGCGTCAGCTGACGAGGCGAAACCACAACTTATTTTATATTCGTACATTGTCGTGAACCCACAGTGACGCTGTTACCTGCGGGATCTGAAGAAATGTGGAAGTGAACCGCACGCATGCACGCACGCACGCGCACACACATACAGACACCATACACAACACGGTATACAACGTCTAAGTACACACACGCACACGCACACGCACACGCACACGCACACGCACACGCACACGCACACGCACACGCACACACACACACACACGCACACACACACACACACACACACACACTATCTACTAGTGGATAGTGATATAGATAACGTTCTACACTATTACTATATGCGGGTATGAATGAGTTAAATTGCTTCCACAAACCGGAAGCACAACAAATCGTCTTGCTACACCGCCAGAAAAAAACATGTTATTACAGCCATCAATCTTGAGTATTACATGCCAACAACCAATTGTAGAAAGCGTAACAAACCTGCAGCGGGGTGATGACGAGAGTGCGCAGACGCGGCAACATGCCTGCGTAGAAGAGCGGGTATCGGATCTTGGTGCTGTTGAGGATCTCGAGTCTGGTCAGTGAATGACCACTGTTTTTGATCAGCATGTCCAGTAAGCCGATGGCTTCGATGTTCTCCAGCAGCAGCTGGTTACACGTGACTTCCGTCAAGTCGCGCAGATTACCCAGCAGGCACTGCACGAGAAAACACGGCGTTCGATTGGAAATAACACTGGATTTCTAACATATGCAGAACGTTTAGAAAATACTGCCACTTACACAAATGTGTGTAAATGTTGACCGCTGTTATGTTTAATAAAATACGAACATGGACTGAAAACAGTATAACAAGATCTAATCTGATTGCCATATAACGAGGATTACGACCTAATTACTGCAAATGGTAAACGCACACGAAAACCTGTGATGTTTCATTGACACAACCATTGCTTCCATCTAACCGATGTTTGGCCCGTCCATGTCAAGTATATTATAGTCACACAACCATTGTTTCCGTCTAACCGATGTTTGGCCCGTCCATGTCAAGTATATTATAGTCACACAACCATTGTTTCCATCTAACCGATGTTTGGCCCGTCCATGTCAAGTATATTATAGTCACACAACCATTGTTTCCATCTAACCGATGTTTGGCCCGTCCATGTCAAGTATATTATAGTCACACAACCATTGTTTCCGTCTAACCGATGTTTGGCCCGTCCATGTCATGATAGTAGCACTTGTTTCGCTAACCGATGTTTGTGTCCATGTCAAGTATATTATAGTCACACAACCATTGTTTCAGTGATACAGCCATCTCGCAATTACGATCACCCTAGAACAGTCTCAAATGATGTCAAGTATGTCACAGTTTCCGTCTAACCGATGTAGTCTCCACAACCATTGTTTCCGTCTAACCGATATGTCAAGTATATTATAGTCACACAACCATTGTTTCCGTCTATGTCAGTCAAGTATATTATAGTCACGTTGATGTTTGGCTGTCCACCACACAACCATTGTTTCTCTAACCGATGTTTGGCCCGTCCATGTCAAGTATATTATAGTCACACAACCATTGTTTCCGTCTAACCGATGTTTGGCATGTCAACAACTGGTCATTAAAGGTCACACAACCATTGTTTCCATTCTTTGATAATTATTATAGTACGTATGTACCACGATGTATGTCATAGTCACACAACCATTGTTTCCGTCTAACCGATGTTTGGCCCGTCCATGTCAAGTATATTATAGTCACACAACCATTGTTTCCGTCTAACCGATGTTTGGCCCGTCCATGTCAAGTATATTATAGTCACACAACCAAGTAGAGCAGATAAGTTAATCTTAAGGAATGATAGTAGCACTTCGCTTGGTGACCCCCTCAGTGATACAGCCATCTCGCAATTACGATCACCCTAGAACAGTCTCAAATGATTGATGTCACAGGAAATTAGCTCCGCCAATACGGTCACCTCGTCATTCAGGTCACGTTGTTTGCTACCATTCTCCCAACGAAGGGTGCAAACAACTGGTCATTAAAGGGATTCTTTGATAATTGTAATATCTTTGTAATGTACGCAATTATTAGGTAATCCTGTTAATATGATTATTTCATGTAATTAGATGCCTTTATTTCATTATAATTATGTTTTATTAATCACTAATGACCTTGACAATATATAGAAAAAATAAGTTAATAGATGCAAGAATTATGTCATCAACATGTGTGTATATGGATTAGCCACCGCCATGCGAATGAGTCGTGATCGATAAAATTATAAAAATTAAACGTGGACCAGTTGCTGTTTATGTCACAGATTCAGCAAAGAAAAGAAGGAAAATATACGGAATAAACACGGAGAATGAACACAGCGACAGATCATGACAGACGGATTGATTTAAAAGAAAAAACACCACCTCCATGCACGAAGCCGCCGATGTCATATTGAATGATTGGCATTGTTTTTGTTGGAATATTAAAACTATGGTACTATCGTGTTCTTTTTTCATTGGTACATCTGGCTATACATTTTGAAGTGAAGTTTTAATGAAACGTTTAGATTACAGAAACTGAAGCCGAGAAACATTCAATAATGAAACCATTTTATTTGCACCATAAATCCAGCTGCAATTTCCATAAGCAGTATAAATACATTATACATCACTACAGTAATTTACGGTATTCAAATAGGTTAGGTGGTTATGTACTTTGCTATCTACATAAGGTTTAATTTATAAACAGCATAACATTATTGTCGACAAAATATAAAAATATATTTTATTTTGTACTGGGAGTGTAATAATTATTTGTTCGGCCCATCATTTAGAGTAAAAGATATTGAATTTGTTTCTGTCAAACTCCCGTTTCGATAAGAAATAAAATGACCATAGTATGATGGAAATAAAGTTATAAAATTACACAACTTTAAAAAAGAAACGCATATTTTAAAACACTGTTTTCAGTCACCATTGGTGTAATTTAGCTCAAGAAGATCCCTAAAACATTTTGAATGTTGTGGAACATTTATATTCTATGAATTTTCAAAATTATTGTAAAAGCAACTTTGTCCACACCTTTTTATACACTACTCCCAGTATAGTTCACTTAACACAATTTTTTTTAAAGAATATGCTGTAGAACACAATCCACACATGATGAGCATAAGAAAGCATAAATTGTATTATGTACTCCTACTTTGCAACATAATGACAGGATGATGTGCATTTGGATGCACAACTCGATCGATTGCACAAATCCATTTGAAACGTAGTGATGTACATGTTCCCAGCAGAAGACACACGGAACTAATGTGGCAGAACAAAGTCAGACATCTTCTTCATTACTGTGTCAGTTAACATATTGTCCTATTAATAGCACTGCTATGCATTTTGATACATAAAGCTATCAGATGCACACATCCATTTGAAAGTCGAAGTGAGGTACAACTTCCCAGTAGATGTCGTACAGAACAGAATGGGGCAGAACAAAGTCAGGCACCATCTTATGTCAGGTGACCCATTGTCCAAATTAATGGCACTGTTAAGTAGAGCTCTTCAATTTCCTTTTTCCATCAGCTCAGCTATTTCCAATGTTCCTGCAAATAAACAAGTTGAATTTAGGAAATTGAGCCTAAATATGAGTTAACTAACTCAACACTGTGCAGATTAATTCAGTTTAGATATTGGATTATGGGACTTATCACCAAGTTTACAGCTGGCTAAATAGAAAAGAAATACAAGAGAACCTTGTTATGTTGATTCAGTCAGACTAAAATCCCAATCCATTACTTTTGGCCAACTTTTAGTTTGCTTCTACATAATTACCTGTATGCATTGGTCATATACAGTGCACACCAGATAACGCGAATTCACATTTAAGTGAATTTTCACTAAGTTAAGTCAATCTTTTCCTCGGTCCAGGGCAAAGGTCCCAATAAGGGGGGACCTTTTGATAACTTTCTATTTATCAGAAATTCCACTTATCAATATTGTCATGGGTCCCTGGAAGTTCGACCTTATCCAGAGTGCACTGTGTATTTTCCTGTATTCTTGCTCTAATAATTAATGTTGTATTTATAATTATATGTGTATATATATATGGGCCATTCTCGTGAAAAGTGTACAGTAACGGTAAAGTAACATGTCAAAAAATAAATGTTTAATTTGTTTTTAGCGAGTACTATTATTATCAAATGTGCTATTCACATGAAGCAGCGCAACTTGATCTGATCTATTATTATATTTGTTTTAATATATTCATGGATACAAATTTATGTATACTAGAATGCAGATCTGCTAGTGTCCAAAATTCGTGCATCGCAAAATTCCGTGGCAACATGGTATTGTGTACTTTTTAACAAACCTAAAACGTTTACATTGAATGATGACATGCCAGCCAGATTTATTAACAATCGTAGCCGTAGCATTAAAAGCAGTCTGTGAACGTACGAATCTCACATTTTTATGTTTCGGTTCAAATTAGTGGGGAAACGGGGACTTTTCAAAAACGGCTGACTGGAATTTGGAAAGGCAAGACCAGTAGACACACACACACCCAAATCCCAGATTTAGGCAAACAAATTACATCCACGACCAGGTTAACCGTCTTGCTATGGTTGCATATACTGATATTTTAGCGTGCATTTTTGTTCAATGCATGTCAAATACTGGACAATGTAGTTACTAACTAGAAAGGCGAGACTTGATTCTGATTTCTGATTTCTGAGTTCTGAGACCCTTGCCTAGGCTAGGGCTAGGCTTGTTACTGTAGACAGTGTAGTAGAAGCTCGACAGACTCAGACTCAGGTGACAGTCCCAGCGGCAGCTGACACCGACTCCAGCCGTCCTCGTCGGCGGACGTTATAATTCTACTTAATCGAAACGTTACTCGGCTGACGGCATTGGGAAGCAGGATAATTAAAAATGCATACGCTTTCTACATTTATAAAAATAGCTGTCAATAAGCATATGTCTACAAATTGCTTAATTACAATGTCATTGCTTGAATCAACTCACCTCGGAATCTAACATGTCAACTGTGTATGTGTGACGTCAACGGTCTTCGTATGGTTCACTGCGCGTGCATGAATATTCATTATACTCAGGCTGCATAATTAATCATCCACGTGGCAACAAGCTCAAAATTATTCGCGTAAACACAATTCCCAGTTTATCGGCTTTTTGCGCAGATAACACCCAAATTATGCATAAACATGCAATACATAAGTAGAAAGTACTTATGGGAAATTAATACGTTTTGATACGGTACACCTCGAATGTATAGTAGCTTACAAAGAATCCCTTTAACACGTCCACGCACGACGGAACAGTAAACCAACAAACCTTGAGTTCTTCAAGCAGTTTGCCTCCAGTGCCGATGACACGCAGACCATCCGTGTCTCTCACCTCGCAGGCAAACGTGAACTCGAAGGCTCGGAGGTTCGCCAGCGGGTACTCCTCAAAGTACTCAACGAACGCAGACACGACGCTGCGTCCATGAAACGGAAGGAACGGTAGACCATAATTACAACAACTAATTTGTCTTGTGTATGTAATAGCTATCACCAAAGATCTTGGATGTGCATATTATCTAATTATGTGTGTGTGTGTGTTTGTGTGAGTGTGTGTGTGTGCGTGTGTGAGTGTGTGTTTGTGTGCGTGCGTGCGTGCGTGCGTGCGTGCGTGCGTGCGTGCGCGGGCATGCTGGCGTGTGGGCGTTTGTGTGTGTGTATGTATGTATGTATGTATGTATGTATGTACTACTACTACTACTACTACTACTACTACTACTACTACTACTACTACTACTACTACTACTATTGTTACTACTACTACTACTACTACTACTATTATTACTACTACTACTACTACTACGACTACGACTACGACTATGACTACTACTACTATTATTACGACTACTATTAGGGGAAAGTGCCTATAACGCACCCCTTAACTTTGATGCACTGTATCACCCAACAGACCATGCTAATATCCAATTAAACTACACCAGTAGTTTTAGTTTCTAGTTATGTTTAGCTTGTAGTCGTTTCACGTGTACATCTTTTTTAGTTTCAAAATTATGACAGAAAACATAATTTGGGGGAAATTCCCCCTCCTCTCCTCCTTGCTTTTCCCACCCCTCTTGCTACCCCACTCCCCCTACCTCTATGTGCTACTTTTTCGGCGTTTTTGTAGGAGACGAAGTTAGCAGTTCTGCTATCTGAGCTGGTCGATTCCTAGCCCGCGGTGCAGCTCTGGGAATTTGTGATCACCACCTATCGCCTGTTCCTGATCCCCTTCAGCATGATCTGGTTTTCCTACAACCTGGTCTGACCCACCCACAATGTGTTCCGGGCCCCCTGCTTGCTCCTGATCCGTGACTACTGTCTGCTCCTCATCAATGACTACTGCCAGCTCCTCATCCATGACTACTGCCAGCTCCTCATCCATGACTACTGTCTCCTCCTCATCCATGACTACTGCCTGCTCCTCATCCATGACTACTGTCTGCTCCTCATCCATGACTACTGCCTGCTCCTCATCCATGACTACTGCCAGCTCCTCATCCATGACTACTGCCTGCTCCTCATCCATGACTACTGCCTGCTCCTCAACCATGACTACTGCCTGCTCCTCATCCATGACTACTGCCTGCTCCTCATCCATGACTACTGCCAGCTCCTCACCCATAACTACTGTCTGCTCCTCAACCATGACTACTATCAGCTCCTCATCCATGACTACTTCCAGCTCCTCATCCATGACTACGGTCATCTCCTCATCCAAGACTACTGCCAGCTCCTCATCCATGACTACTCTCTGCTTCTCATCCATGACTACTGCCTGCTCCTCATCCATGACTACTGCCTGCTCCTCATCCACGACTACTGCCTGCTCCTCATCCATGACTACTGCCTGCTCCTCATTCATGACTACTGTCTGCTCCTCATTCATGACTACTGCCTGCTCCTCATCCATGACTACTGCCTGCTCCTCGTCCATGACTACTGTCTGCTCCTCATCCATGACTACTGCCTGCTCCTAGTCCATGACTACTGCCTGCTCCTCATCTATGACTACTATTAATATCAACATAGCCAAATCAGAAGCTGAATGTGTACCTAAAAGGCCCCCGTGTCCCTACTACGCACACACAGTGCATTTTGACCGGATGTGCAAAATCATTGGTCAGTGATTTAATGCAATGTATCTCAAAGAATTATTTTTTCTGGGCACCCTAAGACATTCATGCTATCTGCAAACGTTTGTCAATTATAACTTTTTGAAATTGTCTAACAATGGTAAGAAAATGTGTCATATTACATTGCTGTTGCTCAGATCGCCCCACGGCGGCTTTAGCTACCCTCGTTCACTGCGCACAACGAATGATCACATCGACAAGGAATATATTACGTACTGATTACGTAACGTTGTCGGTCGGGATTTCCAGGAAAGTCGGGGTGTGCGTCTTAGGAACAGTGAGCGTTATAGGCACTTCCTCTACTACTACTACTACTAGTGTCCCTCTATACAAGAGAGTTACGACATGACGCGTCCCGGAAAGAGCGGGTCACGTGACATACGGGTGCCATTTTGTTTCCAAATACTTCGTTGTTTACTACGTCTGACAATACATTCGACGACGGCTTGCTGTGCATTTGGGTGTACAATTCGGTCAGAAAAGTTTGTAAAATGTATCTAGATTCCGAGGAAACACCATATGAAAAATAATGTGTGAGAACAAAGTCAGGCGAACAGGATGGAAACCAATGCGTCTTCGTTCCTGTGTCGGGTAATATTAATAATAAGGGGTGTCAATGAACATTTCACATGGGTGATGTATTTTGTTTTATATTTTTATCAAATGGCTGTTGCCATGGCAAACTGAAGTGTGAAAGAAAAATCTAAATTGATAAAGTAATTTTCGAGATGTGATTTTTTGAAAAAGTCAAATTTAATGCTACAGCAACGGCCTACGCCCGGCTGCGCCTAGTTTGTTTATGTCGTTGCGTGTCCAACTCCTAAGCTGGCTAAGTTCGTGCATTATCCAATTAATATTACCCTTTTGTATGAATGCGTCGGTGAACGTTTTTGTTGACCTGGCAGCTACTGTGATTAATAAACCTGGTTGGCATGTTATTATACGATCACGGAAAGGGGGTAACAAATGGAATAAGCTAAGTAACCCATATTAGTGACATATGAGATTATACGTGGTTTTGAAATAACACAAAGCCCCAAAAATTGTACCATTGGCTGGGAAAGTGAGAAGGTGAAGGAGAGGGAGAAATGGAGAGAAGGAGAGAGGGAGAGAGGGAGAGAGGGAGAGAGGGAGAGAGGGAGAGCGGGAGAGAGGGAGAGAGGGGGAGAGGGAGAGAGGGAGAGAGGGAGAGAGGGAGAGAGAGGGGAGAGAGGGAGAGAGGGACAGGGGGATGGGGAGAGAGGGAGAGGGTGAGGGTGAGGGTGATAGATCACTAGCAGAGAACCAGTCATTATCCGGTGACGTAGGCAATCGTGACGTAAAATACGTAACGTCACGTCGTATCTCGAGACGACACAGTCTAGTTTCCCATCGCTTATGTAAAACCGGCAAGTACTTTTAATAAAAGATATAACAAATATTCTCTGTTGGACTGGTCCAGACACGTGACTGACGCAAATGACGGCACATGCGCCACTAGGAATCGCAGAGTAGAAGAAGAAGAAGAGGAGGAGGAGGGAAGACGAAGACAAGTAGGAGAGGAGTTGAGGACATCTTGACAACAAAAGTAAATAACAAAGAAAACACTCAAATGTATGAATGCCCTAAATTAATAGAAGACAGAAAATGAGTCGTAACTACCTAGCTTAATCCTTTATAAGTTTGGAGCTTGTTGCCGGAAACGCAAATAATATCAGGAAAGAAATGATATATCTAGGATTGTCTATACACCTAACACAGAGAGTGGATGGTATCAGAAGGAGAAGTGCAAGACCACGACAGAGAGTGGATGGTATCAGAAGGAGAAGTGCAAGACCACGACAGAGAGTGGATGGTATCGGTAGGAGAAGTGCAAGACCACGACAGAGAGTGGATGGTATCAGAAGAAGAAGTGCAAGACCACGACAGAGAGTGGATGGTATCAGAAGGAGAAGTGCAAGACCACGACAGAGAGTGGATGGTATCAGAAGGAGAAGTGCAAGACCACGACAGAGAGTGGATGGTATCAGAAGGAGAAGTGCAAGACCACGATAGAGAGTGGATGTTATCAGAAGGAGAAGTGCAAGGCCACGACAGAGAGTGGATGGTATCAGAAGGAGAAGTGCAAGACCACGACAGAGAGTGGATGGTATCAGAAGGAGAAGTGCAAGACCACGACAGAGAGTGGATGGTATCAGAAGGAGAAGTGCAAGACCACGACAGAGAGTGGATGGTATCAGAAGGAGAAGTGCAAGACCACGACAGAGAGTGGATGGTATCAGAAGGAGAAGTGCAAGACCACGACAGAGGGTGGATGGTATCAGAAGGAGAAGTGCAAGACCACGACAGAGAGTGGATGGTATCAGAAGGAGAAGTGCAAGGCCACGACAGAGAGTGGATGGTATCAGAAAGAGAAGTGCAAGACCACGACAGAGAGTGGATGGTATCAGAAGGAGAAGTGCAAGACCACGACAGAGAGTGGATGGTATCAGAAGGAGAGGTGCAAGACCACGACAGAGAGTGGATGGTATCAGAAGGAGAAGTGCAAGACCACGACAGAGGGTGGATGGTATCAGAAGGAGAAGTGCAAGACCACGACAGAGAGTGGATGGTATCAGAAGGAGAAGTGCAAGACCACGACAGAGAGTGGATGGTATCAGAAGGAGAAGTGCAAGACCACGACAGAGGGTGGATGGTATCAGAAGGAGAAGTGCAAGACCGCGACAGAGATGGGATGAATTAGAGATTTGGCGGGATTAAGAGAAGGAAACTAAACGTCAAGGACCAGTGTCGAGGCGAGCCTCTAACCGCGGGAGAAAGAGAAAAGCAATCGTACCAGAGGAACTGTCCGAGATAGAAGTAGTCGCTGATGGGCCGGAGACGCAGGCGGTGGATGTGGTGGCCGATGCGAACGAGACACATCTTGACGCGGTATCGACTCAGGCGGTCCTCGTAGCCGCTGCTGTGGAAGCGGTTCACCCGGCGGACTCGAAATGTCTCCTGTCCAACCTAGTGACGGAGACCAATGACGTCATGGCAGTCAGTGTCGGTTAGGTTGTGTGTGCGTGTGTCTGTGTGTGTGTCTCTGTATGTTTGTGTGTGTGTGTGTGTGTGTGTGTGCGTGCGCGTGAATGTGAGCATGCGTATTTGTGTGTTTGGTTGTATATGGGGGACGTGTGTGCACGTGGGCATTTGCGTGTGCGTGTTTGCGTACGTGCGTGTGCCTGTGCGAGATAGACTACATGTGTACAGAGTTAACGACTATTGTGTAACAACATATTGTGGAAGACATATAAACTTTTTCCGCGTGTCTTCAACTTTGAAAACAATAAAGCTTTTATTCTCCATTCTCCGTGTTTCCATACCTTACGGCTTACGTCCACATTAGTCTAACGACTCTCGGTGAATTTTGAGAGAACAAGAAAACAAAAAATGAGCCGACGATGTCACATACCAGAATTCATGGGTGAAGAGGTTCACCAGATTGAATAGCTAAAATTTGTAATATGTTTACATTTTTTACTGCCAGATTACCTATTATTCCGTGGCATTGTGACTGCTCTCAGCAATCGTTACCAGAGACTATCACTGTATGGCATTGTGACTGCACTCAGCAGTCGTTACCAGAGACTATCACAATATGGCATTGTGACTGCTCTCAGCAGTCGCTACCAGAGACTATCATTGAATGGCATTGTGACTGCTCTCAGCAGTCGTTACCAGAGACTATCACTATATGGCATTGTGATTGCTCTCAGCAGTCGTTACCAGAGACTATCACTGTATGGCACTGTGACTGCTCTCAGCAGTCGTTACCAGAGACTATCACTGTATGGCACTGTGACTGCTCTCAGCAGTCGTTACCAGAGACTATCACTATATGGCATTGTGACTGCTCTCAGCAGTCGTTACCAGAGACTATCACTATATGGCACTGTGACTGCTCTCAGCAGTCGTTACCAGAGACTATCACAATATGGCACTGTGACTGCTCTCAGCAGTCGTTACCAGAGACTATCACTGTATGGCATTGTGACTGCTCTCAGCAGTCGTTACCAGAGACTATCACTATATGGCATTGTGATTGCTCTCAGCAGTCGTTACCAGAGACTATCACTATATGGCATTGTGATTGCTCTCAGCAGTCGTTACCAGAGACTATCACTGTATGGCATTGTGATTGCTCTCAGCAGTCGTTACCAGAGACTATCACTGTATGGCATTGTGACTGCTCTCAGCAGTCGTTACCAGAGACTATCACTGTATGGCATTGTGACTGCTCTCAGCAATCGTTACCAGAGACTATCACTGTATGGCATTGTGACTGCTCTCAGCAATCATTACCAGAGACTATCACTATATGGCATTGTGACTGCTCTCAGCAATCGTTACCAGAGACTATCACTGCATGGCATTGTGACTGCTCTCAGCAATCGTTACCAGAGACTATCAATGTATGGCATTGTGACTGCACTCAGCAAACGTTACCAGAAACTATCACTTTATGGCATTGTGACTGCTCTCAGCAATCGTTACCAGAGACTATCACTGTATGGCATTGTAAATGCTCTCAGCAATCGTTACCAGAGACTATCAATGTATGGCATTGTGACTGCTCTCAGCAATCGTTACCAGAGACTATCAATGTATGGCATTGTGACTGCTCTCAGCAATCGTTACCAGAGACTATCACTAAATGGCATTGTGATTGCTCCCAGCAGTCGTTACCAGAGACTATCACTGTATGGCATTGTGATTGCTCTCAGCAGTCGTTACCAGAGACTATCACTGTATGGCATTGTGACTGCTCTCAGCAGTCGTTACCAGAGACTATCACTGTATGGCATTGTGACTGCTCTCAGCAATCGTTACCAGAGACTATCACTGTATGGCATTGTGACTGCTCTCAGCAATCATTACCAGAGACTATCACTATATGGCATTGTGACTGCTCTCAGCAATCGTTACCAGAGACTATCACTGCATGGCATTGTGACTGCTCTCAGCAATCGTTACCAGAGACTATCAATGTATGGCATTGTGACTGCACTCAGCAATCGTTACCAGAAACTATCACTTTATGGCATTGTGACTGCTCTCAGCAATCGTTACCAGAGACTATCACTGTATGGCATTGTGACTGCTCTCAGCAATCGTTACCAGAGACTATCAATGTATGGCATTGTGACTGCTCTCAGCAATCGTTACCAGAGACTATCACTGTATGGCATTGTGACTGCTCTCAGCAATCGTTACCAGAGACTATCACTATATGGCATTGTGACTGCTCTCAGCAATCGTTACCAGAGACTATCACTATATGGCATTGTGACTGCTCTCAGCAATCGTTACCAGAGGCTATCACTGTATGGCATTGTGACTGCACTTAGCAGTCGTTACCAGAGACTATCACTATATGGCATTGTGACTGCACTTAGCAGTCGTTACCAGAGACTATCACTATATGGCATTGTGACTGCTCTCAGCAGTCGTTACCAGAGACTATCACTATATGGCATTGTGACTGCTCTCAGCAATCGTTACCAGAGACTATCACTATATGGCATTGTGACTGCACTTAGCAGTCGTTACCAGAGATTATCACTATATGGCATTGTGACTGCTCTCAGCAGTCGTTACCAGAGACTACCACTATATGGCATTGTGACTGCACTTAGCAGTCGTTACCAGAGACTATCACTATATGGCATTGTGACTGCTCTCAGCAATCGTTACCAGAGACTATCACTATATGGCATTGTGACTGCACTTAGCAGTCGTTACCAGAGACTATCACTATATGGCATTGTGACTGCTCTCAGCAATCGTTACCAGAGACTATCACTATATGGCATTGTGACTGCTCTCAGCAATCGTTACCAGAGGCTATCACTGTATGGCATTGTGACTGCACTTAGCAGTCGTTACCAGAGACTATCACTATATTGCATTGTGACTGCTCTCAGCAGTCGTTACCAGAGACTATCACTATATTGCATTGTGACTGCTCTCAGCAGTCGTTACCAGAGACTATCACTGTATGGCATTGTGACTGCACTTAGCAGTCGTTACCAGAGACTATCAATATATGGCATTGCGACTGCTCTCAGCAATCGTTACCAGAGTCTATCACTATATGGCATTGTGACTGCTCTCAGCAATCGTTACCAGAGACTATCACTATATGGCATTGCGACTGCTCTCAGCAATCGTTACCAGAGACTATCACTATATGGCATTGTGACTGCTCTCAGCAGTCGTTACCAGAGACTATCACTGTATGGCATTGTGACTGCACTTAGCAGTCGTTACCAGAGACTATCACTATATGGCATTGTGACTGCACTTAGCAGTCGTTACCAGAGACTATCACTATATGGCATTGCGACTGCACTCAGCAGTCGTTACCAGAGACTATCACTGTATGGCATTGTGATTGCTCTCAGCAGTCGTTACCTTAGAGACTACTCAGTCGTTACCAGAGACCATCACTATATGGCATTGTGACTTGCTCTCAGCAATCGCCACTACAGAGACTATCACCAGCATGGCACAGGACTGCACTTAGCAGTCGTTACCAGAGACTATCACTATATGGCATTGTGACTGCACTTAGCAGTCGTTACCAGAGACTATCACTATATGGCATTGTGACTGCTCTCAGCAATCGTTACCAGAGACTATCACTATATGGCATTGTGACTGCTCTCAGCAATCGTTACCAGAGACTATCACTATATGGCATTGTGATTGCTCTCAGCAGTCGTTACCAGAGACTATCACTGTATGGCATTGTGACTGCACTCAGCAGTCGTTACCAGAGACTATCACAATATGGCATTGTGACTGCTCTCAGCAGTCGCTACCAGAGACTATCATTGAATGACATTGTGATTGCTCTCAGCAGTCGTTACCATAGACTATCACTGTATGGCATTGTGACTGCACTCAGCAATCATTACCAGAGACTATCACTGTATGTCATTGTGATTGCTCTCAGCAATCGTTACCAGAGACTATCACTATATGGCATTGTGACTGCTCTCAGCAATCGTTACCAGAGACTATCACTGTATGGCATTGTGACTGCTCTCAGCAATCATTACCAGAGACTATCAATGTATGGCATTGTGACTGCACTCAGCAATCGTTACCAGAGACTATCACTGTATGGCATTGTGACTGCTCTCAGCAATCGTTACCAGAGACTATCACTGTATGGCATTGTGACTGCTCTCAGCAATCGTTACCAGAGACTATCACTGCATGGCATTGTGACAGCTCTCAGCAATCGTTACCAGAGACTATCAATGTATGGCATTGTGACTGCACTCAGCAATCGTTACCAGAAACTATCACTTTATGGCATTGTGACTGCTCTCAGCAATCGTTACCAGAGACTATCACTGTATGGCATTGTGACTGCTCTCAGCAATCGTTACCAGAGACTATCAATGTATGGCATTGTGACTGCTCTCAGCAATCGTTGCCAGAGACTATCAATGTATGGCATTGTGACTGCTCTCAGCAATCGTTACCAGAGACTATCACTATATGGCATTGTGACTGCTCTCAGCAATCGTTACCAGAGACTATCACTATATGGCATTGTGACTGCTCTCAGCAATCGTTACCAGAGGCTATCACTGTATGGCATTGTGACTGCACTTAGCAGTCGTTACCAGAGACTATCACTATATGGCATTGTGACTGCACTTAGCAGTCGTTACCAGAGACTATCACTATATGGCATTGCGACTGCACTCAGCAGTCGTTACCAGAGACTATCACTGTATGGCATTGTGATTGCTCTCAGCAGTCGTTACCAGAGACTATCACTATATGGCATTGTGACTGCACTTAGCAGTCGTTAAAAGAGACTATCACTATATGGCATTGTGACTGCATAGCAGTCGTTACCAGAGACTATCACTATATGGCGTGTGATCTCTCAGCAATCACGTTACCAGAGACTATCATATATGGCATTGTGACTGCTCTCAGCAATCGTTACCAGAGACTATCAATGTATGGCATTGTGACTGCACTCAGCAAACGTTACCAGAAACTATCACTTTATGGCATTGTGACTGCTCTCAGCAATCGTTACCAGAGACTATCACTGTATGGCATTGTAAATGCTCTCAGCAATCGTTACCAGAGACTATCAATGTATGGCATTGTGACTGCTCTCAGCAATCGTTACCAGAGACTATCAATGTATGGCATTGTGACTGCTCTCAGCAATCGTTACCAGAGACTATCACTAAATGGCATTGTGATTGCTCCCAGCAGTCGTTACCAGAGACTATCACTGTATGGCATTGTGATTGCTCTCAGCAGTCGTTACCAGAGACTATCACTGTATGGCATTGTGACTGCTCTCAGCAGTCGTTACCAGAGACTATCACTGTATGGCATTGTGACTGCTCTCAGCAATCGTTACCAGAGACTATCACTGTATGGCATTGTGACTGCTCTCAGCAATCATTACCAGAGACTATCACTATATGGCATTGTGACTGCTCTCAGCAATCGTTACCAGAGACTATCACTGCATGGCATTGTGACTGCTCTCAGCAATCGTTACCAGAGACTATCAATGTATGGCATTGTGACTGCACTCAGCAATCGTTACCAGAAACTATCACTTTATGGCATTGTGACTGCTCTCAGCAATCGTTACCAGAGACTATCACTGTATGGCATTGTGACTGCTCTCAGCAATCGTTACCAGAGACTATCAATGTATGGCATTGTGACTGCTCTCAGCAATCGTTACCAGAGACTATCACTGTATGGCATTGTGACTGCTCTCAGCAATCGTTACCAGAGACTATCACTATATGGCATTGTGACTGCTCTCAGCAATCGTTACCAGAGACTATCACTATATGGCATTGTGACTGCTCTCAGCAGTCGTTACCAGAGACTATCACTATATGGCATTGTGACTGCACTTAGCAGTCGTTACCAGAGACTATCACTATATGGCATTGTGACTGCTCTCAGCAATCGTTACCAGAGACTATCACTATATGGCATTGTGACTGCTCTCAGCAATCGTTACCAGAGACTATCACTATATGGCATTGTGATTGCTCTCAGCAGTCGTTACCAGAGACTATCACTGTATGGCATTGTGACTGCACTCAGCAGTCGTTACCAGAGACTATCACAATATGGCATTGTGACTGCTCTCAGCAGTCGCTACCAGAGACTATCATTGAATGGCATTGTGACTGCTCTCAGCAGTCGTTACCAGAGACTATCACTATATGGCATTGTGATTGCTCTCAGCAGTCGTTACCAGAGACCATCACTGTATGGCACTGTGACTGCTCTCAGCAGTCGTTACCAGAGACTATCACTGTATGGCACTGTGACTGCTCTCAGCAGTCGTTACCAGAGACTATCACTATATGGCATTGTGACTGCTCTCAGCAGTCTTTACCAGAGACTATCACTATATGGCACTGTGACTGCTCTCAGCAGTCGTTACCAGAGACTATCACTATATGGCACTGTGACTGCTCTCAGCAGTCGTTACCAGAGACTATCACTGTATGGCATTGTGACTGCTCTCAGCAGTCGTTACCAGAGACTATCACTATATGGTATTGTGATTGCTCTCAGCAGTCGTTACCAGAGACTATCACTGTATGGCATTGTGATTGCTCTCAGCAGTCGTTACCATAGACTATCACTATATGGCATTGTGACTGCTCTCAGCAGTCGTTACCAGAGACTATCACTGTATGGCATTGTGACTGCTCTCAGCAGTCGTTACCAGAGACTATCACTATATGGCATTGTGATTGCTCTCAGCAGTCGTTAATAGAGACTATCACTGTATGGCATTGTGATTGCTCTCAGCAGTCGTTACCATAGACTATCACTGTATGGCATTGTGACTGCACTCAGCAATCGTTACCAGAGACTATCACTGTATGGCATTGTGATTGCTCTCAGCAATCGTTACCAGAGTCTATCACTATATGGCATTGTGATTGCTCTCAGCAGTCGTTAATAGAGACTATCACTATATGGCATTGTGATTGCTCTCAGCAGTCGTTAATAGAGACTATCACTGTATGGCATTGTGATTGCTCTCAGCAGTCGTTACCATAGACTATCACTGTATGGCATTGTGACTGCACTCAGCAATCGTTACCAGAGACTATCACTATATGGCATTGTGACTGCTCTCAGCAATCGTTTCAGAAACTATCACTTTATGGCATTGTGACTGCTCTCACCAATCGTTACCAGAGACTATCACTGTATGGCATTGTGACTGCTCTCAGCAATCGTTACCATAGACTATCAATGTATGGCATTGTGACTGCTCTCAGCAATCGTTACCAGAGACTATCAATGTATGGCATTGTGACTGCTCTCAGCAATCGTTACCAGAGACTATCACTATATGGCATTGTGACTGCTCTCAGCAATCGTTACCAGAGACTATCACTATATGGCATTGTGACTGCTCTCAGCAATCGTTACCAGAGGCTATCACTGTATGGCATTGTGACTGCACTCAGCAATCGTTACCAGAGACTATCACTATATGGCATTGTGACTGCACTTAGCAGTCGTTACCAGAGACTATCACTATATGGCATTGCGACTGCACTCAGCAGTCGTTACCAGAGACTATCACTGTATGGCATTGTGATTGCTCTCAGCAGTCGTTACCAGAGACTATCACTATATGGCATTGTGACTGCACTTAGCAGTCACAGAGACTATCACTATATGCACTGCTCTCAGCAATCGTTACCAGAGACTATCACTATATGGCATTGTGACTGCTCTCAGCAATCGTTACTATCACTGTATGGCACTGCACTGTCGTTACTATCACTATATGGCATTGTGACTGCAGCAGTCGTTACCAGAGGCACTGCACTCAGCTATATCACTGTATGGCATTGTGATTGCTCTCAGCAGTCGTTACCAGAGACTATCACTGTATGGCATTGTGACTGCACTCAGCAATCGTTACCAGAGACTATCACTATATGGCATTGTGACTGCACTTAGCAGTCGTTACCAGAGACTATCACTATATGGCATTGCGACTGCACTCAGCAGTCGTTACCAGAGACTATCACTGTATGGCATTGTGATTGCTCTCAGCAGTCGTTACCAGAGACTATCACTATATGGCATTGTGACTGCACTTAGCAGTCGTTACCAGAGACTATCACTATATGGCATTGTGACTGCTCTCAGCAATCGTTACCAGAGACTATCACTATATGGCATTGTGACTGCTCTCAGCAATCGTTACCAGAGGCTATCACTGTATGGCATTGTGACTGCACTTAGCAGTCGTTACCAGAGACTATCACTATATGGCATTGTGACTGCACTTAGCAGTCGTTACCAGAGACTATCACTATATGGCATTGCGACTGCACTCAGCAGTCGTTACCAGAGACTATCACTGTATGGCATTGTGATTGCTCTCAGCAGTCGTTACCAGAGACTATCACTATATGGCATTGTGACTGCACTTAGCAGTCGTTACCAGAGACTATCACTATATGGCATTGTGACTGCACTTAGCAGTCGTTACCAGAGACTATCACTATATGGCATTGCGACTGCACTCAGCAGTCGTTACCAGAGGCTATCACTTTTAATGGCGACAGCTGACTGCACTTAGCGGTCGTTACCAGAGACTATCCTTTATATTGCGTTTGTTTCATCTCAGCGGTCGTTACCAAGACTATCACTTTATATTGCATTGTGACTATACTCGGCAGTCGTTACCAGAGGAACTATCACTGTAATTGTGACTGCACTTAGCGGTCGTTACCAGAGACTATCACTATATGGCATTTACGACTGCTCTCAACAGTACCAGGTCCTATCACTATATGGCGTGCATTGCTCTCCAGCAATCGTTACCAGAAACTATCACTTTATGGCATTGTGACTGCTCTCAGCAATCGTTACCAGAGACTATCACTGTATGGCATTGTGACTGCTCTCAGCAATCGTTACCAGAGACTATCACTGTATGGCATTGTGACTGCTCTCAGCAATCGTTACCAGAGACTATCACTGTATGGCATTGTGACTGCTCTCAGCAATCGTTACCAGAGACTATCACTATATGGCATTGTGACTGCTCTCAGCAATCGTTACCAGAGACTATCACTATATGGCATTGTGACTGCTCTCAGCAGTCGTTACCAGAGACTATCACTATATGGCATTGTGACTGCACTTAGCAGTCGTTACCAGAGACTATCACTATATGGCATTGTGACTGCTCTCAGCAATCGTTACCAGAGACTATCACTATATGGCATTGTGACTGCTCTCAGCAATCGTTACCAGAGACTATCACTATATGGCATTGTGATTGCTCTCAGCAGTCGTTACCAGAGACTATCACTGTATGGCATTGTGACTGCACTCAGCAGTCGTTACCAGAGACTATCACAATATGGCATTGTGACTGCTCTCAGCAGTCGCTACCAGAGACTATCATTGAATGGCATTGTGACTGCTCTCAGCAGTCGTTACCAGAGACTATCACTATATGGCATTGTGATTGCTCTCAGCAGTCGTTACCAGAGACCATCACTGTATGGCACTGTGACTGCTCTCAGCAGTCGTTACCAGAGACTATCACTGTATGGCACTGTGACTGCTCTCAGCAGTCGTTACCAGAGACTATCACTATATGGCATTGTGACTGCTCTCAGCAGTCTTTACCAGAGACTATCACTATATGGCACTGTGACTGCTCTCAGCAGTCGTTACCAGAGACTATCACTATATGGCACTGTGACTGCTCTCAGCAGTCGTTACCAGAGACTATCACTGTATGGCATTGTGACTGCTCTCAGCAGTCGTTACCAGAGACTATCACTATATGGTATTGTGATTGCTCTCAGCAGTCGTTACCAGAGACTATCACTGTATGGCATTGTGATTGCTCTCAGCAGTCGTTACCATAGACTATCACTATATGGCATTGTGACTGCTCTCAGCAGTCGTTACCAGAGACTATCACTGTATGGCATTGTGACTGCTCTCAGCAGTCGTTACCAGAGACTATCACTATATGGCATTGTGATTGCTCTCAGCAGTCGATTAAGACTATCACTGTATGGCATTGTGATTTATACTCAGCGATCGTTACCATAGACTATCACTGTATGGCGGTGACTGCACTCAGCAATCGTTACAGGGATTTATCACTTTGTATGGCATTGTGATTGCTCTCGCAATCGTTACCAGAGTCTATCACTGTAATTTGTGATTGCTCTCAGCAGTCGTTAATAGGGACTATCACTGCTATGGCATTGTGATTGCTCTCAGCAGTCGATTAGCGAGACTATCACTGTATGGCGTTGTGATTTGCTCTCAACGGTCGTTACCATAGACTATCCGCTGTAGCCTTAGCGTGTGACTGCACTCAGCAATTCGTTACGGGGCTATCACTATGGCATTGTGACTGCTCTCAGCAATCGTTTCAGAAACTATCACTTTATGGCATTGTGACTGCTCTCACCAATCGTTACCAGAGACTATCACTGTATGGCATTGTGACTGCTCTCAGCAATCGTTACCAGAGACTATCAATGTATGGCATTGTGACTGCTCTCAGCAATCGTTACCAGAGACTATCAATGTATGGCATTGTGACTGCTCTCAGCAATCGTTACCAGAGACTATCACTATATGGCATTGTGACTGCTCTCAGCAATCGTTACCAGAGACTATCACTATATGGCATTGTGACTGCTCTCAGCAATCGTTACCAGAGGCTATCACTGTATGGCATTGTGACTGCACTTAGCAGTCGTTACCAGAGACTATCACTATATGGCATTGTGACTGCACTTAGCAGTCGTTACCAGAGACTATCACTATATGGCATTGCGACTGCACTCAGCAGTCGTTACCAGAGACTATCACTGTATGGCATTGTGATTGCTCTCAGCAGTCGTTACCAGAGACTATCACTATATGGCATTGTGACTGCACTTAGCAGTCGTTAACAGAGACTATCACTATATGGCATTGTGACTGCTCTCAGCAATCGTTACCAGAGACTATCACTATATGGCATTGTGACTGCTCTCAGCAATCGTTACCAGAGGCTATCACTGTATGGCATTGTGACTGCACTTAGCAGTCGTTACCAGAGACTATCACTATATTGCATTGTGACTGCTCTCAGCAGTCGTTACCAGAGACTATCACTATATTGCATTGTGACTGCTCTCAGCAGTCGTTACCAGAGACTATCACTATATGGCATTGTGACTGCTCTCAGCAGTCGTTACCAGAGACTATCACAGTATGGCATTGTGACTGCACTTAGCAGTCGTTACCAGAGACTATCACTATATGGCATTGCGACTGCTCTCAGCAATCGTTACCAGAGTCTATCACTATATGGCATTGTGACTGCTCTCAGCAATCGTTACCAGAGACTATCACTATATGGCATTGCGACTGCTCTCAGCAATCGTTACCAGAGACTATCACTATATGTCATTGTGACTGCTCTCAGCAGTCGTTACCAGAGACTATCACTGTATGGCATTGTGACTGCACTTAGCAGTCGTTACCAGAGACTATCACTATATGGCATTGTGACTGCACTTAGCAGTCGTTACCAGAGACTATCACTATATGGCATTGCGACTGCACTCAGCAGTCGTTACCAGAGACTATCACTGTATGGCATTGTGATTGCTCTCAGCAGTCGTTACCAGAGACTATCACTATATGGCATTGTGACTGCACTTAGCAGTCGTTACCAGAGACTATCACTATATGGCTTTGTGACTGCTCTCAGCAATCGTTACCAGAGACTATCACTATATGGCATTGTGACTGCTCTCAGCAATCGTTACCAGAGACTATCACTATATGGCATTGTGATTGCTCTCAGCAGTCGTTACCAGAGACTATCACTATATGGCATTGTGACTGCACTTAGCAGTCATTACCAGAGACTATCACTATATGGCATTGTGACTGCTCTCAGCAATCGTTACCAGAGACTATCACTATATGGCATTGTGACTGCTCTCAGCAATCGTTACCAGAGACTATCACTATATGGCATTGCGACTGCACTCAGCAATCGTTACCAGAGACTATCACTTTATGGCATTGTGACTGCTCTCAGCAATCGTTACCAGAGACTATCACTATATGGCATTGTGACTGCTCTCAGCAGTCGTTACCAGAGACTATCACTATATGGCACTGTGACTGCTCTCAGCAATCGTTTCCATAGACTATCACTATATGGCATTGTGACTGCACTTAGCAGTCGTTACCAGAGGCTATCACTATATGGCATTGTGACTGCTCTCAGCAGTCGTTACCAGAGACTATCACTATATGGCATTGAGACTGCACTCAGCAATCGTTACCAGAGACTATCACTATATGGCATTGTGACTGCTCTCAGCAGTCGTTACCAGAGACTATCACTATATGGCATTGTGACTGCTCTCAGCAATCGTTACCAGAGACTATCACTATATGGCATTGTGACTGCACTTAGCAGTCGTTACCAGAGATTATCACTATATGGCATTGTGACTGCTCTCAGCAGTCGTTACCAGAGACTACCACTATATGGCATTGTGACTGCACTTAGCAGTCGTTACCAGAGACTATCACTATATGGCATTGTGACTGCTCTCAGCAATCGTTACCAGAGACTATCACTATATGGCATTGTGACTGCACTTAGCAGTCGTTACCAGAGACTATCACTGTATGGCATTGTGACTGCTCTCAGCAGTCGTTACCAGAGACTATCACTATATGGCATTGTGACTGCTCTCAGCAATCGTTACCAGAGACTATCACTATATGGCATTGTGACTGCACTCAGCAATCGTTACCATAGACTATCACTGTATGGCATTGTGATTGCTCTCAGCAGTCGTTACCATAGACTATCACTGTATGGCATTGTGACTGCTCTCAGCAGTCGTTACCAGAGACTATCACTATATGGCACTGTGACTGCTCTCAGCAGTCGTTACCAGAGACTATCACTATATGGCACTGTGACTGCTCTCAGCAGTCGTTACCAGAGACTATCACTATATGGCATTGTGACTGCACTCAGCAGTCGTTACCAGAGATTATCACTATATGGCATTGTGACTGCTCTCAGCAGTCGTTACCAGAGACTATCACTATATGGCATTGTGACTGCTCTCAGCAATCTTTACCAGATACTATCACCATATGGCGATAAGCCAGTCAGTCTGCGCAGACGTATCACTCCGGTGTGTGTCCCTCTCCGGCCGCAGGCCGAGGCCGGATGGGGGACACACGCCAGAGTGAAACGTCTACCTTGTCGACAACTACTAGTAACCGTCTGTTAACGATTGCGGAGAGCAGTTGCAACGTTACGGAATACAAGGTAGACTGACTGTGAAACAAATATACCTGCCAACTGTCCGGTAATTTCCGGGTGTCTCCTTGATTTTAGGTATATATCCCTGTCTCCCGGAATATTGGCAAATCTCCCGGACTTTCGCTTAAAATAAAAAAACAGCACACCCCCAGACTTCGAGACAGCGTGGCACGACGAGAGACGTTCTGACACGGGCTGAACCGCTGAAGTTCCGGCAATAAATATCCAGCATCATCCCTCCCCCAGTCTTCCGATGTCAAGATCCGATCGAAAGACAGTGCGACAAGACAGCGCGACACGGGAAGCGTGCTGAACCGCTGGTGAATTCCCCGGAATTAAAAAAAGTTGGCAGATATAAACAAGTAAAAATATTACAAATTTTATAATGTTCAAGTTTAGCGACGATGTGTTCCCGCGGGTGACTCACATCGAGTGTTCGCCAGAGTCGGGGTGCCAGGAGCACTTCGTTCCAGTTGCGACACACGAGCGAGCAGTTGAAGCGCTGTCTCATCGACAGCATGGCGTAGATGTCCTCGAGCAGGACGCTCGGCAGGTCGGCCCACGTCACTTCCGCCTCGTCCTCGTCCGCGTCCTTCGACTGACGATCAGCGCTCGGCGGCAGCTCCATCCTCGCACCGACGGCCCAGGTCAGCCCGGCGGGGTGACGGCTTCGGGGGTCGACTGAAGTGGGTAGTGAATGTAGTCATTATTGTTGACGTCGTCGTCGTTGTCGTCATCATCATCATCATTATTATTATCATAACAGTTATCATCATCACCGTCATCATCATCATCATTATTTGTTCCCTTAAAAAAACAAGGGAAACGGTCCAAAAAGAAACACTTATCGAAAGAAGCCATTAACAAAATTAAGTATAAACAAATGATGTGGAAATCATATAGATGTACTGGAAATGACGAAGTCTACAACATTTATAAAGAAGCACTTAACCAAGCTACAGCTGAAATTAGAAATTCAAAAAGAACCTATGAACAAAAATTAGCTTGTAATATAAAACATGACAGCAAGAGTTTGTATGCGTATGTTCGAAGCAAACAGAAAGTTCAGGATAAGGTCGGTCCTCTAGAAGATAGTGCTGGAAATATAATATCAGAGGGATTCTTAATGGCAGAAGACCTGAATGAGTATTTTAGTTCAGTGTTTACCAGAGAAGACACTAGTTCACTGCCAGTACCGGAGGCTAAGTTCAAGGGGGCAGAATCAGACTATTTAAGACAGTTAATTGTAACCCCAGAAATTGTAGCTAACAAAATTAGGGCTATGAAGGATAATAAATCACCTGGAGTGGATGTTATTCCACCCAAACTACTATTGGAAATTGTAGAACAAATTAGCATACCGCTTGCAACAGTTTTCAACTTGTCATTAGAAGAGGGAGTTGTTCCTTTAGAATGGAAAGAAGCAAACATTATACCGTTATTTAAAAAAAGGTTCGAGAAACAAATCAAATAATTATATACCAGTTAGTTTAACATCGGTGATTTGTAAATTATTAGAAAGACTAATTAAAGATCACATGGTGGATTTTCTTGTTAAACATAACTTGATAAACTCATCTCAACATGGGTTTCTAAAAGCGAGGTCATGCTTAACAAATATGTTATGTTTTTTGGAAGATATCACTAAGTGGGTAGATGATGGATCACCAG
>CM034540.1:6599337-6620333 GCA_020002185.1 Paraescarpia echinospica
ATAATATAATATAACATAACATAACATAACATAACATAACATAATAAATATAATATAATATAATAAATATAATATAATATAACATAACACAATATAATATAATATAATATAATACAATACAATATATAATGTAATGTAATATATTATAATGTAATATAATGTAATGTAATATAATATAATAATAATATATTTATTCTATTTTTTTTATTCTAAAACTTGTACAATTTGATAAATACAATACATAAACTACTGTGTACATAAAACAGCATCTAATGAGCGCAACTCATCTATATATAAAAGAGAAGTGTTACCCTCATGACCTATGCTCTCTGACACATCTTTTGTTAATGACACTTTGCATACCAGTTGCTCATCTAGCCCCTCTTGGCAGTGGTCTTGAACCATGTCATAAAATGTGTGTGGGTGTGTGGGTGTGTGGGTGTGTGGGTGTGTGTGTGTGTGTGTGTGTGTGTGTGTGTGTGTGTGTGTGTGTGTGTGTGTGTGTGTGTGTGTGTGTGTGCGTGTGTGTGTGTGTGTGTGTGTGTGTGTGTAGTCCGGCAGTCAAACGTGAACCGTGCATTAAGGTCTGCACGACGTTTCATTACATTTTGTGATCATCTAAACTTCTAGGTAAATAATTCGACGGATGCCACCTTGGCACACTCGAGCGTTTTTTGTAGAAATCCATTAATATGCAAATTAGGTATCGCCATTAAAATATATAATTTTTTTCTGAATATATCGAATTGCAAACATCCAAACAATCAAAATTATGTGTCCAAACGCACTTTTTCAGGGTATCTGGTTATGATTACATCAGTGAACAAATCACGGTATGCAAATTTGTCACATGAATATGCAAATTAGCTCTGACCAATATAACCTCACGCTTTTCGTATCTCCTCAATAGGCGAGCGGTAGGCACTGCCTAACGCACCAACTTGAATGCCCCCTCACCGTACATGCAAAACGCCCAAATGGTATATAATTTGAAAGCCCAAGATATCCCCATCACAACGAGGCCTGTCTTAGAACTGCCAAGTGATGCAGTAAGTGTGACACCAAGGTCAAATAAGGTCACCGTCAAATAATACATTTTCGAAATTGTGCGCTTTCGTATTAAAATTACAATGGTTGCATATATACTTTATTTAAAAACAAAATGAGCATGTCATATTTATGGAAAGCATATTGTTTCCGCATCAAAATTAAATACGACATGGAGCTGCTACCCGGTATAGTAAGTGTGGAGCTAATGTCAAACAAGGTCACCGTGAAATTATGAATATTCGAACTTCTGCAATACAGCAAACGTCATAAAGTTACATTAACTCTGTATCTACTTCGTTTCTATGGACATGTTATATGCATCATGAAAGAACAATTTCGTTTCATTAAAATGTGATATGACTTGGAGGTGTCAGTTGATGGAATTTGTGTGGAGCGACGATCAAACAATGTCACCGGCAAGTAATAGATGTTCGAAATTACGCCATTCCGTAAACGTTACACCAAACCAATGGTGACTTATATACTTTACCTATCTACTCATGACCAAGTCATATACCTTTGGAAAGCCTACTATCTCCTCGTAAATGCGGGATACCACGAGGAGCTATCAAGGGGTGCAGTAAATGTAGAGTGAAGGTCAAGCAAGGACACCACCAAATGATGAATGTTCAAAACTACGCCATTCTGCAGGGGTTGTGCAATTACAATTGCATAATATATACTTTGTCTACCTACACTATGCCATGATATACACCTATGTGTACTGTATCCCCGTCAAAATGAGGCAAGGCATAGAGTTGTAAAGTGGTGGTTTAACTGAGGAGTGAAGGTTGAAAATGAAGGTTGAAGGTCACTGTCAAAAGATGCATCAACCAGCATCGCCGTCAAAAGATGCATCAACCAACATAACCATGTTTGATGAGTTTGCAGACATTTTTGTTGTTCCGCACATCATTAAAGCACTTAAATCACTCCAATAATATTGGCGTCGACCGGGACACGTACCTCGCCAGCAGGATCAAATAATCCACAAGAGAGAAGCGTGGTAACGGGGTTCTGAAGAAAGTAACATGGGACAACAAGGTGCCAATAAATTGGAAATATTTCCATCGCGATGTTACCAACATACAGGAGCTATTTCCATTTCTCTCCATTAATGTTACAAAGCTCCACTATCTAGGTAGAAAGGAAGTGATTGACACTTCAGACACCGTCGTCACTAGGTGCAAAGGAATTCAATTTGGGGGACTTCCGGTGGTGAATTGATTTGAATTTGGTGCAGCAAACTTGCGAAAATATAAGGATATTTGATCAAGATAAGTGATATTATTGAGCGTATAGGATACATAACGTAATTATAGATATATATTAAGCAATATGTTTTGTTAAAAGTTAGCTAGAGGGAGTAATCTAGGGTAGATTAAAAGTAGGCGATTTGCGAGCGATAATTGGGGACGTTAATGTAATCGGAACGTTGTTTACAAAGTAGGTCACTGGCGAAGTTAGCGTACCGTGAACGACAATAGAATAGCGTTATTTGAGATAATCGGTGTAGTTAGATGAGTAATTAAAACCTGAAATAGCAATCTTTTAAAGTGTATAATAGTACACAGGAAACAGTCTTTGTAAAGACTACCTTGTATCTAAGCCTAACTTGAATACATTGTCATCGACATCGTAACTAGGTAAGGCACGGTGTGTCACTGTGTGTTAACAAATATAACTAACTATAACCTAAACAATCTGGTGTAAATTGTACACAGAAAAGTCTTTTCAAAGACTACATAAAACTACTTTGAACATAAATAAATTCTGATATGGCACCTTGCAAGCGGCAACTCAGGGCAAAACGACACCTAGTTTGCAACGACTGCCAGAGCTGGGTGGATTTTGCGTTGTCTGGCTGTCCAAAATCATGGGCAGAGACCAAAGATGACGGATTCACCTTTCGGTGTATGGGGTGTTTGAGGGTGGAATGTCTGATGAAGGAGGTGTGTAAGTTGACGGATATAGTGAAGGAGATGGAGGCGAGACTCAACATAGAAATAGATGGAGCAGAGAGGGATGACGCGGAGAGAGTTGAGAATTCTACAACACAGAAGGAGCAGAGTTGTGACACGGAGACTGAAGAAAGGAGACTGAGAGGAAGGAAGGTGACCGGTGTGAAGGAACAAGACATTGAGAAAACAGAGGGACGGAGGAAAAGTGTTCGGCAGAGGAAGAGAAAACGGGCCAGTGGGGATAGATCAGCAGGTAGTCAGACTGTAGAGAACGAGGAGAGACACGACAGCGATACAGGTGGTGAAGAGGTAGATACCACAGAGGCAGTTGGTAAGACTGTCAGACAGAAGACTGATGGAAGAAGACAGAGTGTTCAGCAAAAAACAGAAAACATGACAGGCGTGAAGGTGACAGGGGAGAAAGTGACCGTAGTGAAGGAGGTAGCCGGGGAAAAGGGACGGGAGAGGAGAGAAGAAAATGTGATGGGAGGAAAGAAGAAGGGACGAAAGGAAGTGAGAGTAAATGTGCTAGAAGAGAAGATGACAGGAGGAAAAGGGACAAGAGAAAACGCGACAGGAAAGAAGGGAATGGAAGAGAATGTGACAGGAGAGAAGATGACAAGAGGAAAAGACAACAACCAGACATATGCAAACCGGAGGAGCTACTCCGAGGCAGTGATTGAGGGGGCAAAGAGAAAAGAGAGAGTGTTTATGGGCGATTCAATTCTGAGAAAAACAGACAAGACTATATGCGAGGGGAAGGACGTTGTTGTATGTCTACTGGGGGCTAGGATAGAGCATGTGACCGAAAGGGTAGAGAAGGTATTGGGGCATGGCAAGGGAGGGTCTATACTAGTACACGTTGGGACAAACAATGCAGACAAGGAGGGAACAACTGGTATAGTTCAGAAGTACAGACATCTAGTGAGGAAGCCAAAGAAGACAAGAGTGGAACAGGTTATTCTCTCAGGAATTTTGCCAGTAATGGGAGGAAGGGGGGCAAGATACAGAAACTGTAAGAGGATGGCGATCAACGCACTAGTTGAGCAGATGTGTGAGGAAGAGGGCGTGGGATTCATAGATTTATGGGGGTACTTTGTTGGGAGAGAAGATATGTACATGAGAGATGGCCTCCATCTAAGTGGAAAGGGGGCAGCAGTATTCTCAGAGAATCTGCTGCGATCTGTTGACAGTGGGACAGGTTGCATCTATTTAAACTAAATTCGCAGGGGGGACTCGCAGAGAAGCCTGAAACTGGAGGCATAGATAAAGGCAGCAAAAATAATTCAGCAAAGAACAGTCTGGAAAACTGTTCTGAAGCTGGGTATAAATGTGTTTGTTTAAATGCAAGGAGTATAGTAAACAAAAGAAATGAACTAAACATTATGGTAGAAGATATTGACCCTCACATAATAGGTATAACTGAATCATGGGCAACCACCGATATATCAGATGCCGAATTGGGACTGACAGGATATGTAATGTTTAGGAAAGATAGAATAGGAAGAAGAGGAGGTGGAGTTATTTTATATATTAAAGAATCTATCCAGGCTTATGAAATAAAATTAGACAGAGAAGCAGATTGCGAAGAAGCTGTTTGGTGTAACATAGTTACAGGAAACTCAACGTTAACGGTTGGATTAGTTTATCGAAGTCCAAACATAAGCATAGAAGAGAATGAAAAAATACAAAACGCTATAAGGGAAGTGAGCAAACGGGACTGTGTTATTATGGGGGATTTTAACCATGGGCATATAAAATGGAAATCTCTACAGAGTATGGGTAGTGAGGACCACAAGTTTTTAGTTTTAGTACAAGATAGTTTCCTTTCTCAACATGTGCTAGAACCAACCAGGGGAGAGAATGTGTTAGACTTAGTTTTGTCCTCACAGAATGAATTAGTTGACAGTGTTAAATTATGTGAGCCTCTGGGAAGTAGTGATCACAACCAGATACATTTTACCATTAAAGTAAAATCAGAAAGAAATAATAAAAAGCAGTTGAGGAGAAATTTCCACAAAGGAAGATATAAGGAAATGAGGAAATATTTAGCAAAGATAGACTGGAATAATACACTGAAGAATAAGACAGCAACAGAATGCTGGAATATCTTAAAGAATGAAATAGAGTGCATCGTAGATAAATTTGTTCCCTTCAAAAAACAAGGGAAACGGACCAGAAAGAAATACTTATCGAAAGAAGCCATTAGAAAAATTAAGTATAAACAAATGATGTGGAAGTCTTATAGACGTACTGGCAATGACGAAGACTACAACAGTTATAAAGAAGCACTAAACCAAGCTACAGCTGAAATTAGAAATTCAAAGAGAAGCTATGAACATAAATTAGCTTGTAATATAAAACATGACAGCAAGAGTTTTTATGCGTATGTTCGAAGCAAACAGAAAGTTCAGGATAAGGTCGGTCCTCTAGAAGATAGTGCTGGAAATATAATATCAGAGGGATTCTTAATGGCAGAAGACCTGAATGAGTATTTTAGTTCAGTGTTTACCAGAGAAGACATTAGTTCACTGCCAGTACCAGAGGCTAAGTTCAAGGGGGCAGAATCAGACTATTTAAGACAGTTAATTGTAACCCCAGAAATGGTAGCTAACAAAATTAGGGCTATGAAGGATAATAAATCGCCTGGAGTGGATGGTATTCCACCCAAACTACTATTGGAAATTGTAGAACAAAAACCGCTTGCAACAGTTTTCAACTTGTCATTAGAAGAGGGAGTGGTTCCTTTAGAATGGAAAGAAGCAAACGTTATACCGTTATTTATAAAAGGTTCGAGAAACAAGTCAAATAATTATAGACCAGTGAGTTTAACATCGGTAATTTGTAAATTATTAGAAAGACTAATTAAAGATCACATGGTGGATTTTCTTGTTAAACATAACTTGATAAACCCATCTCAACATGGGTTTCTAAAAGCGAGGTCATGCTTAACAAATATGTTATGTTTTTTGGAAGATATCACTAAGTGGGTAGGCGAGGGATCACCAATAGATATCATCTACTTAGATTTTCAAAAAGCTTTCGACAAAGTGCCACATCAAAGATTACTGCTTAAACTAAAGGCCCATGGCATAGGAAATGGCATAATTAACTGGATAAAAAAATGGCTGATTGACAGAAGACAATGGGTAGTTGTTGATGGGAAGGCTTCAAACTGGAAATCCGTTTTGAGTGGGGTTCCACAGGGATCAATACTGGGACCTATATTATTCTTAATATATATAAACGATTTGGACGATGATATAGCTAGCAAGATGTTGAAATTTGCAGATGATACAAAAGTGTTTAGAAGGATTAAAAGTGATGGAGATAGACTGCATTTACAAGATGATCTTGACAGGTTGATCAAATGGTCTGAAAAGTGGCAAATGTTGTTCAATTTTGGGAAATGTAAATGCCTTCACACAGGACAAGGAAACGAATATGTAGAATATACAATAGGGGAACTGTACTAAGTACTACTGTAAAAGAAAAAGACTTAGGGCTGACAATTAGTGCTGACATGAAGGTTTCAGAGCAGTGTGGAATTGCAGCTTCAAAAGGAAATCAAATCCTTGGATTGATTAGGCGAAATATAGCATATAAAGAAAAAGAAATAATAATACCGCTGTACAAAACAATAGTTAGGCCTCATTTAGAATGTTGTGTACAAGCGTGGAGGTCATACCGCAAGAAGGACATAGATATGCTAGAATGAGTACAGAGGAGAGCGACTAAAATGATACCAAAACTGAGGGATCTTAGTTATGAAAAACGCCTAAGAGAATGTGGTGTAACAACGCTAGAGACTAGGAGATTGAGAGGAGACCAGATAGAAGTGTTTAAAATATTGAATGGTTATGAAAATATTGATAAAAATATGTTTTTTTCAGTTAAGAAAGATAGAAAGACTAGAGGATATTGTAGTGTAGATTAGATGTAAGAAAGTTCTCATTTTCACAAAGGACTGTGAATGAATGGAACAGATTATGTGATGATTGTGTGGGTGCTAGTAGTGTGAATATGTTTAAAAATAAAATCGACACATACCTCAGAAGGGCTGGATATATGTAGATAAAAGGTTGGACTCTCGATAAGCCAAAGGGCTTCCATGTCCACCTGCCATCTAGAGTTAATTCTCTGGATGGCAATCTTGTTAAATCTTGTTAAATGTGTTTTACCGACCGATCCATAAGATTGACATTGCTGCATTAATGACAGACATCATTAAATCCGACCTCATCAGTAACCCCAAAGAACATCTGTCAGATCTGTGTCGACAGTACTGTCAAGTACTCAAAGATTTACTTAATAAACATGCACCCCTGAGATCTAAATCTATGTCCCAAAAGCCACATGCTCCATGGATGACTCCTGAAATTCTACAATCTAAAAAGCGCCGGCGCTATCTTGAACGTGTATGGCGCAAATCACGCTCGCCTTTGGACAGATCACGATATTCTAAACAGTGTCACTACTGCAACAGACAAATGGCCAAAGCTAAATCAAATTATTACACAAACATGGTCTCGTCAGCTATGGAACTGCATAAATCATATTTTACACAGACGGCCGCCTCCATCTCTACCTAGTCACGTGTCAGTCAAATCTCTGTGTGACTCGTTTTCTAGTCATTTCAAAGATAAAATAAGTCTTATACGTTCTGCTTTTCCATGTCACACTTTAAGTACTGTAAATGTGGACTCCCCACAAGTAAATTATCCACTTGTATTGTTTGAGCCAGCCACAGTTGATGAAGTGAGGAAAATAATAATGTCCTCCCCAAATAAGTCATGCGATCTCGATCCATTACCAACCATACTACTAAAAGCATGCCTTGACTCTTTATTTGGTACAATAACGAATATCGTAAATTTATCACTGATAAATTCCCAGATGATTTTAAACATGCACATGTAAATCCTGTTCTCAAGAAGACTTATCTGCCAAAAGATGATTTCAAAAACTATAGGCCAATTTCTAATCTTAGCTTTATTTCTAAGATGCTTGAGAAAATCGTAGCAAGCCGTCTAAGGTGTCATATCAGTTCAACTTGTTTATCCAGTGTGCTCCAATCAGCATACAAACAATTTCATTCTACAGGGACTGCTCTCCTAAAAGTACACAATGATGTTATATTAGACATTGATAAAGGCAAAGTAACTGCACTTACCTTGCTTTATATGTCTGCCGCGTTTGATACCATTGATCACAACACTCTTGTCAAACGTTTATCAATGTGGTATGGCATATATGGCACATCTCTGACCTGGTTTTCTTCATATCTAACCAATAGACATCAATGTATAAAGACAGATAATTACTTTTCAACCTCACTCCCCACTTCATGTGGCATTCCCCAGGGTTCCGTTCTTGGGCCTTTGCTTTTCACTCTCTACACTACGCCACTCAGCTCTGTAATCCAAAGTCATAACTTGGATCATCACCTTTATGCAGATGAACCCAGATCTACATTTCCTTGGCCACGCCCGATACAAGTCTCTCTCTAAACCGACTCAACGATTGTCTCCAAGATGTTTTCTCATGGATGACCGATAGCAGATTAAAGTTAAATGCAGACAAAACTGAATTCCTCATCATTAGTACTCCAATGCAGCGAGGTAAACTTAATGACTTTTTTCCAACATGCATCAAAATATTACACCAGCAGCATCGGTACGGAATCTAGGAGTGACCTTTGATTGCGACTTCAATTTCAGACAACACATCCCAAACGTGCCGTTGCTGTTTTTATCATATCCGTGATCTTCGCCGCATTCGCCGACATATGTCGCTTTCTTCTTCTTCTTCTTCTTCTTCTTCTTCTTCTTCCAATACACGCCTGCCCTCAACATGCTGAGGATACAGGCAGTGCCGTGGCGTGGCAGGCGAACGGGAAATGTTTTGTTTGTTTTTAGAGTACAATATATAAGAACATAAAGTATCAACAGCTCTTGTTAGCAGCAGATTAGATTATTGCAATTCCCTCCTTCATAATATTGCTATCAAGGATATTGCAAAACTACAACGCGTCCGAAATGATTTAGCAAGGGTAGTCACACAATCTCCTCGATTCTCCCGCTCAGTGCCACTTCTAAAATCACTGCATTGGCTCCCCGTGCGATATCGCATTATGTTTAATATCTGCACAATCACCTACCAAGCCCTTTCATCCAAACAACCTAGTTATTTACACTCAATGCTCACACCAGCTAGACAAGCCAGACAACTTCGATCGACTAGTTCGAAGTTGCTATCTGTTCCTAGAGTTAAGACAAAGGCTGGAACTCAAGCTTTTTCAGTTGCCGCGCCAACTATATGGAATTCGCTTCCCGTTAATGTTAAATCAGCAGAAAATATTGTTACATTTCGTCGTCACCGCAAAACCTATCTTTTCAATATCGCCTATCCTCCCTAGCTTCCTAGCACATCCATCCAGTTGTTGACGACTTACGCCTATCACACGAGTACGAGAATGCTTAATCCTTTGGTTTTGGTGCGCCACTGAGCTCGGATTGTCTGAGGATATTGGCGCGTAAGAAGTTATTTATTATTATTATTATTATGGGTGATGCAAAACTGCCGTAGAAGTACATGGCCCAGTGTAGGTAGACAAAGTAGATAATTATGCAAACATTGTAATTGTACAAAGTTTGCAGAATGGCGCAGTTTTAAACACTCATCAATTGGTGATGACCTTGCTTGACCTTCACTCCAAACGTACTGCACCACTTGCTTCCCCTGGTATCCTGTATTTAAGGGGAGACAGTAGGCTTTCAAAATGTATATCACATGGTCATGAGCAAGTATAGGTATCGTAGATAGACTCTAAGCCACCATTGGTATTGTATAACGTTTGCGAGATGATGCAATTTTGACTAAACAAACAACGAAGTCCCCCTCGCTTAGTGCATTGTCTGTCTTTCTCAGAATAGAGTCGCCCATGAACACCCTCTCTTTTCGCATTGCCTCCTTAATCACTGCCTCATAGTAGCTCTCCGGTTTGCATCTGTCTGGTTCTTGTATTTTTCCCCTGTCGTCTTCTCTCATGTCACATTCTCTTCTGTTCTCTCCTGTCGCTTTTTCTCTTGTTACCTTTCCTCCTGTCATCGTCCCTTTTATCGACTTCTCTTCTGTCACATTTACTCTCACTTCCTTTCGTCCGTCAACTTTCCTCCCATCGCATTTTCTTCTTTCCTCTCCCGTTTCTATTCCCCTCCTACCTCTTTCTCTACTGTCACTTTCTCCCCTGTCACCTTCACGCCTGTCACGTTTCCTGCCGTCGATTCTCAAATTTCTTTTCACGCCTGTCACCTTCCCTCCTCTCAGTCTCCTTTCATCGGTCTTCTTGCCACTACTCTTTTCCTTCAGTCTCACAATATTCCTAACTCTATCCCTGTCTCCTTGCTAATTCTCATCTCCATCCCCTTCACAATATCTGCAAACCTAACTACCGCCTCCTGCAGACATTCCACCTTCCAACACCTCACGTACTGAGAGCCTCTTCCTTAGTATCTGACCATGACTTTCCACAGCCGAACAAGGCAAAATCCACCCAGCTGTAGCAGTCATCGCACACCAAGTGTCGCTTTGCCTTGACTTGCCGCTTGCAAGGCGCCGTATCAGAATTTATTTAATAATAATGATAATAATCTAATTAGCTATTAAAAATATTCAATTCACTGTGCAGTATTTAAGAAGGCTGTTTACTTTGTCTGGATTTAGGGTTCACATTCGCCACCTAAACTCCGTTGTCAGTGCATTAAGGTCTTCGTTCATGTTCCAAATCCTTAACAGAGGATACTTGAACCCAGTACACCCATTTTCCTAAAATACTTACTTACTTACTTACTTACTTAATCATCTTCGCTCTGATAAGAGAATAGGGCCGAAGCTCCTCCATCTCACTCTGTTGTTAGCAGTCTTCTTTGTTTCCTTCCAGGTGGCACCAAACTTCTTTAATTCCTCGGTTGTGGATCTCCTCCAGCTGTTTTTTTGGGCGGCCTGTTTTTCTTTTTCCTTGTGGATTCCAATCAAGAGCTTGTCTTGTAACTGTTGTAGCGTTGTTTCGGAGTGTATGTCCTATCTATGTCCATTTTCTTTTCTTTTTTATTTCTGTTTTATGTTTGTTTGGTCTGTCCTGTTCATCAGTTCGGTGTTTGTGACTTTGTCTTGCCATTTGATTTTCAGTATGTTTCTAAGACATTTGATGATAAATGTTTGTAGTTTTTTGGATATTGTTTTTTGTGACTCTCTATGTCTCTGACCCGTAGAGCAGTACTAATTTTACGTTTGAGTTTAATATTCGAGTTTTGTTTCTTGTTGAAAGGGGTGGTGTATTCCACACTGTCTTTAAGTTGGTGAATGCATGTATGGCCTTTCCAATCCAAAAAGACTGTTTATTGTGCACATACGTTACACTTTACGCTAGATTGCCTTGTCCATTTTGGTTATTCAGTGCCCCGGCGCTATCACGTACAAATACTCCTGGAAACAGAATATGTGTAAGCAGTGCCAACCGGATAATGGGTATGCTTGCTAGTGGAACTAATTCCAGTAGTTTTCATCCAGAGATGACTCAAGAACAGGACCGTTTCGGAACATATAAAACAGGGACTAAAACAGGTCCAACAGGACACTTTTATTGGGCATAAAATGGCACAAACTTATACATTACTTAGTTAACATGCACATGCATATATGACGCATGGTCTGTGTGTTATTGCGTAAAGCAATGTCCCATATAATTATGTTCACCAATTAACATAGATCTACCTTTTTGTACGGCAAAGGCACTAGTATTGAATTTAATAAAACAGCCTCGCAAAACTAGGGGAATTGAGACGCAAATACGTGTCACTTCCTATTTCTTTACATAGACACATAATTAAATATTCTTCTTTTCACAATCGCTCCTAATGATTCAACGTCAATATTAATGGAGACGTTCGCTCCGAGTCGGTCGTTTTTTGTTGTTGAGGCGTGTGTCGATTTAAAAGTAGAATTCCTTATTATTTTTATTGTGAAATCATAAAATATACGATATATTCTAACACCACGACTTCCTGCATGTGGAAAGTGGTTAATTAACGACGACATACTTTACTAATTTAGCGTGCATGATAGCATAGGTCAAACCGGAAATCTGGTTTGGGTGCGGTACCACAAGGGTCAGTATTATGACATACGTTATTCTTATTTCCCACGATCCTTTGCGGGTGGGATCCAATCACTTGCTCCGTTCCGTCATCTTTCGTCTCTGACTCTTAGCTATCTATTCCCGTCTTCTGCAATGGTTTTCCAATCTCTGCCGTTCGTATATGCCCTTTCGATCGTCACATAGTCACTACACCTTAGTATTAATCATCCTCTCCTCCTTGTGTTATCCTCGTCTGATTCCATGCACTTTTCGCAACGTTTTCCTCACTCGTTCTATATAAATGTCATGCCCGTGTCAAACTGTTCCAAGTTACTTTAACATGAGGAGTTTCTTCATACCACTCTCCTCTCTTCCCCCCTCCCCCGTATTTTTTCTTTTTTCTCGTGCCACTGTATTTTCTTCTGACCCAGTTCTTTTCCGTATTCCCAACCCACAGCTAGACCACGCAAATGTCCAACAAGAATGTCAGATGTTATGTCGGAGTTGTAGATTTCTTCACAGTACTCAGACCATCTCTCAGGAACTGCTTTTTTGTAATGAGGGTGCCGTTTTTGTCCTCGATGTTTAATGATCGGCTTGACCTTTGTTTGTTGGGGGGGGGCTTTCAAAATGGAATAAACCTGTCTGGTGCTGTTTCCATTCATTCCATTCTCTACATCGGTTCATATTTCGTTTATTCTGTCGTCCTTTGGTTTCCTCATTTTTGTTTGTTTGTGCGTTTCTTCGTGGGTGGATCTGTTCTCTTTTAATTGTAGTATTTTGTCACAAAGTTTCGTTACTTCGTCAGGTACCAATGGCTGTCGCTTCATCTTTGGTTTGACTAGGATTTATTTAGAGGTATCGCATACTGATGTGCCGATCACGCTAAAAACGTTATTGTTAGATATCAGATTCCAGGAAGTTAAGCGCTACAAATCGTTATTGTTAGATATCAGATTCCAGGAAGTTAAGCGCTACAAATCGTTATTGTTAGATATCAGATTCCAGGAAGTTAAGCGCTACAAATCGTTATTGTTAGATATCAGATTCCAGGAAGTTAAGCGCTACAAATCGTTATTGTTAGATATCAGATTCCAGGAAGTTAAGCGCTACAAATCGTTATTGTTAGATATCAGATTCCAGGAAGTTAAGCGCTACAAATCGTTATTGTTAGATATCAGATTCCAGGAAGTTAAGCGCTACAAATCGTTATTGTTAGATATCAGATTCCAGGAAGTTAAGCGCTACAAATCGTTATTGTTAGATATCAGATTCCAGGAAGTTAAGCGCTACAAATCGTTATTGTTAGATATCAGATTCCAGGAAGTTAAGCGCTACAAATCGTCCTCCAGACTCCCGTTGTCGCTTTGAATTACTTTGCAATGTTTGGGTCTTGCAGTATCTCTAGGTCAAATATTATCTGAAGGTTCTTGTTTTTACGATTCTTCTGTTACCTCTGCTTCATTGTCATCATTACAAGATCACTTTTTACATTGGTGCCAAACTTCTAGTTTTCGGCTTGTTGATACTTGACTTGAATCGTCAAGGTGTCAAGATGTATTCGATCTGGTTGTGTATTTTCCCATCAAGAGTATACCAGGTTGTTCTCGTGGATCTCTTGTGTGGTTATAAAGTGTTTGCTACAGTAAGGCATGCAAATTCTAGCAGTAGTAGGACTCTGTCGTTTGTGTTCCCACATGTGAATTTCCCGTCTGTTCCTATACAGTTTTCATACGCATCTTCGCCTGTCTTTGCGTGTTACAAATTAATTTCAAAACACTACCGTAGTATTTCCAGGGTGAGTGTTTTGAAATTGTTACACCGGATCCAACCGAACAGTTCAGAACAGAGAACAGAGATTAACAATGTGGAATCTTCAGTCTTAATTGTTAATCTGTATTAATACGCTATCTCATCCATTCCGTTTTTCGTTGGGACAAGACATTTGTCGAACCGTGGGACGACATTGCACGGGACCGTTTATCACTTGATTATCAGTGACATATTCTAGCCAGGTCTCAATCAAAGCTAAGCTATCTATGTCTCTTGATATCACAAAACTTGCCACCGACTGATAAACCTAACCCATACTTTTAACGACTTTTTTTAGCGAGGATGTATAGGTTTCTGCATATCGTTTCTTTAAATCAATCCAGTGCATTGCCACTGGAGCACAACACACACAAAAAACCTTCAGGTCCGCGCGGTCTTGCGCGAGCTAGATGAGATCTATCAAGGTCTTCATGGTTAACGTTGTCATTTCGTTCACAGTTCATCTCCAATTGTACAGTGGTCAGCTTCTGTTCCTGTATCCAGAAAGTGTACACTTCAAAGCGACACGTGTGTACCCCATCGCCGGCGCATCCTTGTTTTGCGCGATGCCGTTTAGCAGGCAACATTTGGTGGCTCGTATCTCTTTAGTGATATTCCAGAGGAGTTCCTCTTATTTATAATGCCGTGTGCTAGAATGGATTTTACTGACATCCAGGAAAACATCCTGAATTTTCTGTCATTGTTTGTTGAGGTCACCTACTTGGATCCCATTCACCATTACAAACACGTTGAAAAGTTCCGTAGTAAACTGAATTTTCTTGTTGGGGTCGTTCGGGCTTTAGGAGTCGAAAAGCTGTTCTGTCGTTCGTTTCATTTGAGTCTTTCCGAGTTTTAACTGACATTTTTGCAGGAGAAGGTGATGGTCACTGCTTGCTCGTAAATCGTTTTCACTTCTTGTTAACAGCAATTTGTTTGAATACTATTGGTGTTTTTGTTTTGCTTTCATGCGAGGCACGTGTAGTTTTTGTGGATAATCTTGTGTTGATTGACAGTACAGTAGTCCCCTTCTTGAGCGGTCACCCGCCAATAGCGGCCATATTGCTGTTACATTAACTCTTTTATCATCATTAAAACAATCCCTCTAGGGTTGCCATCCGCTTAGCGTGATCGGCGGCCGGCTTTTCAGGCCATTTTAACACCCTGTAATAACCGCTTGGCGGTTGAACACCGCTGTTTAGGCAGCCTGATTCCTTATGGTGCTTGTCATGTATACGGGCCATACGGAACGCGGTCTAGCTTCGTTACGTTAAAAGGCTTTGTGTATGTTAGACAGGGTTTGCGTGTCCATACATTCATAATATTATAAATTAATACATGTTGTGTATGATGTCCCGTGTGGAAGATACTAGGTGTCTCCTGTTGAGGTGCCACATCTGCTATCCGGTCAAAGAAGATTTGCAAAGCGTTCTCAGTTGTCACTTCTATTATGCAAGTTGACTGAGTCCACGTATAGCGTGGGTTGTATGGCCACGCATCACTAAGATTCCTACGAGTGTACGATCTTAGTGAACCGCACCGCCAGCCTTTTGTTTCATTTACGCTCACCTTAATCCCATCATGGTGTTCTTCCAAATACTTTTTGACCTACTGACGTTTATGGTGACGTTTCTGACGTTTGTGGTGACGTATCTGACGTTTGTGGTGACGTCTCTGACGTTTGTGATGGCATCTCTGACTTTTGTGAGGACGTCTATGACACCCGTCTCTTCCATTCCGGGCTTGTGGCAAGGCAACGGCGAAGTACATTGCTTCAAAAGTATATTTACAGAAACCCTTATACATTAAAACAATAAAACCAGTTCCTGCCAATCAATGTGTTCTCTCACTTTAATCCGCCCCTTCACAAACACAATGCACAATGTATTCTACCTTTGACACGTTCCCTGTCAACCTCAATGTTTTCTATTTTTAGCACGTTCCCTGTAAACCACAATGTGCTCTATTTTGACAGGCTCGCTGTAAACCACATTGTGCTCTATTTTTGACATGCTCCCTGTCAACCACATCGTGCTCTACCTTTGACACGCGCTCTGTCAACCACACTGTCTAGACGTTGTGTCATCATTACACACGTTGTAAACACTGCGACGACCGCCGGTACATCCGCGTCGCCACTGTCGCAGCTGCTGCCGCCGGCACATTTAAATCACACCAAGTAAAAAGTTTCACGCCGATTCCGGCAGCGATCTGCCGGCACCCAAATTCGGGCGTTCCGGCGTCGCCGACGTGGTTTCTCTCGGCGAAAACTTCACATGGGATATTACTGTACGTTCGGTGCTACAATCGGATACGTCGCCCTTGGTAGCTCGTCCGGAACGAAGGTAGGTCTGTTTGTTTCCGTACGGCAATAGCGGCGACAGAAGACATTTAAATGTCCCGTGCCTTGTTACGTGACCGAGTTACGTGCGTCGGGGGTCGCTCCGCTTTATTGGTCACGCGCTTCGTGAAACCAGCGACTATTTTTGGGGTTATATCGTGGCTTAGACAGAGAAATGACGATAACATATCGTGTTTAATCGAACGTGTTTAAGAAGAATATGACGTATACGAAAATGTTGGTTCGCATTTAGGAGTGACCCCCCTAGTTGTCAGATGACGTCATCACCACTTATCCCCCATGCGGTCACCATAGGTCAGTCATTCCATGATGTTGGGCGATTTCTACAGAAACTCTCTACAGACACTCAGGTCGTGCCGTTGCGTGCTACCATCCCTTGTCGTGTTACGTAAGAGGACTGATGGTTTGACCCACTCCCAACGCTGCACAGATGCGTAGCCTTTAGGATATTTATCAACGCAATAAATACGTTCGTGCGGTAATTGTTCCTATTAGTTTCCCAACAATACATCAAGTTGTTATTGTGGAGGAAAAGTACACTATGTGTCAGTAGTTCGCCTTGGTTCCGGTTGCCTTTAATAATAATAATAGTAATAATACTGGTAATCTAGCGAAGTATCTTAAATTATAGTCTGTGCTTGCTAGACAGTACTTAGTATTAGTAGGCATAATGTTGAAATTGCACGCACACAACCCAAGCAAGACGAAAGAGACTAAGTTACTGGTGGGGTACGTGATTGTCTTTTCTCTCTCATATATATCCCACCAAAACTTAATATTACACACCCTTGTATGCTTAAATTTATTTTATATAAACATAGTAGATATAGAATCAAAGTATATCATCTTCACCAACCGCTAGACAAGGTATTCATACATCTACCGTGACGGATTTTATGACGCTATCGCTTCAAGCGTACGACGTGCCTCGATTGGGAGTCGCACATTTCGGACTTCGTTTTGGGTCTGACAGATGGTTTAGAGCAGCCATCAGCTGTTTCATTGATGCGGCGAAGTGGGCCAACTCGCGCCACGCGTCGGCTGACTCAGGGGCTGGAAATAAACCGTCACACAAACCTCTTAAATCGACACCGCTAGACATAGGGCCAGGTGTATAGCGTCTGTCGATGTGTCCCCGAGTCTGACGTCGCATCCACGCGGTGCGACAAGTCGACGAGGCGTAAATCAACCGCGCCGCGGCTTGATGAGAGGGTTTTCATGCGTATGACGTCATCATGTCTGCAATGCGTCGTGCAGACAACAAGCAGCAGTTATGCAACGGTTGACCTCGGAGATCGTTCTGCAGCCCAGTTTAAACAACCCTCTCCGCCGTTCAGACCGCAGACCGGCTCGTTTTTCAACCCCACCACAAGGTCGTAAAACTTGTCGCCGCGTATTAAGCGTGCGGTAAATGAAAAAGTATCACAAAAACGTGTCTGTATCGCTTTAAAAGGAAACTAAACGAGTTGTTTGTTTGCTTTTCCCCTTTAACGTGTTGTTGCCGTTCGTGCAACATTGACGCTGCGGATTTCCGCCGCTACAGTGTGCAGTAAAAATATTAGTTAGAAGCTAAAACAGTACAACATAAAAGTGCATCTTATTTGTTTTGATTCATAATGTTGTGTGTGTGTGCGTGCGTGTGTGCGTGAGACAGAGAGAAAGTGGGAAGAGGGAGAGGGAGAGGGAGAGAGAGGGGGAGGGGAGGGAGAGGGAGTGAGGGAGTGAGGGAGTGAGGGAGTGAGGGAGTGAGGGAGTGAGGGAGTGAGTGAGGAAGGGGGAGAGAGAAAGGGGAGTTCCCTGCGCTATTCAAATGATCTTAATTCGTCACCAGTTCCCATCGTGGAATCGAGTCGAGACGTTTCTTTTTGAGATCAACCCAAACCTAAGAACCGCAGACGCAATCCTGATGCAATGTTGTACTTTGCCCGCCGCCATCCTCAGCCCAGCTACGTCCCTTTCGCAAAGGCCAAGCAATACACCAGGTGAACGCTGACTTTTTACACGTAGACAGATATTATCGGTGCACCACATATCGCTGTTGCAAGCAGATACAACCTGACACGTCCAGTGACGTCACAGACATCCACACAGTCGGGGTGGTATCTTTAGCGGCACGCTCAACGAATCAGTCTTTATCTGTCTGTCCATACTCAACCGTTCCGCCACCATCAGTCTTGCCAACTTGACGCAAACTCTCTCTGTCCTTCACATGGTGTGACATGTATGTATGTCAAGTTTTCCCTCCTTGACAGTTTGCAGTTTGGAAGAAAACTAAGGCTTTTACGTTTTTCGCAATTTCCGGAAGGTTACTAATGTATTTTAGCTTAATTATACGAATTGCCACCCGTCAAAAACCTTGGGGGTACGTTCCCATAACTGGTAAGACCCCATCATTTCGAAAACAATAAAGCCTTAGTTTTTCTTCCGCGGGATCGTAGATGGACATCTGAGAGTTTGGCACCTAAACCGCAAATCGTCAAGGAGGAAAACGTGACATATATACACAATTATATTATACATCCATGTAGATATGCATGCATGCATGCAAACATGCTCGCACGCACACATACACCCGCACATACATACATGCACGCATCCACGCACAGACGCACAGACGCACACACGCACACACGCACACACGCACACACATTCAGGCTAACTCGATTGCCGTTAGAGTGTGGTTTGTACGTCCTGCCCGCCCTCGAAAAACTGGAATATTTTGCCAGTAAAACGATTACCGATTGTTTAGCGTTATTACGTTTATTTACTTCCACAACTCAGTACATTTTAATGTACAATCGTAAATAAATAAACTCAATCAAGCATAAACAAATGAAAATCAGCGAAGGCAAATTGCAAAATCAAATCCGATCGTTTTAAAGCGGGAGAACGTGAAGATTTTAGAAACATTGCCATCAAGGTGGAGAACTCCCGCTGTATTCGGAGACTCGGGCACCAGTCCGGTTGGTCAGGCGTTTTTACTACTTCTTTAAACATCGGTTCTACCTTAAGGAATATTGCACAGGCATCGTCTAAAGGGCTGGTGTTAGGGTTCGGAAATTTAACTAAAATAGCTGCGAACAAGTACAGTCATTTAAATTAAATCATGATGTTTTCAGTCTGCAGGAAATGCACCAATAACGATTATGCATTTTAAAGTCACTCGCGACTACCGATGCTACACAATGTGTATACTATTGAATGCAGGGCTATACCGATACCGGGAGCGAGCGTGCTTGCGTACGTACCATCCATGCGCGCGCGTGTGTGTGTTTCAGCTATTTTAAAAGAAACAATACAATTTTAATATAACAGTGTCACTACTATTCTGTTATTTACAAGTAAAATCATACAGTTATCGAATGAGCTTTGATGCCCGATTACAGTTCAGCATCTAGGACTCTGGGCACGCGGTTCCTATACAGCTATTGCGGATTACATTTAAAAAAAAGCGTTCGTAGTCTTACTGTCTATCGACGTAAGATACAGTTGAACATCTCATGCGCATTGTCCACCTCTGAATGTTTTCAAACAGTTTCGTTTGATGATTCGTCAGGCTGGTATGTCACACGTGGTAGATATACTCAACTACCGAGAAACTAGTGACGAGTATATGTTGATGAAATGGTGGAGATTGGCTGGAAACGGTTGAGAAGAATTATGAAATATAGGGCTAAAGCGTTGCGACGTTTTTGCGATAATTTCATCTACACGTGTGCCAATTAAAGCATGTGATATATCGTAACACTTTGTAGGCGTGTCTGGAGGTCTGACGATCAATAGAAGCAAAACCAAGATCATGAGAGTACACAATAGGAACGACTACCCAGTTACAGCAGGCGGAGAGCCTCTGGAGGAAGTGGATTCATTCACATACTTAGGGAGCGTGAAAAGGAATCAGTGTGGTACAGAGGCAGGTGTTGCTGCAAAATCTGGATGTTTAACTCCAATGTAAAATCAGTATTGTTGTATGGCTCTGAAACATGGAGAATGACAAAAACAACACTACGCAAAATCCAGACTTTCCTTAGCCGATGTCTGCGACGAATCCTACGCATAAAATGGCAAGATTAAATCAGAAACGACCAGCTATAAGAAAGGACTGTCCAAGAACCCGTCACCAAGCAGATCCTGAGGAGAAAGTGGGGTTGGATTGGACACACACTGGGAAATCCAACAACAAACATCACACGACAGTCTCTGACGTGGAATCCTCAAGGAAAAACAAGGCGAGGAAGGCCAAAAAACACATGGCAAAGAGACACGGCTGCAGAAGTACAAAGGAATGGCTACGCCGGGAAAGAAATAGAGAAGAGATTGCCCAAAGTCGTGTGCACTGGAGAGTCGTCGTCGATGGCCTATGCTCCGCATAGAGCGAAGGGCATAAGTAAGTAAGTTGTTGGCGAGTGCTGTTCACTCATTTATTAAAAAGATGTGGCCGCCACGTAAATTTGTAGCACAGTTGATATATAAACTCGCTTTTATGTAAATAAAAAAAGTAATTTATTGTAGACCATACTGCACAATGCTTCGCCTGTATTCCGTACCATTCAATAAGGGCAACAGAGAGATATTGTTGTCTGGACATATCAACGTAAAAAATATATATCTTGTGCGACACGTTCTACATGTTTAGTACAACAACATAAATACGTGTCTTGGCGTAGGGATATTT
>CM034540.1:6621333-6743833 GCA_020002185.1 Paraescarpia echinospica
TCTCTCTCTCTCTCTCTCTCTCTCTCTCTCTCTCTCTCTCTCTCTCTCTCGTTCTCTATATCTCTCTCTTCTGTTTTCCTCCTTTCACTTCCTCCAATCTCTACCGCCGTTCTGTCCCTTGTCTCTAAGTAGTTTACCTTTCCACGCTCGCATCTTTAAACCTCTTCCATTCCCCTTGCCTTTTAAGTCACTCACCACCATTTCCTTGCCTCCCCTTTGCAACCTGATAATTTAACTTTCCCCATGACGTGTATTTATCCGCCACCTTGCGGAGTTCTCGATCTATAAATCCCATCCTCCCTCCCACTTCACAACTTCTTGCAGACATAATCGCACTTGTAACATCACTGCATTCCCAGAAATAGCGCCATATCGGTTGCTGCACCAACTCTGTGGAACTCACTCAATGTCTGTGTTAAGTCATCAGGAAATATATGCAATGTTACTATGATCTAAGAACACGCCTATTTGATCCCCTTTAGCGCTTCTTGCCTCCTAATGGAACTGATTTAACCCTTATGTGAAGACTAAATAGGTTCATCAGACTAGTTGGTTCAAATAAAGTCTGGTTGAGTGTATACTGCTAGGTGTTGACGCATAGTTTTCGCTGCAAATCTTATCTAACTGTTCACGACATGGAATTGCAAAACGATTAGAGACTGCTTAACCATTTTGTTTCAACGCGCTGTTCTCCGTTAGTATTCGAGCATATTATTGTGTAAACATTTGTATCTACTATACTGTATTTACCATTATTCATACCGCTTAGTATTGGCTTATCCGCTACGACGTCTTAAGACCATACAATCAGTTGATATGCCTTTCAAGTTTATTCAATAAAATCCTACTCGTACGACAGCCCCTCATACACAAGCGTACACTCCCATACACACGTGCACTCTTACGCTCACGTAGGCCATATACCAAGTATACAGACAACGTGTTGTTCCGCGGGTCGCAAGTGTACATGAGTAAATGTTTTGTATGTGCGCATTCGTGGGGAAAGTGCACGCATATGCACCAGCATTAGACCTTGTTGTTGTTGCAGAATATTAATGTTTTTACTCGTTTCCGTCTGCCTCATGCTATTTACGAACACGACCTAGATGCATCTTGCTGTCACATCGTATGCAGTGACACGCGACCGATATGTGCACCAAACAACGCTTATTTCACCGTCTTATTTCATTTGTTTGTGTGTCGATTTTTGACACAAACGTTCGCAGTGAGAACTACCATTCACATTTGTGCACGTTCCGACGTTTCCACGCTGTCGACCGTGCGCGCTGGGACGGTTGCATTCGGCCGGTGCAGGCATGATATGATCACGGAGACGACGAAAGGCACTCGAGCGCGGACTATGACGGTGGTACATTGATACATGTGTCTAGCGCAGCCGTCGACTTAGACATATAAATAACCATAATGCAATCTACTGGCATTTCATTAGTCGCGGCCAGATATGATTTAGTGACGTCGCAGCTGTTAACATTCAACTTCCGGTGAGCGTCTGGTGTCCTGCAGAGCGGACTGTCGCAATGACGTAATTGCTGCCGCAAGGCTGATCGGTCCGCTAGGCCTGTACCAGCTCTAAATATATTGCGTCTATAGCAATTTTTTATTTGAAGAACTAGCATCGTGCCTTTAAATACATTCATCTGATGTTAAGTTTGCACATGTTCGTGTTAACCAAGTGCACTATGCTGTCTTATAAAACAAATATATAATAAAGTTATAAAGAATAGCTAGTGTGATCAAGTGATAAGCAGTGTGGTTAACTAATTATTGAGCATTCTTCAGGATAATTTGTTAGTGTATGAATTGTACAAGCGATCGCGTCTTATCGAGATGGCTTCAAAACAATCAATAAATTTGCGTTCAAACTACTGTAGTGGCAATAACTGCATCCCTTGCTTTGTTGCTTCAAGGTAAGGTAGAATGGGATAGTGTCCGTTCACACGGTATCTATGTTTGTTTAGCCTGTTTCACACAGTATCTAACGATGTTTGTTTAGCCAGGCCGTTTTATGTTTCCATGCCACATATAAACACAACGCGTTAAGACGTCGGCGATATTTGCTTCGATGTGTCCAGTGATATTATGTCGCACGTCTATGTGCAGCTTAACATCGTATGTTCGTTTAAACGAACGACGTGTCTAAAGATTGCTGCGTAGACATTAACACATGCCCCTCCCGATGTTAGCTTTGATGAAAGTCACGACCCGCGCAACTGCCGTCCGTCGCCGATTGACCACTACGCGATCGATCTCGCACGATGTTTCAATGCGCTATCACCCGACAACGTGTCGGCCGACAAATTGGTAACACATTCTCGTGTAAACTGGTGTAAATAAAATAAATTCCGCATACGTGTTTTGTAGAGGCGCTTACACGCTTCTAGCCATTACATATTTGACGAGTTCGGGATCAGGCTGGTTATTTTGCAACGCACACGTGTACATGCACGTGTACGTGCACGTGTGCATACGAGTACTTTTGCAGTTTAGGCCCACACCTCGAAAACACCATGATAACGATCACATACAGTCACCAAACATCACATCGCGTATCTACAACACCTATTCTACACATACACTTGTCACGTGATCAAACAATTATATTTACTGTCTTTTATCGATCACTCGAAGTTCACTCGTTTTTGCATGTAGTAGTAGTAGTAGTAGTAGTAGTATTTTATTAGAGTCTCACTCCACGTATACATGCTTTAAAATACAAGACAAATAAATATATTACATTCAAAGTTAGCACTGTATACAAAGACCACTCAAAAAGAGTTATGAGAGACTTGTAAAAACAAAAATGTACAAATAAAAACAGTAATAATTTAATAAACATGTGCTATTATTTTGTTGTATTGTGTAATCTTGTGTGCAGTATTTTTTGGAGGATGCTGGCAGTTTTACTTATTATATTGTCATTACTCAATAAATATACAAATGTATCTTGATCATTCATACTGGAAAAAGCAGGATCATTAATTGTTGCATAGCCTATTAGTTCTTTTCGTTCGTTAACATATAAAGGGCATTTCATTAAAACGTGAAACTCATTTTCTATTTCATTCGTGCAATTATAACACGTCCTAGCTTCAGGTGGGGGGTAATTTCGTTCAAAACGTCCAGTTTCAATTCTGATTGGTGCCACGCCACATCGAAATTTTGCAAGTGCTGATCGATTACTTCTAGTCATGATTTTTTTAACATAATGCTCAGTTACAAATTTTTTTTTGAACTGTTTATAAGTTCTTAGTTTATTTCTACTACCATTTCTGCCCTCTTCTCTATTTATAATATGAAGCCATTGCTGTTCCTGTAATACAGACAGGCAAACATCTGTGTGTTCTATTATAGCCTTTACATTAACATGGTCTCTTATATTAGTAAGATTATGCATATTTAAGTCATTATAACGATGGTATACTTCGTAGCCCCAATTTCGTTTCCCACTTACGGCCATTTCCATCATCCATAGAAACACACGTTTTGTCACTCTAGATACATCCATATTGATCAAACGACACCAGAGCCTAGTAACAGATAGCCATTGTTGGTTAGTCGGGGTTTTCCACCCCATTTCACCCTGTACTGCTGCTGATGGGGTATATTTACCCACACCTAGGAAAAATCGACAGGCTCTATTATGTTTGCTATTTATGACCGAATATTCCTTTGTACCCCACACAGCAGAACCATAGTTAATAATGGAGAGCACCATACCATCATATAGTTTTGTAAAACAGTTAAAAGGCATTCCTCCATTACATTTTGTCTTAGCCATTAACAAACCCAGAGCTCTGTTCGCCGTAGTAGCTACTGTTTTTACCATCACCTTATAATCAAGATATTCAGTTAAAATCAAACCTAAATATTTATACTTATTTACGATGCATATGCTTTGGTCACCTAGTAGAAAATCGCAAGTAGTCTCAGATATCGATGGATTACGAAAATGTACAATTTGAGTTTTGTCTTTGTTAATAGACATGCCCCAGTCATTGCACCATTTCCAGATAACATTTAGCAATGTCTGCAGTTCTTCTGCTGATTCGGCCAGCACCACAATGTCATCTGCGTATGCTAACATTGTAACAATTTCGTCTCCGATCTTAACACCTTTACCCGTGCCTTTCAATTCAGTTAATAAATCGTTTATAAACATATTAAACATGATAGGTGATATAACACATCCCTGCTTAAGCCCGCATTCAACATTAAACCAGTCAGACTTTAAGTTGTTGACCCTAACACAACATTTGTAATCAACATATAATGATTTCAAAGCCTTAAGCATTTTCCCTTGTATGTTGAAGTTCCTAATTTTGTTCCAGAGGAAATTTCTATTGATACGGTCATAAGCTTTACTAAAATCTACGAAACATGCACACGTTTGCTGGCGGCATTTCTTTCTAGTATTGATTATGTTTGTAATGGTAGATAGGTGGTCGAGACAACTGCGACCTGGTCTAAACCCATTTTGTTCATCACACAAAAGGTTGTTGCCCTCTACCCACGATATAAGACGATCATTTAAAATAGAGCAGTATATTTTATACACATGGGAACTAAGCGTAATTCCCCTATAGTTCAATGGCACTCGTGGATCAGACGTACAACACTTGGGTATCGGGGTTACAATGCCCCGACGCCATGCTTCAGGAACCATGCTGTTGTTAAAACAGTGATTAAATAGTTCGTAAAGGAAGTCTATGGCATTTTCGTTGACCAGCGTTTCGACTGGAATGTTATCATCACCCAACGCTTTGTGTTTCTTGGCCTTGTTTAAGGCCAGGCGAATGTCCTCCTTAGAGATAGGCCCATCAAGGTGTTCATTGTGACCCAGTGAGTGGGTCTCCACCGGCGGTTGATAGTCAATTGTTTGTTCGTAATTGACCGGGTTCAGCAAAGTGTGAAAGTCAGTTCTCCATTTATGTAATATCACGCTTTGATCAGTGGATATGGAGCCGTCCTCTAGCATCACTTCCATTGGTATATCATGGATGCGTTCTTGTTTTATCCCTAATTTTTCAATATGCTTCCATGTATGCATTAGTTCCGCTGGATACTCCGGTAGGTGGCGAAACCAGACGTGGGGATAGATCACAATTCATATTTCAATAATAATTGTAAAAAGTTATTAAAATACAAGATATTTCAATAAATTAATTAATTAAATAAGGTAATGTTAAATTTAATGTTGACAACAGCTGATAGTATTTGTTAGGGTTATTGTCTTGAGTAATTATTGCTGTATTTTAATATTGTCCACCAGAGGCAATTTATTATGCTATAATACAATATATATTATTTTATTTTTACTAACAATTTATTTGTTGCAAAATTTAATTATGCATATTATTTTATATGTTGTACTGTGCTATTCCTGTTATATACATTAAAAATAATAAACAATAATAGTATAATTTAACATGGACAATAGTAGTGGTCAGATATAACTTTGAGTGGCCATTTTATTACGTTGCTAATTTTTATTATACGGCCATTATAACGAACGTATATTCGGATGCCAGTAAAAGTAATCAATGCTCATTGGTTAATAATTTATGTGAAATTTCAGCATTTTGCTTGATATTATCATCCTCTAAATCATTTATTTATTTATATTAAAGGATAATTTATGTGAATGTCTTGTGCAAACAAGGCATACTGTATAGGTAAATTAATATTGTATAAAGAAATTGTGTAAAGAAACAAATGAGCCAATTCTGGTTGTTGAACTTGTGTTTTTGAGTTCTATTAATTTTAATTTGTGAAATCAATAAGTATAATGTGGCACGGCAATCCACACTCAGTGCTGAGCGTAGGCTGCCAAAAGGCCCATAAGTTGTGAGATGTGATGTGCGCATACGCACCACCTCGCCAAGGTAAAAGAGTTTTACTTGTGGGAAACCAATACCGTTTGAGGTTTAAATGGGGGGTGCTGTATAATGTCTCAAGAACGTTTTTTTGGGAGCCTGCATCAAATAATGCACCTCCAAAATCATTATGAGTTTTTTATAATTCACCGACGAGGACATTTTATGTGCTTTCTATTGATAAATATATATTTTATTTTATTAGTTTCTTAACATATTTATGGTTATTCTTCTTGTATAAATGAATGTATTTATAGTAGTTTTTTTTAAGAATGTCTTAATTTGTTTAAACTTGTTTTAATGATCTCTCTTTTTTAGTAACTATATTTAAGGTAATGGTATATTTTTTACATATTTATTTCTTAGTTAGCATTTTTTAAATGTAAAATACTATTATATACGTGTGCATGTATGTAAAGCGCCCGAGGGCAATTTTAATTGATTGGGCGCTGTATAAGTACTTTTATTTATTTATTTATTTATTTATTTATTTATTTGGTTGTAGTCTGTAGTTCCACAAGGACAGCACTTCCACGCCATTATATAGAAAGCTGTGAATATCATAACATATAAGGTTTCTACTTTATGTTATGTTTATATTATATTATGTTATGAAGGCGAAATGTCGAAACAAGCGAGAGTGTGGCACGGCGAGATGTCAAATTCGGGATGGATTCTTTCAAGGACATCCATCCTCTTGGCCATCTGAAGGGTTTGTCCAGTTTGACCAGCTACACGAACACGGTGGACTGCAGCTATCGGAAGAAACAACAACAACACACAGTTCTTTTCAGAGCCGACCAACACTTTGCAAACTATACTGAGACACGAGAGTTTATTCATAAGTATAAGTTCTCCAAACATTCACCAATTCATCTTTAAAAATGGGCACATTGTCACGTAACACATCAATTAGAAATTTACAAACAACTTAACATTATCATGTTTTATCAATAAATAAAATAATCTGCCAAATAATATTTCATACAAAGGTTTTCATGATTGATCATTAATACTATGTCAATATTATAATAAAGTATTTTGATATAGCTAATTTTTAATCGACATAACAACATCTCTGATATTGTTAACATATAAAATATTAACAACTGGAATAATTTATAATAAATAAAATATTGTGTGGTTTCACAATAATTACAAAGAACATATTTCCGAAAGGGGATCCATGACCCAATGCCTACCTAAATACGCCATTTTAAGATTATAACCGGAATGGATCAGAATTAAATCCCATAAAATATTTATCAAGATCTTTATACAGTCTTTCATACTGCTGACATTACTGATGTTAAAACCTGTTAAAACTGTTGAACCATTCAGTAATTGCATGGCAGGCACATATGTCAACTAAATTTTTTTATTCAGTTGTCACTGTTTATCATAAAGCTCACTTATTATTTTTTAGGAAATAAAACAATATTTTGTTTACTAAATAAAATGTTTGTAAAACACAAACCATTATTATATGTATTGTGTCATAGCTATGATGAATTGCCTCTGGTAAATAATATTAAAATGCACCAGTATTTACACAAACCAATAATCGTAATAAACCCCCATTTGCTGTCAACACTGAATTTAAGGTAATTTTATTTAATTAAATATCGCGTATTTTATTGACTTTATTTTATATTATTAAAATTTGAATTGTGATCTATCCCCACGTCTGAAGTCAATCATTAAAGTGGTGCCACCTACCGGAGTATCCGGTGAAACTAATGAATACGCGCAAAAACGAGTGAATTTCTTGTACATTTTGATCAATAAAAGACAGTAAATGTAATTGTTTGATCACGTGACAAGTGTATATGTGTAGAATGGGTATTATATATACGCGATGTGACGTTTGGTGACTGTAGGTGACCATTATCGTGTTTTTTTCGAGGTGCGGGCCTAAATTGCAAAAGTACCTGCATACGTCCGTGTTTACGTATGGATGGATGTGTGTGCGCGTGCAATCCTTGTAGATGGTTTGTATCTCTGATACCAAACTTTAGGGGATTAATCTACGCCCTTTCGGAAGAAATGTAATGCATTTTCTTAAATCCCCCGTGGGTTAAGGATTCAGACCGGTTTTAGGTTCGTACCAGACGTTAGACAGACGTACGTCGACTGCTCATTGTGGTACGCGTGTTTTTGTGATCGTCTAATGTTTGTTTAAAAAACTGCTCACATGTACGTCATGGCAAACGTCGCGTACGAATGCATCGGGAAACCGTCTTCTGCGTGTGTCGATGTAGTGCCACGCGGAGAAAGGGCATTGTTGTTAGTATCCTTAATTGTGCAGCCACTCCAATCGTTGTGCAAGTAGCATAATCATTTGACATATGAGAATATTGTATCGTTGTATATAGGTATCTGTTATGATTACTGTTGTCATGGTTGAAAATACAGTCACAGGTGGACTTATTCCATAATGGTCGTCAAGGCCGGGTAACAAGGACACACCTATATGTCAATGCCGGTTTGACGGATGACTTCAACACACGACGCCAGACGAACATCATGAACCGTTTTATCAACATTATGTTTTTTCGTGTAGACTTTTTCGCCTGGATTAACAACAACACACCAAGGAAGGGGGTAATAAACCGGAACCAAACATAATTTAAACCCACGAAAAAGTAATAATAATAGCGAACCATATTCCATGGCTGACACAAAAGGCGTTCTCTTGCGCTCAGATCGCTGTTTTATTGGGTATTGTTTGTTATTAGTGTCATGATGCGCGAAAGATCTCGCAATTACAGACGTAGTGAGGTGTATGTAATAACCAGCTATTGCACGCACATTGGCGGTCACCTCTGGTGGATTCATTACCTTTATGTTCTTCACGTTGGTCGTGTCATAAACGTCTGACATGCCATGATCGTTTGCCAGACGTCTTGCACTGTGTCGTTGAGGTTTTATAGCAGGTCGTTGTTCGTGTTTTATAGCAGGTCATTGTTCGTCCAGTCGATCTAGTCCACGGCGTTATGGTTCATACCTTTGGTCTCCCGTTGGTCTTTCTACAGGTGGTCTAGGTGCGCGGACGACCCCCTGTCTACCACGGAATGTGCTAAATAAATTGTCACTTATGTGCACAAAACATGTCATTTGGTACTTTTAGAACTAGCAATAGCAGTTCCACGATATAGAGTAAAAATAAGTTCAACCTAATAACAAATACGTCAAATTAAAGCTTTAACTAGATGTAGCATAGTGGTTTACACACAAAAAACAGGAGTGTGCCAATATGGCAGCACCATTTGCTGATATTACACTGAATTAGGTGTTGGGTAATTATGCGATCTTCATATGTTACACCTCTTACGGGTTCGTTCCCCGTAAGTACGTCTTTATTATGAGTATGTGTCTAATACTGGGCGAAATTACCGTAAGCAAAGCGCAAGTGATGTTACAGGTTTCGTCACAAAAACGTCGTAATGTTATATTTCTAAAAGGTAAAGGGTCGCTTTTATAAAGCTCAGTCCTTAGGACTGCTCAAAGCGTTTTACTCTTTACTCACTTGCAGACCTGTTCAGTCGAGCTCTATTTCGACAACTGCAGGAAACACTCCGCAATTAAAAATGCGCGAATACTATTCGTACACAAATATCCACCACTGTCTATAGCCAGGTACGCATTCATTCAGTTGAATGAAATGGATCAAGGCAGAGTGAACGAACTTTCCTAACGATCAAAACGCCATCAATATGATTCAAACACGGGTTCTCTCTAGCCACTGTGCCACAATGCATTTATGCATGGCTGTTGTCGAAAAGTTTCAGTAATTTACATATAGTAATATATAGAATTGCAGATTTATTGCGTGAGTTGATTGCATTTTGATTAAATTTCAAATTAGCCTCAAAACGTAAATTATTTGCCTGTTGGATCCTATGGTCCAATCAATGTTTGCGCAGCGAGTTCTTGTTGAGCCCGCACAGAACACTAGCGGACCCTAATAAGTGTACGGATTCATTTGTGGGTCTTACGGATTTCTGTTAGCAGTCTTATATATATGCACCACGTAGGGCTGTCCTAAGAGTGGTCTCATACAAGTCTCACTGCACTGTGGAGAGAGCTTCCTACGCCCCTCCTCGTACAAGTGCATGTAAACACCTGATGTTGGTCTTGTCAAAAGTACCTTCAACCTAACCCTAAACCACATCATAAACCTAGCCCTCTTTACACATAAGATCAACCATAAAACGGCGTTTGTGCGTGGCGCGGTAACAGGAAGTTGTCTTCTCGCTTTGTAGGATTGGATAACGAGGACGTGTAATTACTTATCGCACTATCCGCTTGATGGCAGCACTAACCGTGCTTCGTTGTTTGTGTGATCGAAGCCAATGGACGGAGCCACCTCCCAAGTGAAACACGGCTCAACAACAGACGATAATAACCATTGTGTTGAAGTTGTTATTTCCCCTAAATAAAATAATACGAATATGAGGTGACGAAGCCAAGGGTAGATGAAGGTTTCGTCAGATTTATACATCCGCATTTGGTGATGATGGTGATGATGATGATGATGATAGTGATGGTGACTGATTATGTAATCTTAAAATAGCATAAGAGGAAGTCTTTAGTACACAAGCTTACGCTTTGACGTTTTGATTTTGTTTAAAATGATGTTTCGTAGAAAACAGAATACAGTGTGTATGCATAATATAAGCATACATTAAATGGCCTTTCGGTAAACCTGTAAACAAACCCACTGTTCAATTACGCTGTTGTCGCACTGGTGTAAATCAGGCTTATTAACAAATGCAAATGCAATTTAATAAACGTTTTCAAAACTGAGCATTTGAATGTTTAATCAAATACACTCCTGAAAGTGTTAGTGCATTTTCATGTAATGCATACCAAAAAAACATCTGCATTTTAATGCGACAGTCAACAAATTTTTGTCAAATAAATTTCGAAGGGAGATGTAACTGTATGAATTATTGTTGTATCGCGCTCGTTTTATATTATTAATTGCTAAGCCAAATAGTGTTCACCAAAAATAGTTGCTAGATTCTTAATCATACTGAATAACACCTGCATTTACCAATTTAACATACGATTTATATGGAATTAAATAAAATGCATTTACGGATGCATAGGGGGCTACTAAAAGTAACTGCATTTGCATATGAATGCGACCAAACAACATTTGCGTTTGCATTTGAATACGATGCAGGAAAATGCATGCGTGCCAGTATATCGGCCAGCGGGTCAGATACTAAGGACCTCGACACTAGCCCCAACACCAGTTGTCATGAAACAACCTAGGCGGACGCGGGCCCTGGGGATTGAACCCCGTCGAGCAAGAATCACGCCGAATCCAGGCAGGTTCCTCGCCGCGGCTAGATCGCTCGCCGCGGCTAGATCGCCTTGCCGCCGGCGTGCAGCTGTGCCTCGAGGGGCCAGACCAGGTCGAAACGAGCTGGGCACACGCCACGCGGCGCTAATAAAACCCGTCGAGTTGTCGCGGTCTATTTACTTATGCGCGGTCTGCCACAGCACCCGGCCTGGCCATTTGTCAACACCGTCAATATATCAGCGTAACGACGCACAGCGTGCAGCGTGCTGTCTGGACTCCGGCTGGTCGAATTACGGGACGAATTGCGGCTCCAGCCACGTGCCACGAAGGTCGGTCGGCGACCGGTCGTTATATATGTAATTGATGATCGTCATAATTAATGTCCATAAATTATTGTGTAGTTATTAGTCATGATGATTTACAACACGTCTCGAAATTCGATACACCTGATTGTCGCCATAATAAAGACAGAAGCAGGAAACAACCTTACAATAGTCAATACCATGACGTGAAATGTTCATTAACATTTTTAATATTTGTGTGTGTATAAAACGCATTTCGTCACCTTTTCAGATGCTCGAATGTGCAAAAATTTCAAACTTCAAATGTCATCTTTCGCGTTGTCGTATTGGAATAATAAAGACCCTAATATTCTGCTTCAAAATAATGTTTAAACATGTAAAATATGCATATTGGAGTGTATCAAACATTTGCTGCAAGAATAAACATTTGAAACTATAAAACAATTAAATAATTATCTACCATCACTCAAGAATAACCATTGGTCACCCACAGTATAGTTGTCAGCTTAGGGGGGGGGTGACTATCGGAGACAGTTGTACTGCGATAGTTGTATTAGTCGTGCAATAACATTACGAGAGTATTTAACAGCTAACAGAAACACGTGTTTACACGCAGACATTTGACTAGTTTACCCTATCCACAATTAATGCACTGGTTGGTGCATAAAGTCGAACCTTGCTCTGCGGTCAACTCCATAATTATCGTCACAGTTATATATGTCCTATATTTCTGCAACGGTAAATATAGGACAATAATCCTACCAATACGATCATCTCGCCATTCAAATTACATTGCCACAGACCCGAGAGTGACATTAGTAGTTGGGTTCTGTTTTATTAATAAATCTAAACAATGTAGAGGTTTCTTTAAATCATTCTTGTTCTGAACTACGACATTTATTGCGTAACTTTCGTGCATAAAACCATTCAAACTAAATTATGAGTGAATTCCTTTAGTGAAATATGGCCCTAAACATCGATATGTTACACGAATCCAGGGTGCCTCTTTGTCATGTACGCTTGCATGAAGGTGCCTCGTTGTCAAGTACGCTTGCTCGAGGGTGCCTCTTTGTCATGTACGCTTGCACGAGGGTGCCTCGTTGTCATGTACGTTGCACGAGGGTGCCTCGTTGTCATGTAGGCTTGCCCGAGGATGCCTCGTTGTCATGTACGCTTGCAAGAGGGTGCCTCTTTGTCATTTACGCTTGCACGAGGGTGCCTCGTTGTCATGTACGCTTGCTCGAGGGTGCCTCGTTGTTATGTACGTTGCACGAGGGTGCCTCGTTGTCATGTAGGCTTGCCCGAGGGTGCCTCGTTGTCATGTACGCTTGCACGAGGGTGCCTCGTTGTCATGTACGTTGCACGAGGGTGCCTCGTTGTCATGTAGGCTTGCCCGAGGGTGCCTCGTTGTCATGTACGCTTGCACGAGGGTGCCTCGTTGTCATGTACGCTTGCACGAGGGTGCCTCGTTGTCATGTACGCTTGCACGAGGGTGCCTCGTTGTCATGTACGCTTGCACGAGGGTGCCTCGTTGTCATGTAGGCTTGCCCGAGGGTGCCTCGTTGTCATGTACGCTTGCACGAGGGTGCCTCGTTGTCATGTACGTTGTACGAGGGTGCCTCGTTGTCATGTAGGCTTGCCCGAGGGTGCCTCGTTGTCATGTACGCTTGCATGAGGGTGCCTCGTTGTCATGTACGCTTGCACGAGGGTGCCTCGTTGTCATGTACGTTGCACGAGAGTGCCTCGTTGCCATTTATGGCAATGCTGAATGCAGCCAACTGTGTCGAAAGCAGAATTAACGAGTGTCTCGACTGATCAGCCGGCGCCACTAATTAAACGTGTCGGCTTATATAGGTCGTTTTCGTGTTCCGTTCATAACAGATTGAGTTGTCTTGGATTCGGTGTAGTGTCCAGTTTATGGATTACCTATGTCCGTCTGCTTGCTAGTTCAGTCACGCGAGCTCCTTGTCATATATACGATTGCTGAAGACAGTTGCAGTTGTTGCGTAGTCAATTGACAACGAGATGTTATCGAGCCTCCAAAATCCGGCGCGCAACAGCGATGGTCCTTTGCGGCCACCATAGATAGTTAAATTATTGACGTCATTGGCGTAACATGGGGTGGGGGACTGGTGTAAGACCACATTTAGTGCCGGTCCGACATAACGAGACGCCTTGAAAAGAAAATAACGGTTTGGTATAATGTGTGAATTTTTTCGAGAACTTTTACGCGGGACATGTTGGTCCAGTGAATACTGAATGTACTACTGCATTAAATCGCTCACGAGGTAGCAATAAGTACACTGTACAGTAAACCGCACCTAAATCGGATTCGCCTAAGTCGGATCTTCGCTCAACTCGGACAGAATTTCGAAGAACGGTTGATTTGTAATGAATTTCCAATAAAAAGCTTCGTCTAAGCCGGATTATGTAAGTCGGATCTTCGCCTAACTCTGACTAACTGAGTCGGTCCATCTGATCCGAGATAATGTGTTTTTCCTCGCCTAAGTCGGATCGCAGTATGTCTTCACTCAGCTAATACAAATAGCATCACCCAGCCAATGGACGCTGGTATTACCAAGACAATAATGTTACATTATCAGTACATCTTAGCTACCAGGAGACTAGAGGCATCAGAAGGAGTCGCAATAGTTTCTCAAGATGTTGGACCTGCCACACAAAAAGCGGGATTCATCGAAGGTGTTGAACGTCAAGACGGTGACGACGACAAAGCAGCTGCTTCGTTCAGAAACGTACGGGACAAGCTCCGCGACATGTATAAATGACTATGTTGGCGTGGACGAGACAGCAGAAACTATGGCTATTCTACGCGACAAGTAGATCATTGAAACCGTCCGACACCCCGACGCAGACGGTTTACCGAGCGATAGTGAAGGCGACGAAGTCTCGGTGTCTAAATATATGATAACACGTACAAACCAGTGACGTACATGCTGCTTTACAGGCGCAAAGACACTATGGTCTGACGCTCGGCAACAGTGAGATCGAAGAGTTGACCGACAAGTGTGAGGCCATTCTCACGAGACAGTCGCAACAAAGACTTACGCAGAGCAAGATGACTGACATTTACTATCAATAGTGATTATTGAGCTATAATGTTAGAGATTCGTGCAAAAACGAAGCACATAACTGTTAATGCGTAATGTTGTGTGTTGCTTGTGAACATCAACATATATCAACGTGTGTGTGTGTGTGTGTATATATATATATATATATACAACGTGTGTGTGTGTGTGTGTGTGTGTGTGTGTGTGTGTGTGTGTGTGTGTGTGTGTGTGTGTGTGTGTGTGTGTGTGTGTGTGTGTGTGTGTGTGTATAAGATCAGATCAGATAAGATAATGCTTTATTGTATCAACTATGGAGTTGAGAAATTTGTCTCGGGTGGGAACATACATGACTGCAATATGTACATAAAACCATAACACCTTTCGATAAAAACAGCAGATAAATAATAAATAATACATGCAAGTGACACTGTGTGTGCGTGCGTGCGTGCGTGCGTGCGTGTGTGTGTATGTATGTATGTAGAATTAACGCAGTTATATATATATATATATATATATATGTGTGTATATATATATTATAGATATCATCTTCAGTTAAGTCGGATTTTCGCATAACTCGGATTAAATCACTCGGTCCGATTGAATCCGACTTAGGCGAGTTCGACTGTATAGGCTAGTCGCTCGCGTATTCGCACAGTGGATATTTTGCAGAACGCACCAATGTTTTAAAACCCGTCACGAGATTGGGTCGAAATTGAGGGGTATCAGGTTTGGGTGGATTTTTCTGAAAAACGTGGTATGCCATTTTCACGAGCTTCCCACTCCACGTCTGTTAATTTGGTATGGTCAGAAAGTTTAAAGAAAATATGTTGTTATATTATCCATCCAGCACAGGATAAGTTATAGGGGTGACCGGGGCACAGTGGATCAAGGGGAACAGTGAATCAGTGGCTATTTATAGAAACTGACACGTGGAAATGCACAGTTGCTGTCACCAGTTTATGCCTCTAGGCAATCCCCATCTACATTAATGCTTCTATTCGAGACTGATCTCGCTGGTGCGAATAGCAATGTAAAGCATGTTTTTTCGCTATCAAAAGTAAAACTTCATGACTATTGTTTTTGTGATTCAGTGTGGACCATCTAGGAAAAGGAAACTAAGCACATGTTAGTAATTAGAGGGGTGTACCATGAAGTTAACGAACATGTGGTCTATTCGCTGCAGACGGCCAGTTGTAGAAAAATGTCACGTGTGTGTACTGAGTGCATTCGGGGTACAGTGAATCGGCGTACAGGGAATCGGGGTACAGTGGCTGAATATGCAAGACATGACAATTATGTTACTTTTGAAATCGTCCAATCTTTATAATCCTGAACATAATTCTATAGCATTATATTTAGCTGTAATTTGCATACGTTTGCCTAAAACTCTTGAATTAAATTATTTGTTTTTCATGTTTGCCTACAGCCATTAGGCACAGGCTACTATTGAAATGTAAGCATAATATTGTAATAATTATAACCAAGAGCATTATGGTTCAGCATATTTAATGTAACAGTTAGCGAATTAGCTTATTTCGGTTAACTAAATAAAATATTCGTGAGTAACCTATTAGAATCTTAATGTTTGATTCACTCTGCCCCAGATAGTGATCCACTCTGCCCCGGTACTGGGGCTAAGTGAATCAGATTGTTTTTTAATTTTCAACCCTCCATCAAATGGTGGCAGGTGACAGAATATTAAGAAAGAACTTTTACAGAGATTAAGTTCATCTATCATGTCCATTATGTAAATGAACCGTGCTGTCGCTAAGCTAGGAGAAATGCTGCAACAGAAAATATCCGATCCACTGTGCTCCGGTCTCCCCTAATGGCCGCCTATGTAAAATATATTGTGGTCTAACCCCAACTGGAGGTGATACGCCAGCAACAAGTTTTTGAGAATATGTCCACTTTTGGAAGAACATTGAGTAGTAAACTTCGGTCACCTTCCACGTCTCTTGTTGTAGAGTTTGTAATGAATAGTGAAGTGTTGTTATTTTGAAATTATATATTTTGATCAGAAGGTCGCAGATCGAGGTTTTGTTGGAGGTTTTTTCTAAGTTTTATTGGAGGCGTTGTGAATAGTTATTTCAATATTCCAAACAAACGACTCCGAAACATCATATTCGACAGGCAGCGCACCTTTAGCCCAGGTAGATCTCTACACCTTTTCTATTATTGCCCTCTTTGTTTTGGGGCGGCATGTGTTACCCTTGCCCCATCGACACATTGCCTCGTTACGCAGCTGTTTACAATGTATAACGCCGGAGTTGTTCTGAGAAATGACGTTACAGGCACAGTTTTTGATGTGATATATGAAATAGATTCGCTGGAAAACTACTGAGGCTATAGTGAAACCCCGCTTTATGGTCACCTCGGTAATACGTCGTCCTCTCAATTAAGGTCACTCTAGGACAGTCCGAAATGAGTTTGGTAATAATAAGATATAGATAATTAGTCTCGCTAATACGGTCACCTCATTATTCAGGTCATTTTTTCCAGTCCCAAGGGTGACCTTAATACTGAGGTTCACTGTACTTATCCTGTTTCTTGTAAGTCTGTTTGACCAGAGCTATTGGGAACAGGGAGATGGGACACTCCAGTGCGCGTGTATTGACGTTTTTATGACGTTGTTTTTCGCAGCGCCTTCCAGTGGCTTACGAATACCCGTGACAGTATATAAAGGTAAAACACTGCGGGTGGTAAATAATATTTGTTTTTCACACTTCTTTTCCTCTGGTGGTAATCTGTATTCACTAGATGACACTAGTAAATTGGATTTACCTTCACACCTCATTCACCAGATGCGGCACTGTAAATGTGACATGCTGTATTTCGACTTGGGATTGAATAAAACTGCTAGTCTAGGCACAACATCTCAAAAGGGCTCTGAAAAACACTTTAAGGGTACCTAAATGTTACAAGCTGTCATTCATGCCGCCAGGATTTATTTATGACCTTTACCGGTCATAACCAGCCCGGATGACATTTTCTACTGTAATTTTGTATTGCGTAAAGAGCTATTTTGCGAAAATTGAGGCAGGGCTTTTGGATGGTTTTTCAACATGTACACAATCGACTATATATCTACAAATGAAAGGGCTATACGGTAAACGTTTGAGTGAGCCTGTGTGGAAAGACGAGACTCGTAGGCGCAGCAAATTTAAAATCAATACAGTAGATAGAATTGAGATGACAGCACAAAACATACCAAATTATATTAAAAGTTTAGTCGTGACCGAAGGTGTACAATAGTTCAAAACAAATACTTACATACGTGGCACATGACAACTATTTTTTACATCAAAAACTTCCAAATTCATTTCCAAATAAAACAACTAGATTGTCTGACAAACTATGTACTATATTGCATGCACAACCAAATATTAACCCTACCCCATTATTTTTCATAACCGCCGCCCAAGAACATAATAGGTAATATATGTACTAATTACAACGTATATACGTATTTGTAGTTAATGCGCGCATCAATATTGTAGACGAAGTTGAAAGAAAAACACAGCATGTGCTAAGATATATATTGGACCACTCGGTTTCTGCCTTACACAAGCATAATATGCAGTTGTCATCAACAATTTATGAAATCGTTCAGCAACGTATCAATATTATTAATCAGAACCACTTATTTCATCACTGGCATACAAACGAAGTGTCAAATAAGTTGTTTTTAGTGAAATACTTACAATATTCATAAGACGATAATCACTTAACGCGCCATACGGTTTCTACCTCATCGTGTTCAAAATCATCACTGTGCGACAAATCGCAAAACATGCACTGTATAAACTCCACGGGCTGTTCGTTAACTTTCCTGTTGTGATTAGGGTGACTAGTTGCTTACAATTTCGCTCGATACATTTTATTATTACGGTTGTTTATATCACCGTCACCGATATGGTGCATTGTAGTCACGTGGACTGCGTTCGCTATCACAATACAATACAACACAATACAATATAATACATTACAATACAATACAATATGTTTTATTTAAACAAACAAACATCCAAATAGACAGTATAGGTTGTAATCGCCTCAACATGATTTTGTTGTGACATATAATGTATTATACATAACGTTATTTGAAAGGAATACACAAGAAGTTAAAAACGTGTAGTTAATGTATCCCCTAACTATATGTTATAGTAAATGACTAAATCACACCAGAGAAGTTATAAGATTAATGTGTGAATATTTCACACACCCCAAAAGCCTACACATATAAGGAAAAATTTAGTTCACATAGTCACGTATGTATGATTAGTACAAATAATTAAATGTAAAATTATGAAAAATACATATGATTCTGATATTTCAGAATCGGTTTCAATAATTAATGCAAACTATACATATTAATTTATGATTGTTTTCTTGTACCTGTGTCTGAATGACCTCACTGTTTTAATGTTAGTAAGTTTAACATCCAGAAAATTCCATAGACTTATGTAATATACACATAGAGACATGGCTCTAACATTTAAGGTAACACAACATCTTACCAGTTGATTTTTGAGTCGTATTGTTACTGGAATATCTCTTTTTACAAAATGTTTTTGTATATTAGTTGGTAACATGCAGTGGTATGCCTTGAACATGAATATAGCTGTTTTTAATTTTACAAGATCTAAATATTTCAGTGTTTGCGACCTGTAAAATAAAGGGGTTGTGTGGTCAAGACGACCTGCACCTTATAACAATCTCATTGCTCTCTTTTGGAGCATGACAATATAATTGAAATTGGAGGGATACGTGTTTCCCCGTATTTCAGAACAGTAATTAATGTATGGTAGAAACAATGGCAAGTACAGGATATGCATAGACTGCGAGTCTATCAGCTGACTACACTTATATAATATGGCAGTACTCTTGAGAGTTTAGATTTAACACTTGCTATATGATCTTTCCAATTCAATTTCTCATCTATTAATACCCCAATAAATTTAGTCATTCGTATTCTGTCAATGTTTGTACCACTGATTGCTATATCAACATGTGTATTCAAAGTATAATTATCAAACAACATGTAACTTGTTTTCAAAACATTTAGGGATAATTTGTTTATAGCAAACCAATTACACATTTTGGCAAGAACAGTGGATATCGTTGTAACAAGTTGATTTATATATTTGCTTGCACATAACAAATTAGTGTCGTCAGCAAACAATATATATATTTTTTAAGTCTGGAAATGTTACATAAATCATTCACATACAGTATAAACAGTTTAGGTCCTAGTATTGAGCCTTGTGGAACTCCACATTATATATTTAACAAGTTGGAGTTATATCCATCATAGCAAACAAATTGCGATATAATTGATAAATAACTACTTATACAGCTATGAGCCATACTTCTGATACCAGAAAAATTATTTTGTTCACAAAGCAATTCCCGATCTACTGCATCGAAAGCTTTTTTCAAGTCGGTGAATACACCAATGGAATACATTTTGTTATTTAGCGATGCAGTTATTTCAATAATTAACTCAGTCAGGGTGTAGGATGTAGACATATTTTCACGAAATCCATACTGACTTGGGTTGATAATGTTGTGTTTATCAATAAACGCACTTAGTCTAGTATTAAACAGTTTTTCTAATATTTTGGAAAATTGTGGTGGAAGTAGTGAAATTGGTCTGTAGTTTGTACAGTTTGCTTTGATTCCAGCCTTAAATACTGGGATAACTTTAGCAAGTTTCAGTTTTTCTGGGAATATCCCAGTTTTAAAAGATGAATTAAAAACATGGGTGAATGGTGATTGTGGTAGCTACATGTTTAACAATGTCCATACCCAGATCATCTGCATCAGTCGACCTTTTTTTTGCAGTTTTCGACTACCCTGTGAACTTCATTTTCATCAACAGGTGACAAGAACATACAGTTATCATTTCGATTTTTTAAATAATCGAGTATAGATGCACCAGCAGGAGGCTTAATTTGTTTAGCAAGGTCTGGACCAACATTGGTGAAGAACTTGTTGAACATGCTAGCAATATTTTCTTTACTTTAAATGACTTTGTTACCTTTGATAAACTTTTCTGGATATTGATGTTTCTTCTGCTCTTTACCCATTATTGTTCCAAGTGTTTTTCATGTTCCAGCGATATTGTGTTTTTGCTATAGCAACAAAGTACAGTAGTATTTATTTTTTTCACTTCTCAAGATTTTTGTTAGTTTGTTTCTATATGATTTATATCTGTTTTCAGCATCAACTGTTCTGTGTTTTAGGAGTAATTGATATAAATTATTTTTTGTATGGCAAGCGTTTACCAAACCTGTAGTTAGCCAAGGTTTCTTTGGTTCAAGTCGGTTAGTATTCGTGCTGACCTCTTTCATAGGGCAACATTTATCAAAAGTACATAGAAAGTCAGAAATGAAAGTATCATATGCTTTATTAACATTATCCTCATTCAGAACATTTTCCCATGAGAGCTTATGAAGTTCGCTGTTGAGTGAGGTAATATTTCCTTCTTTTGTTTGAAGTACACTTTGTGTACTATGTTTCTTTTGGGTTTCATTCTTATTTATAATAGTTTTACACATTACAAATATTGGTAGGTGATCACTTATATCATTTATAAGTAATCCACAAGCATAATGCTGTTCTATATCAGTTGTGAATATATTACCAATAAGGGTATTAGTAGTACGTGTTATTCTGGTTGGTTTGGTTATTAGTGGGTACAATCCAATACTATAAATTAAGTCTAGGAATTGTGTCACATACTCCTGTGATTCGTGTTGAAACAAATCTATATTAACGTCACAACAAACAAACATTGTTTTATTGTTGCGGTCATTGTTTAAAATGTCAATGTTGTCACAAAAAATCGGTAGTCTTTGCCCTGGTGCTCTATATACAGAGCTTATCAGTATATTATTTCGTTTTTTAAAGTTAATTTCTACCGTAACACACTCTAGGATACCATCAATTACAACTGTTTTATTTGTTACTAATTTGCTTTCAAAATGTTCTTTTATGTACAATGCTACACCGCCGCCTTTTTTGTTAGTTCGCACAGCGTTAAACATGTTGTAACCTGGTATATTATTATCTGACACGTTATCCGCCCATGTTTAAGTTATGGCAATGACATCAAACGAACATTTCAAGGCATGTAAACAATCAATTATTTTGTTAATGTTTTTGTTAAGACTACGAGCATTAAAGTGTATAACAGATATACCCAACTCTTTTTTAAGCTGGACATCAGAATTAAATTGATGTTCTCTGTAATATTTGCAATCCACCAAATTGTCATTATAAAAATTGTTATCAGGATCAATATCTTTTTCATAGTCACAAATACCATAGTCTTTGTAATTAAACGTGCTAAAGTTCAGGGTTGTGCTGGTTGTATCAAGTTCATAGTATATGGAATTCATGTTTCTAAAATCCTCATCATTAACATTGGGAAACGGAAGAAATTCCGCCACATTGGTATAATTAATCATCAGCAAATCAGTATTTAGTTGCCTTGATGCAGCTGCATGTCACATTACTTGTGTCAATACAGTCAGATCACACTCCTTAGTGATGTTACCTTGGTGCAGCTGCATGTCACATTATTTGTGACCATACACGGCCAGATCACACTCCTTAGTGATGTTACCTTGGTGCAGCTGCATGTCACATTATTTGTAACCATACACGGCCAGATCACACTCCTTGGTGATGTTACCTTGGTCCAGCTGCATGTCACATTATTTGTGACCATCCACGGCCAGATCACACTCCTTAGTGATGTTACCTTGGTGCAGCTGCATGTCACATTATTTGTGACCATAAACGGCCAGATCACACTCTTTAGTGATGTTACCTTGGTCCAGCTGCATGTCACATTACTTGTGTCAATACACAGTCAGATCACACTCCTTAGTGATGTTACCTTGGTGCAGCTGCATGTCACATTACTTGTGATCATAAACGGCCAGATCACACTCTTTAGTGATGTTACCTTGGTCCAGCTGCATGTCACATTACTTGTGACCATACACGACCAGATCACACTCCTTAGTGATGTTGATAACTGTTCCATTGTTGTCTTGGATCATGATCTTTCCTGTTGCTGTCCAGCAGTCCGAAATCTTCCGTTCTTTCTTTAATTGTCTCGCCTGGAAGGCCAGCAATATCTGTTAAAAACCTGTTTGCCTCGTTTTAATTTGAGACAAATAACTTTGTTGCAAGTTTGTAGGCGTCCTTTGCTCATTGTGTCCGATATATCTGACTAAAGATGCATTTAATATGAGATCCAGCTATATAATCGTAATGAGGCAGAAACTCAGATAGGGCAGAAACCGAGTAGGTGACTATACTAACAATTTGGTGTGGCTTCGTGAAGGGTGGGCCTTAATTCAAACCATTACTTACACATATGGTGCATGACAATTATCTTTTATCTCCCAACAATCCCAGTTCATTTCCAAATATTTCTATCAATATTTTCATAACCATTCAATATTTTAAACACTTCTAATTGGTCTCCTCTAAATTTACTGGTCTCTAGTGTTGTTAAACCACATTCTTTTAGGCGTATTTCCTAACTAAAATCCTTCAGTTTTAATGTCATTTTAGACGCTCTCCTCTGTACTCTTTCTAGCATATCTATGTCCTTCTTGCGATATGGTCTCCACGCTTACGCTTATAAATAATATTCTAAATGAGGCCTAACTATTGTTTTGTACAACGGTACTATTAGTTCTTTTTCCTTATACGCTATATTTCGCCTAATTAATCTAAGGATTTGATTTCCCTTTGAAGCTTAAATTCCGTACTGCTCTGAAACCTTCACATCAGAAGTTAACCATCAGTCCTTTTCTTTTACAGTAGTACTTAGGACAGTACCCCCATTGTATATTCTACATCTTCGTTCCCATGTCCTGTGTGGAGGCATTTACATTTCCCAAAATTTAACATTTGCTATTTTTCAGACCATTTGATCAACCTGTCAAGATCTTCTTGTAAATGCTGTCTATCTCCATCACATTTAATCCTTCTAAACCCTCATCATCCGCAAATTTCAACACCTTGCGTGTTATATCATTGTCCAAATCGTTGATATTTATTAAGAATAATATAACTCCCAGTACTGATCCCTGTGCTACCCCACTCAAAACTGATTTCCAGTTTGAAGCCTCCCCATCAACAACTACCCGTTGTCTTCTGTCAATCAGCCATTTTTCTATCCATTTAATTATACCATTTCCTATGCCATGGGCCTTTAGTTTAAGCAGTAACCTTTGATGTGGCACTTTGTTGAAAGCTTTCTGAAAATCTAAGTAGATTATATCTACTGGTAACCTCTCGTCTACCCACTTAGTGATATCTTCCAAAAAAACTTAACATATTTGTTAAGCATGACCTCGCTGTTAGATACCCATGTTGAGATGGATTTATCAAGTTATGTTTAACAAGAAAATCCACCATGTGTTCTTTAATTATCTTTCTAATCATTTGCAAATCACCGATGTTAAACGCACTGGTCTGTAGTTCTTTGATTTGTTTCGCGAACCTTTTTTTTTAAATAAAGGTATAATGTTTGCTTCTTTTCATTCTAAAGGAACCACTCCCTCTTCTAATGACAAGTTGAAAACGGTTGCAAGCGGTATGCTAATTTGTTCTACAATTTCCTATAGTAGTTTGGTCGGAATCTCATCCCCTCCAAGTGATTTATTATCCTTCATAGCCCTTATTTTAGCTACCATTTCCGGGTTTACAATAAACTGTCCTAAATAGTTTGTTCCCACCCCCTTGAACTTAGCCTCTGGTACTGGCAGTGAAATTGAGTGAACTACTATCTTCCCTGGGAAACACCGAACTAAAATACTCATTCAGGTCTTCTGCCATACGAATCCCTCTGATATTATATTTCCAGCACTATCTTCTAGAGGACCGACGTTATCCTGAACTTTCTGTTTGCTCCGAACATATGCATACAAACTCTTGCTGTCATATTTTATATTACAAGCTAATTTTTGTTCATAGCTTCTCTTTGAATTTCTAATTTCAGCTGTAGCTTGGTTAAGTGCTTCTTTATAAATGTTGTAGTCTTCATCATTTCCAGTACATCTAAATGACTTCCACACCATTTGTTTGTGCTTAATTTGTCTAATGGCTTCTTTCGATAAGTGTTTCTTTCTGGACCGTTTCCTTTGTTTTTTCAAGGGAACAAATTCATCGACGATGCACTCAATGTCACACTTTAAGATATTCCAGCATTCTGTTGCTGTCTTATTCTTCAGTGTGTTATTCCAGTCTATCTTTGCTAAATATTTCCTCATGTCCTTATACCTTCCTTTGTGGAAATTTCTCCTCATCTTTTTATTATTCCTTTCTGATTTTACTTTGATGGTAAAATGTATTTGGTTGTGATCGCTACTCCCCAGTGGCTCACATATCTTGATATTGTCAACTAATTCATTCTGTGAGGACAAAACTATGTCTGAGAAAGGAAACTATCTTATACTAAAACTAAAAACGTATGGTCCTCACTCCCCGTACTCTTTACATATTTCCATTGTATATGACCATGGTTAAAGTTCCCCATAATAACACAGTCCCGTTTGCTCACTTCCCTTACAACGTTTTGTATTTTTTCATTCTCTTCCATGCTTATGGTTCGATAAACTAACCCAACCGTTAACGTTGCGTTTCCTGTAACTATGTTACACCAAATAGCTTCTTCGCAATCTGCTTCTCTTTCTATTTTTATTTCATAAGCCTGGATAGATTCCTTAATATATAAAATAACTCCACATCCTCATCTTCCTATTCTATCTTTCGTAAACATTACATAGCCTGTCAGTCCCAATTCGGCATCTGATATATCAGTGGTGGCCCATATTTCGGTTATACCTGTTATATGAGGGTAAATATTTTCTATCATAATGTTTAGTTCACATATTTTGTTTACTATGTTCCTTGCATTTAAACAAACGCATTTATATCCAGCTTCAGAACAATTTTCATGGGTGTTCTTTGCTGAATTATTTGTGCTGTCTTTATCTACGCCTCCAGTTGCAGGCTTCTCTGCGAGTCCCTCCTGCGCATCTAGTTTAAATAAATGCAACCTGTCCCACTCACAACAGGTTCTCGTAGAAAACTGCTGCCCCCTTTCAACTTAGATGGAGGCCATCTCTGAAGTACATAATAATATTGTCTTCCCTCCCAACAAAATATCCCCATAAATTTGTGAATCCCATCCCCTCTTCTTCACACATCTATGTTGGCCCCCTCCTCCCATTACTGGCAAAATTCCTGAAAGAATAATCTGTTTAACTCTTGTCTTCTTTAACTTACTCTAACTGTCTGTACTTCTGTAGTATCCCAGTTGTTCCCTCCCTGTCTGCAATATTTGCCCCTACGTGTACTAGTATAGACCCTCCCTTGCCTTGCCCCAATACCTTCTCAACTATTCGGTCACATGTTCTATCCTAGCCCCGGTAAACAGACAACGACGTCCCCTCTCGCTTCATGTCTTGTCTGTCTTTCTCGTAATAGAGTCGCCCATAAACACCCTCTCTTTTCTCATTGCCCCTTCAATCACTGCCTCAGGCTCAGAGTAGCTCCTTCTCTGGTTTGCATCTGTCTGGTTGTTGTCTTTTCCCCTGTCGTTTTATATCCTGGCACATTCTATTTTTCCTGTCGCTTTTCCTCTTGTCAATTTTCCTCCTGTCGTCGTCCATTTTTATTGAGAATATGGGATGGGAATTGTTACATCCCCAGGCAGCACACCACTCACTTCCATGGATGCAATTGTGTACTCGTAAGCCGTTGGAGGGCGCCATATGTACTGGGCGTCGCATCTCCCTATTCCCAATATCTCTGGTTTGACCATATATATAAATAGAACACGCTAGTTGAACTACAGGGAATGATTAATGATGTAACTCTATGGATTTGACCAACAGCAGCTGAACGTGGCGCTGGGTTGTCAGCTGCGTGATCAGCTCTTTAAGTTGCGTTTCCTGGTGGCGTTTGTGACGTCATTCCCACACATCTCGCGTGTCTGGACCAGTCTAATAGATACTAGTTGCATTTTTTGAAATACTAAGTATAATGCTGTCGTAAATTGTTGTGGAAAATATAAATTAATATCCCCTGTAGACATACAATACCAACTGGTAATTTAATTACCCTCTCTCTCTCTCTGTATGGGTGTGTGTCAGTCTGCCTCGCTCTCTCTCTCTCTCTCTCTCTCTCTCTCTCTCTCTCTCTCTCTCTCTCTCTCTCTCTCTCTCTCTATCTACCTATCCATCCATCCATCCATCCATTCATCCATCCATCCATCCATCTCTCTATTTAGATATATATATATATATCCATCTATCCATCCATCCATCCATTCATCCATCCATCTCTCTATCTATATATCTCTCTATCTATCTCTCTATCTCTCTATCTCTCTATCTTTCTATCTCTCTATCTATCTATCTATCTATCCACCCATCCATCCATCCATCCATCCATCCATCCATCTCTCTATCTATCTATCTCTCTATATATATCTATCTATCTATCTATCTATCTATTTATCCATCCATCCATCCATCCATCCATCCATCTATCTCTCTATATATCTATGTATCTATCTATCTATCTATCTATCTACCTCTCTATCTATCTATCTCGCTACCTATCTCTCTTGCAAGATCAGCGACGCCGACGCCGACGCCGCTGACCTAACCTTAGATCTGGCCATGTACAGCAGCAGTCCTCGCTGACATAGCTTCGCTATAATGTGTATAACTCGATGGAGCGAAGCGTGCCTTTGATAAATCGATGGAACGACGGAGTCCCAGTCACTTTCTAAAAATGTGAACATCTCGGTCAGTCTAGGAACGAGGTTCACAACTGCCTCCGCTTCGTCCACTAACAGGACACTGATGCGCCTTGCCAGTCAGTCGTGTACATTATTATAGAATCATCTAGTTATCGAACATTACTCATCACAATAACTATTGTATCACCAATATTTTATATATTGTCCTCGTCACTAGCATTCTATATGTTGTCCCTGTACATACTCTTCAAGGATGGTTCCATCGGAATAGTATGCGCTTGCTGTTATCGACGGGTTTGTCGTTGTCGGTGGAGATATATTGACGGGAGAATAACGTTCTTGAACCGCCATGATGGCCGTTTCGTAATTACCGTCATCTCCATAAGTAAAGGCCACGTAGTAATTGGTCTGATGCAACGAGGTACTGCAACACCGCTCACTGTCACTAGTGCGAGTAGAGTTAGTGCGAGGTCAATCCTGTTACCATGACAACCATAGTTCCAGACGTACAAACAGTGACAAGTTTGTCTACGTGATATAAAAAGAAGCGCAGATAAATGTTCATAATTTAGCCATGCTGTGACTCGCACTGCTCATGATACGTGCCGGTGTTATTTAGTCTAGATTCTGACTACAATGAACACTCGCTGTGAGGTTGGAACTTGGTTAAACTGTTTCGTATGTATCTTTATATTCTATGAGTTATAATGTTGTCGATGGTGTTTTCATCGCTCGGCAACGTTCCACTACCTGACCAGTCTGCATAATTTTGTGCTTAGAATGTTATGTCTCATGAGGTCTCATTCAACTAGTCGGCATCTTTTAGAACATTATCACCAAACCAACATTCCAGAGCTAGCACTGAGGGTGGTCACTGCCAGGGTGCTTGTCGTCCTCAATGGTTCTTATACGACCCAAATTGAGACGGGACTGACATTAACGTGATCTCCGAGTCCAAGGGTATCCATGAATAAATAAAACGTTACAGACCATATTGGGAGCTGACTAGTTATGCCATTTAGGCGGATGTTCGTGACATCAGGAATCATTATAGCGAGCGCCCACTATCTCTCCAGACTAGGCGTGAAAGCTAATGCAATCTCGCGTCGCCTGTCTCAAATTGGCAGGAGCACTTGTAAATCGACATTGTTTAGTTGGGGTTTTTAGACAGAAATTCCAGGTTTTCGCTTACGTAGCGCACAAAATTAATGGAAGGCACTTTCTACTGATTGTGTAAATGTTAGCAGAGCGAACGGGTTTAAAACAAGTGACAACTATCTCAGAATGGTGGGTATGTTTGTTTTCATTCTGGATGACAAACTTGTTAAATGTTGTAATATATAGTGTAATACTCCTTGATTTAAATTGAATAATAAATGTTGGTAAATCTTGTTAAATATTATGAAATCATGATAAGTCTTGTTGCTTGCAGTAATGGAACTTGTCAAAAAGATTAAGAGATAAACTGGTAAATTATTGTAGTGAATAGTCAAACCCCCACATAAATTGGTTAAATCCTGGGTTCACTTATGAAAACGACTATCTGGATCCTTGAACTCGTTAAGACAGTTTTAGGGCTGTAGTCTTAAACCTGTCGAGTCAACCATATAAGGCTGACATCGGTTCTAATTTGCGTTCAATGTGACCTGAATCATTTTGCCGAAGCTGTAAGCAGCCGTGAATGTTGCATTTAAAGTCACTATACTGATTTATTTGACGCCTGGAATGGTTTGGGTTCAACGCAGAACACGAGCTTTTTCATGTTTCATATAACACGACCCGGTCTAGGCACAAGGCTCAGTTTCCAGGCAGGGGTTTCCGTCTGGGATAGCGTCAACGACAGGTTCATTTCAAGAACAGTTGGTCGTGAAATTACAGCAGGTGACCGAGCAGGCAGAATGTTGACCCCAGACTGGGGGCGTCAGGGAACAAACGAACACATGCCTCCAAATGTGCCTGCTTATAGAACGGCGAAGCTTGCCACGTCGAGTTTTCTGTTTATATGCAATGAGAATTTATGTTTGGATTTTTGAAGGAATACGGCGGTGTCGCGTTTTACAGGGAATTGTTTCAAATGAGAAATTCGCTGTAAAGTGAATGTTATATTTTTTTTGCGTGAATTCGTTACACAAATAAACAAATAAAAGATTCCAAACACGGATTTGGTTTGAAGTAGATATACCCTATGATAGCCTGATATATGGAGATTATTAGATGGGGAAAAGGATTCAGTAGCCAGGTTAACCAATGCACCAGTTCCATGCGGTACATTTCAATTAAAAATACGAATTTCAACCACAGAAATGTGGCGTATGTGGTTGATCGGCCTTTGCAATTACACGCCAACGTCGTAACTAACCAACAATGTTTCCATATAATTTATTGTTATCCGTTTACGAATATCGACCTTTGCCGTTGAACATACAATTTTCATAACATTCGGGGCGGTATTGTAACTGATCCTACGAAGCAACAACTAATAAATATGACATCATTATATTACGTTTGCATCAGTTGTTTTGACTCGGTGCATAAGACAATTTTTGAATAAGAAAACAATTTATTAAAGGGGGTTACACATTGGAAATGAATAGCTGAAATAAAACTTCGCTCTTTGGGCAACATTTTCTGAATAGAACAACATCGCTGAATACCTTTTGAGTAGACGAAACGTTTCCTTATAGCAACATTTGCATTGCCGATATAAACGTGTTATAGTCGTTTCGTATTTGTCTGTATATATATATATATATATATATAATATATATATATATATTATATATATATACACACATATATATATATATATATACTGTATACATACATGCATATAATATGCATATATACATGTGTATGTATATATATATATATATATACACACATGTATATATGCATATTATATACATGTATGTATACAGTATATATATATATATATACTGTATATATACATATGACGTTTTTTCATAATAAAATTATAACCTATAAAGCAATTGTTTTTATTTTTTGTTTATGAAATGGAATAACTGCTTTGAATTTAGCAAAACTTTGTACCTACACCATCTTGAAACGGATTAATAAAGTATAATATTGCTGATTATTCTCAGTTTGTTAACGTACAACTAATGTCTTAAATTAGTTTAATATAAACTGTATATAATGGTTGAGAGTCCACAATTACACCTCCATGCAGTACACTGTATTTGGGGTTAGCATACAGCATGTTAGGCCTATTTATATATATATATAGGTGTGTGTTTCTACAGCTCTAAGTTGAAATAAAAAAAATTTAAACATGCTGACATCTTTTGAACAAATAACGTTTTATCACATCAATTTTCCGATTACGAAATGACGGACAGAAATAATTTATAATATTGGACTGTTTTGTAATCAATATAGATTTGTATCTGACAACTTCAAATCGAACCAGTAATGTTGAGTGATTGTTTCGAAAAGTATCTGTCATACAGTACATTCAGTATTTAATCTTATAATTATGATATAGTTGTTCTGATATTTATTATACTATAAATTATAGGTGTCATACAATGATTAAACGTATGAGAAAGCTTGTGTTCTTCCGTGATATACAACTAATTTACGTATAGCATAAGCTGTACTTGAAACTACATTTTATATTTTATTAATATAAATTAATTAAGTTAATTTATTATGTATTGGTTTTTTTTAATTAATATAAATTGAATAAGCAAGTTGACGGTATAGTTTCCGCCAAATTTCGTTTAATAACCTTGAGACTGTTAGAATAGAACACACCAAACCATAGGTCGGGCAAAGTACAATCCATTCAGCGGACTTCCTGCTAATAATTACTGGGTAATGGAACAGACATCCTCACGTTAATGTAATACTCAGCAATGGCGATTGTATTCACCACGGCCTAGACTATGACACCATCGGTTTCAGAAACGAGCGTTACTGCACAAATCCGTTATTTGGAACTCCTCAGTGCCAATGGGACAGCAGATCGAACGCAAACCCACCTTTGCTCATGACATCGTTAACTGCATGTGACTTAATATGGTGGATGTTGAAATTTAAACTATTAAGAAGAAAAATAATGTCATCTAGAGACGTGACATAACATTCTCGTAGGGGTATAGGCCCTGCATTCACAAAAAGACGTTGTCCAATTTCACAGTAATTTGCATCAATGACATTGCGTTGGGTGACAAATAAAAATGTTCGGGCAATGACCCCCTACACTCTATGATAAATTATCAAAATTAATATTCACGTGACTGCGTCATCACTATAATTATGCATATGGCGTTGATGTTGTCATCGTTCTCTGCTCTGTCGGAAATATGGGTGAACAGTTCAGTGGCTTGAAGGTTGATTGTCGGCCTGGCAATTAACAAATTATCAGATGTAATGACCGTAGTCGACATTTTTACCCATTAAACACACAAGTAGGCACTTTCTATTAAATGCACTGCGAATATTTTTAAAACTAATCACACTACACTGTGTGAACACCAAAGAACTGCTTTCACGTACAGTAAGCCGCTTTAGCATGTCATGTAATTATGGAAATGTATGTAGACTTGTAAATTGTAAATGTTTTGACTATCTAAATTGGACTATTATATGTTGTAGTGCAACAGGAAGATATAATTAAACAATAAATAACACATCCACACGCCGTACTCTCAAGAGTGGTTGAGCACCTACAATGATGTGGAAGTCATATAGACGTACTGGAAATGACGAAGACTACAACATTTATAAAGAAACACTAAACCAAGCTACAGCTGAAATTAGAAATTCAAAGAGAAGCTATGAACATAAATTAGCTTGTAATATAAAACATGACAGCAAGAGTTTTTATGCGTATGTTCGAAGCAAACAGAAAGTTCAGGATAAGGTCGGTCCTCTAGAAGATAGTGCTGGAAAGATAATATCAGAAGGATTCTTAATGGCAGAAGACCTGAATGAGTATTTTAGTTCAGTGTTTACCAGAGAAGACACTAGTTCACTGCCAGTACCAGAGGCTAAGTTCAAGGGGGCAGAATCAGAATATTTAAGACAGTTAATTGTAACCCCAGAAATGGTAGCTAAGAAAATTAGGGCTATGAAGGATAATAAATCACCTGGAGTGGATGGTATTCCACCCAAACTACTATTGGAAATTGTAGAACAAATCAGCATACCGCTTGCAACAGTTTTTAGTGGTTCCTTTAGAATGGAAAGAAGCAAACATTATACCATTATTTAAAAAAGGTTCGAGAAACAAGTCAAATAATTATAGACCAGTTAGTTTAACATCGGTGATTTGTAAATTATTAGAAAGACAAATTAAAGATCACATGGTGGATTTTCTTGTTAAACATAACTTGATAAACCTATCTCAACATGGGTTTCTAAAAGCGAGGTCATGCTTAACAAATATTGTTATGTTTTTTGGAAGATATCACTAAATGGGTAGATGATGGATCACCAGTAGATATCATCTACTTAGATTTTCAAAAAGCTTTCGAAAAATGCCACATCAAAGATTATTGCTTAAACTAAAGGCCCATGGCATAGGAAATGGTATAATTAACTGGATAGAACAATGGCTGATTGACAGAAGACAACGGCTAGTTGTTTATGGGGAGACTTCAAACTGGAAATCAGTTTTGAGTGGGGTTCCACACTACTGGCACCTATATTATTCTTAATATATATATAAACGATTTGGACGATGATATAGCTAGCAAAATGTTGAAATTTGCAGATGATACAAAGGTGTTTAGAAGGATTAAACGTGATGGAGATAGACAGCATTTACAAGATGATCTCGACAGGTTGATGAAATGGTCTGAAAAGTGGCAAATGTTGTTCAATTTTGGGAAATGTAAATGCCTTCACACAGGACATGGGAACGAATATGTAGAATATACAATGGGGGAACTGTACTAAGTACTACTGTAAAAGAAAAAGACTTAGGGCTGACAATTAGTGCTGATATGAAAGTTTCAGAGCAGTGTGGAATTGCAGCTTCAAAAGGAAATCAAATCCTTGGATTGATTAGGCGAAATATAGCATATAAAGAAAAAGAACTAATAATACAGCTATACACGACAATAGTTAGGCCTTATTTAGAATATTGTATAAAAACGTGGAGGCCATACCACAAGAAGGACATAGATATGCTAGAAAGAGTACAGAGGAGAGCGACTAAAATGATATCAAAACTGAGGGATCTTAGTTATGAAAAACGCCTAAGAGAATGTGGTTTAACAACGCTAGAAACCAGGAGATTGAGATGAGATCAGATAGAAGTGTTTAAAATATTGAATGGTTATGATAATATTGATAGAAATATGTTTTTTTCAGTTAAGAAAGATAGAAAGACTAGAGGACATTGTAGTGTAGATTAGACGTAAGAAAGTTCTCATTTTCACAAAGGACTGTGTATGATTGTGTGGGTGCTAGTAGTGTGAATATGTTTTAAAATAAAATCGACACATACCTCAGAAGGGCTGGATATATGTAGATAAAAGGGTTGGACTCTCGATAAGCCAAAGGGCTTCCTTGTCCACCTGCCATCTAGAGTTAATTCTCTGGATGGCAATGTTGTTAAATCTTGTTAAATTGTGGTTACATTCGCCAGATGGCGCCACAAATATACAAGTGTACCGGTGATCGTCGTTGGTTCTCGTGTGAAGACGACTACTGAAATATTATTGTCTTCTCAAATATGAACTATAGGCGTCGGACCGTGTTGTCATGAATATGGGGGGAGGGGGCTTGCGGATCATAAAAAACGTTCAAGTGCGTCCCCCCTGAAGATCATCAAAAACTGCAGCTGGACTTTCCTTGAGGCTCGTCTAAACCGTCCTACAGCTACAACTTACAAAACAATTGGAGGGGAGCTAAAATATATGCAGCCCCCACCCAGAATATTGGCCCCAAACCCCCACACCCCCCCCCCGTTCCAACGCCCTTGTGAACCGATGCTAAATGCAGTTCCAAGCCAGTCTGTGTGTTGATTGTGATTAAGATATCGTAAACAAATATAATATAGCACTGTGTATGAGGGATCACCAGTAGATACTATCTACTTAGATTTTCAGAATGCTTTTGACCAAATGCCACATGAAAGATTCCTATTTAGGCGAAAAGCCCATGACACAGGTGATGGCTTAATCAACTGGATAGAAAACTGGCAGACTGACAGAAGAGAACAGGTGTTAATAAACGAGTGGCTTTACATTGGAAATCTATTTTGAATGTGGTACCACAAGAACCAGCATTGCGACCTGTAATGATACGTTATTCTTTGTGTAAATTGTGTCAATGATTTGAAAGATGATATATCATGAAAGGTACTCAGTTTTGCTGATGATATAAACATGCTTAGAAAGGTTAAATGTGATGGAGACAAACACCATTTACAAGAAGATACAATGCAGTGTAACTGTATTAATCCGTGTAAATGCAACTGCATTATTTCGACGGGCAAAAGGCACAAAGCGTACGACACATAGGTACTATGAAATGTCTAATAAGCAAAGTGTAGAAGTTCTATCGCATTTATAATAATAAGAAGAAGAAGAAAAAGAATACTTATATTGCGCCATAAATCTAAATAAATCCATTCGGAAGCGCTTAAAATATATAATTACATATATGCACAATATTATTTAAAAGTTACGTAAAATTAATAATAATAAATTTATTAAAATAAATGGCAATATATCAAATTAAAAATAAGTTACGCAAAGATAATTGTTAAAGGCATAATGATAATTAATAAATAAAGACATGGTGTAAAATTAATATAAAAACATAGACACGATAACATGTAATTAATTAGTAATTAACGTCATGTTGTTTGAGCAAATGTTAAACAGAGTCAGACAAATTAGACAGGTCTCATTAAGATTCGTGAAACTGTACAAAAATAACCCGATGCATTTTGGTTCAGTTGATGTAAACATCTATATCATATAGTATGCTCGTGTGTTTATCGATATTGTATACATTTATTGAAAAATAGAGCCTATTAATGTCGCACATCGATTTATATTGTTTATTTAGTCATCACAAATTATATGTGGCACGTGACTAATTCACTGTTTCAGTTAAGGTCCTTTTGCTTGGAACCATTTAAAACAGTAGTATTATAATAATAATAATAATAACGGTACAAATTTTTTAAATTCTTTTGTAGTGATGTTTCTGCAAAAATCGAACCTGACATTGTATTGCATCGTCTGACTGTAAACCGATATATATATATATATATATATATATATATATATATAGTATAATTATATATGTATATATATATATAATAATTATATATATATAATTATATTGCGTGCATGCTTGATAAACACACTCGGGCCCACACGCATGCACGCACGCACGCACGGACACACACGCACACGCACGCACAAACGCATTCGCAAAAAAACCATTTACTTTCTAAGAAGAAACGAAAATGTTGAGAAATCTTCAATCAGTTCTACCAAAAGGTATAAGAACGAACTGCACAGAGCAAACACCAAAATACCAACATTTTATTCCGTTCCAAGTTGAAGAGCGGCACGGCAATATTTTGCCAAACGGAAGAGACGCGACAGTGGTGATATCTCGTATATAATTTATTATATGGACGTCATCTCTGGGCGTGGCAGGAATGCTCTTATCACGGGTAGACTGCCTACCATGGCAAACAATATCATCCAGGGATATTGTAGACGTTGCGGTTGCATTACCAGTCGATGCAATGAATAATACGTTTCGTCGATAATATACATGTGCATTTAAGGTCGTTCCGTGTTAACTTAGCTTTCTTCAAAATACTTGGTGTGTATATATCCTGTCACAAGTAAGTCTGCTAGGCGGGCGGTTGCCTACCGTGTGTGTATTTTATTTGGTGCATCAAGCATCAACCCAGTAAGAATTACCGAACCATCGTTCCAACAGGAAACTTGCTTAACATATAATGTGTCCTTCCCAAATTACAACACACAACTCAACATCAGCATGTGGCGATCGGTCAATGTTTGACCTAACCATATAACTGACCACCTGTCTGTTGTCTGCTTATCAAGTGTCCGGTGAACAGCTAACTGAGCATACATTATTCATTACAGGCCACATTGTTCCACTCACACCATGTAATATTTAACAAATAATTTCTGTCTCGTCGACGGTTTAAAGACGATGAATCTCTGTATCTTGTACCAACTACACTAGATGACAGTGTGTGTACCGTGGGACTACTGGGGTAAGACCACATTAAGGATTCGCCCGCCATTACCCGAAAGAGTACCCTTGATAATACTGTTTTGGTGTGATGTGTGAATTTTTTTCGAGCACTTTGACATGGCACATGTTAGTCCAGTATATACTGAATGTACTACTTCATTAGATCTTTCACGAGGTAGCAATAAATATACGCTAGTCGCTCGCGTATTCGCACAGTGGCTATTTTGCAGCACGTACCAATATTTCAAAATCCGTCACCAGATTGGGGCGAAATTGAGGGGTGTCAGGTTTGGGTGAATTTTTCTGAAAAATGAGGTAAGAGAATTTCACGAGTTTTCCACTGCACTTGTGTCAATAGAGGTTAAATATGCTTTGAAATTTTCAAGAAAATCGTAAGAAAAATTTTGCAGGAAATGAAGGAAACTATAAATCTGTTTTGCATCAGTTGATAAAGCAACCATGGTGTTGCATGTGCCCGAGGCTACCTCACATTGTAATGCAAGTACAAGAGCCTTTTTGAAATACTGTTTTGGAGAGAGAGTCTCTCTGGTGAGGCCAGATAATACAATCACAATCTCAAATGCGTGTCCCTGTTAAACATGATACCCGATACATTGACAAGGTGTTCCAGATAACAATATTGAATATTAGAAGACCGCCCCAGACGATACCTGTGTAGAGGTGTAAATGGACCTTAGTACACGTGTACCGGGGTCCATTTTCCAACTTCGGACGGTTCATATTCAGTCGTGGCAAACTGTACAGCACGTGGACAGCTTACCCGCTTTCAATTAGTGATATATATAACTTATATAGGGGAGGCCGGTGTGTCAAAGTGAATATTGTGTATCACGTTTGTAATATGTTTATGATATGAACATTGTGTAAGTGTAGTGTAAAGCGCTTTGATCAGTCCAGAGGACTGGATACTACGATACATAAGAACTTACCTTTACCTTTAACATAATAAGAACTGAGTTTAGGAGACATAATTCCATGGATTTAATATTATATTACGTTTATGATTAAGCACATAAATTATTAAGCAATGGCAATATGGGGAACTATTTGTATGATCGTTCGTGCTTACAATTTTATATTGATTGAGCATTTCTAGATCATGCTTAATTCATAGAATTACACTACCAAGTTCTTTTAATTTGTCATCATATTTTCACAAAGGGGGCCAGTTGCAATATTAGGCGATTTCGTTTGTTTGTTGCTTTACGTTCTCTCACATAAGTACTTGAGCATAATACAGAGTTTTAGCATCAGCGCAAGCCCGGAGTGGTATTTGACTACACTACCCCTGGCAGTAACGCAATGTGCAGCAGTTTGCTGAATCTGCTCTACTTCGCTCCAGTTACTGTTTACCCTTTCTTCTGTCTTTCCGGTCGTCAATGTTGTGAATGTGTGAGCCAAACACCCGCGTCCCGTATCAAAGAGCAATTCAAAGAAATCCCTAATTTTCCCGTTCGACCATTGGCACGAGCCAGCGTTCTTATTAAACTGGGTCATCATCTTGGTCACTAGCCTGTGAGGTTGCAAATGGACCCCCTTGTAAAAATAGAACTGTTTATGTTGTTCGTGATTTAATAATTATAGACATGATTTACTGATGTCTAGACATTATAAACGTATTACTCCGACAGGCAAAATTGTATCAGAAAATATTTAAAACAATGTTAATAATTGTATAAAAATACTAACATGGCCATTGTTGATTTATACCAGCAAGTTTGGGACACATTTTGCATAGTTTTTTTTATACCGCATACACCACAGAACCACTCTAACTCGCTCAACACATTGAAAAGTCATTTTTTCACAGGGGAAAAATTTGGAAAATGGACCCCCGGTGACCATTTGTAACACCACACCGGCGGTATTGCGTTTTTTTTACCGATTACGTCTATTTCCCAAACCCGAAAAGTAACATCAGTCACGAATGGCCCAAACCAAAAGCGGCCAAACTTAAAAGGCAATGAGATGATTGGATATAACGGACTTATCATACGATCATGTTTCGACAATGTTATTTGCCAGGGGATACCGAGACTGCGTAATCAGCACTCAGTATCACACCTGACTCGCGAAGGTGAGGTGTAGATATATATGTAGTAGATATGTGTAAAGGAATAGTTTTCGAGTAGTAATGGCAGGGTGGCTGGATGCTTCCCACATATGTCGATGTGGTGTTAGAATCAACAATTCTGCTAGGCGGTGAAGGGTACAACGCGCTGATGCCTCGCTGTATAAGAACGTACATTTTTATAAAACCACACCATCGTACGTCATGAAACCTCCAAAGGGGCAAAGTTGAGATAAATACGACACGGTGGTTAAAACGAAGGAAGTCATTAATCAGAGAAAGCCATGCGTATCTTACTATCAACTGAAAATCACTTCGGACATTGCCACTGTATTAGACTGAACAATGTACGTTAACAAACAGTACTGGTTGGTTTATAATGGTTTCCAAATAATTAGGTACTCATTTTGAAATTATACAAGCTAAACTCAAGTTGTGTATTTTATGAAGATGTGTATATCAAAATCAATGTGTACGCTATGAAAATATGTATAGTCTCACAAAATGGAACTGTACGTTGATGTGTATGCCATTAAAAATATTATGCTGCAATGATTCATATATATATATATATATATATATAATACCTACAATGAGTTACACATTAGATTATATCTCCCCAAACATTATTATTTATTTGTATTTGTCACCGAATGCTGGCTAGCGGACACAACTGTCTTTAAACGATTAAGCACGTATGTTTAGAAAATACACCAACAAGTTAGGGTTTTCCCTGCCACAGGGTACACAAATATACGATTATAACACTATCCAAATCCTCACGCACAGAAAGGTTAAAAACCGAGAAAAACACGTCGTACAGAAAACGTCGTTTCGCTCTGGTATATCTCACTATTATCCATTCGTCACCTCAAAATAAGGCAAAACCACAACTCCCGCCCAGGACGCGCCCACGAATTGTCCCTGGGCGCCATCCCTTATCCGTATAATTAGTGCTCATACGGGTGATTACCCTGAAATCGCAGATCTCTAGTAGCTTCAAGTTACCACCAGTTTCACGTTTCCTCACTGAAGTTAGTTTTTGAATATCACACCCAGTGTCAGATATCAGTTCCATTGTTTGTTAATCCTTGATTTGATGAAAGACAAGTGTGTTCACTCGTGGCTCAACTAAGACTTCACTCGTGACAAACAACAGCATGGCCAAACACTTTATAATGTGAAGTTGTAATAATATATATATATATATATATATATATATTTTATATATATGTGAAGTTGTAATAATGTATATATATATATATTATGTGTGTGTGTGTTTGTGCGTGCGTGCGTGCGGGCGTACGTTCGTGTGGTGTGTGAGTACATTCGTGCGTGTGTGTGTGCGTTCATAAATAGTTATCATACTATAGCTCCACCTGTGTTAATCGACCCGTCCAACTATATATTTTCCCTGCAGCCCATCCTTGGTTAAATACGTACTTGACGTTTGGTTTGCGGAAATGACGGCAGGTTAACTTTTGAAAACGACTATTCAATAATTAGTTAAAATGGTCACCAAGTTGAAAGAGTAGTATTCAACTGTGTGAGCATTTTAATGTTTAACCAACACAGAATGTGTTGCGTTAGTATGGAAAATTAATGCAGCAGTGATCCGCATCATCGAACAGCATAACAAGGCCTCCACCTTCTCAAGAGTAGGCTTGTATTCTTGTTATTATCCCTCATATATTAATAAGTTATTAAACGTCCCCTTTTACAGATAAAAGAACCGTTAATATCATGTGTCTTTATTTAAATTTGTCTGCTACTTTATATTATTATAATGACATTATTAACATAGATACATAATGAAATATTGATATACAAGTGCAGTTATTACATATTTATGCTCCCGTTGATGCATGTGTTGAACAGAGAATTGACAAAATGTTCGGTAATTGTAAATTATGTGAAAGATTATTAAAATACTTGAACGCAAAGGTACGTAACACTAACAACATTAATAAATAATATATTTATAATAGTTGTATATACTAATATATTGTAAATGTAACTAACACAAGGAAAAGGCTACGTGTGTTGAAGTTAGAGGATCCGGGAAGATGTGGCCATAACGTACAGTATAAATATTTTATATATATTATACAGTATATATAAACATAATGTTGTGTATATTATATGTATATATACAATATATATATTATACATATTATACGTGCATGTAATATACAGTATTCTGTTAATATGTATATGTACAATATACTTATTATTGACATGATAGGCCAAATGACAGATATGTTAGGATATGCATGTTACCTACACAACAAATGTTGGCGGATAGACGATAGAATATCAGGAACGATGATGCACTAACAAGATATACTACAGTTGCACTTTTGATTGTACGTGTAGAGGACTAATACAATTACTTATAAATTTATTGCGTTTTGACATACTTAAAAATTTCATCAAATCTGTTCAAATAATGAATTTGTCCCAAACGCAGGATTTAGTAAGTTTTTTTCTCGTTTCAGATGTATGTAAATCTCGCTTACTAAGCAACTGAGATTGAGATTTACATTTTCAGTGTTCAGTTGTGTGTGACAGGCGGATGTGTGAAGAATGTCGTGTATGTGTGATTAGCTATTAAAATTCCAACTCATAATTCCTCTTTAACATGCCAATTCAAAACAAATAAATGTTTCCGTATCGACGGATAGAGATTCTGAATGGAATCACGGAAATGCAAATCGCACAACGAAATGTGTTATCAAATACTTATAAACGCAACGTTATAGCTTAACATACTAACATTTTGTGTTATTTGTATGGTTGAGAAAACAAGATCAAACTGGAATATCCCTATTGCCAGTGTTGCTATAAAGCACCATGTGTTCAATATATCAATGTGTGTATTACAGGCATATGTGATTAAACTATATACCATATTTACTTATTTTGTTACAATTTGTAGCACTAAACCGACGATTACTAAATATATAAGCACCTTAAGTTTGTTAACATACTTGTGTCCTTAATATATCTGAAACAAGTTACGTACTTGAAGCGTTGCTGTTTTGGTGTAGTGTCAACACGAAATTAAGTTTCTCGAAATATCTTGTGTTGCTTATTCTGCTACCAGTAGATTAGCGTTACTGGTCACATCAAGTTTAGGTTTAACCAGATTTTACAAGATTGCCACCGAGAGCAGAACTCTAGGCTGGCACACGGCAATGAGACCTTTGGCTTATCGAGAGTCCAACTTTACCTATATGAAACGTGCCCTGTTGGATGAGATGTTTGTTGATTTTGTTCTAAACACATTAACGCTGCCAGCATTTACACATTTACAATCTGTTATATTCATTTGTAATCTTATATGAGTACGAATACTTTCTGATATATAATATACATTGTTTCTTCATGAGCTACCGTTTGTGTTCTCTGGCTCATTTATATTTTGTCAATGAGATAATATTTTTGTATCAATATGTTCAACATGGTCAAAAGTCCTCTCTGATTTCTTCTTAATCTCGTTTTACCTGGGGTTGTTAAATAACATTCTTTTAGGAAAGTTCTGGAAAGAAGCATTATAGTTGCTACCCCCTGCTTTTAGTCAAGCGTGTTGAAATCCTCCTTACGAAATAGTATCCAAGCTTATATATAGCTCATAATGAGGCTTACCTGTTGGGTTATACAACGGTATAATTAGGTATGGTATTTGTCCTTGTATGTTATATTTCGCCGAATCAACACACGAATTTGATTTCATTCAAAGATGCATTTCCGACTGCTTTGCAATTGTTATAGGATATTAATTGTTAGGTTACTCCTTATTCCTTTTCACGTATGCTATTAATTAAAACTGTGTCTCATATTTATATTTAACATGACTGTGTGGTCCCGTGACCTGTGTATAAGCATTTGATTTCAAAATAGTTAACGCAACCTTCTATTTTTAGAAACATTTGACTAATATTTGTCTAAATCATCTTGCAATTTTTTTTTAAACCACCATGGTAAACCTTTCTATGTAATTTTGTTTCGTTCGCAAATTAAGTAACTTGTCTATAGTTTGAGTAACATCTTTCATGTGACACTTTGTCAATATTTTCTACAATTCAAAGTAGATAATATAGTATTGATGCTTAGGTCAATATATATGTTTATATATTATTTATAAAGCACTACTGCAATATTATAACGCGTTTTGAGAGGTTTAAGTTACAAACCGCATAGTAGGACAACGTTTTATGGTTAAAATGTTTTGGCAAGCGAATGTTGAAACAAAAATAATCAATGTCATCGTGCGAATAAAATATTTATTAACAGATATTCCAAATGAAATGTGTAAAAACTGAAATTGGTGTCGTGGTGTTTAAATTAAAATATGCATAAAAGGAACACATTTTACTAAAGATATACACACACCACGACATAAAACGAACAGTTGAAATGTTATTAAATACTGTAGACAGTGTTCCTCACTATACGAAAGTCACAGTCTTACTAATAATCACTTCACAATAACAAAATTACCATTTGAGTGACAAGTTATATGCAGATAACCAAAACTACAATGCAGCGAAACGGCGAATTTATCCGTTTACATTAGTTTAAAAAAACGAAAATATTGTTAAAAGTAAATAAAATAAATAAACTTTGTTCCATGTTATGCACGTTGGCGGGCTATTCAAACGTTGCTCTTGTGAAAAGGGGAGCATGGGGTGTATTTAGGCAAATATCGTCTGGTAATCTCGGAATAATATACGTACAATCGCCTTGTTCCAATATGTATTTATTTCAATGTTGTGCTTTGAGTTTTTTTCGAAGGCGTACGACATCTATATATTTTGAAATGCTTGTTAGTTAGGGTAAAACATCGATGAGACCTAGTGAATTTTAAAGATTTTTTCGTCCATTTGGAACATATAATAGTAGTTGGTGTCATAGGGATTGCTAAGTTACGCGATAGTTGTCGCGTCGTTCTGGTATCGCCTTCGTTCCCGCCCTGTCACCCCGTCGGCGGCCATGACACCCGTGGAGGTTTCTGTCTAACGTCGACAAAAATATCGGCTCGTCAACCGCACGCATGATTCAAGGAAGGCTAACAATAGATGTTTCCGTCTGAAATTATTCCCGCTTCGGTTTGTTGCTGTTCGCTAACATAAACTCATTCTTTGTAAGAAGCCAGTCTAGACAATCCAACCGGCGACTACTATAGTCTTTGTCGAAATCACATTTGCGCACCAGAACGTTCGCAATTGATTTTTCCTTCCCTGTTATTCCATACATTCGCACATAAAATGAAATAAGTGTTGCTATCTTGAAACAATCGCCCACACCAAGCTGGAAACGGTAATTTTACGATCTTACGTGTCGCTCGGTAGAAACAGATTGACTGTCGAACAACTATATTTCGTGAAAGGGTATAGCTGGTGGGCTGGTCGAATGCACTATTTTCTTACGGACTATTTTAGCTGCTGACCTTGGACGATGGTGGCAACCGAATGACCTATCGACTCAACAACCGGCCGCCTCCGCTGAGCAAGAAAACGCCGGATCAATAGGGATATTCGCACAGCGGCGAAACTCACGAAGCAGAAACAATTTTGTGCACATGCTAAGAATCACTGACGTGACAAGTGAAATAATATGACTCGATCGGAAACAAAAATAGTGCGGTAGAAAACGCGATTGCGCGGCTGTGTCAGTAAACGGGAAGCGATAACTGAGACGTATATTAGCACAGGAGATCCTTGTGCAACTCCCTAAGAACGCTGAAAGGTGTTGGGAAGATTCGATTAATCAGCAGGCGATTGTCCCAAAGCCCCTCGATTCCTCGCTACGCTGTCAAAAGCTATCCCAGGCTCGGACATTATCTGAGTTTATATACAATGTCGAGTGCAATACATATCCGGCAACATCACATAATATATATATATATATATATATATAGTGGAACATGACGCACTAGTTTAGTTTCCAGCAAAGCTTCTTGGCCACAAGACGACACGGAACACGCAATGTGTTTTGAGAAACCTCATGCTATTCGAACCGTACAGTCTGTATTTAATTGTTTTCACAATCAAGATATTTAGAATAAAATTGTTGACACAGTTAGGGCTACTAAAAGACCGTGGTGACGCCATCCCAGAAGGGTTGAAGCCCGCAATGACGCCATTCTAGAAGGGTTGACGCCCGCAATGACGCTATCCTAGAAAAATTGACGTTGCGAAAGTGCGCCTAATGTGACAGGCTTATGTTTAAGTGAAGACTGCGCGCAGCGGCGGGGCGCGAGTGACGCTGTAGACCGCAGATGGGACTAATCACCTCTCGCTTCGATAACCCGCTTGACTTGTTGCCTCGTCCCTGCCCCGCGGCACGTCAAAAGCGGGTAGCTGCGGTCGCAGTCGACGCTTCATCATATTGCAAGGTATAATTCCGCGCATTTGAAATCAACAATATGTGCGCTATGCGTCTAAATGAAATGTGATGTTTGGAATAAACGATTAGGCAGTAATTACAGAGCTAACAACGTGTCATTACAGCTGGTTAAAACGGGAGTCGTCTCCAGGTGCTTAGCAGGTGTTCGTATTGTTGTTGGTGAATTATGAACTACGAGGAACGCCAAGATTTCCAATTAAAATGGAACGTTTACAGTATACTGTAAGATTAATTTAGTGAAGACACACCATATGATCATGAAGAACTATTATTAGGAACTCTTCTGGTTAGTCAATTCAAATATGTTTAGTCAATCTAACTCTCGTTGGCCAATTCATCTTCCACGGTCTTGAGTGGACATAGCAACACTGACAACAGCACGGCCTAGGACCAGAACAAAGGCCTAGACAGTCCTCGTAAATAACTACAGAATATAAGCGATGTCCTTTAATATTTAATATGTGACATATTGTTCCATTTTTGTCTTCATTATGGTTTGCGCAGAACACAAACACACCTTTTCAGAATTTTGCAGTACATCTGTTTGTCAGAATGGAATCGCAACGGGACAGCTAGCATGTAGTCACGTTAATATCAACGTAGAGTTTGTCGTCATTCGATATCCCGAAACAATATATTATTTTGCACACGAATAAATTCCCATTTTCAATTAATGTTATGTCTTTAAATGCATCTTAACAGGGACACTTCAGTAACACTATTCTGCACCAACAAGGGTTCCTCGCTTAAAGAAATCAATCAGTGATGCATTGGAGGGCAAATAATTAACACTTAATAATGCTGTACACGATGATATTTTAAGGCGAAGAGGGGATATAAAATTAGTGATACAAAGCAGTCGTTTACTAATCGCTAATTATGTTTTTATATACACCTGTAATATATCTTCCAAATATATTTACAATTTACATGCTTTATAATATTGTAAAAAGTGCAGCTGAAGTAATACAACTTCTAGTATCGCCCTTTCCCCTAATTACCTCCCTCATAAATGTACTTAGCAATGCAGAATATGGTCACGTATATATCAGTGATAGGAACGCCATCATAATTACTCTACGTCTACAATTACATAATGCCAAAACGCAGTGAACATTTTAAATAACTATACCTATGCTATGCACATTGTAATGACATTCGGACTGAAATAATTCTGGCAACCTGATCCTAGCATTTTTATTGCCGCTTTTTCTCTTCCATTTCGATATTTATGTACAAAGTGCAGTTAAATGGAACGTCTGTGTATAATTTACTAAGCCAGGGCTCCTACAGCAGTAGCGCGGTGTTACCGAATGTTGCGGCTACGTGGCGCCACTGTATTGTCACCGAGACCATTCCCGCTGCAACGCCGAAGTCGTCTGCTCTGTCAACTCGGAGGTTTTGCCACGCGCGATGTTTATGGGTCAACGTTCTGTTTAACCACTGATTATGAGTCGATACACGCTTCTTGGGGAACAGGCAGGATTTGTTGTTTTGTTTCATGACGTTTACTTGTTTTGCGTGATAAGACAGACAATATCCTGACCATGTATTCTCGTTATCGTTGGTTAATTAACTTTTTATTGTTCGACTGGTGGTGTGTATGAATGTATCGATTAAATGTCTAGTGACAGGTAATGGGCATCGTAAACGCGATGCCATAAATCAGAACTTTCCATGGCATGCTGTGCTCTCGGATTATAATAAATACCACCTTTTTGGAGAACGGAAGTTGGAGGGTCATCAAAAGTAAATAATTGTGAACACTAATTCCGTTTTCTGTGTCGTATACAGACTTAATACATTTTGGTAAATGCGACTTAGATCAAACACAATCGCCTACAACATAGTGCATGTTCGAGAAAAAAAACGTGTTAAAGGTCAGCCTGTATTGTCTTTTGTAAAGGCACTAATTTAATCCTCCCTTCCTTGGACCGTGTACAACTACAATAGAACTGTGATCGTTATTTAAATAATTTAGACTATATTCGTTTCTCTGTGGTTCCACTCATTGCAGCGTTTGTGTTTGTTTGCCCTCGGAGAGAACCCATATAATGTCCGGGGGCAGGTCCAGAATAAAGGTCACACTTGACACAGACGGTAATTGCTCTCGAATCGCCTACCAAACTGACGATAACCTATTTATTATATTACTCAGTTAGGTGTAAAATTTAGCCTCGCTATATATGTCGCTTGGCGCAAATTCTCTCTCACTTTATTAATCGCCACGAATGTATTTTGATGAAAAGTTATAATATAAATGTCCAAATTAACAACAACATAATGTTTTCCACGTATACTGGTGTACATAGAGATGACGTTTGAAATAAATTGTTATGAAATTATAGCTTAATTCACAATAGACCATTCGAATTCGATGAAAGCAGAATCACCACTATAGGCCATATAGAGTCTATAGCTGCTGTGTGCATGGTGTGTTATGGTGTCTGATTGTTATATCTACATACTGTATTTACTATACAAAAGGTAAAGGCTATACATACCAGCGACATAGAAAGCGTTCTCACACGTTATCATACTCAGTATGATTACTCAGATATGTCGACCCAGTATTGCCCTATTGCAGGACAACACCATTCATTTCTCATCTCCACGTCCGCCTTGTCAAATGAATGCATTATAAACTATTTCCGGTTTTGTTGAGTTGAACCCACGAACCTTGACATTTCACGGTGAATGCATTGAGTGTTGCAGTGCAAATGTTCTGCTATACTCTGTCGTGGTTGTGTTATTTTAAGCGACATCAACTGCCCCTTGTGTGTTAAACCTCATTTGGAATATTGCATACTCGCATAGCGGACCTAGATAAATATAAGCTGATTCTTCAACAAATATACTTCAGTTAGGAAAGCCGCCTAAGTAACAAGATGCCTGTAAAGTACACAACAGACTTGGGGGATTTAAGGGAAGACTAAAGTGGAAGTGTTTCTGTTTAAATATTGCATGGTTATTGAGATATTGTTAGAAACATTGTCTTCAAACTTAAAAAAGGTACTAGAACCCAGAAGCCATAAAACAGCATTAGTTAAAGAACTACGTAGGATGGTACTTATTCTCACAGAGGGCAATACATTAATGGAGCAGATTATCCATTTTTTGTGTTGTTGTGGTAACTGTTCTCGTTATACATTCGAGTAACAATCGTTTGTTACTCGAATGTATATGATAAGACAGATGACCTTGATCTCTGCGCAATGCCTGCTGTTGGAAATTGTTTAGAAACAATATATACCAAATGTCATCTGGAGTTCGTATATTTGGGTGGCAATCTTGTTATTTTCGTTAAATCTAGAACTGTCAGGCGTCTTTCGAACAAGATGGCATTGGAATCGGCCTGCCGTTGATATGAAATAATCAGCGATGTACATGTTTTGGTTCGTTATTTTTACTTTATCTATATTCATGTTATAACCCGATACTGGGTGTGTGTGTGTGTGTGTGTGTGTGTGTGTGTGTGTGTGTGTGTGTGTGTGTGTGTGTGTGTGTGTGTGTGTGTGTGTGTGTGTGTGTGTGTGTGTGTGTGTGTCGTCCAACTCGTGGATTCTTTGCAACATTTAACTGGAACAAGTTTGGATAAATGCAACATTACAATGACTTAAAATGGCATGTCGTATACTATGTTCTGGAATGTTCATGCATTTCATCCAAAGTTGTTTATTCAGCCACAAGCGCCACGTGTTGGTGTTTCCTTAGCTTGTATTTATGCACGTTGCTCGTCCGCTTTGTTGGCTTTGCACGGTCCGCCGTGTTCGCGGTTATGCTTGCGCAACACTCTGGCTTCTCTCCTTAACGCTAACATTCCAGTTCGTGTCTGAAGCGTTTGACACACTGAATATCAGCTTGATTTGCGCACGCGCATGTCCAACTATTTTGGCGGAGTGATACATGTATAAATATAAACATGATACATGCTGGTTGCATATTAGAGATTAACTCATTTGAGAATTAAGGTTAACTATAATTACAGATCACTGTGGCATTTAAAGGTGTATACACCTTGTGATGTTGTTCATCGTCAGTGACGTGTGTTCTGTCGGATTCCAAGGGACTATTTTGTCTAGTCGTACACGAATGTCATAGTTGATATCCGATTTCCCAGAAAGCGCTCGTTTGTTACTCGAATGTATAACGAGAAAAATGAATGAGGCGTCTGGGTAACCGAGTTAATTTTGTCTGGGAATATTGCTTAATAACGTTTACGAAGAATCGGTCGTAATTAATGTCAACGGAACGACAGCCATTTGGCGAGTGAAACTCTTAGCCGGCTTCCGACAACGCAACAATTCCGGCGAAGTGCGTGTGCAACCGTCGTTCAACATCATAAACGATGACACCAACGTTTAAGTGTAACGTCGGGTACATTCGGATGTGATCAGATTGAATTAATTTCTGGTTTATGTAGAGATCGTAAAGGAATTTCAATGAAAGGACATTTCAAGAAAGTTTAGAGGACGGTATCATGTTTGGAAGTAGTGACATGCTGGTTATGCAAATATTCGCAACTATATAGTGTAGGACATAATTATGTTAAAAACTTTATTGAGAAATAGTTGGACTTTCGACTTGGCAATTGAGTCTCTATTGTCTATACATTTTGTGCATTTTGCTTTGGTTTGCAATAATGTCAAATCTAGTTGGATCTTGATCATATCGTATGCATTTACATAAAAATATTTCGATTGGCTGAAGAAATGTATTCAGGAAAGCGATGATAATGGCAATTTAATATAACGCTCGGAAACATGCATTTTTCTACTCACGTCAACTGAATGAATACACACGTCATACTATCGGATATAAATATAATCGCACACGTATTACATCTCCATATTAGTACATATTTCATCTCTATATTAATACATCCCTACTTTATTATAATTATATCTCGGCAAGGCAGGTTTTCGTCTTTTTTGCAGTAATTTTCTTCGTAAACAATTCAGCGGACCAACTTAACCAGATATGAACACGCTTGTAGTCTCACGGGGATTTGTGTTTCTGCTTGAATAAACCAACTAACAAATAACATTCTCTACTTTAAAACATCGGTTGATTAAATGTGTTGACAGGTGTTTGTAAACTAATGACTTATGTAAACTAAATATTTATCGGAGTATGCATTTTGATAAATTTTCTAATATATGTTAAGCGTCAGCAAGTTCTGTAGAATCATTGTGACAGTTAACGCGAAGTGTTGTGTTTCAATCGTTTGACGTTGCATGTCACATAATTTTTATTATTTTATTACAGTAATTAATAATGTTAATGTAAAATTGGTAAAGGTGAAATATATTATTTTGTTTAATGTTCAGATTTTAAAAAAATTATGTAAACATATAAATAATTCAATATGTTTATTGACATGCGTATTTTTACTGTTAATATTACATTCCTTGCTTTACACTTCCACGAAACTAGTCTTGCACAATCGTTATTCTGATCTATTCGACGTTCATGTGCTGTTTTACAATTTCACATGCAAATTTAAGAGGACAAAAGAGAAGATCTACAACCAAATGCCAGTAAACATGCGCGTATCTTTGTATAATATTATTTATTAATTTGGGGATAGAACGATATGCAAATGCTCATTGTAACGATAGCTTGGAAGAATGTTTCTGTATGTTTAACATTCCTTTTTTTACATCAAATTATGATTATTATCAGTATCATTAGTTATTATTATTATTATTACATTTATGTTTAAAGGAGACGGTCGTGCTAACGACATGCTATGTATTAATGGGAGTCTTCTTATTCTTTTTAGTGACTATTATTATTTTGCATGCCTGTCTATCTGTCTGTCTGTCTGTATGTCTGTCTGTCTGTCTGTCTGTCTGTCTGTCTGTCTGTCTGTCTGTCTGTCTGTCTGTCTGTCTGTCTGTCTGTCTGTCTGTCTGTCTGTCTGTCTGTCTGTCTGTCTGTCTGTCTGTCTGTCTGTCTGTCTGTAATATCAGTAATATCTTCCCATCATCTGAAGGCTTATCCATTTTAATCGTAACTGTAAACCTATTTTTAGATTCCTAACCATTTGGTTTTGTTGAATTCAACACAGTTTTCCGCGGACGCTGGCGCAATAGATATTTCATTACCGTTGGTGTTCCTTTCCTCATACCGAACATTAATTGCTCTACAACTCCTCGTGAGCGGTGTAATCACTCTATAGTATTGTAGCTCAAGTGTCGCTAGCCTGTATTATGCTAACACCAACAGAACTGCATTTATTTCAATTATTAGTCTTTTGATGTGTTATAAACCTAACGCCATCTATATTCGTCTGGAATCTCATTTCGCTGACATCACACGTGCACAAAGCAGAATGGCTTCCTTTTGTGCAATTATGACGTCATCTCGTTAATTACCCTTCAGTTGGCAATGATAAATAGAAGAGGCGATGGATAATGTTGTCACAGATACCACTGAGAAGGCGACTTGTTTAAGTGGAAAGGAAAATTATTATTTCTCCCTTGAGGTAGGTGTCACAAAGCGGTGCTGCAAGTGATATTTTACAAGGAAATTATTCAATTATTAAAATCTCGTTTGCTTGTGTAATCAGTTCAATGTAAACACCTGTCTACCAAATTATCACAGGTTTATTCCGATGACTAGTGATAGAATGTTCATTTGCATAATTACTGCAATTATCAACACAATAAACAGTTTTAATTTGAAATTCCTTTTAATTTATATGGTGTGTTAATCACCAATGGTCAAGAATTTGATAGCGCTTGTGATCATAATCTTAAGTTAATTTTGAGTGAATGAACGAATAAATGAATGAATGAACGAAAGAACGAACGCACGCACGCACGCACGCATGCCATGCACACACACCAAACACACAAACACACAAACACACACACAAACACACAAAACACACAAACACACATTGACGCACAAACACACACACACACACACACACACACACACACACACACACACACACACACACACACACACACACACACACACACACACACACACACACACACTTACTCACTCACACACACGATTCAATATTGTTGAATATGTTGAATTTTGAGTGTGTCACAATTTCGCATGGCTTGCCACCATGTAATTACCTCTTTACATCGTTTTTACAAACAACTGTTTTATTGATTTATTTAGGTATTTAAACAACCACTAGTTCGTATATGAAAATAATTAATTCAAATAGGATCGATTATGTTATAGCGTTATTAGTATACCACAAAACGTCTCATTACTAAATGAGCACATATGTTAAGAACAATAACAAATAAAACTGGGCACGTTTTGTAATAATGTTGTTATAACAAAACTGTTATTCAATATATGCCTAGAAAGAAATTAATTTAAGCATAATTTGTCAAACGTAATTTTCACTATACTTATTTGATGGAATATATATATATATTATCGACCAAATATAAAACATTCTGCATGTGTAAACATCCCTACCCATACATGAGGTCTTATTGTTCGGACTCGAAAAACTTCACCATGTTTACTTGTAATTTATATCATATGCAATATTGATTGAATTTTAATTTCAACAAACATAGAACAAAACACATTTACGTCACCTATACAATATATAATTAATTGTAAGAACACACATAAATGCTATATTTATAATATTTACTCTTTTGTTAATTTAACTTAAAACATGTCTACAATAATACTTGGTTAAAAAAACTTCTGTGTGCATTAGCGTAATCACAATCAAGCTTCACAGCGCAACAAAACAATTTCCATAAATTTATATGCAGCTATAAAGAAAGTTATTATCGGAACATGAAGTAGAAAACCTGAATAACGAAATATTTCAAACTATTACAGTGCAATAATATTTAATTTGCGTAGCTGACGAAATAATATGCAACTTTCTAAGCACCACTTGATATCATATTAACATGGGTGTGTTATATAAAAATCGCTTGTAGTCAAAGAAAAAACACAGTCGGTTTTTAAAGATATATTATACTATTTAAAACTAAATATATTCGTTCATAAGCCAAATGACGGTACTTTCTACGAATGTGTATTTATCTTCTGCACATACTGTCCAATATATTTCTTACGAATCTATCCGTGAAACACAGTTTTCTTCGATACTGCGTTTAATGTAGAACTGATACCTAAATTTCCAATGAAAGAACGAACATTTTATGTTAAAAATACAACGACAAATCGAAACTACTAACGAACAAACGAAATAACAAAACCTATTGAATGAACTATAAATGATAGTAATAAAAGAAACTAACAAACAACAAAACGTGCACACGGGCGAACGAACGATCGAACGATTTATTTAAAAAATATGAAATAATGTAAGAAATAATACTTATTTTTATGTATGTATTGACTATGCAAATTAACTGGCCTATTTAACTATTTTACGTTATATTCCATTACTTCCAAGATTTAGAGAGAATCACTTCTCTTGCCCAATCGCCCATCGAGTTAGCGCATTTCAAACACCGTGCATGGTGCACGTGCTTTCCTTTTCCGATCTATGAAGTAAGGTCCACGAGAGACACACCTTTCGAGTTTAACTGTCAATGAAAAATCAACTGCAAGTAAGTGCTGAAAAAATTTATGTTCGTACTTAAATGACGAAAACTTCAAGGCAATTATTGAGGGGAAAAGTGACAGCATTTTAAGTTTTGACAAATCCGTATTTTGAATTATCACTGCTTAAAAATATCAACGTAAATTTCAGTATTTGTTACGTAACAACTGTAGATAACTATTCTTATGGCACTATTGATTGTTACAGCGCTGACAAAATAATTAAGATAATTTTTTTATTAATCAGTTAGCAATTTTCATATGTTCAATTATTACAGCATAAATATTTCAATGTCCACATAAAATTTTAAATTGTATATGACGTAATATCTTCGGATGATTATTCTGGTGAAATATAATATAGTTTGACAGATTACAAAATAGTTAGAATGATTTTTTTGATTTTGTGTAAAACAATTATAGTTCTTAAATTTTAACGTCAACCATAATTAATATTGTTTATATCTGATTAGATCTGAACGTTATAATTCCGAAAACGATTGTTCTAATTTACAGAGCGCAATATATATTTCAACGTACCAAACAGTCCTGTGAATTACCAAAATATAATTTAGGGCGCATTAAATATATAAGTCATAGAACAACATTATGAACGTCCTTAACCATGCACTAAATAAAGTCCAACATTAGCATCCTTTAAGAATATTTCGTTAGTTTTTAATTTAATATACATTGTGCAGGACACGCACACACTTCTAACATATAAATATGTTAACGCCTAGTATCATATATTGCAACCGTATTGATAATTCTTGAACAAATCTGCGTTAGCGTGTGCGATCAACGATAAGAATATAACTATATATATATATATATATATTATTTTGTATAACAAACCATAACGGTATATACTATGTTTGTGTATACAGTTGCATTGTATTAAATTGAACATACATCACAAGCCGAATGCAGATAACGTAAGACAAATATTAATTGAGTAGTGTGAGCAAATAATATGTGTAAGATTTTCCTATTCAAATGGTGTTAAATAATATTAAATACACTTCGAATATTCGTTAAAAAGTACGGTTTCGCCTTACAACACAATTGAAAATAATCGTATACAATATAAAACTAATATTTTAACATTATCGCCTGACATCAAACAGGAAGCTGTTATCATTTAACAATATTCGTTTGTGCATATTCGTTGTTTTAATGTATAAGCTTGCAGTATGTGTTTAACCGTATAATTGCATTTCATTTTATTTTGAAGTTGAATTTTAATGTAACATGCATAACACATTAATGCATGTTACTATAAATTGTTGTGTGAATATTTGAATGGTTTAACTATGCCATCTTGCATATAATACACCAATGAAAGCACATTTCCATACGCAAGCATAATAAACACGCAGAAACCAATCATTCGTCTCGGTTTCACAAACACAATTTCAACGAAATAAAACAATTTACTAAATAAAAACAAAAATTAATGAAACATTTCTATCAAATATATCCAAGCGTATATACTACGTGTGAGTTTGCCGTGAATTATTAATTAGTTATCAGTCTATTATTCGTTAAAACCATAATTCCGTCATTTCAACATGCTTCATTTTCCTGAATACAGCTTGTGATTACTGTTATATCTAATCGCGATTAAATTGTTTCTGACAATTATCTAACTAGGAATAATTGATATTTGTTCCATAATAAGCCAATGATCAACGAAATAAAATGTAAAATGCTAACTTTTGTTCGAAATCCTGATCGTTTTATTACTTGAAACAAGGCGTCGTATCGTGGTTGCAAGATATTCAAATACACGAGTTCAGGTTATTCGACGAATGTTTAACATTATTTTTATTATTGTCGTTACAACAACATTGATGATGACGTCACACAAGCTCCAGAACGAATATTGTTTTAAATATTAAAGTGACATTAAATTATATATGAACCGAAGTGTGACGTCACGCTGCAGCGCTGGTTCCAACAAACGTCTCCCGTCGTATCTGTTAGCAAGGTGTTATGTTTTGTTCCAAACTGTAATCATTTTTCTGAAAGCCATACTTGTAGTTCTTTATGAAGCGTATATGGATGAAACAAATTAGGTATTTTATGTATTCTGGAACGTAAAAAAGATATTTTAACGCAAGCTACTTGATCGCAGTGACAAAATCGATCGCAGTGCAACATGTGTTTTGTTGTGAATCACGCTACTTTCATCGCAAAATGCGGAAAGATAACCTGTCAACATCGTACCTATCAACGTTGTACGAAATTGTTAAAATCGAAGGATTGGATAATAATCTTGAAATATGGAACAAAATCTATTTCAGGCTGATAAGTCAGGGAGCGGTAATTAAGTTGGGTTTTTGGTAAGCCTCAAGCGGAGTTGCAATTGGCTGGTTTAAAAATTGGTTTTGAGTTGTTTTGTCCACTATTGTAAAAATAATGTTGTGATCCACACGTGCAGATTTATCGATGTCTAAAAGCTGCAAGAAGAATGCAGCTATAGATAATAATCAGATAATCTAAAAATATATTTTGTTGAGAAAAACCATTCGTACTCCCCGGGGACCACTTCCTGAAAATCTATGGGTATCCATGTTAGTTAACAATTAATAAAAAAACATTTTGTAGTGGGATTTACCCACTAAAACAAACCGCTAGCATCGCTAACTTTTGTTCGAATATGGCTAATGGCGTCAGTTGGCCCCTATCTCTGCACTTGCTTAAAAGGGGAGAAAATCGTATTAGATCCGATCGTGTTAATAGTTTCACTTATTTTCCAAGCGTTCTTCGAGGTGTGGTGCGTGCTAGTATGGAGGAGAAATCATTCATAAAAGCGCTAAGTTTGAAAATATGCTATAAAAACTACAAAAAATTGGTCCAAATCCAAGACAATAACCAGTTTTCGTGGTAGCAAGGCTCGTAGTTATATGTTCATAGACATTTGTGGAGTTATTTATTATATGCAATACATATGATTGATGTTACTATTAATTAACTGCATAGCGTGTTTATTAACTATGTATAGTTAGTAATGTTGCTAACAGCATATTTATGTTAATAAAATGTGTTAATAAAAAAAAATGTGTTAATCATGTTGTTGACATACTACATGATGAATACATCATCAACACCCAACTGCAGGTTCACTCCAACTTATAACTCCAACTTATATAATGACCGCTCCCTAACTTTTCAGCCTGAAACTTATTTTGTTCATTATTTCACGATGTTATCAAATACTTCGACATTGGCAATTTCGTTCACGAATTAAGTAGTATTGACAGGTTCTCCTTTCGTATTTTACGGTGAAAATAGAGTGATGCACAAGAAAACAATGTGTTGCACCGCGACCGATATTGTCATTGCAATAAAATAGCTTGCGTTACAAAATTATTTTCTCGTTCCAGAATATTAAAAATACAAAATTCGTTTCATCCATGTTTGTTTCTCACTTTCAACTTGCGGCAACCATAAAGAACTACACGTATGACTTTCGGAACATTGATTACAACGTAGAACAAAACATAACACCCTGCTAACAGATATGACGGGAGACATTTGTTGGAACCAGCTGGGCCGTCATCAGTTCGGTTCTCTATAGTAATAATATTATAGTTGAAATAGCAATTGTGTGAATGGTTTGCAATTAATTGATTAATTTATTTTATGTGTTCTCATTCCGTTTACCTGATTATTACAAGTATGAGTTTGTAATGTAGCTATACAGTGTGTTACGCGGTTTTTACATTTTAAAATAAATATTATTTTAAATAAACACGAATATAGTAATTGACGAATAGTTTTTGGTGACATTTAGACATAAAATATGAAGTAAGGTTTATACGAATACATGCGAACATATCTAAACAAATAAAAATTACAAAGCATTTTCTTTGGTAAATAATCCTGAAATTTAACCAATATCTAAAAATATATAACAAGCAACTGAAAATTAAATTTAAACAAATAAGCAAAGTTGACCATTGCAACATGTTTTGTGGCAGCTATTTAATTATAACGAAATTTCTTACAAGTAATATATTGAATGTATACAGTACTACGGTAGTTTTGTTAACAATATCTTAACAGTATCTTATTATGTAGTACATTGCTAAAGGCTATTTAACCGGACCTGTTTCGGGTGGTTTATTCACACCGTTTAGTCTGCGTTCCACAGCTTTCGACTTCACAACTGGCATGTACTGGATAGTGAACTCGAATTGCCGAGCGCAATGGACCGCAGAATTGGCACCATATTTTTTTTACACACACACATATATATATATATATATGTATGTATGTATGTATGTATATATGTATATATATATACATACATATATATATATATATACATATATATATATATATATATATATATATATATATATATATATATATTGATAATGCCCTTTACTTGAAATAAAAGAGTACAGTGTTGAAATTGAATGCAAATACATAAACATAACTATGTGTTTATTGCAAGGCCTTCTTTCAAAGCTCACCTTCCACGTGTGTATATATATATATAATGTATATATATATATATACATTATATATGTGTGTATATATATATATATATATATATATATGAATATATATTCTTCTTTACTTCCATGTATTAATATATATATATATATATATATATGTATGTATAATATCAAATAAAGGGCGTTATCAAAGTTTCTTAAACATCGAAGCTGCATTTCACGTTTAACACAGTATTTAATCACCGTACTCATTCAAAATAAGCTTGTTGATTGCGACATCGTCAATTAATGTATTAAACGCTAAGTATAAATTACAATAATTACCAAAGCGGCGATATATTCTCTTTTCATATAATTGGGTCTCGGAATTATGCTTGTAATTTCAAAGGAATCAATTTTGAATTGTCCTGGGAAAAATTATAAAAAGGATTACGCTTCATGTCCCAATCGGTCAAAATAACGACTATATATTGTGGCATCTTTCACGGAGATCTGTACCATCCATTATGGCGTCTGATTATTTCCAATAAAACATTGTGATTTGTCGAGTTCGTTACCCGAATTTGTACAATGTTTAGGAAGTAATTAATTGCAGTTTTCTCAATTACAATTACTGTAGTATAATTAGTTAGGGAAAGCACGAAAATATTACTCGGGTATGGCAGCGGGCGTGTGTGCGGTGCGTGCGTGCGCGCGGGCGTATGTACGTGCGTCTGTGTATTTATAAATATGTAGCTTAATTAATAAACAACATCTTACTACCCCAAAGTGCGTCTTTATTGGTATCAAAAATAATATAACTTTTGTGCGATATTTACATAGTTTGCGTGTTTTCCTTGGCACAAGTAGGCAGTCATATATATAGCCGTATATGTTGTCGTATTATTTGGTAGGCGACGTTCAGAGACTTAATTTGTTAATTCAACAAAACGATCGTTTTAACTGATAATGCAGTTGTTGGTGAACGTCTAAAAATAGCAGTTAATAGACATGCGGACATTAACATAACAGCTTATTCAGGGTATCAACGAAGGCGGACCTTTGATTTGGCGTTCGTTGTTTATGGCCAAGAACGTCGAGCGTGTAGCACTGCTTGCTGTGAATCTCGCCCTCTGTTATGAAGTAAAAACGTTCGTCAGTTAATTTAGGGTCCACCATTAAAAATACAGAAGATACAGGGAAATATCGTTTGAAAATGCTCTTCAAAACCTCGCCTGAAAAATTGTATTTACAATATTAAAGTGTTCGTTTCTCAAAGTGAAATAACATGTACCCCAGTATACCTCTCTCCGTCTCATATTTTGAGGAAAAGTGCACATTGTATGCATTATGTAGAATTAATATTCGCATTTGCCTGCCAGTTAGTAACTACCAGAAGCACTACATGTTCGCAATTACACAAGACCGAAATGAAATTCTCCAGCATAATCAAAACTAAATGCCATTTCCATTTGAATGCGTCAAAGAATTGGTAATCGTCAAGTCATGAAGGATTTTAGTGTGATTTATGAAGTATATGGAAAAGTTCGTTTATTTTTCAAACTGCATTTCATAATGTGTAAGGGGTTAAAATGTGCATACACGTTGACGTTTAAAATAAAACAATATTAATGAAGAAGTACGCACTACTGTCAGGTTCAATCTACGCCCACGATGAAGAAGAAGGTTAGAGGCACTACAAGAAGCCTGCTTTGTCGGATCTCTATATTTGCTTGCGGGGTGTTGATAGAGAACCTCCCTATGTGCTGTCATTAGCAATCGAACATGTATTATTATTATTATTATTATTGAGATCTGCTCAGCTCATAACTAACCTTAGATAGACACATATTTATGTACACCATTACGTATATGCAATATATATACATTGGTTTGTGCTTACGTAGAACAAGTACAAACACATATTACAACACTGATTTCAATCAAGCATATCGAACATAGAATATATTATATTAATTACAGTGTACTATCATATACATGGGTGTATAACAATGATATTGTGCTGGGAAAAGAGAATAGAAGTGTAAACGTACGTACATTCCTCCTATCTCCTCTATTTATTAGATGCATATTTATTTACGCGTAGTAGCGGTTTCTATTAGTTGTTTATATTTTACAATTTGTTGTATCCTAATTCTCAACACACTACTTCAACTATGACTATGCTAATATATAACAAGAGCTAACACTGAATACTAAGTTATACGAATGGCCACGCAAAGGGTGGATCGATCATACAGATCATATATTCGATTATATTAAATACACTGGAAGAATTTACCGTGGTAGCAGCCAAGGCAATCATATTTTAGAAAGATTAAAATAACAATAAAATGCTGTCGTAACCGCCTTATCCTTTGATATAAGTTATATCTAGGAGGGAGTCTTCGAAGCAGAAAGTTAGCAAGGTACAGTAGTATTAAATATATTTACAATGCATTCATTTACAATTGCTCAAATTATGTGACATACAACAGCCGTATTGTGCTTGCGTCTATCGCTATAAGTTTCTGTCAGGAAACTGTCAAGTTTCTGTTGCACTTTCCTGTAATTGCTCCTTGTAGTTTTGCATACACTCCAGCTTTATAATTATTTACACACAATGTAAACAAATTTAAATTTGAAACATTCGAGTACAAAGACTATAAGTCTAGGTCAATAAAAAAATCACGTTTCCGTTGCACTTTTCTGTATTTTTCCTTACCACTCATTATAAACCAGTGGTTATTTTAATTTTAAAATAACCCTCTCAACAAAAATAAATTTAAACCATTTCAATAAATTATACATATACACATATACCTGTATATATATATATATATATATATATATATATCAATATACCACATGAAAGGATACCTATCACAAATAAACGGCTAAGTACACATTGGAACCAACTATATACGCAATCTTTGTTGTAACACAAGTTAATGTTACATGTGAAAGTCCATGTGAATTTATAATAAAGAATCAAATAAGCATTGACCTTTTGATTCGTTATAATTACATTGCCAGCGTGTGGTTGTTGCCCATTTGTTTAACATATAACTAATTAATCCTTAGTCAAAACTGGAAATATAACCAGTCGAAATTTGAATTCTTATTTACATATGTATTATAATGTATTACATTACTACGTGCAGCACTGTTGTGGGAGTGTCTCAAAGATAAGCTATGACATTTCGAGTTATCCGAATGTTCGAGTCAAGTCGTGTATTCACAGCGGTACGACAATGGACGCAGTACCGGCATAAATTGTTATTTACTTACGATAAATTATGTATTCGAGTTATCGAAGGTCTAGTTAAGGACGTTGTTCTGCATGTCTGATTTATTTAGCGTATCCAAATATAGGATTGGGCACATTTTCTATGATAACAAATACTGTACAAAGAATTCGTTTCCAAATAGAATATATATGCATGTGCGTATTTGGCGTACACATCATATAAAACTATATACGACATTATTTAAAACAGGCGTTTAACTATAATATTAAACATACATGTACACTAAAATGTATATAATAAACTCTTATCCGAAACAATAATTATAGAACACAGTTTATTGCAACGTTAACCTATTACGCCAAATTTGCGCTTAAATATTATACACAAAACTTGCATATTATTCAGCATTGTTTGCAAATGTTTTTTTGCAGAAATCTCTGTCCATTCCTAGATTTACAAACGTGACTCATATAATTATGATAATTCTTTATTATAGATTTCAATCAATGAACGTACATTGATTTTGAAACCCTCGCGTAGCTATACTCAGAAAAAGGCAACTGCCCACACACTGGCAGTATAACAAATCGAAATTCAAATGCTTATTTATGTCTTTATTCTATTTTCAAATTAGTTGAACTTGTGTAACAATAATTTATTTAGTTTTTATGGATTTTGCCATCAGCACAATGACAGATTCAGCTTGATTTACATTTGTTTGAGTAATCTCGCACGCAGGATCCGACCGATTCGCCACTTATTTTTTGAGTGTCGCATTTGTTAGTGAGATGTGTATCGTTCTATCGCAATCAAAAACGACGGAAACATGCCGCGAACAAACTGGTTGTTTCGGGAACGAACAAACGAACAGTCACACACAACGTCCTAAAGAAGCATTACTCGCTACAAGCTTTAAATTTAAAAGTTAATAATATCCACAATCACGGGCCATTTCTTACTTTTACTTGCGATAGTTAGTAGCGGATTGCTCCGACAGCTGTGATGTAGTCGTATCATAAACAACGTTTCAAACAACTAGCTCCCATCGCGAAAGATGCGATACTATATATATCTGCAAATATGTTTCTAAGTTTAGCTCAGATACTAATACATCATCAGCATGTAGTATGTAATGTATACTTATATTATAGACACACACACACACACACACACACACACACACACACACACACACACACACACACACACACACACACACACACACACACACACACACACACACACACACAAATGTCCTGTTATAACATAATTAAAAACATAACAAACTGCATGCTAAACATCTGTATTCTCACATTTTGCGCGCAGGGTAGTTGTTATGCCGATAACGTTTTAACAGGACATCATTATTATGCCTTCGTTGTCGTTGTTATGACGAAAAAAGGCATTTTCAAATAACTACAGGCCAACCGTCTGTATAATTCCTGTGTGCGTGTGTGTAAAATCGATTCAAATGTGTGACTAGCATAGATAATGAATGTGGGTATTTATTAATTCAAAAATCTTTTTTTAATATTTATTTATCCACTGGACACCTGCGTTAAAAAATCGAAGAATAATAACATTTATTTAAACGTGAATACAATATTATATATATATATATTATTTATATATGTGTGTGTGTGTGTGAGTGTGTGTGTGTGTGTGTGTGTGTGTGTGTGTGTGTGTGTGTGTGTGTGTGTGTGTGTGTGTGTGTGTGTGTGTGTGTGTGTGTGTGTGTGTGTGTGTGATGTGTGTGTGTGTGTGTGTAAGTATATATATATATATATATATATATATATATACATATATATACATATATATATATATATATATATATATATATATATATGTATGTGTTTAAGGACATTTTAGTAAAGGTAGTCTACGTAGATAAAGTACACGTGTATATATATATATATATATATATATATATATATACATTAATCTAAACGACATGTCATATTCCAAAGTTAAACCATGTAACGAAATATCATTATTCAACAGTTAAACAATAGCCAATATAAGTACTATTTGTTATTTTCCTACTATAAATAATATATTATATAATATTGATGTATTGCCAATATAAAGTTTAATCCCGTGAATGAAGAGGTAAATACATGCAACGAATATATTTGTTATAGAACGTTTTCTCCTTCACGACAATCTATTAACAAAAGCTCGGTTATGTTGTCGTACATGGCAACAGCTGTAGACGATGTTTGGAAGCTTTTTACTCTTACCATTATTCCTGATAGATCAAAACATCGTTATTTTGAACGTAGAATAGACAAAAAGTCTCGATTATTTTCAAAGTTAGAGCGTCTCCTTTATTTGACACAATCCCGCTTCAAAATTCCGGGCTGTTTCTTGGCGTTCCTTTCAAATGTATATTATTGTTTTGAATAATGTAAATATGTATCTATATGTTTAAATGCATTACAAATTAATAATAGCGTCGTTATGAAATATGTACATGTAATGATAATAAATTGTTTTGTTACACTCGATTTTATGCACTCGGTATAAATTAAATAGATTGACACCATTTAAATATGTCCATCAAATAACGACATGACGTATACATACAAACACATAAATTAATTGATAATACGTGAATGTGGATGAGAGGTATGCATATTAAGTGCATAAATTAGCCAGTGATAGGGCGGTTAAATACAGCCGGGTAGTGAATTTGAATATTTGAAACTGCAATGTTTACATTTACTGAAAGCATTAACCGTTTGAAACTTATCCAGACAAAAACGCGACATTTGCGTCTATGACAACAGCTGTATCCAGCGTATGGTATGACACATTTAACTCATCCAATATTATTCCAAACAGAGCAAAGCTTCTTTAATGTGAACCAAGATTAGTTCAAACCCTCGCCGTTTTCCTTCATCCAATTCAAATACCTCGTTAACCTGAAAACTCCCACTTCGAAATTGGTTCCAGGCTTTCGATACACCGGTATCTTACTCTTAAAAGCTATAAATAATGTAGCGATGTTCGCGTTCAAATTCATAATAACGTCATAAATCAACTGTTACCCTATACCATCTGTGCAAATATGTTGACGATAAATTGTTTTGTCATTTTCATTTGAAACATTCTTTATAAATGTAATATAAATACTAACCCAATTTATTCCATTACAGAATCGTTATAAATAAATTAATAAAATAGTAAATTTAAGATACACAATACAATCCGAATGAACGGCTTGTATTCTACGTAGGTAATCCATTGCTAGGCAGAGCCGCAATACCCGTTAAACACAGCCGGGTATTGAATTTGAATATTCAAAACCGCAATGTTTTGGTTTTGCGTTGATCGTAACCGCTTGACGCACAGTGTTGACATTTGGGCAATCGTCTAGTATTCATTCTACGTGGAAGAAGTTATTAAAGACCAGCCAAGGTTTGTTCTAGAGCCGACTTAAATATTGGGTTACACGTAGCACATTAGCCAATTACCCCGTGTGGCTTGCTGCAGGCGTAGTGAGATAAAATGATTTGATTTCGACTATGGCCCGGCACCCTTGAGTCGTGCTTGCGTCAACACAGCCAATAGCATGTCTGTTTTAATCGAAGTCTGCGTGATGTTGTCAACAACTTCGGTTTATTGATCGGCACAGAGGCTACCGCGAACGAAGAAACATGCCTTGCATGCACAAAACAGGCCATTCAGCCGCGTGCTGTGCAACGCTGACCAAAGTGTATATGTGCTGATGTTTATTAAAAGAACGCGTACGCCGGGTATGCCGCTGAACAAAAAAAAATTGCAGTGCGATTACTAATAATTTTATATCCTGACTACGTCTGACACCAATACAAAATACTATAAATATATATATATATATATATATATATATGTATATATGAAGGGTTTAAGAACAAAACGGGATAAACGCCATTTTTTTATTTCTCCCAAACTAGGACTAAACATTTGTTTAAAAACATGTTGAACTAGGATATTTTCTAATTTATACAAAAACGCAATAAATACCCATGAAAAAAACGTACTCAGAGGAGCGTTTGTTTTGAAAATGTGATAAGCGCCATCCGTCTTTTTTTTAAATCAAAATGCGATATATCCACGCTCAGCCAATCAGCACCGCCGTGCCGCACGCGCAGCTACGCGGAGTGACGCGGCGCGCTGTATGAATATACAGCGTTTTGATAACTAAATAATTTAAAATCACGTTTTGTGTAACAAATGTGCAACAAATATTTCCAACATTCTCTATAATTTTTGAATTCTAAATGTATATATACTTAATTTACAAGTTGTTATTTAAACTTTGAGGATGAAGCACAAACGTGACTTTTTCTCAAAACGAAGAAAATTGATATATCGTGTTTTGCTATGAAACCCTTCATATATAATTTTTATTTATTTTTTCGAGTAACACAAGCAAGTTAGTTAACCGCCATCTATTTAATATGCATTATAAAGTCCAAATCGTTACCATAATTATATGTATCGCGTTTGACACCTGTTCACGTGTTTAATATAATATTATGTAAACAAACCACATAAATCATTATCTGAATGGTAGGTTTTGACGTTCTAAAATCCAGTATTACCTGGGCGGGTTAAACATTCACGTTTGTAATTTATAGTAGTTACTAAATTTAGCTGGACAACATATCAACTATTTTTTTACTGTATGTATGTGTGTACAGTTTGATTTATGAAACGGGGTAATTTACTGGGACTTTTTGGTGTATACTGTCGAAACCATGTATGTTAAAGTCGCACGGAAACAGTGTTTCTGGATCGTTATTTCACTATAGATAACAAACTGACTATTTTCAACTTATCAAAGACCATGAACCAAAAAAAATGGTTCACATACATCCTGCTAGGAATATGTAATTACAAATTTTGCACAGCCATGCTACTGGCATAAATATGGTGACGGCATACTGCTCGACAAATTGCGTTTAATAAACCCGAATTAGTAATCGCAAGTTGAATGTTGCGTATGTGAAACGTATACACGCAAAGCACTCAAACTGTAAACATAGCTGTTACATGGCCAACACCTCTAACCGCAAGTTCGTGGATTTAGGTGCGACTTGACCTGATTTCCGCAATCGGAGGGAGAAATACAACACATTCGACGAACTTCCTGCAAATAATTACAACTCGTGGAAACAGAAGTTACTTTAGATTTATCGTGAAATTAATGGTACGCTACATTAGTAACATTAAATGCATTAGGTCGTACGCATCGTGACTGACTGTAATTTTCACTGTCTCTAAAACTGAAGGTTGGCCTAATATTTTTAAGTCTCTACAAAAATGTTTCATAATTTTGCGATGGCAGAACATTGTGCGTGAATGATTAATCGAATTTAAGTAACTGGGATGGTGTTAGTTACTGACAGTCAAATAATTGATCATATCCCGTTGATTTATGATATTCTCAACTTATTCATTTGACGAATTTGTAACTGCATTATATTTGAGTGTTGCTGTTGCTGCTGTTGCTGCTGCTGCTGCTGCTGCGGTTGTTGTTCGTCATTCTATTGTACCTGGACCTTATTAATGACGTGAGGTTGCTGATTTTGGTTTTATGGTGCTAACTATGTCCACGTTTCCCACTTACGCTGTGTTTTAGGGCTGATTATCGCTCTGGATAATACATCAGTGCTGCAGACATGCTATCATATGTTGGAACATACGGTTCTTTCATCAGCCATATGTTGGTCTGATCCTCTCAAAAACCTATTTGATTTTGGAAATGTTGCAACATTTGCGAATTGTCGTGCCTGTTACCAAGAGTTGGTATGTTTTCATTCACGAGATTTCAAGTGATAGTTTATTTGTAATACATTAAACTATGATTGTTGCTACGGTGTTGTCATTACTGTTATTAATTGATCAACAGAGGAGTCGTGTTAAATAATTATGAGGAAATTTATTATCCAGCTAAAGATGAAATAAAGAAAGGGTTGCAGCATATGGAGTGTTGTGCAGACGGTGTGGGGTATCCCCCCGCTTGAATACGAAAATTTGTGAAACACGAAGACTTCAATGGCGCCTTTTTGCGAATTTTATAACCACTTTTATAGTACATTGTATGGTGTACAACCAATCGGGAATTTGTTCAGAAAGATGGTGATGTATTATACGTAAACGAGAAAGACAGACAAACCAGGAAATATGACAAAATTGGCAAACAAATCAGACCATTTCTTTCTGAAAGCAGGACGCTTCTGAATCACGTTCGTTTATAACTTGCAGTTGAAACAATGGCCACGAGCGCCGCCACTGTCGTCGCAACCACCGTCACCATTCGCAGCTATCAGTCATCCGCGGCGGTGGAGATGTCCTGGACAGCAAGAAAAAGTGGTCGGTTGCCAGGCTGCGGCCTCCAGACGTTGTCGATACGAGCGCGCTAACCGACTGGTCGCTCTCGCTGACCTAGATACCAAGTCGCTCACTTTTTATGCGTCTGGAACAAAATGCCCCACTCGGCGTATAAATAACACCGGTTTAACGGTCGCGTCGCCGCCGTGATTTTCGAGCGCCAGCAAGCAGTGCCCGAGGCGATGGAATTAAAGCTATTAACGACGAATTAGATGTGTCGTGTACTTATATTCCGAAGTGTATGTGCGTTCCACAGTTAATTCAAGTCGTTAATATTCACCGGTCCGGTGATTGTTAGTTGTAGGGGGTCTATAACACCGGTTTCGTTTGAATCGAAACAATGACGTTACGTAATAATATATAATAAATCACACACGCACGCGCAAGCACACGCACACACATACGCACACGCACACACACCATATACATGGACAATTACACAGTTTATAAAATTAACAAGGTTAGTCATACTTTTTAATTTGTGTCTAGTTATTAGCTGGATTTTTTATTGAAAGTTCCATACGTGCACCGGCGAAACTTATTTACACATTTAAGGCTGTCGTGATGTTGACAGATGACAGAAAATTAACATGTGGCATCTATCAACGTAAACATTACAAATAACCGTCGCTCATGTTAGACCAGACCTAGTATGAATGTATATCCTGGAACGGAACTACATGTAAACAAATAGTTTTAAACACGTTACGATTGTGTATGCATGACGCATGCCTATTGCCTATATATGTATAAACTGTCATGCTGTGTTATTAACAACAACTTCTATAAACATAATATAATAGGCCTGGTATTCAGTGTGTGGCATCATTTGTATAGAATAAATAGGTGACGTATGCCTATATGGTTGTCCGTATTATCACAACGCTTATCACTGCTAGTGATGGACAAATGTCCAAGCTAGGTGCGTAAGGGCTGTCCAAAGTCATACTAAACGCAAATTATACTAAATAATACAGAAACATTATATGTAGTAAATATATTGTTGATTCTAAATGACGCCATTTACTTATAATATCAGTAATTACTGTAGAAAGTTTGCCGATGTCTTACTTAGAACTTGACTTTTCATTCTGTGTTATTTAACCCAAAATTATCATCACTCATGACGTCAATAGTCAATCGAAAGTGGCAATTAAAATTACATTTTAAAACCTAATACAGTATCGTATTATTTGCAAAATTCAAACTGACACATATTCCGAACATGCTGATATTTCAAGTATAAACATGTTTATGATTAAATATAATTCTTACTCAAACTTGCATTACTGTTTCATAGTAATAATAATAATAATATAATAATAATAATATAATAATAGCGGAGTCTTGCGTGTTCGTATATTTGCAACCTTTTTGTAACACCACTAAATGTAATACTTAGTAATGTTTACTATTTTTATTACTCGGAGGTTTTAATGTTGTTGTTTTTACCAATTAGGTTTTGTTTTTTAGAACTTGCATCGTAAATGTCAATTCTTATCACATTTCTCGTGTTGTTCTCTTTCCACGTTCTACTATAGGCAGCTCGATAACACTCCACCTTTCTGACGTACGTCCTACCACCTTCCACCGTATATCAGACAGGATCATCCCTCGGAGATTATGATAAGCTGATTCCATCAGGCAAGTATGATGGAATCGTCCAATAATGACAGCTTTTTGAAAATGCGATCACGCAGGAGATTGAGCTGGCGCAACCGGCTCGTTTCTCCTGACGAGACGTGTCAGGCTGAATTAAACAGGACTGGTAAACCTGCCCTTTTAAACGTAGTCGCCAGTTGCCCCTGACAATACAAGCATGCATGTTTTATTGTATCTGGCAACACATTGATTATACAACGCACGTATTCGTGGGCAGATGCAGGGGCAGAGCGAGTGAACACCATCGTCTCTTATGTTTATGTATGTGATGTCGGACCCGGCCTGCTCATACATAATGTTGATGTCAACGTATTTTCGAGTCCACAGTTTACGGCTGCGTGTACCTAGGGGTGGCACAGCCAAGGGAAAAACGTGAACGTTGTCTCGTCCATTTGCTTACAGAACAAGAACAATACATATACATTACAATGTTGTCATTATATATATATATATATATATATATACACTTTCATTCTATCGTTGGTTTATATATATATATATATAAAAATATATATACACCTTCACTCTATCGTTTATATATATATATATATACATTAATGTAATAAGCGCAATTTTTTAGTCTACAAAATCAGTCTGCATCACGTGCTATTAAGTGATGTTTGCCACAAAGATAAATATGTTTTGACAGTCAGTCCCAGATAACTACACCGCCGTGCAAGCTTTGTGCAATAGTATTTATGTAAATATACGTACACGGATAAATATTGCTAGACAACATAATAGCATTTTCGAAACAATACTAACGTTTAAAGTAGATATGATATATGATATAGTATGTGATGGTATTGGGAATATTTGCGTGCAGTACCATACACATAGAAACAGGAATCCATGTTGACATTTCTCAGTTGTCATGTGCTAATGTGTTCAATGCAGAGATTATAATAAACATATTCGATTTGTTTCAATTGTCCGGGTCATTACACCACATTCTGGAGTCAATGGTGAGGTTTGTGAGGTTTGTGAGGTTTATGAGGTTTGTGAGGTTTGGTTGTGCCAGCGATCGCTTTATTTCGTACGTATTGTAATGATATTGTATTGTGTAGATGTAAACGATACTTTTCTTAAACGATGTAAATTTAAACGAGACCTTTCCGAAACGGTGATATATACATGAGTTTCAAACCTCGTCCCTGGATATGATACAATCAACTGTTAATTTTGAAATTAATGTTGCGTCTTTAAAAGCAACGGTCAACTCAACATGCTATTAGTTGACCAGCAGACCCTAAAACATCGGGTGATAATCGGTAAAGTTAGCTATGAAAGAACTGGAATACCACCAACATTATGTATGTTTAAAACTTACGCACTCTGTGGAATTCACTCTATCGTTTATTAATTGGTCGCTTGTAACAAAGTTGTTCATGTATGCGTGTGTGCGTGCGTGCGTACATGCGTATGTGTATAATGCGATTGTGAGTGCGAACGTGCATGCGTTAATTCACATTTATACAAAGTCAATACTGTGGTTGTGAAGTATGAAGTCTGCATGAGAACACGTGCAGTGCTGCATATGAAATGCAGTTTACTTGTTGGTACTGCACAAAGAAGACACCAAGCGGAACATTTTGTAATTACATGTGGTGACGAATTGTTGACGTCAACCAAATAAGACCTTCGCGTAATCTTGCTGCACTTATTTACAAATTCAGCTTACGCTGTAATGAAGTTGCTACAAAATATGACTGTCATAAAAAATAATGGTTCTGTTTCTTGTTATTGTGAAACATGACTGTTTGTAAGCCAAATAATTGCGCCGCATTTCAAAAACGTTCGTCGAATGTTTAAAATAGTTTATCGAAATATTAAATCAAACGCAATAGTCACAATTTATTATTACGCGATAGCACTATGCACTAGGTCACCTTATCCTGGTTTCAGAAGAACAATCTACCTTGCTGAAGCATCGAACGTATCGTCGAAATTTCGAGAAAGCTGGTGTGTCATTTTCAGTCGAAGTGGCCGCCATATTGTTCTTGACTGCATGTAGTGCCTGGCCTAGATTCAGTTATTGAGTTGCGATCTGCGCCTAACGAACCGAGAACAATGCAGTACTTCTTTTGTGGGAACTGTACATCAGATCATTATTACCACTACAACTCCTATATTTCGATTCAACCTGGGCTATCGTTCTCTTTCAAAAACGCATTTATAATTCTCGCCATTGTAAATACCGCCCGTGTGATATAATCAGACCGCCCGGGAATGGTAGCTAAGTGGACGTTTGATAATTTTGTACTTGCAGTGTAGTATATATATATATATACATATATATATTATATTATATATATCATATATATATATATATATTTATTTATATATATATATATACTGTACCAAATTAGGACCAGAATTAATTTAAACGTCCCGTTCAACTTGCACTGCTAACTCGTTATTGAATGTTCCATTTAATGCTACTATTAATATTAAACAAAATAAATGGATTTCTGGACGAGTTAATTTAAAAAAATCATGAGAATTTTACGAACTGACGTGTAATTTTAAACGGATGTCAACCTGCGAGGAATGCACGCATGTCGCCTTGTGTCACCGAACCTCTGATAAGATCACATAAGATAATTAAAGACATAAGATAGAATCTAAGAAGAGCCGTGAAGTCGACTTAATGTGGGAACTTGCTGCCGTCTGGTTGCCATACACTATATCACCTCACGGGCTCAACAATGTTATTGGTATCACTCGTACACCGCAGCGTGAGGCAAGAGTTAATAAATCAGCCTTCTGTGCCACTGGCGTCCACCACTCCTGAAGCCACGAGGGCGACCGCGTGACCACAAAGGCTTGTGCATAATGCCCAGTGCCTGCCCACAACCGCCGCAGTGAATCCCCCCTGCTCCTCGACTCGGTCACTCTCCGCCCCTCTTGTTAAGCACGGTCATTGTCTGCGGTTTGATCAAACCACAATGATCGCTCTTGTGGTGTCGATGGCGGTCCCCGGTCCGCGGTCTATCTCCAAAGCAGCTGGCTGCCTAATATTCCATTTGGCTAGAGGTCAACGGTAGTTACTCTTTTTGACAATTGTGTTCCTTGAGCTAGCAAATACAAACGTAATCACCCGTACATTTTTAAAAAGAAAGAAATGACATTTATTCACATAATTGCTAAGTTTGTTATTAAAATACCACCCTGCATTCAGAATCACTACATTAAGATGCAAGTAACAGTATGCTGCTTAAACAAAACTGTGTTTGCTTATTCTTGAAGCGATACGAAGTTTTATCACAACTAAGGCAAAACGCAGACCATCACTCAACAAGAACCAGTACATTCCTTACCTTGGTTTTAATGCTGATCGTTGTAGAAACGCATGTCGTCGACAGCAATACATTGTGACTAACGGGATGAAGACTTTGACAGATCTGTCTGACAGAATTAGTTATTCACCATCAACTTTTTTCAGAAAGTTGCATCGTCATAATCATGAAACTTTCAGCATGTTATATTCTTGTAGGTCACGTCATCGCATTTGATGGATATGTCTTGTGATGGGGTCTTCCATGGCAAGCATGTGCCACATGACAAAAAAAGTACGCTGCTGTTCACCGCAAGTAGCGTTGGCAATTTGGAGAACATGAAGATATCATCAGCATGAACTTTACATTGGAAAAACTGGAACGAAACGAAGCTGGCGATTCGTCTTGCGCTGTGAGCTTATTCATCATGATTATTTCCTTCTAGTTAAAGGTTCATATATTTATCACAGCAATTAATGTGCAAAATAGCCCAGATTTTGATCTAATATACAGCCTCTTAGTCCAACATAGTCACATTCGTTCTTTGTCTATGTCGGTTTTCTCCCCTTCCAAAACATTACTAATTATTTTCTTAGTTCGAAAACGTGACTAAATACCCGGGGTAACAAGCTAACCTTCATATGGTAGAGGAGAACACTTAAATCGGCTCCAACTTCTTCATATTCACTTACATTTCTGTGGTTCGTGCGTATGTTTAAAGACAGTCGTTCACAAAGTGGCTATGTAACAGCCTGGTTGACTTGTTATCCTCTGATATCGGAGTCTCAAGGCAGCAGGTGGTGTCCTTCGAGAAAAGCAATCTTTGCCAATAATGGTCTCAGCAGACTGGCAATATCTCACGACAATATGGACAATAGTCTCCTCGCAATTCTAGTTTTGCTGTGACAGTTATACGTATGGCACATTACGACACCGATGACTTGGTAAAGGAACTAATATTTAAAATGCACGTCTCAGGTTTAACAAGATTTAACAAGATTGCCACCCAAAGTATTAACCGTAGATGACAGATGGACAAGGAAACCCTTTGGCTTATCTAGAGTACAACCCTTTTATTTACGTGTATCCCGCCCTTCTGGGGTATGTGTCGATTTATTTTTAAACATTCACGCTACTAGTACCCACACAATCAGCAGATAATCTGTTCCATTCATTTACAGTCCTTTGTGAAAATGAGAACTTTCTTATATCTAATCTACAGTGCTCTTTTACTAATGTAACATCATGTCCTTTAGTCATTCTATCTTTCTTAACTGGGAAAAAATATTTCTGTCAATATTTTCATAACCATTCAATATTTTAAACACTTCTATCTGATCTCCTCTCAATCTCCTCATCTCTAGTGTTGTTAAACCACATTCGTTTAGGCGTATTTCGTAACTAAGATCCCTCAGTGTCGGTATCATTTTAGTCGCTCTCCTCTGCACACTTTCTAGCATATCTATGTCCTTCCTGCCATATGGCCTCCACGCTTGTGTAAATATTCTAAGTGAGGCCTAACTATTGTTTGGTACAGCGGTATTATTAGTTATTTTTCCTTAGTCGCTATATTTCGCCTAATTAATCCAAGGATTTGATTTCCTTTTGAAGTTGCAATTCCGCACCGCTCTGAAACCTTCATATCAGCACTAATGGTTAACCCTAAGGCCTTTTCTTTTACAGTAGTAATTAGTACAGTACCCCCATTGTATATTGTATAACTTCGTTCCCATGTCCTGTATGGAGGCATTTACATTTCCAAAAATTTAACAGCATTTGCCACTTTTCAGACCGTTTGATCAACCTGTCAAGATCATCGTGTAAATGCTGTCTATCTCCATCACTTTTAATCCTTCTAAACACTTTTGTATCATCCGCAAATTTCAACACCTTGCTTTTTATATCATCGTCCAAATCGTTGATATATATTAAGAATAATATAGGTCCCAGTACTGATCCCCAGGTTATAGACCTGTATATAAAACGTCACAGTGAAGCACATAATCAAAACGTGTGAAGTATCATTTCAAATCCATCCACGGCATAGTTTAGTATCTATATTAGTAATGGAAAATTCCCTTACCAGCGCAAGACAGTTTGTAATTCGAACATGCTTCGTGTAGGGATCTTTAATAACTTGTACCAGCAACAGAGTCGAAGTAAGTACTTGTTTATATGTTTCATGTGAAGTGTAGCCATGATCCGCGCTGTGGAATTACGTAGTAATGGAATCTGTCCAAAAACCACAGGACAGAGTTCGTGCAAATAGATCTGGTCACTTGCTTAATTAGATGTAGGTATTTATATAATACCAATTATAAACCATATTAAGTGTAAATACATTTCTGAACACATTGTTTATTTATATGTTCGTAGAGATATATGGTTGAATTCTGTTTCAATGTTTATACAATAACCCATTAATCTGCCTGATGTTGCTTATGCAGTTGTTGGAACATTTATGAAAAAGTCGGCCGAAAGAGGTCGCCACATTAGACAATCAGACCATTAACTCGGTTCAATGTTGGTTGCTTTAAACCATACAATAAATTAAATTCCTCTGATTGCATTCGTGGTATTATTGAGCAACAGTCAAAAAATAAAAGTTACAATTGTCCGTGCAATAACTTTCACATAATCTGTATTATTGTATATCTATTAAATCTTTTAGATGTTGGAAATAAAAAAGTACTGATTTTCTTGAACGTTTTATAGTTGGAGTGTTTGGTTGATTTATTAATAGTAGAGTGGCCTGTGAAACGAAATAATTATTGCATCTTATTAGCTTAACTAATGGAAATATAATATGTTAGTTGTTTTATGTGAAACACCATGTGTACATTAGATGTGTACTAAGGAAACACAAATGCTTGTTTTTGTTGTTGCTGACGTTATGAAATATGTACCACTTTTAAGCATTGCAAACATATCGGGACTATCATAATTAAGATCGAGCAGTTCGTTAACAAAAACATTTTCACAAAGTAAAATATAACGACAGTAAACGCATTTTGAATGGAGATTATTTAAGATTTAACTAGATTTAAAAAGATTAACTGGAAAATTAACTCTAGATGGCAGGAGGACAAGGAAGCCTTTTGGCTTATCGAGAGTCTAGTACTTTTTATCTACGTGTATCCCGCCCTTTTAAGGTATGTGTCGATTTTATTTTTAAACATATTCACGCTACTAACACCAACACAATCAAGAGATAATACGTTCCATTCATTTAGTCCTTTGTGAGAATGAGAACTTTCTTATATCTAATTTACACTGCTCCTTTACTGATGTAACTTCATGTCCTCTGGTCCTTCTATCTTTCTTAACTGAGAAAAACACATTTCTATCAATATTTCCATAACCATTCAATATTTTAAACACTTCTATCTGGTCTCCTCTAAATTTCCTGGCCTCTAGTGTTGTTAAACCACATTCTCTTAGGCGTATTTCCTAACTAAAATCCTTCAGTTTTAATATAATTTTAGACGCTCTCCTCTGTACGCTTTCTAGCATATCTATGTCCTTCTTGCGATATGGTCTCCATGCTTACGCTTACAAATAATATTCTAAATGAGGCCTAACTATTGTTTTGTACAGCGGTATAGTTCTTTTTTCCTTATACGTTATATTTCGCCTAATTAATCCAAGGATTTGATTTCCCTTTGAAGCTGCAATACCGCACTGCTGCTCTGAAACCTTCATATCATCACTAATCGTTAACCCTAAGTCCTTTTCTTTTACAGTAGTACTCAGTACAGAACCTCCCATTATATGTTGTACATATTTGTTCCCATTTCCTGGGTGGAGCCATTTACATTTCAAAAAATTGAACAACATTTGCCATTTTTCAGACCATTTTATCAACCTGTCAAGATCGTCTTGTAAATTATGTCTATCTCCATCACGTTTAATCCTTCTAAACAATTTTGCATCATCCGCAAATTTCAACACCTTGCGTGTTATATCATAGTCCAAATCGTTGATATATATTAAGAATAATATAGGTTCCAGTACTGATCCTTGTGGTACCCCACTCAAAATAGATTTCCAGTTTGAAGCCTACCCATCGACTACTACTCGTTGTCTTCTGTCAATCAGCCATTTTCCTATCGAGTTAAACCATTTCCTATGCCATGGGCTTTTAGTTTAAGCATTAATCTTTGATGTGGCACTTTGTCGAAAGCTTTCTGAAAATCTAAGTAGTCAAGTAAAAAACGATGGCAGTTTGAACTCTTGTTTTTGTTACAGTAAATCAACTATTTCATATTCGTTTGAACTCATGGTTTTGCTGCAAAACTACATTGGGAAAATATTCTGTACTCCAGGTTATTGTCGAGCAGATCCAGTAGACTACATTAGGGACCAACCAAACCGACGTAATCAGGATATTCCATATAATCTTTAACGTATGAATATATATGTGGGTGAATATGTTTATACGGCAGCTCTTCTTCAGAAAAGCGAACCCTCACAAATTAACCTTCTCGCTTGTATGTTTTTGTCTGTTTTTATTTCAAATGTAGATGTCTGGATGTCCAAAATGTCAAATAGTTCAAGCAGTTAAAACACTGAATCATTTTGGAGAAAGTCACTGGGTTGTCAAAGACCAACCAAAACGATCACAACATACGTGACTATTTAAAGTGGTTGGTAACCAAACAGTAGTTATATATTTGTATTTAATTAAATGTTTGCTTGTCTATTTTGTGTGGAACACATGTGTACGCATACTCTAACATTATCAAACAGTGCTACTTTTCCTGATTACCCTGTTTTTTGTTTAATGTGCTTGACAAATGATACTTTCTTCAGTAATTGACGATGCTCAGTATTTCATTTGAACTTATACATAATATAGACCCAGCCTAAACCGAACTCAGTTTCCCAAGTGCCTAATAAGTTTACGACATGTGCAATTTTGTGTCGCTGAAGCAAATACTTTGTTATGGAGGATAATTCATTCAAACATTAATATTTGTTACAAATAAAAATAGAAGACATGACCATTTCGCATGCGTTATAAAAACCGTAGTTACACTTTCGTCGAGAGGTGTTTATGTGCACAATAAATCAATCATTCAAATTGTTGCTCTAAATGTTCGCGGATGCAACAAATATGTCTTTATTTGTGACTAACTTGAATATCGCGTGCAACGTTGAGGAGCTCACTGGCACACAGGACATACTCAATAAAATATACGGGCATTGCTCGTTAAAAAACATTTGAAGGATTAACGGCAGGATTTATTTGTGTTTCTGCCATGACGCAAGTATTACTTTCTGTCTCTGGTGACTATAGTAAAACACACGAGTCAGTTATTTCGTATTCGCGCCAGTATAAGGAACTTATTTTGTATTGTTTACAACGGGCATGTGTTTTCGTGAATTTGTCGATCAAGTATACATTAACATTTTGTACCTAAACATCCACCATGTGCCATGTAACTTCGTCTTCTTATTAACGTTCGTGATATTATTCACGTTTATAAATCGAAATTATATCTTCACGAGGTTATCCAGTGACACTCTACCACAGAAAACGAGTAGTCCACAATAGGACGACATACGTTCTTCACTTAGATCGTAAATCAAGGAAATCAAAACCGTTTATAATCCCAACTCAAGACGAATCAAGAAACGTAACATTAAACGACTAAACGATCACATTCTAATAATTATATTTATTCAAAATTCTAATGCCACACAGTAGATCTGCTCACAAATATATGGATATATTACAATTGATAGCAGCCATATAATTACGATTCCTGGTGGAAGAAACAAAACGCCTTCCAGACACAAAACATGACAAATGGAGCCGCTCTGCACAGAACACGACAACTACAATCACTGGAAAGGGTAAGAAGAGAGGATGTCATTTCTAGGAATTATAACGGAAAACAGTAATATTACACAACATTAATTTTATTCAAAGACAAATTGGAGACCGCAGCGCTACAGACAGGCAAACATAACATGTACCAGACAAGTTTTGGCTTGAAAGACGGGGCAGTGACATCAAGCTTCAGACAACAACAAAGGCGAGAATAAAGTAGGGGATCACGACCGACAACATCACCAGACACGGCACGTAAAGAAGAGAAGGAGAAGGAAGAACTTGAAGAAGATAATGATTAGATTACCAGAACATCATTGCATACGCTGAGGATGTTATATTGCAAGCAGAGTTTCGACTGAGCCATTGAAAGGTGCACTGCCAATACATATTTAACTAAGCGCACTTTGAACATGATTTCTATATCCTTGTTTCTGTTATGTATTTCAGCTGGATTTGTTCTTAATTTCAAGAAAACATTTGATTAATTATTATTCACGCTGCTAGTATTTTCAGATTAGTAGTCCTCTGTGAGAATTAATATTTTCTGACACACACACACACGCAAATGAACAAACACACACACACACACACACACACACACACACACACACACACACACACACACACACACACACACACACACACACACACACACACACACACATAAACAAACACACACACACACACACACACAGATACAGACACACATATATACATAATCAATCCAGTTAAGGGCATTTATTTTCTATATTTTTATTTTTTTAATTGTTCTTACCTACCTGTAATTCCCTTGAATGTAGTGAATTAATGATATATTAAATGCAACCTTTGTGTATCTAGGTAATTGTATAATATAATGTGAGAAAATTAATAAAACATTATTATAATTTAGTTACGATTTTCATAATGCACACAAATATGGATTGATTTCGAAATGTGGTGAAAGTCATATGGTAAACTATTTGTAATACTTTATCAAAATGTGGTGTTGTTTAGTAAGATCCAAATTAATTTTGAAATTCACGCTCTCAGGAAAGTGTTAGTTATACGACCTTTCCCGTTGTTGCCCTGCAGCTCGCTAACAGCAGCCCTTTCTCTCCATCTGTCATCTTCCCGCATCGTTCTAAAATCCCTTTTTACGCAGTCCTCCCATCTCTCTTTCTGTTTCCCTGCGGCCTTCGTGTTTCTCCGCCTCAGCTCCCTTCGATGGTCCGTATCGCTCGACTTCGTACCAATCTTACGTTTGACTACACTGCAATCCAAATCTCTTCTCTTCAAGTCATCCAATCATGGCAAAAGACTTCAATTAAACATATGATTATCATTAAGCGTCCTGTGAGTACTGGCCTCGTTAGACACTGTGGTCTGCGGCTGAGTTGAGGTCTGACGTAAAGACAAGATCCGCTGCCGCTAGTCCATCTGACTAGAGAGGAGACCATGCAGCAGTAACGACATAATCAGAACCTGTGAACATAGCAAGAACACGATTTCACCAAAAAGCAACAATAACAGATCGTTTATGAACAAAAATATCTTATCGGGACTTTGTCGTTTGTGACATATGTGTTCATCTATGTGCACTTGCGTTTAACTACTGTTTTTTTCTCATACCAATAACATTTACTCAATCAGTATTTTATTTGTCCCGCTAATTGATCGTGTTCTGTCTGAACGAGCATTTTTTTATTAATCAGTATTATTTCGTGTCATAAATGTCTGTCTTCTACAGGTTTGAAGAACTATTTCTTTCTTTAAAATATAATAATAATAGTAATATAACGTTTGGTTGGTGACGTTGTATTCTCCTTATCTCCAAAGTTGTTAAGCCACATGTTTAAGCGTTCATGGCAGCACAGTTTTCTTATTTTTGAAATCAATTGATATTGTTCATCTTTGGATATGTGTGAAATATGTAAACCGGGGCTATATTCTAAAAACTACCGCCACTCTACCAAGGTGCACATTTATATAGGACCTAGCTTTGTTTGTGTATGTTACACAACTCATTGGCAACAACATTTACTTTTGTTTCTATTCTCAAACAAATATATCTTTACGATAACATTTTGATGTTCAGGAAACGTACTATAATAATCTTATTTAACTCGAACTATATATATATATTATATATATAATATATATATATATTATATATATATATTATATATATATATATAATCAACAGTCAATATACGTAGCATATATATGTGTATTATAATATATATATATATTATATTTGTGTGTTATAATGTTGTAGCTGCACATGAGTTAACCAATGTAATCGTTTTACGTTATCTGTAAACGACATTACACTGCTACGCAGTTGATTTTGTGTGTGTGTGTGTGTGTGTGTGTGTGTGTGTGTGTGTGTGTGTGTGTGTGTGTGTGTGTGTGTGTGTGTGTGTGTGTGTGTGTGTGTGTGTGTGTGTAAGATGAACAATACAATGAACAACATAATACTTGAAAAGATGAAAACCGTTTTCTCGCAGAACATCTGATTCGCTTAATTTCCTTAATTTATAATTCTAATTAAATTTCGTAACAAGAACAACACACAGACACACGCACGCACGCGCACACACACCTTCTCTAACACTCCTGACTTCTTGGCTTTTACGGAACTCTTTTTATATATAAATCAAATAATATTATATTTCTTTGCACTCCAGTATTATCATCATGACGTTAGTAGCCGCTCAACTATAAACCATTTTCATCGTATGCATTTAACTGATATATCCACGTCGGCGAATTGTTATTGATTCGCGTGATGTTCATGCATGGTTTGCCCCTGTCGAGCATGGTGTCACGGGGGTTAAACATTATAAACCCCCGTTCTCCCACATGCGAATTAAACAGATAATAAAGTATACTTATGTGGGTAAACGAATATTGCAAGGTGTACTAAATAAAAATTGTCGTATAAACGCATACATCAATTGTTGTGTGCCGAATTAATATGTCTTCATTTTGGTCTTTCTCTTCATCTCAGATGCAGATGCGCAAATCGGTATGTGTATGAATGCTCAACTGGTAAGAGATGCTTGTCAACTGGTAAGAGATGCTTGTCAACTGGTAAGAGATGCTTGTCAACTGGTAAGAGATGCTTCTTCGTGGATGACCTTTATACGACTGGACACGATTTGTACCACAAACTGTACCTTGTGGCGGCAGTAATGCATCCCGGCCTGCAGTGATGCTTCGTGGTGTTCAAGCTGATAAAAACGAGGCGCAATCATCGTAAATGTTGCGGTGAGTTATGAGAGTGAACTTGACGAGTGCTTGTGGCGTTGTCGGGTCGGCTGGGGCCGATTTAAATTGTGTCTGTCTACATATACCCTGGACTGTCTATCCACACCCTAGAGTGGTGGCCTTTGCAAAACGAATCGGTGATGCTAAGACGTGGTTGCACGCATGAGCGCCGTTCGTTGGGCATTTCAACATATTGAAACGGACTCAGTCATCCAATTCGTGTAGTGTAATTAAAATGAATAACAGGATTCTCATTAGCTCATCGGTCGAGACTAATTACCTTAGTTATGGTTGTTGTTGATGAACTGTTGCACATATAGTTAATAAATAATTGTACATAGATGGCACAACACAGAAATGGGTGTACACCATTACGTCTAAAAGCTGTTACACAATAACTGGAAAGTATTCTATATGTCCCACTAACTGTTTAAAGTAATCGTGTGTTACTAATGTCGAGGACCTACATACACGGATTACCGAACAGACGGATTATTTGTTGATTTAACAACTAGTAAACTAGTCTTTTGTACTAAATCAACGAATAATAACAATAATAATATATTTATAATACATATATTATGAGTGTATTGCTTAAACATGTGACAGCAAAACGCGCTCGCTTTCTACGTTACGTTACTGCAAACACCATGCAATTTAACTTCACGCACAGGTACGACTCCATTTTGTTTCATATGCGGACAGACCAGTCTAGCTCTCTGTCAGGTCTACTTGTCTAGACAGACGTGTCTGACTCTCTGTCTGGTCTACTTGTCTAGACAGACGTGTTTAACTCTCTGTCTGGTCTACTTGTCTAGTCAGGCCTCTCTGACTCTATGCCTGGTCTACTTGTCTAGACAGACCCATTTAACTCTTTGTCTCGGCTACTCGTCTAGACAGACACGTGTGACTCTCTGTCTGGTGTACTAGTATAGACAGACGTGTCTGACTATGTCTGGTCTTCGTGTCTGAATCTCTATGTCCCTCTCTCCCCTTTTCTCTTCCTCTCCCTCTCTCTCTCTCTCTCCTCGCTCTCCCTCTCCTTTTTTCTCTCTCTCCTGTTTCTCCCTCTCCTTTTTTCTCTCTCTTCTCTTCCCCCTCCATCTCTCCCTCCCCCTTTCTCCTCACTCTTTCTATGGAGAGATATTACATTGGTTTATCTCAAAGCTATTGACCGTATATCGCCTTCTGAAAAGAGTCATGTTCAAACTCCATCCATCCATCTCTCTCTCCCTCTCTCCCTCTCTCCCTCTCTCCCTCTCTCCCTCTCTCCCTCTCTCCCTCTCTCCCTCTCTCCCTCTCTCCCTCCCTCTTTCTCTCTCTTTCTCCCCCTCTCTCTCTCTCTTTCACCCCCCTCTCTCTCTCTTCTCTCAGTCTCTCTGTATCAGTCTATGTGTGCCTCTGTGTGTCTCTGTGTGTATGTGTGTGTCTCTGTCTGCCTCGCTCTCTCTCTCTCTCTCTCTCTCTCTCTCTCTCTCTCTCTCTCTCTCTCTCTCTCTCTCTCTCTCTCTCCCTCTCTCTCTCTCTTTCTCCCTTTCCCCCCTCTCTCTCCTCTATCTTATCCCCCTCTTTCTATTCTATTTGACTAGTCAGTAGACATACGTGGTCTGCATGGTGTCTGAAGGGAAGTGTTTTAATATTAATACAAATATAGTCGCCTAAGCAAATGAATGCAGTCTAGTTACCTTTCTTAAACGGAAAATGTAAAACAAACCACTACTTTCCTTCATTCAGCATGGAAGGTATCCTTTTATTAAAGTCAGTTGTCGTTGTTTCTTGGACAGATAGAGCCAGTGTGTACGGGCCCTCGGTGAACGTCCAAGCAGTCGGCTTCCGGTCAGCCCTGAAATGGAGCCACGTATCAGAAGTGGACTATCTTTTGGTCATCCACAATTGTGAAAGGAATTCACATAATAACAGTGTAGATATGTATAATCAGTACACGTTTCTCGCTTCATAAACAAGCAAATGAGTATTTGAATGTTGCATCACTTGTATCCCCTGTATCACCTAATGCTGATAACAATTAGAATATTTTAACGATTGATAACCTCTCAATACAGTAAAAAATAATCGATTTGGCAACGAATTAAAATATCCTATTTTACGATGTATGAAGACCGTTTTATTTCAAAGAAATGAACCGCCTGATGATTTACTAGTGTATCAAATTTCTATTTGGAATAATTTATTATTTCAATCATACTACATTAGTTGAAATACACAGCACAACACTATTTATTTATACATTTATGTATTTTCTCAGCTTCCCAGAGAAGTCGACACAGTGTTCGAATAAACTGGACTTACAGGGCGTCAGGTGTAAAGTGCTTTGAATAATCCTATTATAGTATTGAATACCTCGCTTATATAAGAACTTGCCTTTATTATTTAGAAATGTTCTGAGAAATACAGGATTTTAATTACATGAAACCTGCAGTTTATTGTGTATCAGTTGAGTTGACCTGTGAAAGTCGTGGTTGATTCCCTTTACCTGGTCGAACAGTATTATTGCTGTTGGGTTATTGCTGATCAGCAGCATATATCCCACATATGTGTGTCGCCATATAAACATGTCAGCAACGTCTGATAGTTTGTCTGGTGTATGTTGGACTTTGCCGTCTTTTAATTATTATACACAATGGATAACACCTTATACCTCATCGATAATTAATCACCTCGCCGCAATTATAAAATAGTATTGTTGTTCAATTCAATAAACATTCTACGTATAGGTATTTTTTAGCGTTGATGAAACTTTAGTTATTGTTAACCATGTACACACACACACACACACACACACACACACACACACACACACACACACACACACACACACACACACACACACACACACACACACACACACACACACACACACACATATATATATATGATATGATTGGCGATTCCACCATATTTAAAAACACTTAATTTTGTAATTAAAATTGCAATGTTCCAAACGTTGTTAGATCTTGTTGTGTATGATGCGGATGATGAAATGTGACAGAACTAAAGAGAATAAAACGTGATCTGCCATTCAGAGCAAAACATGGAACTACCATGGAAAACCACTATGATTACTGAACAGGAAGTCACGTTACAGAGATGGCCGACATCAAAAGAGATGGACAAATGCCTCACAAACCTGTTTGATGGGCACCCTGGTGTGTACGAATGATGTGCAAAATCACAATCACTAGCAAGAGCACAGAACTATTAGAAGTGACGTAGGGTGTACCATCACAAACATGGACGCAGGGAAGATACTACTGGTTCAGATGCTATGACAGTTGAACGTCACAAACAATGGAAGATTTTGCTAAACTAAAAAAGTTACATTTTCGATAAACACTTATGAGACGGGATTGTGCTAATCGATATACAATATCATAACTATGACTTCGTGAGGAACAGAGTGGGATAACATTTAAAAACGAGACTGTGTGTGTGTGTGTGTGTGTGTGTGTGTGTGTGTGTGTGTGTGTGTGTGTGTGTGTGTGTGTTTGTGTGTTTGTGTGTGTGTGTGTGTGCGTGCGTGTGCGTGCGTGCGTGCGTGCATGGGTTCGTGTATGTGTTCTTGATTGTGTCAAAGCGTTCAATAAAGTCAAACACAAGACAATTTTAAATGGTTCATAAATAAATCACTGATAGACATATCTTCAGTTGGTGCAGAATATATATTGGTACCAGGAAACAGCCATCAGAAATAGTGGATAAATAAGTGAATGAGCTAAACGAGATGTTCAACAATGATATGTTTATCTCCATATTTATTTTCATATACATGTAAAATCATATTCGGAAACTAAGGATTTAGAATAGATGTCCAAATCATGAACTAGTCATTATGACAAATGTTAAGTGCATTTAAATGTGTATTTCCTCTTATTTTGGAAACTTATTTTGAAGCGGGAAATATATCCAGGGTGCCTGTAGATGCCCTGTGTGCTATCTTTCCACCTTACCAACGGGTGGAAGATTGCCTAAGGCATTTCCCCGAGGGATACATACCCAAGGAGACATAAACTGCCACATCGATGAAAAATGTTTGGACTCTCATTTCGCCGACATGGTAAAATATCTTTCATGAGCACTTTAAAAAACAAAGAGGCATATACTTGAAGTAGTTACTGTTGTTATGCGGACACTGTATTATACATTTCGTTTGACAACCGTTAGTTTTTGTAAATCATTCAGATTTGATGATAATGGATAGGCTGATCTATGAAGACCAAATTGTCCCGGTCCTATCACTGTCGGTTGTGCAATAGCGTAAATATAACATTGATTTATCTCAAAGCTACCAAACGTATATCGCAAGCTGAAAAGAGTCATTTTCAAATCATCTCGTTGTTAATGTTGTCTATAGGCTTGACATGACACAAGTTAACCGTGGAATGAGACGGTTAACCGTTATGTGACTATATTTAACCGTGACATGACTCGAGTTAACCGTTGACTGACACGAGTTAACAGTTACATGACTCGAGTGAACCGTGACATGACTAGGATTAACCGTGATATGACGCTAGTTAACTGGAGCTCCTGCAGCTGCTCCAGGCACAAACCGCTGCTCCCGTTATTGGATGCATCTTCTAAAAAATATCAACAGATTAGAATTACCTGTCGTATACATGTTCGCCTCGTGTCAGGCAGGTTTCCTCAGGCGTCCAGATCGGATGACGTCATCACACGTATGCGACAGCTCCCAGCTTCCATCGGTTTGGTTTATTGGTCAGCCATCAACACAATAATAGATTGGGAAACCAACAGAAGAAAAACGCCCATAAAAGATGCAATAGGGATAAGAAAATAAAAGCAGCAATTAACCGAGACGGGGAGCCTACGAGCTGTCACGTGTTTTGATGACGTCATCCGACCGTGTCGTCATACTTACGAACGAGGTCAGCTTGACGTGTGACGAAAGAATACGACAGGTAATTATAATCCTTGCATATGTTTAAAAGAAAATCATTCAATAACAATTAACCATCCTGGAGAACGTTCAGTAAAATGATTCGGTTAGTCTTTGAGACGCTGACAGCAGTGTATATATATAATACTCCAAGCATATGACACCACGACATACCCTGAATAGAGACCTCACGAAGCATTGTCTTATGATATATTCTAAGTCCTTACATCTCATGGGCCATGAATGGTGATCTCTGGGGGCCCGAATTATTATACCCGGGGCCACGCGATGGTGAGTACTCACTACCCATGGGGCCAGGGTTTCTAGTCCGTGCAATGGACACGACTTATTGTTTCGCGGACACGAGACAATAATTGATTACCGAAATCCCAACAGGGACGCAATGGTTCCCCGTCAATCACTGCGTTGTGTAATGGATAGGGCATTTAAACGAAGTGTTATTCAAGTTGCCAATGCACAATATGCTCTAGTGTACTAATTTCCGCACCGGAAATCAAATCTGAATATTTCCAAGTAAAACAGCCGGCATACGATCCAGAACAGTCGAGGATGGGGTAAAAAAGTGGAGGGTTCTGGTGATGTTTAGTTTCAAAACAACGCGGTACAATGTACCATTGTTGGGGCGATAGCATCTGACACCACTGATTGGACGAGTGTCGTTATATTAGAGAGAAATAGTCAAAATGAGACAGTCAATTAGGAAAACCAATCAAAGGTGTGACACCAGTCAGTGCCGCGTACTGAGCGTCTTGACGCGCGCCCCACCCCGCGGATACGTATATAGCTTAATTGCCTGGTTGATAGCGTGGCTATTCCGCAAAATACTACTTTTGCACATGCTTTTCATGTTATAGCCACAAACTGTCGTAGTTATTGTAACTGGCTCTCTAAATAGGTTTAAACTATTTGTAAATTAATCTATTTGGGAAATTATATATTTTTACGCCACATGTCTGTTCATCAGCTCAGGTTACTATGATAATAAATATTTAACATACATATACGCCGAATACATGGACTTAAACATTAGTTTATGATATATTGCGATGAAGTTATATTTCGCTGTTTGTTGTCGAAATATATCTACGTTATTTGCATATAACATATCAAGCAAGGGCATAGAGTGATAACTGTGTAACCTTTCATTGATTGTGCAATCATGTGTCATGCTTTACAAATCGTATAGCAACAAACATTACACGCTGATCTTTGCTAAGGACAAAATGCATTGTTTGTTGTGTATATCTTAATATCATTAATTGGTGAGACGAATTACTGAATACACAAGAACAAACATGCGAAAAATAGAGGTGCCGAAAGAGGAGGCTGGTGTGGCAGAAGGTCTGCAGAAGAAGCTGACGAAGAGTCGGCTAAAGTGGACCCGACACATTGAATGATAAGGAGGGTGCTGAGGGAGGAGGTTGATGTGAAAGACGGTTTACATAAGAAGCTGGGGAGGAATAGGCTAAAATGGGCTGAACACGTTGAACGAAAAGGTGGAGAACGGTCAGAGAAGAGAGCCGTTGTCTTCAACGTGGAATGTAAAACGTCTTAGCGGGGAGGGTTGTGTCAAGAAATACTTGGAGGGATTGGAAAAGGGGTCTGGGAAGGAAAACAAAAGACCGCAGTGCAAGAACAGCAAGTTGAATAGGAACAAATTTAATTAAAACAAGAGGAATCGAGGATCAATATCGAGGCCAGCCTAACTCCGGACTTTCAGAGAGAAAAAGGAGAGCAACAGTTCATTATGTTAAACACATGTGTTCTAGAGTACGTTGTCACGCCCGCTGTTAGAACATGAACTCCGCACCAAATTTCACACCGGAAACAGGGAACCGGGAACAATTTTACGGGAGTCTATTTACAATACTACACGGGATTCTAATGATACGGTTTGCATTGCGTTAATTCTCAATGACCGTGCTACGAACTCAAAACTCAGAATCAATTTATTTGACCTATGAATACGATACATATACAATGAATAACGTAAATAATAGATAAGGTCGGGAGACTCCCATTAAGACATATAATATAGCTAGCACAGGAGCCACCCCAGAAATATAAACAACAACATAATTTACATGACATAGATGAGAACAACATATGAGTTGTTTTTATAGTTGATAATTACTCAACGTATCAAAATACATACATAATACAAGGACTGATTACGAAGGGATGCACAAACAGCTAAAACGACAGTATCACCACGAGAGACGTGGCCAAAACCAGAGAGGCATAGCCAAACCACAACTTTGTGGTTGAAGATTCTAGCTATGGGCTGATGTACTTGGCTTGCCTGGAATTAAGTTGGGCAACTTATAAACGTGTTCCAGATACTTCTTCTGAATATGATCGCCTTTTTAATAATGGTTCAAACGTCTCAATCTGTTTTGTGATATTCATACATCTCTGTCACTCTGTCACTTTGTTTGTCACTCTGCCACTCTGTCTGTCACTCTGTCAATCTGTCTGTCACTCTGTCACTTTGTTTGTCACTCTGCCACTCTGTCTGTCACTCTGTCTGCCACTCTGTCTGCCACTCTATCTGCCACTCTATATGTTACTCTGTCTGCTACTCTATATGTTACTCTGTCTGCTACTCTGTCTGTCACTCTGTCTGCCACTCTGTCTGTCACTCTGTCTGCCACTCTGTCTGCCACTCTGTCTGTCACTCTGTCTGTCACACGTTTTGTCACTCTTTCTGTCACTCTGTCTGCCACTCTTATCTCTCTCTCTCTCTCTCTCTCTCTCTCTCTCTCTCTCTCTCTCTCTCTCTCTCTCTCTCTCTCTCTCTCTCTCTCTCTCTCTCTCTCTCTTTCTCTCCGAGCTTCTAGCATATACCAACACTTTTTTATTATTTCTATGTTGTTGAGTGTGATATTTATAGATATATATATATATATATATATAACTATGGCATTATGGCATTTTCTAGTTCTTTGTTGAAACATGATAACATTATCATACCTTGTTGATCTTGTTGAATTAATTAAACTTAAAAAATGGTTTCTTGTTGTAGGTTAACAGGCGTCCATTTCTTGTTCGTGTCAACCGAATTGTGTTTAGTATGTTTACGAAGTAAAGTACAACTTCATTAAATAATTAAACATTATATGGTACAATTCCAGTTCACCCATCTGTATGAATGAGTACCTGGCTATAGCCACTGGTAGATATTTGCGTACGAATATTGCTTGCGCAGTATTTGCATGTGCCCGAATGCTTCCCATGGACGTCAAGATGTTGTTCGATTGAACAGGCCTGCAAGGTTATGTGTTATGCGCTTTTAGCAGCCCTAGGTATTGGATACCACGCTATATACGAACTGTTTTAACTTTTAACTTTGTTTACTCGAAATGGGCAGGATCGGGAAAACACTTCGAGATATCCATATTTGTTCGAGTTAAATACTATCGAACCGCTTAGTTCTAAAGTTCGGATCAAGTTGACATTTTACTACATCATGCATTTAACCTTTTTAGCACTGTTACCCCTTGAGCCAACCAACAAAACTATGTTTACCCTTCCATTTTCAAAATGCCAAACAAATACAAATTATTAATTTAATAAATTATGCGACTAAATGGTCTTTGAAAATGTCTTTTTCTCGAGAAAAAGACATTTTCAAAGACCATTTAGTCGCATAATTTATTAAATTAATAATTTGTTAGAAAAATATCACATTAGCTATACATTGGATTTTCAATCTTTTAAGTAAGTTCAAACGTATGGCAAGCAATACTTTATATATGTGTGTGGTTAAAGTTGCATCTTCTTGATAAGTTTTGAGATGCGAGGCATTGTCACTGTTAGAGCACATAGCAGGTCACCAGAAAGATCCAGTGTATTTGTCTTGGTTTTAGTTTTGATCCTTATAAAAATTCTAGTTCTCCGTATGCAGCAATACATTGGGGTGAGAACGATGCGAGCTACGTCAGATCGAGTTGGGTATTAACCACCAACATTTAGTTGCGAACTTCTCGCAGGCCAAGGAATTCGTCTTTCGTATCTGGCAACTCATTCATCCACTAAAAAATTCATTCTTCTCACAGTGTTCCAGACTTGGGAAATATTGAAGGATGAACTCTTCCCTGGAAAGTATGTGCGGCATGATATAAAAAAAAACGGCTAATACTCTTCGTTGTCTTCAATTTGCGTTGAACATTTTAGAGAATATAGAGACCTCATTAAGATGAACTTCATGTTGGTAAAACTGGATTTGCGAAGGAAGCTAGCTACCAACCTTGCTTTGAGTTTTGATAGTATTCACCATATGCCTTTCTTGTAAGAGGTTCAGCTAATTGATATCACCAAACGATACGCAATATAGCCGAGCTTTATAATAATGGTATGGCCATTTTGTCTGACATATTCACCTGAAAGTCGTAGCGGTTTTCACCCTTCCAATCTCTTAGTTCGAATACGCATGTGTAGTGCACCATACACAACACACGTTGATTCATTCAGTTGAAGCGCGAAACATCGAACGAAGGGTTTGCTAAACTTCTGCAACTAAAACGGCCTGATCCAGAAGTGACCTCGGTTAAATACCGTTGATATGGTCCGTGTAAATTTAATATAAAACAATTGATGTGACGTGAAAATATAATAATTACAATTTGTTATAACACGAACACAAATGTTGTTTTAACTAGCTATTCAGTGGTCAGAATTACACCATATGTCACCAGAATAAACATCTGGCTGTGTTATGTCTTGCACAATACAACATATTGAGGTTACCTTTGATACGTTTGAGCTGTAACAATTCAAAGTATGAAACTTGCAAATAAAATCACAAACAAAATGTTATCTATTTTTTCAACATACCACAGAACATAACGACATTCTGTCAAAATAATCGTAATCAATAGGGCTGCATCATAGAGACATAAATCACATTGAGGTCGACGTTAACAGTATTGAGTGACAATGAAAAACATTAAAATTTCAAAATATATCACAGCATTCGTCTTAGACATTTATTCGGCGTTGCTATCACATTAATTATCTTGATATACTGTATCAGAATTATAGCATTAATAAATATTAGGTTTGTGTTGAAAACAGAGCAGAAATGGCCAGTCACGCGGTATTTCATATTCGTTGAGGAATTGTTTACAGTAATGCAAAGCAAAACAATTTCAAATAATAGGTAATAACGGTTGAGAGAAAAGCGTTGTTGTTAAACATCCAAATGTTATTAATTAAATAATGTAATACTCACCTATTTAAAGTGTATTGACATTGGGGCAGTCTCTTTACGCGATGTGTGGTAGCGTGCCACAATTTCAAAATCCCTACGACATTTTATATAACAACTACAGTATATATTAATAGTACCTGTACATGACCTTGTTAAATGTGTAGCCAATGTTACTATTACAACGAATCATTTTAACATTTCGATGAAGATATACATATTTAGTTGTTTAATTTTTTTAAATGAGAGAAAGAATGAGTAATACGTTTATATATCAAACTCAAAATGTGAATTCTATTAACAAAGTTGCATGTTTGTAACAACACATTCTTCATTATTATATTTGTTATTTATTTTCAAACAACTCAATATCCTAAGTGATTTAATATAAGCAAATATGTTATTGTATTGTTCAAGAGCATGAACTGTTTTTCGATAGAATGTATGAATGTATGTTATAAATTATAATATTTAACAAGATTTAACAAGATTGCCATCCAGAGAATTAACTCTAGATGGCAGGTGGACAAGGAAGCCCTTTGGCTTATCTAGAGTCCAACCCTTTTATCTACATATATCCAGCCCTTCTGAGGTATGTGTCGATTTTATTTTTAAACATATTCACACTACTAGCACCCACATAATCATCAGATAATCTGTTCCATTCATTCACAGTCCTTTGTGAAAATGAGAACTTTCTCACGTCTAATCTACACTGCTCCTTTACTAATGTAACTTCATGTCCTCTAGTCTTTCTATCTTTCTTAACTGAAAAAAACATATTTCTATCAATATTTTCATAACCATTCAATATTTTAAACATTTCTATCTGATCTCCTCTCAATCTCCTGGTCTCTAGTGTTGTTAAACCACATTCTTTTAGGCGTTTTTCATAACTAAGATCCCTCAGTTTTGTTATCATTTTAGTCGCTCTCCTCTGTACTCTTTCTAGCATATCTATGTCCTTCTTGCGGTATGGCCTCCACGCTTGTATACAATGTTCTAAATGAGGCCTAACTATTGTTTTGTACAGCGGTATTATTAGTTCTTTTTCTTTATATGCTATATTTCGCCTAATCAATCCATGGATTTGATTACCTTTTGAAGCTGCAATTCCACACTGCTCTGAAACCTTCATGTCAGCACTAATTGTCAGCCCTAAGTCTTTTTCTTTTACAGTAGTATTTAGTACAGTTCCCCCCATTGTATATTTTACATATTCGTTCCCATGTCCTGTGTGAAGGCATTTACATTTCCCAAAATTGAACAACATTTGCCACTTTTCAGACCATTTGATCAACCTGTCAAGATCATCTTGTAAATGCTGTCTATCACCATCACTTTCAATCCTTCTAAACACTTTTGTATCATCTGCAAATTTCAACACCTTGCTAGCTATATCATCGTCCAAATCGTTTATATATATTAAGAATAATATAGGTCCCAGTACTGATCCCTGTGGAACCCCACTCAAAACTGATTTCCAGTTTGAAGCCTCCCCATCAACAACTACCCGTTGTCTTCTGTCAATCAGCCATTTTTCTATCCAGTTAATTATACCATTTCCTATGCCATGGGCTTTTAGTTTAAGCAGTAATCTCTGATATGGCACTTTGTCGAAAGCTTTTTGAAAATCTAAGTAGATGATATCTACAATATGCACCTACGTAATTAATTTACAACTGAATGAATTAATTATCTGCAGCGTTGCTGTTGTTACCGAACAGATCGGAAATTGAACGGCGTTTTATTTTTTTTGAAATCGTAATACTTGTTAAAATAATCACACTTGAAATCCGATATTACTCAGTGAAATAGCAATGCAACACAGTAGCCTATGATATCGATTCACCATAATATTATAGTATATAATTCAAATTTACGTCAAATAAATAAACATATTTAATATATTTTAGACGTTTCTGCCTTATTCGACATTCCCAACACTATTTCGATATAAGTCTTCAAATTTACGTCAACTAAATAAATATATTTAATATATTTTAGACGTTTCTGCCTTATTCGACATGCCCAACACTATTTCGATAAAAAGTCTTATATATATATATATATTTCGAAATAGTGTTGGGCATGTCGAATTAGGCAGAAAAAACGTCTAAAATATATTAAGTATGTTTATATTATATATATATATATATCACTGACATGCATTGGAAATAATTGAACAACGTATCCAAACACTACTAATTCACGTGTCATTAAAATTATTTATGTTATTGTTTATATCGAGACCAATGATAATAAAAGAATATGTCTTCCATCGTTGACATCGGTTTCTGCACTATAGTTTTGTCGTTTATTAATTTCAAGTTTTCATCATCGAATCGTTCCGGAGGATGTGTTTTACCATGCTCTCCTATTATGGGATGTTGGTACGCATGTATATTGTAATTATATTGTAATCAGTGCTCTATACCTCAGCTGAAAAGTTGTTAGTCAGTCGGCCCTTCAACTTTCAAAAGTTGGTGGTCCTACACAGAAGTTGATGATCCAAATATTTATATAATTACCCGAGTATAGGCCTATATACATTTGCAGCATGGCGATTATTGATATACTAGTTCAGGCCAAGTCTGTCATCATACTCCTGCATATTTACTATATTCAGATTAATGAACCAGCGAATATAAAATAACAACATAGGCAACAGTTTAAAGAAAAACATAAATGTTGCAATTTACAACAAACACCACAACACGAATGTATACAGGGGACTACTCTGAACTGTTGCCGTCATCTGCATGAGCAGTGGTTCAGTCAGGCTCTAAGAAACACTTGCTCCAGTCACTGATAGTGACTCCAACTGAATCCGAGTTAAACTCGGACAGTGACCTACTGTCCGAGTCCAACTCGGATTTGAAGTTGGGCATCCTCGCACCTGATGTATTCCACAGGTGGATAGCGGATATGGGTTTGAAGTCATGTCGGCTGAAACCAGCTGGATTCGTTTCACTGTGCCAGCACTGCGAAACTAAACTCAAACGATCAATATATACCTATATATGAACAACATGACTCGAAGAATAAACTTACAATGACAGTAATTAAATATCATAAGTGTTATCAGTACACGACCTAAGGTGTGTTCCTGTTGTTATCTACTATGTTGCGACCCGTAGCCAGGGGTGAACAACTGCGAACGAAACTTAGTTTTACGTTAGTAAAGGTAAGAACAACGTGTTTGGTCATATATCAATAAAACATAAATTATATGAATTGCATTACCGACCTTGTGAATCTGTTTAATGCTACGACGTCTGATCAATTTACCATAAAATCACGTTATGTTATATTTACTACAGCTAAAAGCTGTACTATATATTTTTAGTATTAATCATTATCATCTTAACCGCCCAAATATATGTTAGTGAATCACATGCAATTATTTAATATTATATGACTGTCATCTGTTTGTATGAATATAAAATTTGCCAGTCAGCATACTACATAAACACGAAAAAAATTAAACAGATGACAGTTAAAATATAATTGAATTATAATAAAGTATTTATTTTCAATCACGTTAGGGGGACACGATCTGAGAAAAGATAGTTTGTTTATAAAACAGCATGATGTTTACAATAAAAGCGATCTGACATTGTATATTTAATTAATTTATTATTATTTATTTATTTATTATTTAATCATAATGTGGAGTGCGTAACATATTATGTCAACATATGTAATTTAATATTGTGACACCACACGCGCACGCACGCACGCACACTCCCACGCACAGTTACGAGCGAACCGTTATGACAATTGGGAATACCCGCAAAAAAAGTAGTTATTTGGCGAATAATTTAGTGCGTAAATTCCCAAAGCACAATTGTGTGGGGATTCAGTTGTCTATTTCAGCATGCAAACAAGCAAAAAACAAATGTTACAAAATGGTCAATTCTAAGTTTTGTAACTTGCACAAAGGCAATTTCTTAAAAAGTGAATAAGCCTCATGTGAATTGTGTTTATATTCCCATACACAACATCATAATATAGTTGATACAATTTTCCACCCGACAATTATAGTTATTATGACTTTGTAATGACCGATTGTCATTCTATGACCAATCACTCCATAACAAAAAGTACTTGTATTTCTTAGCTAACTTCAATCCAATCATGTATCTCTGTCCCATGGAAATTCTTCAAAAAAACATCGCATGGACAACTGGTTGTCAAAAGAGGTGTCATAAATCAGTGGAATCAGAGGCAAGACATAGCTGCACGATTGGTTGGCAAAACTAACCTGATATTGAGTACTGAATACGGGATTGGGATTGTATGTTAGATTACTAGTTTAGCAGTCAAACACTGCAAGAAAACCGAAGCCTTTTTCGTTCTGTCACGCAAACAAATAGACAGAGCTGCATACGAGAATTTTTGGATGGGAACACAGTCACTTCCAAAGACACACACATGATGCGTTGCATCACCTCAGTAGACACCACTATGTTGAGAGGTGCTCAACATGTTCATCTGCTGAACATTTGTTTTGTATTTGTACTGGCCAACACTCTTGTGGAGTCAAATGGTCAAGGGCGATATATTATTGTTCGGGGAACATAAGAAAATGTGTAACAGTTCTTGCTGATGTGGACAGTGTTGAAGATTTGCTATTTAGATGTCGTCAATGACCTTGGTTGGGTTAGGAGAGATTTCTGACAAGCAAGGGAATGTCACTCTGCTTCCAGACGCTAAGGTAGCATGTAACTGATATAATAAAACCATAATAGTACACACATCAGTGACTTTGTATTTGTGGAGATACACGAAGAGAAAATGTGAAGCGTTTTGTTGCCTAAATTGGTGTCAGGAGTGATGACTGTTTTGGTGAGTCTTTAAATATATATATATATATATTTATATAGCTTTTGGATACTCGTGTTACTAGGGTGCAGTTGTATATGTCCTTAACCATGCTACTTGTGACTTGCGATAACCTCTACCATTATTACTTTTGTCGACGATATTTTCAGGAACTGAAGATATGCATGTGGTTTAACATTCATAATATTACCAATGTTATAAAATGAACAGCGTCATTATGCTTAATGTGATCTTAATTGGCATTAAACTGGCTACCCGAACAACAACATGTTAATGTTTTAGAAAGCATTGCAATAACTAGATTATTTGAATAATTAATAATTACAGTCACGATGAAGAAATCTGAACTAAAATCGTAACATCATTTCATAATAATAGCACTCTTGCTAATTAGTTAATAATTAACAGCATTACTATCTTTGAAAGTGTTATATATTTTGTAAACCCATAAATCTAATGTGCATAATGTTATATATATCTTAATATTGAGCATAGTAGGAGAGCTCGATTTGAATTTTATATAATCATACGTAGAGTGTAACCATACATAGAGTATTAAAACACGACGTCACTCCATAAAGCACCACTATTTACTTCATCAACAAACAAACAAACATATTGTAACTGAATTTCAATAAGTTCACGTCTAATCTGAAGTCAAATATATATGTATCGGTGTTTCATATTTATTTCATATGTAGATTGCATATTAAGTTTTGTATTTAAAAACAAATGCAATTTTTTAGTAACACGTCACTCCGTAACATCTTGGAATTGCCCATAATTATGTTTCCACAACTACGCATTTTTTTCGAGAATCAATCGTCCAAGTATAAGCTCTAATCCTTATATACACTATAAAAAGTAATTAAACACTTTTATGCCTTTAAAAACACCTTTTAGAAAGACTTAGAAAACACCTTTTGGTGTTTTTTTTAAATGGCATGTACAAAACAAAACGGAATGTTTAAAACAAATTACATGTTCAAAATAAAACGGGTAAATAAAACAGACAAAGGTGTTTTTATAAACACCTTGTTTATTTCAAAACACATATTAAAACACTACAAATAAACACTGTGTTTAAAATAAAACACCTCTTAAAACACTATGCATCGTTTAAAATAAAACACGTACAAAAACACACTTTTTAAATGTTTAAATGTTTTGTTTAAAATAAAACGCTACATTTTAAAAACACAATTTGGTGTTTTCAGCCCAGACACACTTAGAAAACACTATTTGGTGTTTTAATGCCAAAAGTATATACATTTAAACATCAAATCGTATATTTAAATACATACTGTTCAAAGTGTTATTTTGCATTTCTAAACACTGAACACACTGAATAAAACAGTTATTTGCAAGCAGTATAAAAGTAGCAGTTTTTTCAAAGCAGGAAAACAATCGCATTCTTCAAACAGTATTTTATAAGAGTGACGATATATAAGAAAGAATATATGCCTTGTTATGATATACAGCAAACTGTCACTTATGAGTGTGTGTTACTAGGGACATACAGTTAGTGTTACTAAAGACATAGAATTATAGGTTTATGTATCGCATGACCGTTTCAAATGCTACATGAAAACTGCCTTCACAATTCGAAATGTGCACCTATATCTAGTATCGAATAGAACATGTCTGCCTATTTGTGTAGTTTTTATGTGCAATAAAACTAGTAAAATAACATTTGTTTGTCCATACAAAAATCTGGCTAAAATGCATCATCCCAGGCATGTCTATATTACGAAAATATTGTGTTTTATTGCACTTTTGAAGCCCAGATAGCGCCCCGATTTGCATCGACATCAGCCGCTACATCGCTCATGTTACGAGCGCGATGCGGTAACGCACGACTGCAGCGGTGCAGACTAGCGCAAACCAGGTCGCTATTTGAGCTTCAAAAGTGTGCTAAGACACATTATTTGCGTAATATAAATATGACTGGGATGATGTTGAATGATGGAACTAACGCCCTGAGGTTTCAAAGTTAGGCAAAACTCAAATTATAACGGCGAAATCGAGGTGGGTCCGGATCCTCACAAGTAAAGTGCCCATAAATCATAATTACACTACATCTACAAATTCCACATTGTTTCCATTTTTATTGTGAAGTATGTATAATACCACATGCCTGAAAGTAAAAAATGAATTTATACGTATTGAATCGAGGAGGTATCTTTATAAATGATAGCCAATATGTATTATTCCTAAGTTTAAACAACACAGCATCCTAATCAACCTACATACTATAACAGTAAATACAGCAAGCACCCACAGTATAAGACACATAATAAATATTAGCGGTGTATTCCGTTAACTATGGCCAACATGTGCATCACAAATATACACATCGACTTATTTTATGCTGCCATCAAACACTTCCCGCGCCTTTCTAAACGGGTACCGGATATTGGCAGAGCCCTCTATAGTAATAACCCGTAGCTCTGGTAATAATTTAATCATTGTAGTTGTCAATAGATGGCGACAACGGTTTGCTGCTGGAAGCGTTCAATTTTAAACACTCTCTAAGTGTTTAAAAATAAACACGATGTTTATGTTTAAACGCTTGGCAGTTAATTAAGCGTTCTAATAATTAGTTTGTCTTCCCGGTAAAGCTGCGTGCAGCACAAGATTGTATTTGTAATGGCCAATAAAACGTTTGGAGCGCATTGCTGGTTAACAACTTGATATTTATAAATGGAAGTGGTCTTTTAAATAGGGCCAAATATATAGGTAGGTCTGCTATTCCAACTGTTTAAATAGTATCTAATTTCACGAAAACTTCCCAATTAATGTAAATATGCATACGACACGAGAAATTACAAAACTTATTTCAACAATGACATGCATATTGCATTCAGTTTATTATACAATCCCATAGGCTAACATGGAATACGTTCCACAATGTGTTTAAACAAAACAACAATAATAAACATATATGATAAACACGTTTTCACGAATGTGTTAACAAATTGACACTTGTTTGAAATGTAAACGCATTTAATATGTTCAAGTTTTTTTAACAAAACACTTGTTTTTACAGTGTATATAGTTATGTTACCTTGTTACCTTGTTGTTTTTAACCGTTCACTACTGTACTATTACTACTAGTCTACTACCAATAAAATAGTAGTACAGCTGAACTGAGACTCCAATATTTTTGGCGGGGTACTGGAGATATTAAATTTAGCCCCCAATATTTTGGACAGAGGTGTTATTGGACATTTTTTGGTGAACAACAAGAGGGTGCATCTGGATGATGTGGTGAGCCACAATGGGGCTGCAGCAACGGCAAATGTGTATCACTCCCACATGGCACTGCACAAATTCTCCAACACTACGAAAAAGGTCCAACACCGCGAGAAATATCGACACCCTTCCCCCATCGCAAAAGAATTTCAAGCACCACCCTCACTCGACACTACAAAAAATCTCCAACACCCCCTCCCAAGCAACGTGAAAATCTCCAACAGCACACCGCCAATCAACCACGCTGTATGTTGGAGGGTTTTGGTAATACACAGCCCTCCACCCCAATCAATATTCACCAAGTTCCGACATGTACAATTTGTGTGCAAGAATTTAGACTCGGTCTCCAAGGCCTTCTCACTCAGTAGCACTTATGAGGTCTATGCAATGTCTTCCTGTCCGATATCATATCACCTATAAGATCTGTATCATTACCTACCCGGCACTTTCATGTAAACAACCAGTAATAGTTACATTCTTACTCCCGAAAGAAATCCTATCCAGCTTCGGTCATCTATTTGTCATTTACTTGTTCTTCCTACAGGCAACACTACCATTGGAACATGGGCTTTTTCTGTTACTGCGCCGACTCTTTGGAATTAGCTCGTTTTAAATGTTAGACCAGTTGAAAATACTACACAATCTCGACGTCATTTAAAACTTACCTATATAATAACTCTACTTTATCCACCACAGCTTCCTGGCGTATCCACCCATCTGTTGACAACTTGAATACAGCTTACCGATTTTGAGATTGACCAACCCTTTTGGCACGATGCGCCTCTGAACCTAGTTGTTTCTGAGGATTTTGGCGCGATAAAAATTGCCTTAACATATCACACCTGAACTTTGTTCTATATATATATATATACATATATATATATATATATATATATATGTATGTATATATATATATTTACATATAACTGTAAGGAACCAACAATTAAATCGCAGCTTAGCACATTTGAATGCAAACATTGTAGCAGAAAAGCACAGCTAGATTGAACACTAAAAATAAGTACGAACGAACGACGACACCGACGACACTCTCTCTCTCTCTCTCTCTCTCTCTCTCTCTCTCTCTCTCTCTCTCTCTCTCTCTCTCTCTCTCTCTCTCTCTCTCTCTCTCTCTCTCTCTCTCTCTCTCTCTCTGTCTCTCTCTCTCTCTGTCTCTGTCTCTCTCTCTCTGCCTCTCTCTCTCTCTGTCTCTCTCTCTCTGTCTCTCTCTCTCTCTCTCTCTCTCTCTCTCTCTCTCTCTCTCTCTCTCTCTCTCTCTCTCTCTCTCTCTCTCTCTCTCTCGTTCTCTCTCTCTTTCGTCATCCACACACGCGCGCACACACACACACACACTGGCACCTGTTCTTTATAAGGCCTTCGTGGGAACAAGATCTGTCGCAGACAAGGCTAATTAGCGCCGAGTAACAAACTCCGACCAACTCTCGATGAGCACCGACATGGCCATCGTGGGCGATATAAGGGGATTCTTGTGTGTGTTCGCGCACGTGTGTATGTGTGTGTGTGTGTGTGTGTGTGTGTGTGTGCGTGTGCGTGTGCGTGTGCGTGTGTGTTTGTAGTTCGTAGAGTTGGTTGTCTAGTCCTTCATCGAGACAACTTGCCTGTAGTTGTTTACAAAATTCTTACAAATGTAAATCTTACCAATGGTTTCGTTGGGACGTATTTCACATCCATATACCAAAATATGCGGTGATCCACCACGGTGAAAATAAAATACTACCTCTGCTTCACGAAGTTACGCTGTGAGACCGCAGCAACTGTAATAAACCAGCACCTCCTGCAGTGCGGTTGGCGATATATTCTTGAATATTAATAGTTGTCGCGTATCTTTTAATAGTAAAATATGTGACGGACGCTCCAAGATACGATTACGACACCGTGTATGATACTACTGAATGCTGCTTATTTGTTGACGATTTTGTTCACGTATCGCCGAAAACGACCATATGAATTGTGTTTCTTATATAGGGACAATGCTTTAAGAACAATAGTATACTTTTGGTTACCCTCTGCAAAATATATGGATATATATATATGTTGCTGGGTGTAGCTAGCTATGTATTCACGGAGTCTGCATGCTAAAGAAGTGTGTGTGGTGGGGGGGAGGTTACCGGGGCAGATGCCTGGCCTTTTCTATTACGCAATATGTCTTCCTTTGAACGAAAATAAAAAGAATCGTTGACGTTCGGTCCTCGGCGACTGGAGTATTCAAACCGCCTGCCTGCCCGCCAGACCCGTCTGAGAGAGCTTTTTGAAACTTGGGTTTAAAGCATGTTGGCCATGCATGCGAAAAAAATTCAAGGAAGTAAAAACTACTAACAAGTGTAGCTGGCGTGGGCCTAACTAAAATGTGGGTGTGGGTCTACGTCGTGAAAGTGGTGCAGACTCGTAGAACGGCGCATATATTACGTCTGCGTGAAAAGAACACTGTTGTTCCGCAGTTGTCTCGTCTCTTTAGGTCACTGGGTGAAACCAAGAAAATGCCGTGAGAAATGATTGTCTCGTTAGTCGTATATGTAGGGAATGTGCATTCAGGCTGGGTTTACGATAGTAATAGGTCTACGCCGGATGGATATCACAAACTAGTTACACAGCCGTTTCTCTGTTAATATATGATCCTAATTATGCCATCGTGCGTCGTTGTATGACTTCTAGACTGTCGTATCTAACACAGTCTGTACACCCTATTCTATACCGCTCCGACCCCGTGTGCCTTGTCACGTGTGAACATTTCACAAGGCCATGACGTGGGATGATTAATGTAAGTGTATATACATATAAGCAGAGGCAACACTTTGATGGAAGATTGAAATAAGTATGTGTAATACTGCTATTAAATGTAGCAAGTGCTCGACTGCAAACATAACATACGTCATAACGCTGTGGTCATCGAGCGAACAAAGAAGCAGTTATAGACCTATCATTCTTTCAAGACGCAATGTTTATGTATTACTGCCATGTACAGTATTCTGAAATGTATAACTGAAATGGTTTCAAATTAACAAGCAACTGAAATAATATCATATATTTGCGCTATATCCAATGTCGCGTATATAGTTTAGTGTGTTCTTAATAGTGTACACTTTCACACACATGTATACAAGCTTAGATGCAATCGCACCCTCGTGCTCACACGCTCTCCCCTCACACAAATGCTATGAAACGGTTGTATTTATAACGAACGAGGTTGTAAGTTATAAAAACATGTTGCATTAACCAAAATGTTTACATGTTGAAATTGATACTGTGGAAATGTTTATAACAATAGTTAGTCCGTACAAACTGGAAAACTGTCTAATAATGAATGTCGTGAAATTTAAGTTGCACAAAATCTAATTTTGTTATCTGTTTGTGTCAGTTGTTTAACATGTTGACAAATAGGCTTGTGTAATTGTATGTATATATAAAAAAGCGTATCACTGAAACCTAACCGCATTCGTTCCGCTTAATTTAGTTCGTTTTTATCAAACAACTGTAGCTTGCCTAGTAAACGGTTTGAATGAAACACAATGCTTAAATACATTTGACAGTGATGTGCTTATGAATATATGTAGACCTTGCCGCTTAGCATTCAATAGAAACATGACGTACTTGGGATGAAACCGCGAAAGTAAACATAATTATTTTATTAAAACTGTCAATTATAATTGGAATCATTAAATACCTTTGGACGGATAATATGTTAGAGGAGGTATAATGTGTAGACTTGCAGAGTCTGTACCGTACTAAAATCGATGACCAATGACCGTTGCGATATTCGAAATGGATGACAATTTATGCTTATAATGTATACATTACTATACTTCGATGTCTGTGTTAGCAGCCAACTCAGTGTAGTATATGGAACGGCTCTCGTGTAGTAATTAGGCTGTGTCTATGTTGTGTCTATTATGTATTGCAATATTGCATCGCCTAAATAACAATTGTGCTTTTAAAACTTTTTCTATAAAAAAAATACTGATGAACTTATAGCGTCTTGTCCTCAGTATTTCTACTATTTTCGTCGACTCGACGTGACATTCTTTCCAATAACCCCACTGGCTGCTTGTGATGCGGTTCGTCAGAAATAGAACAAGTTCATGTTTATGAACGCTTACATTCTACACGTGTGAACGCGTCTGGTAGTGCACTTCACTGTAATATTGACGGTCTTGTTTTGACGCCCGCTTATATATAGACCCAGACGCATACGTTAGGAATTGTTACGCTCCGATCGCAGAGAACAGAGTGGTACTCACGGATGGTCCTATATATTTTTCTTGACACAACATGCTTACGCAATGTTAACCATAACGTTCACCGTAAAACCAATAACAACAAACCTGCAACGTCAGATGAACCAGCGAACTTGCACTGACGCTCGTTTGTTTGTTTTTGTAATTATTTGTTTGGTATCCTATACCCAGATTTTAACAAAATCCAACGATATCAAATCGTGACCCGCATGTGCGTGCATTATTAGTGGTATCGTTTCACATTAGTCGATTTCAGTGAAAGTACCTGTTTAGTTTCTTCCAGAAATTGCTAGCATGTTATATCCATCCTAATCACTTGCAAGCAAACAAAAATGTCTTGATGGAAGTTAGATAAAACGTTGTTTACGTGTATCTATGCAATTAGTCGTTAAATCAGTGCACGGTGGTCGCGCATGATTTAAATGTGTGCAAGAAAATATCAAAGGTTGCACATGATCCAAATGCATGAAAGAAGCTATCAAAAAACAAAGATGTAGGCTTGCCAATATGGAATAGTGATTAACTTTTTATTGTGTTTACAAATTGTGTATGTAAAACGTGTATAGTTTATATATGATGCGGCTGATGTGCATCAAAATGTATCATATACGAGTATCTACAATATTTATTATTTAACTGAACTAATGAAATTGCAAAAATACTGGAGAGTATCAACTTATAATACAAACACGTTCGTGTAGACAAATGGTAAAGACCCCAATCGAACTGCTAATACGTCAACATGACCCTACTAAAGTTAACCAATATTGATTGTTATAAAATCCAATGATACTGTTTTACGATGTGAGGTTAACAAAACATTAAATATTACAATGAAACCTTATCAAAAGATAGCCTAATACATGATTATAACGCATACATTCTCGAAATACGAATGTCCAAGTTTTTTCCTATGACTTAATATAAAACATAACTAGTAATATCAGTTACTGTGTTCATTTTCCTAAAGAAAATTAAATGAAAAATAAGTAATTTGTTGACTTGAAAGTGTTGAACATAAGAAATTGTTATTTAGTTTTTTCTATTCATGTTCCAGTATTTTATTTTGACCTGCTATATGAATATTATACGTGAACAATGTGTTGCCGTATTTAGGACCTTTACAATGATTATACGCAAATGTATTTTATGTAGTAGTAGTCAAGTTTTGATCAACGTCTGATATAAAGTAAAAAACAATAAAAGGGTAAACCTTGTAAATGTTGCATTTCATTTTACCCAGTTACCCATTTACCAAATCTTAATGTGCTTTTTCTATTTTGGTATTACCAGCGTTTTCAAACACAATTATTTCTTGTATATTGCCAGTACGTACAATAAAGATGTTGCCTTTCCCATAACGCATTGTTATTAACAACGTCCACGATTATGTTACATAAGCCAGTTCTTCGAATAAAACAATATTGTATGCATGCATTATTAAAAAATTAGACATGACATTTCAATATTTGCTTAACGGATTAAACCACGTTATCTTTCTATCACAATTTATATAAATAACTTTCCAAAAACATGCCTCAAATCGTAACATTAGTCTAATACAATTGACATACTTGTTATATTGAACATGTATTTTCAGGAATATTTTATATAATAAAATGTATCATTTCAGGTATGATTTCAAAAACTTGTCAACATTTGAAGAAAACAATTAAATTATTAAAATATCACAATTATGTAAGTTTCTTTGCCGTTTACATTGTATCATTTTATTTATATGTATTGAGATATATATTGCGAAAACAATTGTGCATTCACATTGATGCAAGAATGGCGATTTGTATGAGATATTCTACGTTAGTGTGCACGTTTGAAAAACACATTTAAAGGAAATAAAAATAAGGCATTAGCTAAAATCCTTTTTCCATGTGTACATAAAGTTTAACCTTGTATGTAACATTTGACAACATTAAAAAAATACAGAAAAATACACTTGTAGCGTAAATTAGATTCTAAACCCGTCTGTGTAGCGATTCCCGCGGAAAATTAAAATTTAATGAGCTAGGCGATCACGTGGTATCGGGACGTTACTTATGACCCACACTCGCATCAGGCCGACCCTTTCCATGCATTCAGAGCATGTTTACAAGTATAGCTTTTGGGTCGAAACGAGCGTCAGAGTGAGTTATTGTGCAATTTTCCGATGAAATACAAACTCTAGTCATCATACAGGAACAAGCAGTTATCTTACCGTTCCACATCGATGTATGAAGGAGGAGTTGTACCTTTTATCATAACAACTTAAATCAGTCAGTGAATTTCTGTCGGTCCAGCTAGCTCAGTTAGTAAAGGCGTTGGTTCCTTGGCATTTATTTTGCAATCAGGTGACGCCGGTTCAATCCCCACACCAAACCGTTGATTTATTTTTACACTTTTTTTGGTTTATTTTTTTACGATGTAATATAAACCAAATCATTTTTATACTATGATGCACTGTTTGTAAGTATTTTTGTACATTTTTGTAGTAATTATTTATTCGCCACAAAAATTAAAATATGGGAATTATATAACGATGTTTCTAAATTTTATTTATCCAAACAAATGTAATGTAATGGATATATAATTTATTAATTGTATATATATATATATATATATATATATATATATATTGTACGGTAATATATTGTAATTATGTATGTGAAAACAAATGGTGATCTGTCTGGATAAATAAAATTTAGAAACATCGCGTTATATATAATTACCATATTTTCATTTTTGTGGCGAATAAATAATTACTACCAAAATATTTACTTTATTTATATTTACTCAATGGTTTGGTGTGGGGATTGAACCGGCGTCACCCGACTGCAAAATAAATTGGTGTACATTATCTCCCGTTGGTTACATTCGATATAATTATTCTGAAAACGAGCCCAATACCTAGTCGACTTGGAGGCACCTTCGCATTCATTGTTTTAAATAAAATTGAATTTATGTGGAACCATAAGATAACTGCTTGTTCCTCTATGATGACTAGTGTTTGTATTTCATCGGAATATTGCACAATAACTCATTCTGACGCTCGTTTCGACCTAAAAGCTATACTTGTAAACATGCTCTGAATGCATGGAAAGGGTCGGCCTGACGCAAGTGTGGGTCATAAGTGACGTCACATCTCGGCATCCCGAAAAGCGCGCCAAAAATATGCATATTCGAAAATGTCCGGATGCACAGCATTAAATGTGGAATTTCTAATTCATTGATTTTTTATTGTTTTTTGCTTGGTGGACAAGGAAATAGATAGCAGGATGTAATATAACATGAATTCAAGCCATAGATGTTTTTATTCCCTTTAAAAGACGTTTGACCAGAGCAGGCTACTTTGGGATATAATTTTGGGGTTGTTTTATCATAATATTATTATACAACTTGATCGTCATCTGCAGTATAATAAATACATCAATATACGTGCGTTACGTTAAGTAATTTATACATTAAATTATTCACAAATTATGAGTGTGGTTTCTTCATTACAATTTGCATAAATATAACAATTGGACAACGTATTTGAACAAAACGTTGACCACGAAGACATATAGGAATGCGTTTGTGGTGGTGTTTGATAAAGCATTATACAAAAATCCAGTAATATATATATACAAAATATGCAAATAATTGCAATGGTCTACTAACTAGGATAATTGGCAAATAAATGTATTAAGTTAATTATTCAATCAGTTAGAAGTTAGGGAAATAGTTCGTAGATCTTGGTAAATACTCAACACGAAACGTTGATGATGCTATCTTTGCCAGTCTAACTAAGGTTCTTAGTTATTTAAAAAAGATTACCTTAAATAATAATGTAGAGGTTCGTATAAATATTATAGTATATTATGTGAATTATTCTATAATTGCTAAATACCGTTATCAGTTTAAACATTTTAAGCTGTCCAGCTTGTGAAATTAAACAAAAAACAGTATTAACCTATACACAAACACCTAATTATTGCACTAATTATATTAACACATTTCGTTAACGTTCTTTCACTACTTTCTAATTGTATCGGGTATTATAACATAATTACACATTGCATAATACAATACATATTTCGTGTAAGGTATCTTCGATAATTTCGTTATAACTTCGTTAATTATCGGAAAATATTATATTTATATTAGCTCTATACTAAAAGCACCCATCCAGCTTAATTTTACGATATATCGTATTAAAGCATATATGTCGCTAGCTTCATATATGTTTTCCTTATGTTTTTGTAAGCGCAATATATGCCAAATCTACTATTGGAAACTGTAAATATTTGAAAGTTGAACGTTTCTGCATTAGGCAAACGATTAAAGACTTACCGTTAAGCAACAGCGCATACTTGAAAGCCAGACATCACGTGGTGCGACGTTCGTTAATTTCATTGGTGGAGGGAAAGCTGCGCGATTTCATTGGTAGACATAAATTTGTCTGGTCGAATCTTCCTTTCCTTCGCCGGCCTCTTTGGAGGCAGATTCTTCATATTTCGGTAGGTGTTTTAACGCATTCTTTTAATGTTTGTTCGCATTAATTTCATATGATGTTATCGTGTTTTAGTTACTTTAATGTATTTACTAACGTTGGTAGCGTTTTCACGCGGCAATGTCGTCATTAAAGGAGGTTTCTATGAGTGCATTTGCTAACGAGCGTTTGCAAGTCGTTGGCAATGATTCTGCCTCGAGTCAACGCGTCTGATCGTCGACCTACCCAGACAGACTGCACGAGAAAAACCGCCAGCAAGGCACGAATAACTACACACAATGCATTCTCATGAAACATCGCGATCTGCAGCAAAGTTGTGTTATTTCTCACAAAGCAGTGGCATCTGTTCAGTTTCAGCGGTTAGTTAATGTCGATATGGTGGGAGGGTAACGGTACGGCACCGTCTCGTGGCTGTTCCAGCAGACGTGTTCCACTCTCCATTTGATTAGCATTCGTAACAGGCACATTAATTTATGTTTCATTAGCAGACATTTCAAAAGTTTGAATCTGCACTAGTCTTTGGTTTATATACACACGTGGCCATTCTTCATAGCTAAATAAATAGCATATTTTAAAATGTTCTGGCTACACGATTATTTTCAACCATAAATAGTTCAAATTTTGGCAAAACCAGGCTCAATTTCTATTCTAATATAAAACAAATATTAACAGTAACGCTTCAGTATATTTCAAGATATAAGCGAAAACGTTGCCTAAATGTTTTCGTTTAAAATTATCATATTTGTTCAGACTAATTTTAGTTTTAGATATACAGTACGTTAACAGAATTATTGATTAATTCGTCAAAAGGAAATAAGAAATCTATATACAACTCTCTCTACACATAATTGCTAATGTTATGTTTAATAAACATAACTTCTAACGAAATTAGCTACGCTTTTAGAAGAGCTTTAGAAAAAAATTGACAAGTCTCATTATGTTTGTATAACTCAAGTGTGCTCTTTTTAAATTCACCTACAACCACGAAACAATTTTGTTCGAATTATATTTAATCTAATAATTATTGTCTCGTTCGACGCTGGATTATGGATATATATTGTTCTTCAGTTTATGCTTGCGTAAAGCGTGTACATGATATCAATATCAATAAAATGTAACAGTTCTTTACAACTCGTGATTATGTGACTTTCAACGCAACTTCGAGATGAATAAACAACCGAGACTACGGTGTTGCTGCAAATCACGACTTGCATATGAGTGAGTGTCGTGTGTTTGCGTACAATCATTGGTGCCATCATGTTTATAATCTTCCAGTAGAATGACACTATGGTATATACATATTTTATAACTATACATGTATCTGAATTGGTACAATTATTGGATAGCCACACACGTAACAAAATGTGTACCTGTACCGATGCATCTGTGTTTCGCATAACACAACGTGGTATGTGTCAGACTGATTTTTTAATTCGAAATAAAAATTTACATCTGCAACAAATCTCTACTACTAGTTTATCTGAAATCACCAATTGCATCAAAAGGAACGTTATCGTGGAATACTGTTGGACACAGTAATTGATCAATATAAAATGTGTATCTTGAAAATATTTTATTGTATCATAAATAAAATATTTGCAGTACTATGGTTCTTATACAATTTGAAACAATAAAGTGGTATATTTAAATTAGTAGAAATGCGATTACCATTCAACAGGTCGAACTATTACACTGCTCTACAATAACATTCAACAATGGCAACAATGCTAATTTTTTTATGAAATTGCAGTGAAATATATAGCATATAAACGGGAAGGCGTTGTTGTCCCTTCCATGAACGGACATTCGTATTTCCTTTCACCAACCTGTGTAGTGTCCCTGCATCACTTGCATGGAATGTGTTGTTTATTACATAGTTTATTACATATATTCAGTAGTTTGAAGTAAACCTCCGTGTTTACGTATATTCTTACCGTGTTGTTGCCGGCTTGTATGTGAATTCATGTATGAAACCAAAGTCCAAAAAATAATCTCCAAGTTGTTCAGTTTGATGGGCACAACGCCACGTGTTCATATTGTTCAGTGTGACCCCTTTTAAAAGGGCTTAACACAATAATGTTTAACAAAGTTCTGTTGTAGATTCTCGATGCAATGTCGCTTATTGTGTTTTTTAAAACAATGTTTACACACCAAAGTGTTCGTAAACATTTTGGTTTTTATTATAAGTTCAAATAAATAGACTCCCTTTTGGCCAAATAACTACTTGGATCCACTTGTTACCAAACACATTGACCTATATATCTCGCAACTTTGTTCGTTTTCTGTAACATATGCGAAGCTCCGTCTGTCTCCCACCTAATGAGACGCAGTGGTAGACCTTTATTGTTATCTTATCTGTAAATCTAAACGTTTTGTGCATGGAAAATGCAGCCTTATTCTGCCGGTTACAGCGGAGTGTTAGACTCGGTCCCAACGTAGATGTTAAGTTAATTAACGCAGTCATTTCCGTAGTTGAGTTGCAGTTGTATGATATAGATTGCAAAGAAAATGCAACCTGCTCTCAAATATATCCAGTGAAGACAAAATTGTTCTTGTTATTTAGCAGATATTGGTTAAGATTACCATGCATTTTATACGTGTCTAACACATTAAATAACCCACCAACATACAACAAATCTCATTTAAATTGTGTAACGTGTGTGGAGACTAATACCAATGTTCAATAGATAATAGTTTTTTATTGAGATGAGGGTGAAAACTTAATATGTATAATATTCTGGTTATTCAATTATTTCAAAGGTAAAGGACTGTGTGATAACTGACGTGATTCTGTATCAAGTTGTAACAACAGCGTGACTATGTGCTTGTGATATTCATGTGTGCCTTTGTATATATAGATGCAATCAGTTGTACAAAGAGCTTGTGTCTTGTGCGCTGGAAATAAATACAGAAAAACAGTTGTGGTATATTGAACTTACATTCATTCTGTCGCAAGACTGTATTTTACATTTTAACTTATCCCGTCTGAATAATACATTAATATGTTGCCGTGTATGCCGGGGATCCCTGAATAAGACTCTCTTTGGTTAACATTTCTATTGGCACGTATGCGTAGCTTGGTTTTTCACACTATACAGTTAAGACTTTCATCTACAGCCGAGGTCGGCTTGGCAATAATGATCTGAAAAAAACTGACTTGTTGAACTAGGCCTCATAAACCTATCAGATTCTAGAAACCACAACGTATATATATATATATATATAGACTGTGCATTTGTTAATGGAGCGCAACCAAGCGCTGGATACAGACAAGTAGGAAATTAAGAAATAAAAGTCACTCTCCATAAATTATCATAATGCAATTGTGTTGCATTATGCAGTGAACTATTACATGCTCCTGTACGCGGTTTACCGTTTGAATAGTGGCGTTTGCAAAAATTTCAATCGTACAAATTTAGGTTAACATTGGCTTTTGTTTTTCCTAACAAGTATTCCATCTAACAGCACAATAGAGGCGAGGAAATTGCTTGAACAAGGTGACCATGCTTGTCTTCACGTAGGTTTCGGGGGTTTCGAAAGAACCACACGTTAAAGAGATTTAAATGCAGTTTTCATAAATCATCCCAGAATTCCCCAATTGCTTATACACGATTTTTCGTGTTTAAACTTTTCCTGTTATGTTTTAGTATTTACTCCTGTTGTTCTAAATAATTGGATTACTCTTCAATGCAACACGCTCGAGATGGCAAGTGCACAATGCGTCCATTGGCTTATTGAGGAATCTAAATTATTTGATATATGTCGACCGCTTTGTGAGATAACCGTAAGGTTTTAAAACTTTGTCTGACTGTTTGCAGTTACATAATCAGTTGTTAATTTGTTCCGTTCATCCATCGTCAAAAGGAAATTTCTTGTATCAAATCTCACTGTTCTTTAATAACGTTATTTTATGTCCTTCAGCCTCTAACCATTTTTTTTCAACCTTCCGTAAGTTTGAGGAAAACACTTCTATCTCAATAACTGTCATCTCCTCGTGTTTGGTGTTACTAAACCAAATTATTTCATATGTTCTCAAAACTAGTATTACTTCTTTCTGTAATAAACGTACTGATATATATATATATATTGATCTCGTCTGTGTATTTTGTCTAATGTAGCTGTACGACTTTGTCGTGAAGTGACCTGGAAGCCCATATGCAATGTTCCAATTTGGGCCTAACTACATCTTTAAAAATATGTATTGTATAACAGTAGCTATTTTATATATTAGTTCTCGTATAATCAACACAAGAATGTATTCATTGTGTGAAGCCGAAACGTTCTTGCCATCATTAATTTTATACTCTCTATGTATATATATATATATATATATATTTAGAAAGTTTTATAATAATTTACAAATCACGGAAAATAAACTCATTGGTCTGTGATCGTCTTACTTGTTTCTGGAATCCTTTTAAGCAAGGGTACAATATTTGCTTCGCTCCATTCGAAAGGAACTGTTAATTAAATATTCTACACTTCTGCGAATGGCATACCATTTTTACTTAAATATTTCCTTTAGCAGGTTTTCGTAGAATCCGTTTCACTCCCGGTAATATATTATCCTCCATCGTCTTTATGTTACTTGCTTTTCTTAAGTTGTAACAAATTGTCCTGTATATTTATTTAGTCCCCTAAAATGTAGTAACTGGTATTGGCAGTTAACTGTAATATTGTATCTAGTAAACACAGAAATGAATACAAATAATGTACTCAGCTACTAAAACTAAACTTATATTATACTTTCAGGCAGTATTGTCATCTAGTGGTTCATCCAGTGGTCCGACCTAGTCGTGAACATTCTGTTTAGCTAAGCATAACTGATTTGTATACTAAATATCAAGCTTCTTTCAACACACCTTTGTTCTTGCTCTTTGTACTGTTTTGAAGTCTTCGTCATGTTTTCCACTTCATTTGTTTTTATTAATTTTTTTAATATAAAATGTTTGGTCTGCTCTTAATGCAGTATTTGAATACACACATTTTAATACCCATATTGGTGATAAATTACAAAAAACAAGCATTCATTTAAATACATGATTTGTATTCATTACAGAAGTGACAGAAATCATTGAGGACACAACGTCTGGGATATTATTTACGGTTTAATGATTATTTTTGTCACAATGAATTTTACAGAAACTAATCTTTCGTTGATATTCTGTAAATTGGGGTTAATCAAAAAATGACAATGTCCTCAGAATCCAGTAAAATTCTTAAACAAGTAAAATATAGGAGTTTGAAATAAGGATCCCTGACACTTTCGAAAACAATGTAAAGAGATTTCTTTTTAAAATAACTTGAAATAAGTATTTTAAAAACGTGTTTCAATATGTTTTTCAATAAATGGATATTTGGTCAGACTGATCATGTTTTGTTATGCTTGCATGAGAGTTCTCACGCTTTGAATTGCGAAATAATAATATTTAATACCCTGAAAGAAATAAGTTACGGATACAGGTGTTTTGCTGTCGGGGGAAGATGTATGTTTACCAATAAACAATCGTATAGGATTATTTTATAACTGTTGTCTTAAAACAACTGTAACCATCCGCGTCAGCAATGATGTTGTATAAATAGTTTGCAAACCAAATTCGTATGACGACTTCTCTCCATTACTGTTCATTCTTTACACGACTCTAGCTAGCTACGTTATCAACAGTCGTTACTTGTGTCGTAACCTTGACGTAGATAACACGGAGAGCTACTTGGCTTCCCGAATAGCCTACCATTTGCTCTCTAAACTACCGCAGGGATTATCTCTATGCACGATAGCTTCCATTGGACTATGGAAATATGTTTGAAGGGATGTTGTGTGCTCTGTTAGGTAATTGTTATAGCTGAATCAAATATTCTTAGTCCCATATTAGATGGACTGGAAAGACCAAACGTCAAAGTGAATAAGTACCAATATCATTAACAGAATAGCAGAATTACAAATCGAATGTTTTGTTTACACTTATTTGAACACTTCGCTGGCGCAACTGTCAGATTGGAAATACTGTTTCGGGCCTAGTGAATGCAGCTTGGCTTGCAATATACTTTCACCATTTCTATTCTAGTAGTAAGAACAATATATAATTAAATATAAATAAACGAGGAACAACCATCTTACCTTGGAAGCAAACGTCTGATAATACAGACTTTTCTTATTGTTGGTTTACACATATGCTACTCGAAAAAAAATGGAAACGATAGATTAGTAGCCACAAATTCACTTTTATACAGCATGTTTGTGAACCGTGATGTTTCCCTTTTCACCGCATTCCTCATCTTCACCGTTTGCGTCAGTACATTATGTTGTTGTTTTGATTCACAAAATGTTGTGACTTGATTATTTAGTTCTCTTTAACACAGTGTTGCTTTCTAGGATATGATTAAATATCAATGTGTGTACAATTGTTCAGTAATGGTCTCCTCGTTTCTCTCCAACGGTGCCATGGCACAAATGTATACGTTGGCTTCTTGTAATCCACAGTCCTATTATTTTCAAGATGTATATATATATATATATATTTATTTATTTATTTATATTTATATACATAATTCATTAAAACGTTTCCTTTTTGTTTTACATAAATACCGTTGGTAGTAGAAGAGTAACTTTAAATATATGCAAATATCTGGACCAACACATGGCCGTCTTGTTTATGTTGTCGTGTTTAGTGATGTGTTCCCAGCATGCTGTAGCTCCGTTAGCTTGGCCCGCAGCAGCGTGCACGGTATACCGCGCACGCACGCCGTCTCTTCCCTGTCAAATAAAAGACACGATTAACTGTGAACACTGCTAGAAGGCCCGCGGCAACGCGACGCCGAATGAAACAGGCAAGCCAGATAAGATTCCCCTTGCTGCTGATTAACACATTTGTGGGCTCCATGCTATATACTGTATACTCGGATTGTTGCATCACTGATATATAATTTACGTAAGATCATAATGACATCATTATAGATAAGTGTACGGGTGTTTAAAAACGGATCTATATTCAGAAACGTATACTTGGTTATAAATCGTCTATTTGTCATATGAATGTGATTAGTAGTATGACGTACACGTGGTTGATACGTGTGCGTGTGTGGCGACTGGAGCGCCATCGAACGGCTGGTCTCTGAACAATGACACGCGGTGTTAACATGACCGCAACGCACGGGTGGGCGTGATCACGTGACAGCCAGCACTTGTTATCGATGATAACGTCTAGACTTCTCTAATGAACGAGCGCGCACTGTTTCAAGTGTTTTCATTGTCTGACCTCGAGCCCGCTACTACAGACAATAGTGCGGCACTGTTGACACTATTATGATATATTCATATCATTTAATATGCACTCGTACAAATAGATCATGCACCTGTATGCAAAAAGTTATTTCAAATACAGCTAAAAGTCTCCCAATCCAAATTATTTACACCCTATCGAGTGGTGTTTTTCATTGAAAACAGCAATACATGTTTATGAATCATTCTTAAATATCGGATTAATATGGGGCAAGGTTTTAAGTGCTAAAATGTTTAATAAAAACATGTTTAATAAAATATATTGCTGTTCTAAAAGCATTTATTTGATAGCTTCGTCATGATTAGAACAGTTTAATAAACTGCTTCCTGCAATTGCAATACATACATATGTGTAGAAGTTTCTGAATAAATCCCTGTTCATTTGTACGACGGTCATTTCTGTGTAATAGTCGCCACAGCTAGAGACAGGAACATAATGATGGACGTTAAGGTAGGACCAGTTTTGGTGTAATACATGATCCATAAAGTAAACATGTGTTTGAATAATTCTAAGTATTCAAATGAAGATATTGGCTTGTATTTTAGTACCATTAGTATCAAAAATCAATACAACATTTTGTGTATGTCCATGTAATTGACGATGCCAATAATACAATTATCCTTTCATTTCACAATAGTAATAGGGCCTATTAATTGTATGTGTTGATCAGTTGAAAGTGGACTCCACACAATTCACAATTTCATTACTTTTAACGTTTAATGTTGCGTGCAGTTTTTATTGAATACTACCACAATACCAAAGTGGCGTATATGTTTTTAGCAAGGAGATAATCCCAGATTAATGAAGACACAATACATGTTATAAGCAGTTCTTAGGGGGAAAAGTCAACTGATCATCGTTATATTTTGACGAAATATACCTGAATTATTTATTTGTGACGTTTTGATATCAGTTTATATTCGCTATGTTTTGAGGACATTTATCTTGACTAATTCTTTTTGATTTGTTTTTGTATTTTAATTAATAATATCGAATCAAAATAACATTTATTTCCAACGTAACAAGACAGCAGCAATGATATTGTAATATATATATTCCAATACAGAATCACATATCTATATTCATACAGAGGACTGTGTTAATTATGCCTAAATATATATAAATATGTCGTTACTTGACTGAATACTGCAAAAGTGTCAACAAAGCGCTCAATGTAACCATTCTAATTCCTGTAACTATAGTATCATTTTTATTCTCGTTAACAATTGAAATACACAGGTTTCTATATAATATTCAAGCGTTGCATTGGGCCTTTGTGATCACATGTGTACCCGTTAATTAAATAATTTACTTAAGTATATACATTTTGTGCCGCATAAATGTAATACTTTGTGTACTAGTGAATACGTTTAAGGTGGTTTCGTATGCATATAATCTTTGACGCAACATAGAACACACACTGCACATGTTCATGTAATACCAGTACTACCGTCAATCTTATTTGAGATTGTACGGTCGTTTACCTTTGTGATCTTTATATCATGACGGAGCAGTTTCAATTGAGTACATTTCAACCCTTTATCACACTTCATCACACACTATTTATCTCTGCATTGAGTTTTTCCTCCCTCCAACTACCTTCTCTAGTACCTACCCTTTAATGTCCTTAACGTTTAACAACAGAATCGAAGGATCTTTCAAACCAAGGCAACATAAATTATGTTACTGCTGGTCGTCTATCGTGGCTTCGATTAGCAATGAACAGTAACATCACAAAACGCATCTCAATCCCGTGGTACCAATACTAATATAACGCTTTTATATCACATGATCCATATCAAACTTTAAATAACCACCACTAAGATAATGCAAACAAATATGCCGTTGATTCAGTTACACTTAGCGGTAATGCCGCGTGTGTGCGCATGCGGAGTAAGACAGGAAGTCGCGTGTGAGCGACGCGTGACCATCGGTGTAGACAGAGATGAAAGACGAGACTATTTCGCACCCGCCGCGATGCCCATCAGCGGAAAGCGTGTACGAATGAGAGCTATTTCGATTGTATTCAAGCACTGTTCCATCCCGCGCTACCTGACCACACGGGAGATCGCTATCGACGTCATAACACCTACCCATTGTTAATGAATATCGGCGTTTTCAATATGATCACTTACAAGGCACGACAGTCGAGACTGCGCGTAATCTCAGTGAGAGATCGGTGTTAGGTTACGCCGCTCAGTGTGGTGTAACCTAACATCGCACCGTTAGTATGCGAACAGACTGGGCGGCGAAGTTTCGTTTTTTAATTGGTTCTGTGCGCAAGTAGGTCAGACGCGGATTACCAATGTGATCCAGCCCCGTCGCGCCAGACAAATACCGTCCGGAATTATTCAGCCGTAATGTTAGCATTGCAAACGGACGGCTGTATAATCAGTTAAGATTGAACAAGATTGAACACGATTTTACAATATTAAATAAGTTCTAGCTTGATGTAACAATATATAATATGATATAAACAGATATAACAACAAGATTTAACAAGATAGTCGTCCAATACAACAAACTATATGCTGAAGGCAAATGCACGTTAACAGTGTTTTCTAATAATGTTGCCTATAGTTTATATGATCGATGTGTCAATTTTGTTTGTTAGATGTTCACACACAGCAATACATATTTACACATCTATGTTCCATTACTTCTATTTGCGTTCTGATAATGAACATTTTCCCATAGTGAACCTACTCTATTATTTTACCAACTCTACACTGTACATCGTAAGCTCCAGTTTGTTTACACCATTGTTTATGTTTGAAACGGTACTTCTATCAATAGCACCATAAAAGTAATATCCTAAAAAGTTTTGTTTGGCTTCCTTTTGATATACTCTTCTCTCGTCCAGAACTATACACCACGCTCTTGTATGTGAATTTAATTATTAAGGTCTCTAAGTGTAGGAACTTCCAGCTGATGTATATCCTTCTTTCGATGCTTGCCCTATATTGGTCTAAGTCTATAAATCTAGCTGTTACTACAAATTGCTCACATATGTTATATTCATCGTAATCAAATCAATAGTTTGGATACATTTTGAAGTAGAAATCCTGACATATTCTGGTTAATATATTAATCGTTACAATATTGAAATAAGCAAAGTTGATGGTTGGACTTCGAATGGTATATAACGTTTTATATTTTCAGCCCATGTTCTTATGTCATATTTAGGTATGGACATTCCCAAAGTATACAAAAACATATCCTATTTGCTAGATTATTTGAGTAATTTATCTAGTTCACATCGTAGTTCGTCTAACTTAATACGGGTCTTTGTGGTACTCCCAATGAACTTTTAGTTCCAACAAGAATTATGCTACTATAAGGATTATTTGCTGTTTGTTAGCAACCACTTTTATATCCATTTGATTGTACACCATCCCCTATTTCACGGTGTATTCGTTTTATTGATACTAGAAGAAGAATTTGTATTCGATCCATCTGACATTTCAAATGATATGTAAAATTATACTTTCAAAACAAACAAATGTATATGCTTGTTTAGATTATTGCAAAACTAGGGTCAGGGGACTCCTCTGAAATAGATTACCTGTCGTAGCAGGTTTATAGAATGTTTTAGGTATTTTGTTTTACTTCAGTTGTAAATTACATTTTTTGAATGGTTATCGTGCGATGTCTATGCGCGCCCGCGTTTATTTATCACGCGTTGTAAGTGCTATGCTGCCAAAATAAACAGTTCCGCTTGGACGGTCGTTATCTACGAATACAATTTATCTTACATAGAGCTGCGCTGGCTGTTTCCGCCACATATAGAACGTAGAGTTGACGATTTTTTCCCGGTATAAATGCATTGATTCACTAGACACGTGCGTGTACAGTGTACTGCTTAGTCGCCGAACAGAGACGTGCAGCAATTAGTGTTCGACGACTCTAAAGATATTTAATTTGTATAAAAGTGACACCGCAAACTAAAGTTACAGAGGAAAAGTGATTAAATGTAAATTCGTTGAGACAATAAGATGGTGGAATGGTTCGCCAATATAATATTGAAATGGTTTCCAATATGTAGTATGTATTCTGTAATATGCTATATAAAACTGTGTACTGTGTATTATGTATAGTATATAATAAATATATAATTTATTATATATATATATATATGATATATATATATATATATATTATGTTTTATATATATATATATATATATGATGTTATATATATATATATATATCTAATATATATTATATATATATATAGTTTGTTGTTAGCTTGGTCGTCCAGGATTATCAATACAAGGTTTTGGTCACTCATCGCGCGCCAAGAAAATAAGCGTAGAACGCATATTCAGATGGAAGCCAAAAAGCAATGTTCCAGCCAAATATAGACGCGTGAAGTGGAATGTGCGCCGTACTTCACTCTCTTCGCAGCGCTGGGTTCCAGATGCTTGCCAGGAATGTGTCTATACAATGTTGATATATCTATCTTGGTTTAATATGCTACTCAGCCGTGTGGGATATGGGTCTAATAACGTACACGCAATTCTGAACTATACAACATACATTATATATATATATATAATGTATGCTGTATAGTTCAGAATTGTGTGTACGTTATTAGACCCATATCCTAACATGTTATTATGTTTGTAAGCACCCCTCAATCTGCTTTGTAGAGATATGTGGTGTATAAATACATTTGATTTTGATTTGATTTTGTTATCCATACACATTTGCAAACCATATAGAGTAAATTCTTAAGACCACGGCATTGTTTTGCAAGAAGAGAATGCAGTGATTGATTATATTTTAACAAACAAATTTCTGGACATGTCCCGTTTGTAGGAATTAGAATCCCTCTGAACTCATTGGTCTCAATTGGAATCCCTCTGAAATCACTGGTCTCAATACTTCGTAAAAATGTGGATAAGGTGCACCAACAGTTTGATATCTTAATAATGTAGATTACTACATTATTGTATATAACGTAATGACCATTTCTTCACATTATATATATATATATAATGTAATGACCATTTCTTCACATTATATATATATATATATATAATGTAATGACCATTTCTTCACATTATATATATATATATATATATAAATATAATGTAATGACCATTTCTTCACATTATATATATATATAATGTGAAAAAATGGTCATATAATGTAATGACCATTTCTTCACATTATATATATATATAATGTGAAGAAATGGTCATTACATTATATATATATATATAATGTGAAGAAATGGTCATTACATTATATACAATAATGTAGTAATCTACATTATTAAGATATCAAACTGTTGGTGCACCTTGTCCACATTTTTACACGATTATTTACGAAGTATTGAGACCAGTGATTTCAGAGGGATTCCAATTGAGACCAATGAGTTCAGAGGGATTCTAATTCCTACAAACGGGACATGTCCAGAAATTTGTTTGTTAAAATATAATCAATCACTGCTTTCTCTTCTTGCAAAACAATGCCGTGGTCTTAGGAATTTACTCTATATGGTTTGCAAATGTGTATGGATAACAAAATCAAATCAAAATCAAATGTATTTATACACCACATATCTCTACAAAGCAGATTGAGGGGTGCTTACAAACATAATAACATGTTAGCGTGTTCAGTTATATATATATATATATATATATATATATATGTATACCGTAGTTCCAATAAAATATATATAATAAATTAATTGTATATATATATATATAATTTTATTAGAGATATGTTATTGGAAACAACAGCATTTATAAAACGAATACATATAGTATATTATGTATACAAAATGTATTTGAATGTTTTAATTGTTGTCGATTAAGTTTTGAAACATTTAACGGTGGTTGATATTTTAGTGTTTGATATTTTCATCAAAATAGCTACTGTACATCGCAACATTCAGACATGCCAATTATCACTCAAGGGTACCTCGAAAATTTCATTTTTTCGCTGGTCTTCTTTTAGACTTATTTCCTAAAATGCGAACCTGTCGACTACAACGTGTTAGTTCGTTGGTGCTCGTGTGGTTGCTAGTTTTGATAAATTCATCGCACATAGAACTGGGCTCACTCTAAGATCGTTTTCCATTTAATCTTTGGGAAAGTTATTGCATTTCCTTAGCCAGTTATTTCCTCCATGAAATTTAGCAATATGTCTTCGATTTATTTCGCCAAACTTAATATTTGCATAACCTTTGACTAAGTGTTGATGGTTAGCAAGAGCCTATCATTAATAATTTATATTTATGGCATTAAGGCCACACACACAAGGTGGAATTACGTTTTTTGGCAAACAATATTCAAATTGGTTTTCTGCCATATTTTGTTCGCATTGTATGTTTACTATCAATTCAGTTCACTTAAAACACATACTTAAAACACATACATACATACCTCTAAATCACTTTTATTCATGGATCATGCAAGTCGA